>OY740772.1:3125554-3855008 GCA_963513935.1 Aphrophora alni
ATACTCTAATATACTCATACTCTAAATACTCTCATCCTCTAATATTCCCATACTCTCATACTCTAATATACTCATACTCTAACACCTCTCATCCTCTAATATTCCCATACTCTAACACTCTCATCCTCTAATATACACATACTCTAATACTCTCATACTCTCATACACTAATATACTCATACTCTCATACTCTAATATACTCATACTCTAACACTCTCATCCTCTAATATTCCCATACCCTCATACCCTAATATACTCATACTCTCATACCCTAATATTCTCAAACTCTAATACTCTAATACTCCAATACTCATATACTCTAATACTCCTATCATCTCATACTCTCATACTCTAATACCTCCACCCTCCTACTCTCACCTAACCCTCCCACACTCACATACTCATACTCCAATAACTCCTCACCCCCCCACTATCCCCCCACTAAACCCTAATCCCAAATGAATCACTCCCGAGTACTGCTCACGAGTAAAATTTAAATGTGGATATAGTTCCTATAAATCTAATTACGATTGAATTAATCTGTATTTTAAGATCGAAATTTTATTTTTTACAAATTTGGAAGGTAAAAAATTGAAATGTTAAAAAATATTTTATATTGACGATTGTTTTGCTTTACGATAGAAACTATTTGGGCTGAAAATAATGGTTTAGTGTTAATCTTCATAACAATTCTACATCTCTATATATCTATATGTCTGTAACACTATATCTCTACTTCTTGATATACATATATACAACTCTACATCTCTACATCTCAGCACTTCTACAACTCTACACATCTACAATTCTACAACTCTACAACTCTAAATCTCCACAACTTTACATCTCTACATCTACACAACTTTACATCTTTACATTTCCACAACTCTTCATCTCTATAACTCTACATCTACACAACTCTACATCTCTACATCTACACAACTATACATCTCTACATCTCTACAACTCTACATATACACAACTCTTCATCTCTATAACTCTACATTTCCACAACTCTTCATCTCTATAACTCTACATCTACACAACTCTACATCTCTACATTTCCACAACTCTTCATCTCTACAACTCTACATCTACACAACTCTACATCTCTACATCTTTACATTTCCACAACTCTTCATCTCTACAACTCTACATCTACACAACTCTACATCTCTACATTTCTACAACTCTACATCTCTACATCTCAGCCCTTCTACAACTCTACACATCTACAATTCTACAACGCTACAACTTTAAATCTCCACAACTTTATATCTCTACATCTACACAACTTTCCATCTCTACATTTCCACAACTCTTTATCTCTATAACTCTACATCTACACAACTCTACATCTCTACAACTCTTCATCTCTACAACTCTACACCTACACAACTCTACATCTCTACATTTTTACATTTCCACAACTCTTTCATCTCTATAACTCTACATCTACACAACTCTACATCTCTACATTTCTACAACTCTTCATCTCTACAACTCTACATCTACACAACTCTACATCTCTACATTTCTACAACTCTACATCTCTACATCTCAGCCCTTCTACAACTCTACAATTCAATCTACACAACTTTCCATCTCTACATTTCCACAACTCTTTATCTCTATAACTCTACATCTACACAACTCTACATCTCTACATTTCTACAACTCTTCATCTCTACAACTCTACACCTACACAACTCTACATCTCCTCACATCTCTACATCTCTACAACTCTACATATACACAACTCTTCATCTCTATAACTCTACATTTCCACAACTTACACTTCTTTTCATCTCTACAACTCTACATCTACACAACTCTACATCTCTACATCTTTACATTTCCACAACTCTTCATCTCTACAACTCTACATCTACACAACTCTACATCTCTACATTTCTACAACTCTACATCTCTACATCTCAGCCCTTCTACAACTCTACACATCTACAATTCTACAACTCTACAACTTTAAATCTCCACAACTTTACATCTCTACATCTACACAACTTTCCATCTCTACATTTCCACAACTCTTTATCTCTATAACTCTACATCTACACAACTCTACATCTCTACATTTCTACAACTCTTCATCTCTACAACTCTACACCTACACAACTCTACATCTCTACATCTTAACATTTCCACAACTCTTCATCTCTATAACTCTACATCTACACAACTCTACATCTCTACATTTCTACAACTCTTCATCTCTATAACTCTACATCTACTCAACTCTACATCTCTACATCTCTACACCTCGGCACTTCTACAACTCTACATCTCAACAACTCTACATCTCGGCACCTCTAAAACTCTACAATTCTACATCTCCACAACTCAACATCTCTACAACTCTACAAATCTACTTTGTTGACTGACAACAAAATAAAAACAGATCTGAATCTGTTTTCGTTTTTATTATAGTATTGTGGTATAATATTACTCTACAAATGAAGATTATTAACTTGCTACAGTAGGCTACTCGATTAAAAACAAAAATGTCTTTTCAAAATTGTATACATTAGTGATTGTATAGCGTACTCAAATTTAAAAAACCTTATTTTTCATTTATGTAGCACAATTTCCAATTTCTAAAATCTAAATTTCAAATTTTTACTTTTTTACACTTCTATTGCAATTTCTGCCGACAAGCAATTAGTAAAATATTAGTTTCAACTAAAGCTATAGAAGTGTTACAGTATAAACAATGTAAAAAAATATATAGAAGTTTATTTCTATAATTATTAATTATGCGTCAGTAAGTGTAATGAAATAAAAAATATTTATTTAATGGTGGAACTCAAAGGAAATTGTTTAGAACTGTTCAAGGTGAGAACAAAGACTGTTAAATAACTTCTAAATACTTCCGTTCTCTTCTACTTTCCTTCTGACATTTCATTAAGACGCCCTTTTATAAGTAACTTAATTATTTATTTTAGCTTCAATTTATTTGAAATACATTAAGTATATTTACTACTTAGAGTTGCGCAAGCGCATTTATGTAATGTTAATATGTACGCATAAAGACATTAAATTAAAAAAAAAATTTTTTTTTTACTTATTCAGTGTTTACTCACTTAGCTAAATTTAGTGTAAATATTTTGATCTTTCAGACAACGTAATTAAGTAACATGTTTTGATTCTCCGGACCAGCTTGTATACATATTTTGGTTTATCTGGCTGGATATTGGTATATTTTTATCCTTCCCGGAACTGATTACCAGTTTAGAAAAATTAGATACTCATAGTCAGATTTTTTTTGTGTGTTTTACTATGAGTTGTGGATATTTATAATACAACTATGTTTGTTGATCTGATGATGACAATCTAATTTGCTGAAACCGGTAATCAAATAAAAAATTTCTAGAAAGATTGTGGTGGACTTAATAAGGTAATACATTTTAAATTATTATAGAAAAAGGCTAGAATTACAAAAAAAAAGGTCAAATAATGTATTTCAAGATATTGAAAAACACGTAATAAAAACTCAACTATGTTTTATCATTATTGATAAATACCTAATGGTAAACACTGTAATTACGGAGGCATAATTACAGAATTATTTGTAAATATTGTATAGTAATCAAATATACATTCATAACAATTTTATTATTGTTTTAAATTAAAAGTGAATTGAAAATTATTCAAATGATTCTAATACTACATGGAATATGTCGAAAAGCAAATAAACTATTAATTCCACTAACTTTCTTATACACGTAAAACTAAATGAATAAATAATACCTCCTAATAAATACCCTATATAATTCCCTATATTGGAAATTATCTATCAAAAAGTTAATATAGACCATGTACACAGCCTTAGAAGGTTTATATCTTAAAATTAATCGAAGTTATTTATGTCAAATTTTGGATAAATAAAAAATATATTTGTATCCTAAAGCAGTATGTCAAAATACACGTTAAAGGAAATTTCAGTTCAACAGTAAAATTTTCCAATTTACTATCAAACAATTTTACATCGATTATAGGTTCTTCACGATAAACATTTTAAAATTATTATTATTTTATCGACAACATCCGAAATGATAAGTTTAAGGGATAAAGAAAAATACATTTATTATTGTCATTCAGAGTCACATTTTTAAAGATATTCTAAATGTTTGCTTTGGTATATTTTTGATACATTAACATTTTATGTTTATAAAAACACACACAAAGTATGCCCTAATATGCTTGCTTAAGTACCACATTTTGTCCACTACTTTGGGCTTTATCGCAATGCAGGAAATACAGATAGATGGACAAACAAACATAATTTTTTAAAACTACATTTTTGAACTTAAATATTTCTGTTCAAAAGTCAAAATCGATTAGTTTAATTACTACAAAACATTGTCTATAGTATATGAATTCTATAGAGTAAAAAATGTTAATGTAAAATATAAAACGCCCTACATTAAGCCTTGATTAAAAGTTAATATATTTAAAAAAACCCACAAATTAAACTTAGTTTTATTAGATAAATTTATCTGTTCATAATTTCCTCAACTTTTTGAAACCCCATTAAAGACCTAAAGTCTATATAATTTGAAAGTTCCCAGACCAAACACAAAGGTTTCGAGGTCTGCCACAATGAAAAGCCGGTGCACGCTAACGACCTCTAGGCACGGACTAAGAACTAAAAATGATAAGTTTATGAATGTACCAGTAACAATCAATATCAGGTGTGTACCTATTAAGTACAACGGTATGTACGTAAAAGCAGGGAAATGGATATTTAAAAAAAAAAATAAAATAAAATGATGTCAATAAAGAATGGGCAAATTTTTATTTAATTTAAATAGTTTAAGTATTCGAAATTTTATTTTTCTTCGTTTATATACTTCTTGACAAATTACAAATTTTAAGTAATTACAATACAGTATGAAATATAAATATATTTAAAAAAGATTAAAGCTCAATGCAAAACTATTATGTTTTAAAATTCGTTAAAGTGGTTGGTATATTTCAAAATCTCGATAGGTTAGTCTATCTAGATCTCATTTGTGAAATAATGATTACAATTTACTTTCTGTACAACTCGAAGACAACGTATAGGTTGGGTAAGATGAACTTAGAGACCTCTGGTTTGCACCATTATTCTTATTTTGAAAAGACCTAAATGAGGTATCACTGAATTGGGGATGCTATTTAAAACTCTTGACTTACCCCCAAACTACCCCATTTTGGGGATAAAGGTTGAAAATTTTTATCACAGATGCAACTATTCAACTCTCGAATATGTAAAATACTGTGGACAAACTACTACCATTCTCCAGTTACCTTATTGTAAAATCGTTTATGGATATTTAGTAATAAATAGCTACATAAAATATACGTATTAATTTTATTATTTAAATCACCTATTAAACTTTGTATTGCAGTCATTCAGGATAGATTTATTTGTATGTTACAGCTATGACGTTGAGGATTTCTAGAATTCTTTGCGTCTGCCTCGTACCATTAGATCTTTAGTTTTCCTGCAACCAACAATCTCTGTTTCAAATCGTCTCTTTCCACCTAGACCAATCTCTTATCCTCTTTTCTTATAGGTTTTTAATGCATATTTTCCTAACTAACCTATCTTTCCTTATTCTCCAACGATAATTCAACCATTTTATCTAATTTTATATTTTAGTTACGAGATTTGACACTAACAATATCCCTTGACTCTAAGACACAAGACCATTAGATCCAGTTTTGTATTGAATTTATCCATTTCTGATACCGGTTTCCTGGATTTCTTCTAAACCCAGTTAATCCATCCTGACGCCTCATGAACATCACTAAATTCCAATTTCCTCTACTTCTCAAAATATCTTGAGGAGAAGCTTTCTTTCCAACACTCTTAACCGTCTCACTTTCCTTTGTCATGCATTACGTTTCAGATCCGTATATGAATAAAGATTTGATAACTGTTACATACCTAATTACTTGTTGACTATCAGAGGAGATCATGATGTCGCCTACAATACAAAATAGAACAGATTTTCCTATAATGTCAGTTCCAATATCTTAGTTTTTTCAAGTTAGAATTTTGGAATTTAAAACATTCCACTTGTTCGAAACTTTATGTCATGTCATTTCCTTTCTCTATATGCGAGTCCATTATACTTTGATATTCAATTGCTGTAAACAAATCAATACACACCTACAATTAGCGTCCTGTCGTACCAGCATATCAGCTGATGTCAAAAATAAATTTAACTTCTTTATTTAGATATATTAATACTATATTTATAACCAAAAACAGAATCAAGCACTGATTCCATAACGTTTATTTAAACCAAAACAACGTTTAACTTGGAAGAGTATAGATTTTCATCTAACTGTGGAATCTTTCCTCTCTAATGCGGTACGGTATGGAGAAAATACAATAATACCTTTTGGAGACCTTATGATAGCGTCATGGTACTGAATTTTCCACTATCAGTTCGACAACAGATATTTATAAAGTCTTCCATATATAATAAATAAAAAATATCTACACACTTAGCCTAGACATCGTTGTAGAAGAACCTAATTAACGGACTATATTCACTATAAACGTTATATAATTCAATTTCCATAGGGTTTGGGAGGGTGCGTTACAGTTGATTAATAGATTTATTTTTCAAAAGTGAGCTGTTATATATGTTCACAAACCAGTTATGGCGTATGGATGCCCGGTTTGTGTGGCGCAGTCATTGTTGTTAAATTCCGGTATGATTAAGCGTTAATTTGTGCTTAATTAGTTATTAGGCAATCATAAGCTGGTTGGATAATTGGTTGACCACAGGTTTAGCGACAACTTAGTTTCCATCCATAGTCTCTCTGACCAAGGACGGCTTTTCTGTAAATTTAAAATTAATCACAGGACATTGGTTACTACCATCTTTACTGTTTAGTGCCTCCCCCCTCCCAAAGAGAGTTGTATCCTCCTCATTATTATTATTATTGTATTTTTTATGAAAACAATTGTATTTTTCATTTTTACTTTTTTTTACTTTAAACAACCACTAAATTAAATTTGTACAATGCAATACAAGACGACGTTTCTATAACTAGTCTTTCATCTTCAGATATTACATACACACTAACCCTCCTGGCATTGAACTTCAACTCAATGTATTCCATGTAACAACTGAGGATGACGATTTAGTCATTGAAACGTTGTCTTCTACTGTATTTTATGAATAAAATGTTTATTCTCGAAAAATGTGTTTTTCTTGTTTTGATTCCTAATCCAAGGAGTAGATTATTCACAAAACGTTTGGTCTTACTGCTCCCAGAACAATTGACAAGTTACCAAAAAACAATAGGCAAAGTCTAAAATAAAAATAGTCCATTCAATTAAATCATTGAAAAGATTAAAATATCTAAGGTGGATTTACTTTTATAGACATAATCCTCATATACATATGTCTAGAATTATCGGAAAATTAAATCATAATTAACACATTTTGATAAACTGAACGAAACTGAATATAATTTTACCTTGTTTAGTTGCTTCTATCTCCAAAAATATTTTTCTTTATTGTATTAAATTCCATTGCACGATTGGTCGGAAGTTTGTTTAAAATAAATTTATAGAAATCTGGAAAACCTTCTATAGAGACACTACTTTAGATTTGCTACTTTTGTTGTTTATCTTTTCGGTTTCTTTGTTAATAGTTGTGGACATTTGGATGTGTACATTATTTTTTTTTAAATTTGTATTTAGGAATAGTTAATCTCAATACTGAAATTTCATATTTAGCATTCCTAGTTCCAGAATTATTTTTTATTTTAAATAATATTTTTACACAACAATTATAATAATTATAACTATTTAAATAAATGAAATTTAACCATTTCAAAAAATATCTCTCCCTATTTGTAAATTCCTTCGCTTTTGTGTAACCTCATCAAAGACTTAATATCTGTATAATTTGGTAGCTAAATAGTTTCTAACCGAACACAAAGGTTTCGAGGTCTACCACAATGAAAAGCCGATGCACGCTAACGACTTCTAGACATGGAACTGAAAATTTTTAAAGAGAAATTCTATGAATGGACCAGTAACGATCAATAACTTTTGTTTATTTCATTTGACGGACATATTAAAAAGTTATTGAGACAAATGTGAAGGAGAGAAAGATGAAATCAAATTTATTATAAAGGAAAATTTTGAGAAGCCATATTTATGATTTCATCCTACCTTCATCACTGAAAAGTCACAAAGACAAGGCTATACAGACTGTAATTATACAAAAAAAGACAGACATAGTATGTTGTAGAGTAATCTAATACATTTTCACAATGACATTCTTATTTTTCAAGGTATAGTTGACATTTCTTAAACAAGGAAACTGAGATTTTTTCACATATATTCTGTGAAGACAACCACTCGAATCGAGTTGGTTTCTTTGTTTAACTGTTCAATAATGTTAATTCACACAGAATAAACTAGATCTTCATCATCCCCCATACAGAACAGTCCATCGGAGTGAGGTCTGCGGAGCGTGGAGCCATTCGGTTGTTCCTAAAGAGGCTGGAGTTGTTTAAAGAGAGTATTATTTACCAGTTGTGGTACGACAGTATAGTAAAGCCGTCTATCTGTGCGCGCAGACTGGTGGTTGGGTTGAAGGCGAGAGGGGGTGCGGGGGCTCTTTTCTAAAAACATAGGGTTTTCAGTCGAAACCTTCGTTGCCGGTGATAGATTTATAGACCCTCACTTTCACCTTCCATCTGCTGGGCTACCTGACCCATTTTGTTTTGTTACATCTTAACCCTAGATTACTACTCTTAGTTAGTTCATTGTTACGTGATCACTATTCGTTCATAAATTTTACTACATTCTGTTTTTATTTTTATTATTATTTTTTAAACTTTACTTTACTGTTGACTATTTTTTATATTAAATCCTTTATTGTTTTTAAAAATATTTAACAATGAACTCCTACGTGTTTCGTTTTAATTTATATTGTTGTAGCCACACATGCATTTTTCATATTGGAATCTAATGTTTATTTTAATTGTTAAAACAAAGTCTATTAACATAACTTACATTTATTTATAAATATATTTAATTCTTGACTATATTGTTTTTATATTGTTAGTTTTTAGTGTTGTAAATACTTTATTGTGTAAATAGTGATTTTAGAGTTCAAAGTGGTTGATTTAGCTACTAAGTGTATATTATTCACTGCAAGGAATGTGATTCTCAGTGAAGACATGACTCTAATTTTGGCATTTTTGGCATTCTACCTAATGAACTTATTGTAAATCATTTTTCTATTTTTATATAAATTAAACACTTATAAATGATGTATTTTATAAATATCCGATTAATTTTTCCAATAAAATAATATTTATATTTTTTTTCGATTTTTTTCCAAGAATTATTATTTTTTTTAAACCAAACTTGTAGTGGTATTAAAAGGCATATATTTACAGTTAAAATATGTAGGAGTTTATTGTTAAATATTTTTAAAAAACACTTAAAAACAATAAAGGATTTAATATAAAAAAATAGTCAACACTAAAGTAAAGTTTAAAAAAAAACAATAAAAATAAAAACAGAAAGTAGTAAAATTTACGAATGAATAGTGATCACGTAACAATGAACTAAGAGTAGTAATCTAGGGTTAATTCTTGACTAACGTGTTACGTTTTAATTTAGGTTGTTGTAGCCACACCTGAATATTTCTTATTTAAATGTATGTTTATTTTAATTGTTAAAAGAAAGTCTATTAACATAACTTACATTTATTTACAAATACATTTAATTCTTGAATAACGTGTGTCGTTTTAATTTAGGTTGTTGTCACACATACAATTTTTTTTGATAGTACATATCCATTTAAATATTTTATAATTATAATTTATATTTATATTTATCATAATGAAAGACATGGTAATATGATTTGGTACATTTAATATTTCATAATACTGTAAAACATAGTTTGATACATATTTACATTGCCTTTATAAACATCCCTTTTAGTATGGCATAATAACACAGCACAAAATTAGTGTCGGGTCGGGCGGAAAGGAGCAAACAATGCCCATAGGCTCTCTATCAGTATGTTTTCTGCCAAGATAGTAGCGAAGGGTTCGCGCGCACAGATAGACGGCTTTACTGTACCTAAGGTAGTTCTCCTTTGTGACAGTCCTAACAAAAAATTAAGGATCTTTCAACCCAACAGCAAAAGACCGGCCCAAACGGTTCCACCAGAAGCATTTAAAATTTCCTTCATTACCAGATGTGGATTATTAGAACCCAGTATACAGGTGTTGCTTATTCACACATCCATTCATATTATAACTTCATCGGTCCATAGAATGTGTTTATAAAAGTAATTATCAGCTTCTTGACGGATGGTGCATAAAAACCCATGCCCAATCAAGCTCGTCTTCATTTAAATCTTTAAAGCCTTGATGTAAACTAGGCATATATACGTCGAGTTTCCGTTTTTTCTCTGTTTTTTAAAGACTGATTCTATATATGACAGTTTTCTTGTGGACTTTGTAGGTGACTCCACAAAGAACTGAGCTACAACTTCAATGTATTCTTCTCTAGTAACCGGAACGACGAATACCGACAGTTTGTTCTAACCTCTTGTTCAATTTGTGAATACTTTGCCTTTAAGGTGGTATACTGTCAGGAAAGCAGTCTACAAATAAATCAACAGATAGTTTTCTCTTCACCCGTACACTGATATGAAAATAACCTCAATTGAAAACAAATACGTTATATTATTTCATGACTGAGCTGAAGAAAATTAATCAAAATTCATTAACATCGTACAACATATTGACAAGTGTGGCCCACTCTTGTGTAATATAAAAATGAAAAATTACCAGTGTGATACGGGGACATAGCTTAGTTTCAAAAACTGAATGTTCATATTTACAAAATAGATTTTTCTGGAAATTAAATGGTACGAACAAGTTAAACATACTTTCTTACCCATCCTCAACATTAAATGAATTGACTATCTTCTCTCTACAAATATCAGTTAGGAAGTTATCAAGTACATGTGGAAATAAACCATTAACGCTTAGAGTTATTAATGTACATAAGGCACAAATCTGTCTTACACGTAAAACGTTTATGAATGACATTATACCTGAACAGCAATTTCCTTTATTTGGAGCTTGGCAAACAAGGCATTTAGAAAGTTTTTTAAAGTTTGTTTTGCGTCCTTTGGGACTATAATTAAGATTGCATTCATCATCTAAATCAAACATTTATTGAGGAAAATCGAAATTTAGTGTTTTTACCTAAGTACACAAAAATTTTGAATAATTTATTTCAAAATTTATCCTCCTAATTTTTGGTGTAACACACGGCACTGACTATAGATAGCAGTCCAAAAATCACAGTTTGTAGATACTGGGACTGAAAATGGATATTTACAAACCTCAGTTTGTTTGGTCTCATAAAATATTTCTGAATGTAAGAAATAACTGAGAATTTAATTTAAATAGTTTACAATTTAAAAAGTATTTAATTCGAACACATTTTAACAATATAATATTCACTAAAAGATTCACTTTGTACCAACCTGATAACGGACAACAACACACCCTGAAGGATTTACAATATAACAGTAACCCTACATTCTGTAATGACTCCTAATGAAGCACAACAGTTTAACTAAAGATCAAAAAGTTGGGTTATGTTCAAGGTATAAAAATAAAGCTTCATAAATGACTAGCAAAGTGCTTAGTGTCTTGACAACTCTTTCATCTCTTCTTTCATTAAGTTCTAAGAAGATTTTAATAAGAAATATTAAATGAAATGTATTTAAATTTTATTCCTCCTTTTATAATACGGTGGGTACAAACTTTACAGAAATGTAAAAGAACATGTTTTGAGAAATTAATGATTTTTGTATCGCTTAAAAGGATAACGTACTGATTAAAATGTAAATATTCACTTCGCACCGTCACGGTTCTAACAATAAGTTGCACAATAAATTGTACGTCCATGGTATAGAAACTAGTTTTTAGTTTACTATTTAATTTCTCACAATAATAGATAGAGTTATAATATAAGTGCGAAGAACGTCCAACTTCTTTGTTGTTTTACAACCCACCATAGTAACCTTACACCACTTCCACTGTGTATCATTGAGGGGAGAGTTTAATGTTATAGTTTAGTTATATGTTACTAAATACAAAAACAATATTTTGAATAGTTTACGTTAATTCATGCAAAATTTATTTTTCTTATTACTAAAAAAATCATAATATGAAGCGTGAGATATTTCATTTCTCCTTTTTCACCTTCTTCATCGCATTCTTCAATTATGATTCTAACTATCTCTCTTTCGGTTAGCAAGGACAATTTTTACTTTTTCCGTACCAAAACTATTTAAATAGAAACATATATTGTGACCGTTATTTAAAATATGTTTATAATTACATTAAGTTATTCATTAAAACAACTAAAAAATAATAGTATTTATTAAAATTAAAATATAATCAATGGACTATCTATAAGAAATAAATGTTAAAACAAAGCTATTTAAATAGAAAAAATAATCTATGCCGAATGTTATACAGGTTTAAACTCCAATTAGCAGTGCGATCTCTCAAACTGCTTTGCATTCTCTTGTATCTGAAATCTATAGTTAACTCTACATTTCTATACTAATAATACTCTATAATAGTTAATGTCATAAGGCGAGTAATTCTTTTTAATTTGACGTTGAAAGAAACCATAGTTATATTTATCGATTTGTTTTAAATACCGAGCTAAAATAGACTGATTTACTCTTTCAGATGTACATTTTTATTTATTTAATAATTTCAATCATTCAGCTCTAGCATAACTTTTAGTTAAAGTGTACATTTAATATTTCACAAATATTTAAACAAAATATACTCTTGCTTATAAATCTGTACAACTCATTTAAACCGCGGCGAGAAATGTGTGTGATTTTAACAGTTCCAGACGGATTCAAAAGGTGCCACATTGAAAATCCGTTGCTCGCTAACGATCTAAAAACAGTAAAACTTTCTGAATGGAACAGTAACAACCAACGCAGTTGTTTTATTTCGTTTCCCGGAAGTGGTGAGAATGAATGGAGGGTAATTGTTGGAAAGAGGGTGAGGTCAATACGTTATATGCCTATATTGTAAAAAAATATATCAAACAATTTTTTATTGTTTTAATTTTTACCTCTAGGTATGGATTAAAGTTACTGTTTTTTTTTTTTTTTTTTTTTTTTTTTTTTTTTTTTTTTTTTTTTTTTTTTTTTTGTACATACTTCGATACCTTAATGGATTCAAACACATACATTACTTTAATCAAAACCAATGCATTTTTAAAACGATGTTACACTTTTGAAATAAAAACTAAATTAGTAATTAGACTACTTTAAAAAACTTAATGTCTAAAGCAGATTGTCACTATGAAATAATACATCGTCGGAATTATGTCTGAAGAAAATTGTATTTGAAAGTTTTACAGTAAAAATTTAGAAGTAAATTTACAATTCGTACCTTTACGTAAATTTAATATGTTAAAATATTTAAATACAATTTTAATACAATCTGGAGTAAGACGTATGATAGATAAGCAATTCTACGGTGTTCCAAGATAGAACAAAGTTCTAGCTAGAAGGTTTTTATATGTAATTTTATTCAGTATTTTGAAATAAAATATAAACATTTTGCAACATTTTTTAGTTAGAGAATTATGTTAGAGCCCGTCAAAAATGTAGAACATCAATTATACACAGACATCTAAAAAATTACTGGCTCTGGAATAGATGAAGTACATGAGAATATTATAATTATCTATACGAAAAGGTTTATGCTTATACATAATTCTAACTATAACCATTTAATAAAGCATCGTATACGGTAAGACCTAACCACATTATATATATATTCCATTGCACAAACCATAGTTATACTTTAAACTATGTTTCCTTCAGATATAAACTATCCATTTCATTATAATCCCAGTGATTGTGGTTAGGGGTAAATTCGAATCATTATTGTGAATTTCACCACAGTGCTCAACAAGATTGTATATCCATTTCATTCTTTGCGTTATTGCTGTCTCCAATGAGTTTAAATTGGGTAAATTCCATTGAATACATGCACACAATATATTGTTGTATTTTCAATCTATATTTAAGCAAAGATGTTAATTGATTTTGTTCTATCAGTCTTATACCGGCATTTAATTCTTTCAAAACAGTATGGTGGAGAAATAAGGACACTAATATGTCTATTGCTATATATAATTGGAGTTGTTTGACACTTCACAGAGCGGTTTTCTATATAAAATTTTATAATTTATAATATTTATTTGGTAGTAGCTTATGGAAGGGAACCACGTTAAGGTATAAGGTCTAAATTTTTATCTTTGGAAATGTTGCCTAAGATAATTTTTGAATAGCAGCCATCTGAAAGAAGACGTAGTGGGCTACTTCGGCGAGCATGGATGAGGGTGGTCAATGGATGGAAGAAGGTTGAAGGAACATTATTGGAAAGATAGAATGGATTGGATAAGAAAGATATAAGTTTTTTGTGACAGAAAGATGTTTGTAAACATTGTAAACCTATATTTAAATGAATGAAATTTGTAATAGATCTGTAATTTTCTGAGTTAACCAGAAGAAATTGACTTTTGCATATTTGACAGTCTGTAAAATATTACGCTCTAGTTTGAACCAATAGACTTTTACCATCATGTTTCTAACCACTGAATGAAGATATGTAAAAAATAAAATATGTGAAAGTTTTGTATTCTATTCAATGAACGTGGATGCCACAGCATTAACAACAAAGCCATTATGAGTAACCTCTCGATAAATGAAACAGCTGTAGAACGTATGAATAACTGAATTACTTACATACAGTAAGTTCAAATATTTAAATATAAATATTGAGTTTATTAAATTCTGATAACATAACATTTACCAAAACCTAATCAAAATGTATTAATTACATGACCAAAGTTTTAAAATAACTATAATTTTATTCTCATACTTCGGTGTGTTTAAAATATCTTTGAAAAAAACATAATCAAACAGTTATGTATATATAATACCAGTTTAACCAGCAGTTAAAATAAATACCACCTTCTTACTATGACAGACACTAACTACTTTGCCAATATCACGCCTCTGTAACAAGTATTAAAGACTGAAGAAGAAGAAGTAGCTATCTCTATTCTTTTAATTAAAATCAATTACTCTCTCACTCTCTGCTCAACTAAGGCGCTAATGTGTTCTTGTTTCAATTAAATAACACTTTCTCTTTTAACTCTATCTGTAGGGTTCATTTCATTTAACGTGATTGTTGTCCTTTGTAATCCTGTTTTGTTCTAATCTAATGGAATTAGACTTCTACATTGTTATAATTAGACTTCTAAGAAACAAAATTAGTACAGTTCAAACAGGGCGACTTTGCTCAAATTGTAAAATAAAAAGTATCAGAGTGAGCTGTTTAAGAAATCGACGGGTCCCAAATTCTCCGAAGAGTAGCTTCAAAGGGATATGGTGAAAGTTTAAAAATTTGTTCCTTCTTTTATTATTTCTTAGAAGTATAAATGTACGAAATATATATCGAACTTTTTATAAACAATTGTAAAGTGAACTATAAGTCTACACAAGATATTAAAGAGGGTAAAATCGCTATAAAGCAACGGGGTAAATTTAGCACCACCATTAAAAACACGATAAATCGGTCAAATTTAAATTGAAACAAGTAAACCAGTTTATGATTTATAAAAGTTGTTTGTTACGTTTTTTGTATAAATTATACTTGATAGAATAAAACTTATACAAAAATGCTCACAAATCGTCGATTTCTTTGAAAGGGAGTATTTTTTAAAACTTTCTTTATTGTTTTTGACGCAAGTTTGTTTTCTTTTTAAAGTATATTTTTACTTATCTAACTATTACAGCCAAAATATACAAATATATTAACAATAAAAAAATTAAAAGATTTACGGATTTGTGTCCGTAAGTTTGATATAAATTTATCGTTTTCAAGAATACAATTTTTATTTAAAATGCGTTTGGGAGAGAATGCAAAGGACATACCTGGGGACATTATCAGGCAATATCAAGCTTGGAATAAAAACATTCCGTCCAGAATTATTCAATGAAGGACGTCTATCAGGAGAAAGAACTCGTTACTCTATTTTTTTTTAAAAATATCAAAATTACATTGTTTAAATACATTTACATCGTATTACAAAATTAGTTAATAATTGCCCTTACCACAATTACAAGCTCAAAAATTTAAAAACTATAATACTAATTTTATAATGTTGGAATGGTGGTAGGCTGTCATTTATCTTAGCTTCGATTGACATTAGCCTATAGTTCTATTTTAGCCGTAAAACGTAAAACAGTCTGATGATGGTAACTATGAAATAGAAATGTACATCAGGGTATTTAATGTAACAATCTAAAATGGTTTTTACACCTCTAATTGTCATTAGGGAAATTATCAATTGATAACGTGAATTTCACCGCAGTTCTCAATGAAGATTATAACATGCATCAGAATTCAGATGAAGAACAAACCCACACATAACTTAATACTACATGTAATTGTGAAATTAAAAAGGGAGGTATACGTTAATCAATATTCACCTATATACAATTTTGGTTTTCCCTGTATTCAAAAAGTGTTTTCAAAATATCAATCTATATACCTGACCTTCCATCTCTAAACTGGTATACTTAGATATGTAAAACCATGTAACTTTATAATAGCGAGTGTATGTTTATATAATCCCTAGCACTTATATATGCTATACAGTACAATCATTGTGGTCAAAATTACAAGCTGCACTTGGTGGGCGAGAGAGACCGCAAACCCAACAAACCCGACCTACGATGTTATACATTGTTTTCCCCCTCCTCTCCGGGCAACAGTTCACCCCCACCCCCCCGCCATACGGAATGCAGTTCTCTCAATTATATACAGTAAACATTATTATTAATTTACTAAAATGATATTTTCGTATCGAAATATTTTATTGTAAAAATTTATTAAACACTTTGTAAAGTATGTCAAATATTTTTGGAGCGTAGAGAACGAAATGAGTTAAACTCGAAATATAAAAATGGTGTGGGGCCTACCTTAAAAAAAATTAACTAATCATTACGTTTTTGGATATAATTAGGTCGTAAACGAAGATAGGATATAGAATTATTTACCTATCCCAACAGTTTCAAATATACAAAGTCTATAGACACTAAAAAAATATAATGAATGAGATTTATAAGGCGTTCAAATCAAGAGATGCAATAGGCGAACATCGACTATTGAACGACCAACTAGGTTTCGACTCAAATACCTTGTACGACACGGCGATAAGAATTCAAGAAGCCCGCGGTAAGAACAGGTTCGGAGTGCGTGAGATAACAGATGATCAGTTGACGTACGGTAGCAAGAAGGTGTACACCAAATAGGACTTTTAATGTGATATGTGTGTTTTGTGTGTGTGTTTTGTGTGTGTGTTTTGTGTGTGTGTTTTGTGTGTGTGTTTTTATGAATAATTTTAGTGTTTGACGACCTCGGTCGAGTAATTTAAATTAATATACCCGTGTCTGAAGATGAGATAAAAGTCCCGAAACGCGTCACTATTGCAAAAAAGAGGTCACTTGACGGAAACAAAGGTAAGAAACTTTATTTTTAAAACATATATCTGTTAAACCAATTCAACATTCGTTACCATAGCAACCAATATTGTATTTCATTAGCAGCTGATCCGTTAGCATTACTACAAAATCAATTTGAGGTTTAAGATAATCAACTAAATCTACTAAAGTTTAGCATCAACAGAAGACAAAAGTCCCCCAACAACTTTCTTACGCAATCTCCTACACGGAAACACATTTATTACAAAACAGAACTATTGGTTTTTAAAACATCATCAAGTCGTTCAAGATATGGGTTATATTGCAAATATAAAGACAAACATAAAAACATAGGTCTGAAAACGCTTATCTTGCCGTTTATCCGCCATTTTACCTTTATCTTTAAAAACAAAATTATAATTTTAGAAGTAAAATAGACTTAGTATACACGTTTACCTGGTGACTTTAACAATTTTACCATGTGTCTATACTTTACTTTGTATATTTTCAAAACGACGTCCGTTTAAAACATTGAACTTCAAATAACTTTAGAACTTAACCAAAATTTACAACAAATAAAACATTTTTTCTCTTAACACAATTTGTTTGCGGTTGCTCATATATTACCAAGAAAGGCGATAATGTTAAAAACAATTAATACTAAACATTATTTTGTGAAAATTTTTGTTTCGTTTTTGTAATCTCAGATGACAAACCTCCTCAAGTATTACAGCTCTATTTTTATTCATGACCACAAGTTTTAATATATTTACTTATTTTAAAGTTATGTTCTACGCCTTTATTTTACGATTTCCAGTTACTTTCTATAACAAAGTTACACAACTAACTTTCCAATATCATCCAATTGGATATCCAGGGTTTCATTTTCACTTTTCGAACAATTAGTTCCACACATATTTTTGTGTGTGTATTGGGGAGACAATAAATTTCGTGTATGTATTTATTTTAAAACGTGTATGTACAAACAATAGTATTTTTTTTCTAACTCTCTCAACCCAACACCCTAAACCAATTCTGAAGTTGTTGAAATAGGTAACATTTAAAACGAATTCATGTTAGTTTATACAGATGATAACATAAATCCTGGAAGTTTAAAACAAGAATGATCTGACACCTACAGTTCGCCACTAGACTCTGGTTCTTTTAATCTCCCTGGTGCTTTTGTAACACAGTTCACTCACTCCAGTGTTCGTCTCCATCTTCTCGTTTGAACACTCTCCAGCCAATTTCTCTTCCTTCCCTTCTTCGCACGTCTCTCTTTTTCATTGTCTCTTTGCCTCCATCCTCCAAACATTACCCAGCCATTTGAACTTTCTAGTCTCTCTTTCGCAGACTACATTAACACCGTTATTCAAACTTCTTATTTCTCTGCTTGTTCTACCTCCAATACGCTTCCTATTTTTTACTTATTGGTCATAAATCTTTCTTAATAATTTACGTTTCGTGACATTTATCTTTAGCTCATTCTTAACCGAAGTCTCACAGTAACACAAAACAGCCTTACTGATCACCACCAAGACTTGTCTTGGTATGTTTTTATCTTTAACATGTTATGCATACATTGTTGAATAACTCTTGTTGTCTGAAATCTACATCTGGTGAACCTCTTCACTTCCATAAATTGAACTGGCAAGTATGCTGTCTTTTAAGGCTATGCGTTAGTAATCTGCAATAGGAAATTTCTCACACGCTCCTCCCCTCTTCTTCTTGTCGTCATATATTTTTCCTTAATTTATTTTCAACCACAAGTTGCATCTTTAAACTCTTAAAACAATCCTTTAAAGAGTGCATTACTGATACTACTAGATCATAGTGTCTCAGCCTATTACAATACCTTTCAGGTTGATGTCTAATGGACGCACTGTCCTTTCTAGCACTAAATTAAACAAGGTTGAAGATACAGAGACAGACGGCCTTGCTGTCTCTAGAATCGTTAAACGAAATTATTTATTCAAAGCTGTGTATCCTAAATTTAACTCAATTTTTCGCGTGACGCTGTTTCCAAGCGTGATCTAAAGGAATAACAATTTTGACAGCAACAACAGATTTAAATTCCATCAGGACTACCTAACCATGCTTGAGTTGACAGCTGTCTGTACGTCGTTTGTATGCGAGAGTTTAAAAACAAAATTGTTCTTTATTAGATATTGGAAGTATTATTTTATATAATTACTGTAAACTTTTTCATCTGTCTCTAAATTTAACACAAAAACGTTGCATTTACTTTATCAAAAATCCTTCTACAAAACTACAAATATATTCATATCTCTCTCTCTCTCTCTCTCTCTCTCTCTCTCTCTCTCTCTCTCTCTCTCTCTCTGTCTGTCTGTCTGTCACAAATAAAATGGAAATTTGTTGTTTCCCTACATTTCATGATTTAAGTTTCTGTTACTCATTTCAACCATAAATATACGTGAGATTTGCTTTTATTTCAGTTATTCGGTAATAAAACTATACATTTCCTTATAGTCGATCGAATAGTCCCTCATACAAATTAGTCAATTTAAACACCTTTCCTCAATCATTATGCAGTCACAAGACTAACGTGTGAAAAGCAGATTATGTAAATGAAGTGATATGCAGAGCACTTGTTACATTATTATGTAAATCACGTAAATAGATACAATGAATTCGCTTTGATCAAAGAAGCACTAATTGCATTTGTATCGATTAAAATTCTGTCTAAAACCATCTTTATATGACGATGGTAGGAAGAATTAAAACAAGAGGGTAAAAAGGCAATTTTTTACAAACTTTTTGTTGTATCAATTTGGAAATAAACTGAATTGATGTTAGATCTTCCTGTGATGTTTATAACTTTATGCCACCATCTTGAATTGCCATCTTAGATAATAAATGAATAAATTTTTAATGGTAACATTGACTAGTGATATATAAATAAACATTACCTTTCAGTGCTGAGTTCAGTGGTATAATCGAATTTTTTAATCCACATTCTCCAAATATTCACAATAGAAGTGACGATTTTTTTTTATACTAAATATTTGTGACACATGATACTGTATAAATTTAAATGTTTATCTTGATCCTTCTACTTCCACTTATTTATACCATTCACCCAGATACCATAAATATTACTTCTTAAAAGCTAGTTATTTCAAAATGGTTAGAATTTGTTAAAATGCAAATTAGGTTATATTATTGTGATAAATATGTAAGTCTCATCAGTATCATAATATGTCTTAAAAATTAAATGTGATTTTGTCAATACAAAATTTTAGTGAAATTTTAGTTTGTTTTTCAGTTTCATCAGGCTCTGTGTTCACATCCATAATTTTCCTTTGGATCAAACTGCGTGGCATACACAATTTACATTATTTACTGTGAATTCACTGCATTTTAGTGAATTAATATAATAATTTTTTAAACTGTTTTACCACTGAATTCAGAGTTGAAAACTAAAATGTTCATCTCAATGGTGGATTTTTATACCATAACAAACATCTTTATAACATCTTCAAACCTTTTGAAATTATTAGCTGTTGATATATATATATATATATTATATATATATATATATATATACATATATATATATATATATATATATATATATATATATATATATAATGATTAAGTTTTAAAATTTTATCAATTTGAATAGCATAATTTTTTGGCAATATTTTGTCAAATTTCATAAACAGTCTCTATAACTCTAGAGCCCTGAAAGACCTGCACCTGTTAGACAGCTTTTCAGTTGAGTATTTGTGGTTATCCCGTCGTCGGCGTTCTAATACTCGCAACCAGAGTTCACTACCAATTCTAGCTTCTAAATTTTACTCACGATGCTGAGCCAACACCATATTTTGATAAAAAACATCCTGTATAAACTTAATTTGGTCCTAAATTGATGTAACAAAAATTGTGAAAAGAAGTTGGTTGACACATTTTAGTTACCTTGAATAAATTACATTTACACAAGTATTTTCAATTTACTAAAAATGGTTAATACCTGTAAATAATTCCGCGCAATGCTTTCAGAAAAGTTGATAGAGTGAATGTTGTATTACATTATGTCAGTGAAAAACGAGCCCTACCTTTTCTTCACTCAGGTGGCAATTACTTAATGCTTTCCTGCCTCGTTCTTATCTGCGTCTTATCGTGAAGGAAGGAAGTTTAAGGTGTTGAAGTTAAAAAGCAACAAAATTTGCTCAACCTGAGAACTAATGTTTTTAAGAAATATGATAGCTACCTATACACAGAACTTGAATAAATAGATATTTATAGATGAACAATAAATAACAAAACAGATTCTAAAGTGTCAAATAGTGTCTCTCGCAATGGTTAAGTCTATTTCTATTAAACGAGTAATTTTGGAATGTGATATAACTGTATATTTGTAAAATTATCTTGAAAATTGGTCTAAAAAGTTTCTTAAAATAAGGTAAACCTATCATTTTCAGATAAGAGATTAATGGAGAAAGCGAATTATTTAGGTAACTTTGCAAAACTTGATTTAAAGGAATTAAAAAATGAATCGGATTTCTATGAACTAGTAAAATAAAAGTGGCGCTTTTACAACTAGAACAAAAAGTGATTTATTAAGCAGTAAGACTAGAATTAACCTATGTTTAACCTTTGAATCGCGCTACAATTTTGTATTGCTTAAGCCCACTAGGTAAGTGTAAAAAAAAGTTAATAACAACTTGTAACTGCAGATTGCAGGCAGAATGTAAACATTGAATTTATGCATATCGTAGTTGACATCTGGTGCTACTATTCGCTGAATTTCATATGGCTGTCAAAAATTACTTACTATAATATAAAAAATAACGGAAAAGATAGACTGATCTTTATTTTGATGTTGATTCTTAATTAACATGTCTTTGTTTTGTTTTATATTAATTATTAATCTTTACAATTTTAACCTAATATTGCAATTATTATAAATAACAGCAAAATGTAACCATGCTATCTTCCCAACCCCCCTTTACCGAGCGATGCTCTGTCATCTAGGTAGTAACTTTTAAAATAGGAAAATTATAAAACTGTAATGTTACAAATGTTTTGTGATTAGAAAAAAAAACTATTTTAGCATAAGAAGTAAATTCATCCATTACCTCAATGAGGTCTTTAGGGAGCAACGCAAAATCGAGCAACTTAAAAACGTTTAAAGACAAAATTTACACCAACCTATTCGGAATTAAATAAATAATATCAGAACTTAATTATTGCGTTTAAAAAAAATCTTAAAATGCCTAATCTTGGATGGTGTATATTATGTCTATAAAAATAAAATATAATTTTTGGTCTTTATATCACTAAGTAACGTAAAAATTACAAATCTACATCATTGTCGTTTAAATGATATGATTTTTTTAAACACATAATGGCAGCTCGATAGATAACCAATAATTTTAAGACAAATACATATATGAACTTCTTATTTTCACAAGTAGAATAAGTCCTGTAAGGGTGTTAGTTTCTTCGTAGGACATCCTATACAAGCTCGATGTATATCATTGACTTTTTCCAGTAGAGTTTATAATAATCGGACCAAATTATGCAATTTTCGATGTATCTACTAGGCCTAATCGCATATTGTAATATATGTTCATTATTATATAATTAGAAGAATTTCAGTTTAATTTATTAATTTTTTACATAGTTCGATGACAAACGATCGAATAAATTAATTTTTTTTTAAATGAATAATCCATCTTTATCCAGTAACTGCAAAACCATTGTTTAGAAATAAGTTTTAAAACTATACGAAATGGAACGCACTCAGCATTTGAAAATTCAATTCTATCTTATTCAAGCAACGACACATATAATTATATAAACAAAGGTAGAGAGATGGCTCTTGTGTAATATGTTTCTTATTTAAATAATTTAAAACCTTATGCATACCTAACACAGTGACAAAGTTTGCATTCATTCAACACGTAAAGTGTCTAAGAGCATTAGGTTTTCATTGTTCTTAGCATTGTCATATTTCCAAATGAAGTGGTAAGTTTCGAATAAACGAAGACAGATTTTTAGTTTAATTAATAACAAACTGATTACGTTAAAGTTACTGAATTGACAACTTTAGAGCATTATTAACATTTCGTTAAAATGACAGCAATTATATTTTTCTTATCAAATGTTTTTGGAGCGAAAAAAATGAAAACTGTGACAAAAATATATTATTATTAAAAATGTGGCGAGAAGCTTAAAAAGGAAAACTGCTATGTTTGAAGGAATATCTCTGTTGCCATTTATTTTCATTATACATGAATATATCAAACAAAAGTAGTACAAATTTTAATAAACCATTAAAAATAATTTTCCTATAGATGGTTATAAATATATGAATGAAAATTAATTATGTACACATATAAAATAGAAGAGGTCACCTGTTACACAAGTCACACATTGGCATTTAGTGGCTAATAAACTAATGTTTTTTAAGTGGTCTGTACCAGCAAAGACGTTGAGATTGCTACGAATTACTGTGACCCACAATTAGGTTGTATTTAGAGCGAGTTATTTTGCCGTGTAATCAATTTACAGCTAAAATAGGACATCACCAAATACTTAATCAGAGACAAGATAGTTTGCAGAGAGATCAATTTACACTTGAAATATGACATTCACCAAATACTTATTCAGAGACAAGATAGTTGGCAGAGAGATCAATTTACACCCAAAATAGGACATTCACCAAATACTTATTCAGAGAGCAAGATAGTTGACAGAGAGATCAATTTACACCTAAAATAGGGCATTCACCAAATACTTAATCAGAGACAAGATAGTTGGCAGAGAGATCAATTTACACTTGAAATATGACATTCACCAAATACTTATTCATAGAGCTAGATAGTTTGCAGAGAAATCAATTTACACCTAAATTAGGACATTCACCAAAGACTTATTCAGAGACAAGATAGTTTGCAGAGAAATCAATTTACACCTAAATTAGGACATTCACCAAAGACTTATTCAGAGACAAGATAGTTGGCAGAGAGATCAATTTACACCTAAAATAGGACATTCACCAAATACTTAATCAGAGACAAGATTTGGCAGAGAGATCAATTTACACCTAAATTAGGACATTCACCAAAGACTTATTCAGAGACAAGATAGTTGGCAGAGAGATCAATTTACACCTAAAATAGGACATTCACCAAATACTTAATCAGAGACAAGATTTGGCAGAGAGATCAATTTACAGCTAAAATAGGACATTCACCAAATACTTAATCAGAGACAAGATTTGGCAGAGAGATCAATTTACACCTAAAATAGGACATTCACCAAATACTTAATCAGAGACAAGATTTGGCAGAGAGATCAATTTACACCTAAAATAGGACATTCACTAAATACTTAATCAGAGACAAGATAGTTGGCAGAGAGATCAATTTACACTTGAAATATGACATTCACCAAATACTTATTCATAGAGCTAGATAGTTTGCAGAGAAATCAATTTACACCTAAATTAGGACATTCACCAAAGACTTATTCAGAGACAAGATAGTTGGCAGAGAGATCAATTTACACCTAAAATAGGACATTCACCAAATACTTAATCAGAGACAAGATTTGGCAGAGAGATCAATTTACAGCTAAAATAGGACATAACCAAATACATTCAGATATCTTTCCACCTTACCTTTTCGGCTTAGAACTACACCACTGTTAGTGGAAGTATTTGTGGGAAACAGAATCTTAATCTGACGCTGAAACGTGATCTAAGCCCACTTAGATGTTTTACCAACTACCACAATATTAAAAGATAATTATCAATAATTACAGGTTAATAGCAGTCCCGGTTTAAGGGACGAAACTCTTGAAAGCCAGGTGACTTTTGAGTATACTAATTACTTAATAATTATTTGTGTGTGTATATAATTAGTTACTCATCAAAGCTGGCTGAAGATCAATTACTAATGTTTCCGGTGGAGGAATTTCATTTACGGAATTATAAGAAAACTTAGTTAATAATTCACCCATTGAGTACTGAAAAAACAGAATTTCCGATCAAGTCATTATTATATGTATACTCTCTCTCTCTCTCTCTCTCTCTCTCTCTCTTTCTCTCTCCCTCCCTCCATCCCTCCCTCCCTCCCTCTCCTCTCTCTCTCTCTCTCTCTCTCTCTCTCTCTCTCTCTCTCTCTCTCTCTCTCTCTCTCGCTCTCCCTCTCTCTCTCTCCCTCCCTCCCTCCCTCCCTATCTCTCTCTCTCTCTCTCTCTCTCTCTCTCTCTCTCTCTCTCTCTCTCTCTCTCTCTCTCTCTCTCTCTCTCTCTCTCTCTCTCTCTCTCTCTCTCTCTCTCTCTCTCTCTCTCTCTCTCTCTCTCTCTCTCTCTCTCTCTCTCTCTCTCTCTCTCTCTCTCTCTCTCTCTCTCTCTCTCTCTCTCTATATATATATATATATATATATATATATATATATATATATATATATGTTCGTTATCTTATAGAGGTAAAAAAACAGAGAAAGGAGCAATGCATGTACCCCTATCTACTAAAAAATCCCTTCCAAGGTATAAGTGATTTAAACGATATTATGGAAAAATACTATATTTAACACACGGTAACACATTTGACCTTTTGTGATATTCCCACACAAACCGGTTTACCCACTAAAAACATTTCCTCCTTTCCTTCCGACAGTATCCACTCTGAAACTCAGTTTTCACAACGCTTCAAAGCGTACCATTTACTTCCCAGTATGGTTTCAAGGAAGCCTATCACAGGATGATGTTTTTTGCAGTATTTCACAACAAAGTCTGTACGTGGGACAGTTAATTATCTTTAAGGAAATCCGTCGAAATCAAAACCCTCTCCCACCACTCAATCTCAAACATTTTAATAAACACATATAGCTTGTGATATCTACAAATTAAAGTTCTTTAAAAAACTCATGCATTTCTCTTCTAATAAAATAAAAATCGACTAACTCATTCGTTCACTATGTTCTAAAATGTTGTTTTGTAGAATTTTATAAAAATAGGTTATTGTACTTAGAAAATAACTTAGTTGTTGGCACTGATTAATATTTTTAACTAATTATAATGAAAATTTCTTGCAAAAGTACAATTGCCACATCAGTTCTGACAACCTCAATAAATTATTGTTGGGGTAGTACAGGAAATAATATTTATGTTAGTTTTTAGAAATGGAAGTACAGACATTTTTTAATGAAGAGACATTTTCAAAAATCAAGGAAAGTTGACACGAAGAAAATATTATAGACTTACGTAAATTTCTCTTATTTTCAGTTTTACTGTCATGAAAACTATAAAACTTGCTGCTGATGACTTTATCCAATCTTGAATATCGAACTTTGTACTATTACGATTTTCATAAGCGATAACATATTTTTACAAAATTCTAGAACATAACTTACAAAATATTTTTTTAGATCGAACGAATGCTTGGGCGATTTTTATTTTTTTACAACGGAAATTCAAGGTTTTTAAAAGGCTATAATTTGAGGTATCACTAGCCATATGTGGATACTATACATTTTCATATAAGGGGTGGGAAGGGGGAGGTGTTTTTTGGATTTGTAAATAGATTTTTTAAGGTTTCCTCTAAAGGCAAAACAAAAATGAAAAAGCACTTATAATTTCACAAAAAAACAATTTATTGCTACAGCTGTTTCGCCGTTAGGCATCGTCAGACAACTAAGAACTAAAAACTAAAATACAGGTCAACTTAACACTAACATCTAGGAATGAAGGTGGGGATGAAAGCAGAGGTTGGGCAATGACCTGGTTTTACCTGAAAGGGACATGGATAAGAGAAAGTATTTAAACAATAGGTTTTAACAAAGGGGATGGGTTATTGACTTGTTCATTCAGGTTAGAAGCATGGCATTTTAAAACAGATCTGTTAATTTCTAAAATTTCCAAACTATTTAATTTCCTACTTTTCTGTTCTATGTGTAAATAGAACTTTGCCTTAAACGTTTTTGTTTTGCCTTATTATGGAATTTCACCGAGTACCGACTGTAGTCACACTCAATATGTTTCCTCTAAAGGTGAATAACTGTCCCGAGAAAGACAGATTTTGCATATCGCTAAAGAACTTTTAAATAATAGAGGTGGTAAGTTTTCAAATAACAGTCTATAATAAAGGGTGTTTCCGTAATACGTGTAGATAATTCAGGGGGTAGTTAAATGGGTCTAAATAAAGATTTAAGTTCCTATAAACATATCTTCGTAAACTTCTATTACCATTATTTTTTTTAAATGATTTATATCTCTAGAACGGTTTAACCGATTGAGTTGAAATTTTTTGCGATACTCATAAATATAAGAAACTAGTTTGAAAAAAAAAAGATTAACTTCTTCCAAAAATCCGTTTTAAAAGACGGCTATTTAAATATTTAAAACAAAAATAACTCATTACAAGTTATTTTCATTTTAAAATTTTAAATAGTCGCCATTTTTAAACAGATTTTGGAACATGTTATCCACATTTTACAATTTCACGGTAATCTTAGTCAGATATGTAACCGGGTTACATTTATGGAGTACCTATAATAATAACAGTGTCCGAACATGTGTAACTAATTACAACGGTTGTACATGTGTTGTTAATAATTTGGAAATGTTTGTTATGAATAAATTTATAGTTAAACGTTTATTTTAACCTTATCTATCACTGCTATCACCAATAAAATCGTCAAATATGCATTCTTTTCAATAATTGTATTATGTTGTATTAGCCTATAACCTGAAATGTTTTTATAAATACAAATAAATTCTTCACATTGTTAAATTTTATTTATATAACTTGAAAACACACAATAGCTCCCAAAAATTAATCCATTAAATGATGTTGAAATCCCATCAACACAGATAAATTTCATGGTGTAAATTTAATTCACTAATTGTGGTTGAACAAAACTGATAAAAAAAAACAGCCAACAAAAAACGCCCTTCTCCTGTTGGTTTAGAAATTAGAATCTCGTTAACGACGCAATTATAACTTTAATGTAATCCATCATGAATAAGTTAACTCTTTTACAAAATGTATTTAATATGGATGAAAATGTTTTACTTAAATTTAACGACCGTGAAATAACTGTCGCTTGGAACACATTTTAGATTGCTACAAAGAAGACCATATGAATAAACTGAGGGAAGGGTTAGAAATAACATAAGGGTTGTTTTACACGTTGATAAAGACAAAGTTATGTGATTGGTCAAACACCGGTGTAGGAAAATCCGTTTTGAGATCATCTGAGTCAATGAAAATGGTTTAGGGCGTAATTTTTGTTTACCGTTGTTAATGATCCAAGATAAAATAATTAAGAATAAACATAATTATAAAAGATAAATGAATAAATTTTATTTTGCATTTAGTAAGAACTATTGAAATAAAATTTTGTATTTTTTTAAACACAAAATTGTAATAACACGTACAATACTACAGGAATACAACTTGACTGCGATTGGAAGCGTTTAAAAATTGATTAAAGAGCACCGAACACGAATAAAGATTAATAAGACCACCATTAAGAGTTCAGCGAATTGTAGCGAACCACCGCCAAATATCGTATGTAATTAAAAAATCATTTATTTTCAAAGTTTATTTTATCTTCGATAATCGGTAGGTACATGTTTTTTTACGTTTTCTCGATGGGTGACTATAAATTCAATACTGTGCCACAGAAGGCATGTTCATAGTTCAACGTAGATATTATTCTTGTATTACTGCAAATCGATTTTTCATTCCAACTGTATATCTGCCCTTTATATTTATGATTTGTAGATTTTTTATTCATAAAAACTAAACTGATTATTTAATCTCTTAATGTGTTTTTGCTTATTTTCTCACCTGAAAGCGGTAGATTAACCCCATTTCATCGAAATACTTAAACTCGTTTTCAATATAAAATTTACAAATTAATATACAGAAATGTTTGTTTATCGAAGCTACTGTGTTAGTTACTTTAATGTCAACTATTTACCTTTATCAATCTAAACATTTTTTTTTGTAATAGAAGTTGTCCAAAGAATAAATTGGCAATTGCATCAAGTAATTCAATATGAAACGTTTTTGGCCATTAGAAGCACCAATTTTTTTTAAATCTTGCCGGGTGTGGTTATTGAAACCCTATAAATTTGAGACTGCTAAATTGCTTTCTCGCCTTGAAAACTGTATAAATTCACCACATTTCAACAAAATCGTTACGCCTGTTTTTAAGATACAAACATTGCTCGTTAATAGTGTTTGACTGTTGTACACCAACAATAACGTCTTCCCTCCATAACTGTAAATGGTCCATAACGGAATACAATAACCTTTTCTCCTGTTAGTTTCTCACACGATTACTCGCAATCTTTTAGCGATGAGTCAACACACGTGTTCTCAATTATCAAAGAACCCCTCTCAAAGTCCCATAGATACGCATAAACATACATAAAAACGTGTCCAACGCATACGAACTCCGATATTGGATTTTTCCGCACACAGCTAACACAAATATTTTCCTCTTTTAACAGCAGGGATAAAACGATGGAAGGGGTGTGTTTAAAAATGCATTACGGTACGCGACAGCGCAGGAGGGGGAGGGGTGATATAAAAGCGAATGTGGCTTAGGCGGGACAAAATCAATGTCCGACTGAGTTGAGAATCTGTTTCTCATATCATTTCAAAATGTAGATTTTCTTTTCAAATAAGGAATAGTAATTATTTTTAAGTTTTAACAATAAAATTTTAAATTAAGCTAATTTCCGTGTTGCTAAAAGATCCACCCCCACCCCCACCTTCTCTAATTTTCCCTACAACTATCGTCATATTGATTAGGAACCAAATTCAGTTTGAACCTAATCCACCGTACAAAGTTTTAAAATGTTGTCTTGGCCTTCTAAGATTTGAGTCAATTATATTGCTACCTATATACTACTAAGGTATAATAATTCGAATTTGACCCTACCCACAATCACTAGAAACTTAATAAAACACAATTATCTGATTAATTGTTCTTTATTAATTATTTCCACTTAATGCCTTGATGTACATTTCGATAACACGGTTGTCATCATCGGAGGGTTTTGCTTATAAACTATATCTAACCTTACATATCTACTAATGAAATAAGGAAATAATTAATAAAGAACAATTAATCAGATAATAAATTGTGTTTTATTAAGTTTCTAGTGATTGTGGTTAGGGGCAAATTCGAATTATTATTGTGAATTTCACGACAGTGCTCAATAAGATTGTATACTAAGGTATGTTAAATATGTTGTTCATTGAGGTAGATAATATATATTATGTAATTAAACACTGTAAATAAACGCTGAGTTCAGTGATATTTACCTCATGATAACTTTTTTTGTCTCATATTCACACTAAAAAAACTATTTTAAATTTACGAAATTTAATTTATTTCAAAGGCACATTTAATGTTTTAAACTGTGCGTAACACATACTTCAATGTTATTACGGAAACTGTTTTTCATTGTAACAACATCAAACCATTTTGAAAATATCAACTTTTAAAATTTTTTTTTTTAATATATTGCAATAAATAAAATGTATAAAACGTAAACAATCAAAATACTGCAGTTACATTTTGATAATTTTCGACTACATTTTCTGTTTTCATCTCCGCTCTTAAAATCTAATCGTTGTTAACAAACTAATATTAAAATTCAAAATTGTTTTATCATTCGAACCACTCGTTCTCGAGATAATTGAATTGTCTCCACACCCCCAACAACCCCCAGTCACTTTATAAGTGGAGTCATGTTATCGAGAAAAAATATTTCATAAGATCTCGGTGCAAGGATATCCAATTTCTTTTCTTTTTTTGGTCTTCTTTAGGAAGTTCAGACAAATATATAGTTGCATTGGAAGATGGAAGATATAGTTTATAACAATTAAAGAAGAAAAATATGCGTTTAAAAAACTATCTCAACTGATTTTAATGAAACTGATACTTTAATGTTTGTTGAGAGCTCAAGGCTACGTTTGAATTATTCAACTTTTATCTCGTTGTTGTTATTGTTAATAAAAATAAAACAATAAACAAATGAGTAAATCTTTATAAATAATTGTTTAAAATGTTATTATTTGGGAATAATTTTGCTCGTCTTGAGTACAAATAAAAATCCAAATTTCCAATCACACTTTAAGCTCAAATTTTACCTCTTTTTTTATGAACTTTCAGATGTTAAAACACAACGACAAAAATGTAACAATACTTAATATTTACTTATATTTTTAAGGACGAAAAATTCTAAAAGTAATTTTTATAAAAGTAATAAAATGGAAGGAAAGCAAAAGAAACTAATTATATAGGGATGTCCCGTAATTGAGCTTCCAAACTTTAAGAAATGATTCTAGCATAAAGAAAAAAATTGTAATTAATAATTTTCGGAAAACTCTTAGTTTTCCAGATAACAGTCATTTGATGAGTCATTAAAATGTGCAACTATTTATCTCATTTAGTGTGTTATAAGTTGAATAACACACGAATATATTAAAAAAACATTTTAAGTGTTCGCCAATTGATATTTTTCCTTAACATAAATAGGGACTTCTGTATAGTCCCCTATACCAAACTCTATGATCCTGAATTTATTACCGCTATCATGCTTACGTGCAGACAACACCGACGGACAGACGGAATGTGGAAATTATTTTTTTCATCTTCTTGATGCAATGAAAAGTGAAGATCAGTTAAAAACGGTGATCAATTTTTTTTGCGATTCTTGAACACTCGATACAGTTTTTATATTGGTAAGACTAATAATAAATGGAATGTCCCGGAGGGAGCACTTTTATTCTCCACAGTTAGTCGTGAAAACATCTAAAACCACATCATGTACAAAGTTTTTCAACTTTAGTTACAATAACTAACCTCAATTTAAAAAGGAAGAGAAAGAAATTAATTCTTTGTATTACTATAATCCCTTTGAAAGATGAGATTAAGCATTCCGGCAAATTACTGTTCTCGTCTCATTTTGAAACCCTCTACTTGATTTTAAACAGCTTACTTGGAGGGGGGAGGGGGAGGGAGATTACATCTTGGAATTGTAACAAAGGGTAGAATAGCAATGGACTTAAATGAGCAACCCTTTAGTGTTGAACTGGTGTAGAAAATTTGGTCATTTCGTGTGAAACAGTGGATGATTGTAGTGAAGAAGAAATCGATATAAAGAGTGTTCAATAAACACTCCCTGCCACAAAATGAAATACGAAACAAGCAAACTACTCGTCAAAATATTTTATATTTTTAAGTGCCAATCAGAAAGTGAAAAATATCCTATAGATGTAATGTGATATATAAACAAATTATTTCTGATATATATTTAAAAAAGGCCTAAAGTTTTTTGTTTGTCACAAATTCGTTCTTATATAAAACGTAACCTTGATGATGTGGAGTTTAATTGACGGAGGCAAAGCTTCGTTATTTTGGAGGTGGATTTATTAAAAAACTGAAATTTTATTGTTTACCAATTTGTACACTTGTTTAAGTTAATCTTGTTATTCTTCCAACATTTGAACAAAATCTGTAAAGTCAGTGTTGACATTTTATGTTTTTTATCGTTTACTTATGAAACGGAATGCATTTGATTTGAGTTTTACAAAGATAAATTTTATCAGAATGTAATAAAATTCGCAGAGCAAATTTTGTAAAATTGGACTCGTGTATTTTTTTTTAAATTATAGGTACCCCTAAATTTTGGAGTATCATTTTTCACCTATTGATAGGGTGAACAACAATCGATGTTTAAATAGTCTTCGTTTTATATTCTTTTCTTCCTCTTCTTTTATAAGGCGATGATAACTGAGACGTTTTTCGTTTTTAAACAACAAGGACAAAAAATGATGTAAAAATAGAATTATTAATGTTGCTTCAGAGATAATCAACTCCATCAAAGTCGAAGTAGTCTTGTTTGGATTAAAGATTTGTCGAACTCAGATGATTATTAAGGTTTTGAGTTTCGAATTTTGAAGAGTGTGATTTGCTAATGTCGTGTATGAAAGAATCATGAGGTCTGGAAGTAATTAAAACAAAACAAAACTGAAACCTGATAAACATTCTCATTACAGTTTTCCTTTTGCAAACAACGCATATAGTTAACTATGTGTTCCAAATAGAATATCCCTTTAGAGTTATATAGATGTGTTACTCCAAAGGGTACAAAAACAATCTGTCATAATATACCTCGCCTCTTCCAGGTGAAGTCGTTAATTAGTCCAGGTTATGTGTTAATTACAGCTGTTAAGAGAAGCATTCATTGTAATTACAGGCTACGTGGCATTGGCACTTAGTTGTAATTATAACCGTGACGTCACTAGACTACTTTACTGGTTTTTATCTGGAGTTACACAGAGAGAACAATCAAATATTTTAATGTTCTTAACCTCGTTTAGTATTTTCAAAAGCTCTACATTTAAATAAAACCCTAAAGTTTTCTTATAACTTAAGATTAACTGTAAATAATATGTACTTTAGGTTTTATCAACAATGAAAATACATCCAAATTCTTAACGTATTATTTTAAACCCTAATCCTCTGCGTATTAATTTAAACTTTAATCCTTTTTAAAATGTCCTTTTTTTAGAGCTTATAACTAAAAATCGGTACAGTAATTTTTTATAAAATCTAGTTTAATATCAAAACTAATAGTATTAATTTTAAAACCACAAATTGTAATATTTATTTAAAAAATACTTTCACATTTTCTGACCGTGAAAGTAGAAAAAACCTACGCTGTTAAAACTCTGTCCTTATTATTTATTTAGTCTAAAATTTACAGTTCAGTAAGAGTATTTTATAAGTTCTGGAATCATCCTTGAAAGAAACGAAATGCAAGATCAAAGAAAATTTAAAGAAGAGTATAATTACAAACAAAATTAATTTTAAATGTCTCGAAAGTGCCCTCTCCTCCCAAATTGTTTTTTTCCTAAATATTTGTGGTAATAGTCTTTGCAACTTCAACTGTTTAACAGATTTTGTACAAGTTTACTCCGTAGAGGTTTTTTTGTACCTCCAAAATATACTCCAAAGAATGGATTAGGTGCTATTAAACACACACAAAATTCAAAATTAGTATATAATATTGATTAAGCGTAGGCCTTAAGGTTCATAATATGTAGTACAATTAAAGTACAGGATTTTGTTTTCAATGTTTTAAAATTTTTATTAAGTTTTAAAAAATTCTAAAATCTAGCTTTGACTTTTACAACTTGACTAAAAACGTTTACATAAATTAAAACTGTATAAAAATCTCTTCTATTATTGGCAAGATATAAAGTTGTGTACATCCATAGTTCGAACAAGTCAAGTTTTGTTATTTCACCTTAGTTTATATCTGAAACCCTAAATAATAAGATTCGTTTTTAAAAATTTTATGTCCTCTATAAATTTTGAAAGTTTAAACATAAATCTAGTTAAATATCAAATCTAAAAAACACAGTGAAAGAATTACACATACTTTTCTTCAAAAAAACACAATTGAAATACTAAACAAACAAAATTATCTTTTCCAAAAATGTCGGTTGAAGTTAATTTACAATAAACCATGGACGCCAGATTTTAGAGATTATTTTATAAAATATTTTTATATTTCAATATGTCACCAGTCTCCAAAACTATAAACTATAAGGTTAAGGTGAAATCAAGTTTAAATAATGGCGATGAAGTTTCGTTTTTTAACTAACTAGACGACCATTGACTGTTATATTGCAATTTTGTACACTGGTTTACACCTCACATTTTACAAAAATTAAAACAATCTTTGTAACGTCAATTTTTAAGTCTTTTATAACAGCTTTATGGCGAATTTTTTGTTTGCCCGATAACTCACAAACCGGAATTTTTGGAGATGTGACAAACAATATATTTTGTTTTAGTACTTAGAGGTTACATTGTAGATAAAAATCATTAAAAACGATTATCATGAAATTGAAATTTGATTTTTTTTTGTAGCAAGTACTGTCACAAATCGTGAGTTTTCAAAGCTGTATTAACAATCCCGAGACATTACAAAAATATATCCATAGACCAAATTTCATTAAAATCGGTTTACTCGTTTTGGCTGTAGAGCGACAGACGCCAGACAGACTTTTTTGAACGAATCACATACTTTTTGTGATATAATTACATGTGTGTGAGAAATCAACTATTAACACAGACGTAGAGACAATGATTGCTCTCAATGTCACTTGTGTTTTGGAATTGGTAAAAAACGAACAATATTAACAGTGAAACAAAAAATTACTTTCGCACATGGACAGTTTATCTGACACTTTCCCTTCCACCCTTCACCCTCAGTGTTGTTTAGTTTCGTTCCATAATCCTCTCTGTCTGCCAGTCTCGCCCTAAATCCCACCAGAGAATGACGTTTTGTATTTAAGGCTCAAGCAATCCTAAGTAAAAACTGCGCCCACTTTTAAATCAAACGTACACATCGGAAATCCAATACAATTCCGATGTAAACATTTTCATTACAAATATCTGTAGGTTTACGTTGCTGATAATATTGTGTTTACGATAATTTCTTTGTTTTTACTTACCCATTATACCGGAAGTATATTATAGTAAGCATACTACTTAAGTTTGCTTAAGTATACTTATTAAGGGTAAGTTTGGTACACAAAAAAAATTTAACCCCCTTTTTTTCTCGTTTCGGACCTCAAAAACTGAAAAATTTAATTTACACGTCCCGTCCGTCCGTCCGTCGTCGTTGTCGTCTGTACGTAAGCACGATACCGCCCACAAAAATTAAGTTAGGACTATAAAATATAATTTGGTGTGCCAATATAAAATTTATTGAAATGCAAAAACATCTAATTGATAATTTTAAAATGGCACCTATATTAAACAGATTTTTGTTCATATCTCATGTGTTATTCAGCTTATAATAAAATAAATTAAACAATAATTTGCACATTTTAATTCTGCGTGTAATGGTAATAACGCCACCTCTCTACTATGACAAATAACGAAGTTATTGTCAAAAATGCAATTTTGAATTCTGACCTCTACAGAAATTGTGATATTCATACAGTTACGGGCAGAGTCGTGTCATTAACACGAGTGAGAGTATAATTTTTAATATAGGCCAACATCTACGAGGCTGGTTGGAGTCTCCGACACCAAGAAAATAGTGATATTCAAAATTACGACCGTTCAGAAAACATCTGTTCTAACTGCTGTGTTAAACAAACCCTTCTTCTACCGATACAATTTAACAATTCTCACAAGGCTTTAAAAACCAACTTTTGGGCGTTATATTTATCACATTTGCTTGTAAGAACCTTGATGTCGTCGATCATTTTGTTTTATTTGGTAATTATCAGTAGGTTATAAGACTTACCAACTTCCCCGTATTAAGCCATGCATTTAGTGTGTATAATCCTCACCTGAAAAACGTTAAACAGTGGGTAAAATGAAACATATTAGTATTCTGAAAGACGCACATAAAAACAAACATCTACGGAAATAATAACACAATGGCACAAGAATCATTGAAAGGTTCGGATAAGTTTATACACACCCAGGTCCCCATCATCGTGAGTTCCTAATACTAGCTGCCCCATTTCCACAAGATGGATCAAACCAATAACTTTTTAAACCCACAACTCGAATATTATCCGGAGATTCTCAGATAAAGCTAGTGTTTGTCTTTAGGCCATCCGGGTGTTGTTCAGTTGTACGTTAATAAAATATTATTTACGATTTATTTTACTGGAAATTTTTAACAAGATAAAATAAATAAAAATCTATTATTTAAAGAAAATAGAAATTCCAATATCCATCAACGTTCTTATTACTAAAGAAATTACGCCACACAATTGTCCCATTTGTTTGCAAACATAAACAAAGCACATGCTCATAGTTTATACTTTATAATCTTGCAAATTTGGAGCTGAATCGTGTGATCTTTAACTTAACATCTCACTAGCAAATATTGTAGTCATATGCAAGAACCTGTTGCAGGATGGAATCAAGTAATTGCTTGTAGAGCAAACAGTTCTTAAGTTACCGATTGGTCTGTTATCTTTTGGGGTGTAAATAGTCCTGAGTTAAATTCCCGTTAACTGAATGTGTGTTGAACCAACATCATATTAAGTTGGGAGTGAATCAAATTGTGAAAAACTAAAATTATTCCTAAAAAACTGAATATGCTCACTACAGTTTTTATCTTAATTGAAAACCGGTTTAATAACACTAGTAACTTCACAGGTTGTTAATGTTAATAAAATAAACAAGAACTGACATTTGGACGACAAGTTAAAAAGATGGCCCTAAAGATTACGGAAACTAGTTTAGCGAGACACTTTTCCTTAAGGTGGGACAACTATGAAAGTCCCAGATAAAAGAAAAGAATAATGTCATTGAAGTTGAAGATATTAAATGCTGCATCAACCTGGGCGGAAGTAATTAGAAAGGGCTGAACAAAAACGACCGTTACCTGTCCAACGTTGTGGTCCTGAGCATGTCACACTGTGCCGTACAGTGCAGTTATCTCACCTGGACGCAGCTCATATATCTTCTGGCATAAGAAAAGAAAAAAACGTGGAGAAGATTGCAGTTTAGGTGAAATTCAAAGCTAGAATATGAACCTATTCAGTAGTGGTAGAAATTCTGAGACAGAGAGGAAAATGGAAAATGAACGCATATGATCGTTAAAGACATGCGGAAATGGTTAGGTAGAGAGCATGGAAATTAGGATTCTACCTAACCCAAACTTTCACCGGACATGGCTGTGTTCAGGCAAAACCACCTTCTGCAACAGCCTTGTCGCTGTAAGAGGATGATATCTCACGTCCTCTCTACTTCAGCGAGACATTAAAAGAATGTAGGAGAAGACCTTACACCTGAATATATGATAACACTTATACTAGAAGGTGAAGATAAATTGAAGTACAGTACATGTGACGTGCTGGGAGGAGGAATAAGAAGTAACTGATTAAAGAGTTTTATTTAACCACTAAGTTATGGTGATCATGATACCTTGGTTAGCTCATAAAGAGAATCATCATAAGAGGAGAAGAAGAGATTGGTTCATTACTGGGTGAGAAGAAACAAAAACTATACGGATCTCCATAGTTTCTTTCATATCTCTTAACCTCTTTTAGTATCAATTTAAAAACAAAAATATTTAACAAATCTTAAATTTCCTAAACATCAATAAAGCATAAAGAAATACAATTACCAATATTAATTTCTTTTTTTCTTTTTCCCCAACCAATAAATTTACCCTTCTACTTATTTATTTACCTTCTTAAATTTTCTTTTCGTAACAGAGTGTTCCTACGTTTACACTTCTTTTATCTCAAGCTTCCCCTTGTCCTCTCTTCTCGCGGCTTAACCTCTCTTTCCACCAAATTGCTTTTACATCACGCTCCGCCTCATCGTCAGTACCCTCTCGTCACAATGCGTATCAATCAGATCAAAATTAACTGTCTTTCTATTCTTTTCGAAGTGGTGGATTTACGGATATATTTCAGTGGTTTTAAGACAATTTCTTACTTACGTCACATATTTATTGTTTCGCAAGTTTCGATACAAAACCACCGATTGTCTGTCTAGATATTGTAGCCACATTGTTAAACACAAAAACTGAAAATTTGGTACGTCATTACGATTTATAATTTCAAGAAACAAACAAAATATTACTACAAAAAGATTAAACATTTCCCATTATATCACCGGTCTAGAAAGGGGGAAATTGAAAACGGCCTTTCCCCACCCTACGACACAAATGGGTTTTTAAAATATTTTAAATTTTGAAGCTTCTTAATTATAGAGTCCCATTAATAACTACAAATATGTAGTTAATATCGAAAAAATTATTTTGTATCATTTAAAATTTTCAAATAATGTTTTTAACCCTTCATAATTTTCCATTTCTGTAAAATGTTGTTCCTTTTAAATTCTCCGAGTTTTCAATAGTGGATCAATATTTTTGGACATTCAGTATATAAAAATATTGATCTGGGGGAAGAAAACAAAATAATATTTTATGTTTTATAAATGGGAATCAAATTAACGTTTTTGGCTCAGTCGAATATTTACTTAAAAGTGTTGGGACCACTAAAATAAAAACAACCATACCTCTATAACTTATACAATATGTCCTAAAATTAAAAAAGAAAAGATCACAAACTTACCCCCATGTTAACCATATAAGTAGAAACTGTATATTTGTTATGATTATTAAGTTGGTACATAATTAAGTTGTTATGGTTCGTTTTTTTCCAAATTTTTGCTATTAATTATAGGAATATTAGAAAGAAAACTTTCTCTACAAAAATTTGTATACGAAACTTAAAGCGGACGGATAACTTTTTTACTACGAAACAAAAATCTTTCTGTTGCATTATTGTTAAGAAAACGATTATGAAAATTATTTAAACCCGCGAAATCATTAAATAACAACATATCTTGCTAACACATGACTAGAAATTTCGTAAACCTCGATATTGAATTCCCATTCAACTGATCAAAAACACAAAAATATTATGAGTTTCTATAAAAATCGAAACTATGATACAACTAATCCCTCCCTATTTTAATGAACTCGATTGTATCAAAATATTATATATCCGAAGCCCACTCACTGCCAACTACAAAATTTGTGGATCTTGCTTAACTTAATAAATAAAACCAGTATTTATACTCATACTATTTTCACTTAAACTATTAAGCGTTTTATTCTAATACTTAACATTCCGTATAAAAACCTTCAATATCTGTAGTCAATCAGACTAATCTGTCTTGTAATAAACGTAAATATAATAACAAATTTGAAGGATAGACAGCCACCAAAAAATGAAAAACCGTAATCGAAATTACAGATAATTTCAAAATTAATGATACACAATGAGAGAACTGTACGATGCTTAATGTCACCTTACTCACACTCCGGTCCTCTTTCTTCATTAATTCCAGTTTCCCAGTTAAAGTGAGCTCTTAGGAATTGAAACTTTTCAGGAATTACATCACAAAGTGGAGTGGAAATTCAGCCATTCTGTTCAACCCTCATTTACTCCACCCTTCCTACCCCTGTTGACAACTCTTTAAATATAATTGACGTCTACTCTTACCTTGGAAACAAGTAATCGATTGTTATTTTACTTTTTCTTGAAACCAATTCAAATTAGAATCTATGAAATAAAATGCAATTAATCATGAAATGTTAAGATTGGTAGTGAAAATCAAATGTAACTAACTTTTACATTATTTTTGTTTCTAATGTTTGATTGAAACCTGTGTATTTTGAGGACGATAACGGTCCGTTAAATCGATTTTTTAACTTCCATCAAAATAATGACTCTACGCATAAAACACTGAGTATAATATATTCGTGGGGGGGGGGGAGATGAGCTACGACGTAAGGAGTTACAGGACTTGGTCTCTAAACCAAATTAATCTGTCTATGCGGCCAACAAGGATAATCCAATTACGAATTTAAAGTCATAATGAACACATTAAATATACAAATTTAATGTAAAGGTTTTGGCAAGAAAACCATTATCAGTTTCACCGAAATTCAACAAAAAAAAAATTGGAAATTGTGGGATTGTTTTTTCTCCCTCTCTCCTCCCACCTCCAATAAAACAACTTATTAACCGTTTAAAAAATGACATGTATTGTATCAGCTTCATTAAAATTAATTAATTGATAAATATTTCTAAAATGTTAAACCAAAACCCTTTAAGCATTTTTGACGAAAACATAATTTGACCGTAGGAGTGGAAAATTATTTTAAATTAAAAGACTAAAGCGTGGAGGCTACGTTTAAAGAGTGGCAGAAGAATTGACGGTTCAAAGGAAGGCCAAGGATAAAGTAGCTGGGCCAAATTGAGGAGGACCTCAATGGGTATCCGGAGACGAAACGTGTGATGGAGGGCAGAAGAGAGTGAAGCTGGGAGATTGTGAAACCTGAGGTCTTGCTGTATCTGAGAGAATAATACGATGATGACTTTGTACAAAAATGTAAAATTTGAAATCATTTTAGAACAGTTGTTTTTAACGGTTGATATTCAATTATCTTCTTCCATTCGTAAGCAATTTTTTTTTTTAAATCGAATAATTCCAATTACTTGTATACGATAAACACTGATAATAATTTTAACTTTAAAAAAAAATTAATATTCTCGATATATTTAAGATATTTTACTAATCAAGGGACCAAGTCCAAACACAAAGAGATCAAAATTTGAACTCCACTTACATAAATACTAGTAGTTTCCACTTCATTAGGGATTATGACAAATGGAATGTCAGTTATTCTATGAGTAACCTGTCCCCACGAAACTTTAAAATGTTGACTTGTCATTCAAGAGACGAATTTAGTAACGTCCGTAATGTCTGAACACTACTACTTCATCTATATTCAACGTAAAATGATATCCATATTTTTGCACCATCACGTTACTGCTCGTCCTACGTATTTGGAAAGTTTAGAAACTGATGGACATCGTTAAATTATTTATTTACTCCTGTTAAGGTTAGGTTAGGTTAGGTTAGGTTAGGTTAGGTTTGGTTAGATTAGGTTAGGTTAGGTTAGGTTAGGTTAGGTTAGGTTAGGTTAGGTTAGGTTAGGTTAGGTTAGATTAGGTTAGGTTAGGTTAGGTTAGGTTAGGTTAGGTTAGTTTACAGAGTCATAACATAATAAAGCTCTGCAAAACATAAAAATATGGGCTAGGTTAGTTAGGTTAGGTTAGGTTAGGTTAGGTTAGGTTAGGTTACAAAGTCATAACATAATAAAGCTGTGCAAAACATAAAATATGGATTAGGTTAGGTTAGGTTAGGTTAGGTTAGGTTAGGTTAGTTTACAGAGTCATAACATAATAAAGCTCTGCAAAACATAAAAATATGGGCTAGGTTAGTTAGGTTAGGTTAGGTTAGGTTAGGTTAGGTTAGGTTAGGTTAGGTTACAGAGTCATAACATAATAAAGCTCTGCAAAACATAAAATATGGGCTAGGTTAGGTTAGGTTAGGTTAGGTTAGGTTACAGAGTCATAACATAATAAAGCTCTGCAAAACATAAAATATGGGCTAGGTTAGGTTAGGTTAGGTTAGGTTAGGTTACAGAGTCATAACATAATAAAGCTCTGCAAAACATAAAATATGGGCTAGGTTAGGTTAGGTTAGGTTAGGTTACAGAGTCATAACATAATAAAGCTCTGCAAAACATAAAAATATGGGCTAACTATCATAATATGGATAAATTATCTTTGATTAGGTGCAAAGTTCTATTTAATAAGTAATTAGAATAATAAGCGTCTTGTATAAGTAACAGTATATATGTATTAGAACTTTTAGAATATCAACTAAACTGTTTAATATTTTGAATAAAAATTCCAATGCATATTTTGTCTTTTAAGGACACTGAAAGGAGCATAGCAAATTTATAAAAAAACCAAGAGGACAAAGTAAAAGAAACGAAAAAAAGTATTTTGTGTAATTTTAACTATATTGATATAAATTTGTAAATATAGATACTAAAATATTATTCCCAAATCTATTTTTATAACTAACTAAAGTTAAATATAATGTATTACTCAACATCCTTAAAATAGTTTGAATTTTTAATAACAAATCCCAGCGATTTTAATAACAAAACTGTATTGTTTGATTAGTACCATACATTTACAATTATTAACATTGAACTTCCGCTTGTTTTCATTGCGCCATCTGTTTGTTACATTCAGGTATTTTAATAAACAAGTATTACCTACCGTCGTATAAATTTTGATGTGTTCGGCGTCTAAAAGATATTTTTAGTGATTAATTAAGTGTGGTAAATCATTGATAAGTAATACAAATAAAAGTAGTTTAAAAAAGGTGTATTGAAATATATGAATAACACATAAAGACAGGACAATTCCAGCAAACTTGTACTCCTGCTTACACATTTATGTCCACTTTCTTCATTTAATCCGCTCCCCAGTTGGAGTGGTCTTACGAATTGAAACGTTTTAGAAATGACGTCACAAAGTAGAGTGGAAAGACAGCCATTCTCTTCAACCCTCATTTACTCCACCTTTCCTACCCCTGCCGACAACTCTTTAAATATAATTGACATGAACTCTGAATATCTTGGGCTGGGTTTAATTTCAACACGAATAATCGATTGCTGCTTTACATTTCTAGAAAACAATTCAAATCAAAAACCGAGACCATGAAATGAATGTTTTCGTTGCGACCTCTTATGGAATTTTTGAGACAATATTATCGAATATGTAATAACTTTCTGACAGGCTCATGGATTTTAAATGTTTGTAATGGATGTTTTAAACCACACTCATATATAAAAACAGGCACGAAACTATTAATTTACAATCTGTTGCGAAAAACTATAAAAACTGCAATATACAATTATTTTTTATTTCCCTCTTTGCACTTGCATGCTAACCTTTACCTATACACCTCCCCCCCCTCTCTCTCTCTCTCTCTCTCTCTCTCTCTCTCACTTTCTCACACACATACACTCTAAAAAAATACAAGACACTTACATATACAATATACATCAAATAACACAATAACACTTCGAATACTAATTCAAATAAAATAGAATCGAGTACACTACAAACAGTTAAAAATAAACAACAGGATGAATTGTATGGAAATTAAAAATTTTACACAATATTACCACATAAAAATTATCTGCATCAGCAATATTTGTAGTTTTCAAAGTCTTTAATGTTTATATGGCAATATATTACAGTGCTATGACTTTATAAATCTAGTGCAAGTATGCGTGTGGTGTTTAATTGTTTTGTGTTTATTATTTGTGTAAAATTTGTTTGACAATGTCACCAAGTTTTACATCTTTTGTTATCTTGCAATAAAATGGTATGTATCAATGAAATGACAGTGTAACAATGAGATTTGTAAATTTTGTCAATAGACAATATTGTTAGGGGTAATATTTTTTACAACATCAACAATGAATATTACAATCAGTTACGATGACTTTAAAAATTAGGGATATATTTAAATTTGTTTAAAAAAAAGTTTACAGCTGATTCTAAAAAATAGAAGAAAAAACTCTAAAACATATATACATAGTGTTTCTGAAATACTTTGACAAACTTCGGGAGATGATTCCTTATATAAAAATAAATAAAAAGTTCCTATAAACATGTGTCCGAAGAAGCTTTGTTTTCAAACAATCCGCCATTTTGTACATTTACAAAAAAAAAAACAGTATCGTTTGAAATAGGTCAGATTTGGCGTGTACATTATTATTATTATTTTTAAGTGTGTTTAATATTTATATGGACTGTACTTGTATTATTTTGAAAATGGTGGCTGTTAAAATGTTTAATGTTAAATATGCCGAAAACCATTAATTTTACAAAAAACTTACAAGAGAAAAACGTTTCCTATTTTAACTACAAATTTTTCTGTAAGTTAAAGAATATTGACAAAAATTGAAAACATAATTTCTTGGTAGTTGTCTACACCATGTAATATTAAGTTAGAAGGATTTTTTTTCTATTATTTAAAAAAAAACTCAAAAACAATTATTTGGGCTCCATATGATTTCCTCTATACTACTTGTATATAGGAAAGTAAAGTGTTAATCCTAACTAATGTTCAGAACGGGTCAGAAATAGAACAACACATTTCATCTGTTAATCGCCCATGAGAAGATAATGTATCATAGATTACACAGGTATTACATTGTAATTATAGAGGATTAGAAAACAGACACTTTAATATAGTTTAAATTAAAAGATCTATCAATTACGTTTCTGTGTGTTAAAATCAACTTACTGTATACTGCAATCCACACTTCTGTTACGTACACTTGTAGCAACATACCAGATTTTGTGATATACACTTACAATATTTGCGCATATTCCGAGTTAAATAAGCATAGAAAAAATTTGTCTTGACGTAGTACATTGTTACTTTCTTTATATTTCATTTGCGAACTATGTACTTCTTTAATTTGAGATAAGAAAAGCATTTCCTTTATAATGAATAAGCTATGTTGAACGTACCCACTTATATATAATGAGCTGACATTACCCATAACAGCTCTATAATGTGCAGCCATCGTTCTTCTTCTTTCGGCGGATTATTGGATTTTTGATTGAAGGAATCACGTCTGGCATTGTTACAGTTGAATTAAAACTTCAAAATATTCAGAGTTCATTGTCAATTAAATTTAAAGGCTTGTCGAGAGGTATGATGAAATAAAGGGATTAAAGAGGGGATGGGGTGGAATATGAACAGATGAGTTGTGTCTTCATTTCATTTATTACTTTGAAAGTTCATTAATTATTCTGAATCAGGTTAGTCATTTAAATACGAGTTCAAAGAAAACAAAATTAAATTTTGAAAGTTACGGTACAAAAAAAACAAAACAAAAGTAAAATGAAATTGTATGACTTAATAATATTAATGATTGAAATGAAAACTGGGCTTGTGAGAAGCTCTTCTAAGAAAATAATCAGATTAGAAATTCTTTTGTTTGTTGTAGTTTTAATGTATCACTGAGGATGACGACATTGACTTGAAACGTGTTTTTGTTTGTAATCTGATGTTTCTTAAAGGAAGTTAATAGCGTATTCTAAAAAGGCAGAACATTGTGAATTTACATAATTTATAAATCCATCTCAATCAATTTAATTTATTCATTGCATAATGAATTTATAGTAAAGTTAGAATTTTTATAAATATTCCTGTACTTAAATCTCTTTACTGCAAGCTTTATAAAGTTTAGCTTAAATCCAACCCTTTAAAAACCCGGACACAAAGTATCAAATGCAAATTTGCCAATAATGGCGGTTTGAAAATTTCCAGTCAACCGGGATAATTTTTATATTTTATTTACAAGATAAGTTTAAAATTGTTTTTTAGTCTCCACCTACTTCCATTGTTAATAGTTATTATATTTTTTGACGTAATTTAATTTAAATCGATTACGAAGATCTCAAGTTTTGTGAATTTTATCACGATTTTTAGCATTCATTTCTCCAGCTCTTATGTGTTAAATTGTTCAAAAGATAAAAAATATAATGTAGCATTGAATAAAATTGGGACATACGTCGTTTAAGAACTTGTTTTGAGTTTAAAAATAATATTTGAACGATTAAACCAATTTTTGATCAATCCCATAACTTTCTGTATATTAAGTTGTGAGAAAGTGAAAGGAAATTTAAAATGTAACCTGGCGCTTGTGACATAACTTGTGGCTCACAAGACAACCTGGTATTCTCGTACGGTACCTGGAATAATTTCAGAGTATAAATTTCAAAATGTAACTTTTATTCTGTAATAATATTTTACATATTCTACTTATGTCTTGAAAAGAAGTTCTATAAGACATTTTAGTTTATTTTTCAAACACTACCGACTTCCATCTCTGTTAATATATTACCCTTATAATAAGATATCATGTAGAAACGAACCCACTTATATATAATGAGCTGACATTACCCATAACAGCTTTGTAATGTGCAACCATTATTCTTCTTGTTTTATTATCTTTTTGATGACACGAATCACGATTTGCAATGTTACAGTCAAATCAAACTTCCAGATATTCTGAGTTCATTGTCAATTAAATTTTCTTGCCGAATGGGATGTTGAAATGAAGGGATAAAGAAGAGAAAGGGTGGGATATATCGGAAGAGTGTTCTCCGTTTCATTTATTACTTCAAAAGTTCATTAAATTATTGTAAATCAGGCTACTCATTTAAACACGTGATTAAACAAAACTAATATTAACAAAATTAATATTTTAAAGATAACGAAAGGAGACAAAATTTAAAATAGGATTTTTTTAAAAGCCTAAAATAAGGAATACTTTCTGAATATACTGCTTGGAATCAGAAAGTATTGATTATTAAAGTTTCAACTAAAACTTAACACACCTTTAGGTTTATAAATGGTCTCAAGAGTTTATAGTAAAATTGTAATTTGTAACAATACATTCAGAATCTAGGTGTCTTACCACTATTTCAATTACAGTAATAATATAAAAATCGATTATGAGTTAAAAAAATAATCCTTTTAAGTCGATTTGAATAGTAAGTTCAAACAAGTGACGTGTCATGCATCAAAGTTTATATACTGTGGGTGTATCTCAACAACGTATTTTGTTTTAGTTATAATATATATACAGGGTGTTTAAATAAAACATTTCAACAATTCAGAAGATTATTCCTCACATCAAAACTAATGATAAAGTGTATATAAAAATATTTCCTAAAATGTTTAGTTTTCTATTTAGCCCTCATTTTATGTTTTTAACAAAACAATGTCTTTTTCGTTGTAAATGATATGGAGTTGAAATTTTGCATGTTAGTTTGTGTTTTAAATATCCACTTTGAGAAAAGAATTCCTTACACGTTTCAATATAGTTATTTAAAATTTTGTACGTTGAATATCTCACAAACCGTTGTTTACAAAATATTCACAAGAAACCAAATATTTTCTTTTTTTAACGACAAACAAAATGTTTAAAGGGATAACTTAGTTATCGACAAAAGACTTAAAACATTGGTAATTAATTGGTTATAACACCGAAGATGACCTACAACCAAAAAAAAATTTTTTTTAAAGCTTAAAGGATGAGAGATCCACAAACTAAATAAAAATAAATAATAACTAAAAGACATATTTCTGTTTTTTGTAGTAATCCTTAATACATGTATTTTGAAGAAGGCTGTCAATTTTTTGAAGAACTCCTGTAGTTTATTCATACAGATCTTGTTTTCTATTAATTTTTTTGTAAAATACATTTTAATTGAAAAGATTATAATTCATTATTTTTTTCTTGTTTGAATTTTATCTTGGGTGTTGTAAAGAACTACAAAGAATTAATGTTTTCCCTTTTTTCGATAACTCAATATTTATCCTTTCAACTACAGAAAGAATAAAAATCTATTTTTGTTTGCCGTTAAAAAAGGAAAATATTTGTTCACTTGTTAATTTATAGTTTGTAAATAACAGTTACTGAAATATTTTACACTAAAAGGTTTAAATAATATTTTGAAACGACTAAAAGATATTGTTTAATTATTTTTCTCAAATTCGGTCTTTATAATTGGGTTGGTAAAAATTTCAACTTCATATCATAACCGTTAAATTGATTTTTTTTGTTAAAAATACAAAATGGCCGGTATAAAACTAAGAATTTACGAAATATCTTTATATAAACTTTATCATTAATTTTGATGGAAAAAATAAGCTGAAACTTTTTTGAACACCCTGTATACATTTATTATAACGCAAAATTTGAGTTCGTGACATAAAACGAAAACAAGAATTTAAAAATCTAATCTACTTCTTAACATGAATTCATCTCAAATATAGACCCAAACAAAACTTATTAATTGCCGACTGTTAAAAACCCAATCAGAGAGTTGTAGATCAAAAAGTGAGACTGACTTACATCTCATAACTAGTTTAAACAAACAATTAATTTAAAAAAAAAACATTATGATTTAAATCATACAAAAACAAAATTTCTGTAAACAGCAAAAAACAAAATAGTTTGCAAAGACTTTTGACTACGCAACGGTAAGTTGACATTATATCAAGTTAACAATAGTCGGAGAGGCGGTAAAAAAAATCAATGAAAAAAAACAGAGTTGTTTAAATACTTGTAATCCTTAATTATTATATTTTATCTTTCCATTGGCGAGATGTATGATAATTCTACATCCTGATATACAAGTAAATTTTCACTTACATCTCGTAACCAGTTTTCACTGTTTGAAATATAAATGAAGAACCAGCATTTTTAATGGGATGGTGAATATATTTCCTTTCCTTAAGTTTTATACAGAGGTTTGAGAAAGTTGGTACAATATCTGGGAACAATTTATTAAATATAAAACTAATTATTAACATCCAGTTAGTGCACAACCGTGTCACACAGCATGGGACACGCAGGATAATAAATTTTAGACAACTTTTCAAATTTTTGACACACAAAAGCACTTTTTATATTTTCCTCAGTGTTTTTACCCTGTATTGAACTAAGCTTCTCACCTCGTCCCTCGCTCATCCAGCAATTGACAAATGTGGTTCTTCTCTCAATTTATTAAAGTCGTCTCTCTCTTTTCACAGTAGGTGTTGTTTCATTATTTCATTTCACTGAATGTATTTAGTTTCTCTTTCATTAACAATATGTTTAATAGTTTAATATTGGTTTACTGTGGCTAAGTTACCAAACGTAAGGGTTCATTAAACTTTCTAACTTTACTTGTGTTAGTGTTTTTTGTGGTTTAGGGATTAGTTCTTTCATATTATAAAAATTTTAAGATTAAATAAAATGTAAAAAACGCCAGTCGAGATTTTGTTTCAGTGTTTTTTTGGACATTATTGTTTAACTTTTACACAGCAGTTTGGCTCATTAATCGTCCTATTTTACGTCTCTAATGACAGACTCACGACCGATGTTTTGGTCCATTACCAGGATTTTGGGAGATAGTATGTTGTAAAAATTGTAATTTCAGTTAGGTTGGTTATTTTTCTACACATTTTTATTCACCACAATAATGAAAAAGAAAAGTCCTATGATATATTAAAATTATCAACAAAACACGAATTTTGCATTTAAGCTGTAGAGCTATGCACATCGTGCTCAGGGGATCTCAAAATGGGGGGAAACAATTCCTGGAAAAACTCGACACAATTTTCCTGACCCATCAATCAGAATATTCTCTCTATAATATTTTATGTGAGAAAGTAAAACTAGGGAAAGATTTACAGTTTTGGTTTAGTTTGTATAATTGTTATTATATTTTATTCACATTAACCATTTTAATTTTTTGAACGTTATTGTTACTCAAATTTAATGGTAAGTAAATTTTAGAATGAAGGGAGATTGAATTGTTTTTCTGTAGAGTATCGAAGATGTAATAAATAATTTTGTCGGTAATTGAGCTGTTGTTAAACAATCCACAAGTACGAGGAAAAGTGATTGCTACAATAAGTTCATGAATTCAGTAGCCAAATATTACCTCTCCCAAATAACAGTGATTGTGATAAACCCAATCGAAAGGAAATAATACTATGAATTAACATTTGATTGTTTTGTTGGATAGTGATGAACAATCCAGAATTTGCACAGAGCGTTTACAATCAATGAGTGCTTCTCTATTGCCTCATATGGAAACTCATATTGTTCAATGTAAGCCGACCAACATATTATAATTATCGTATTTGACAAAGCCATGTCATGTGGTGATGCTTGAAGTTTCAAATAAAGCCAGCTGAACTAAAGGATATTAGTCTTCAATTATACACATAGTTTTTTTGTGTTTAACGCGATGGTACATCAAAACTAATATTATTGCATGACCTAAATATTGGTGACTGTTGAATCGTACACTTCATTTGCAAAAACAAAATTACCGTATAAGCACTATTGTATATTGCTTCATTTCCAATATATACATTTGTTTCCATATTTTAAGGAAAATGTGAATTTCCAGTTAAAAATTCTATTTTTTCACTTCATTTTTACCTAACAAGTAAAGTTACCCATTTCTAAAAACTAAATTAAATTTTCCTATAAGGAAATATGCATTATTTACAAGCTCCCAAAAATGAAAAAGTTAATGTTTTGAAATCTTCATTAATATTCAAATTTTTTTAACAAATAAACGATGACAACAGATGTTCAAATTTTACAAACTACGTATTTTCATAAATTTTCAAACTGTACAAGGGATTTGCTAATTTACTTTTTCGTTCATTGAATTATTGCGTTCAGACAGATAAAATTGTGATTATTTATGAAGCTCTTTTATATTTTTAGTTTTCTTATTGACACTCAAGAAAATAATATTTTAAAGTATGTTGGTAATAACTCTCTACAAAAGAAATAAAATGTCTACATTGTCAAAAATTACCATTATAAAATTTAGAGATCTGATAAAGTCAATTGCCTTCTTAACAAACAAATGGCAGAAACTTAAAAACTATTCCAACAGATGAAAATATCCAATCCTTATTTTTTTTTATTATTATACTATGCAGTTATAAATTGTGGTTTAATATATTTGTAAAAATCATCGACAAAAAGGAATTACAAAGCTTGTGTTAATTATATCATTTGACCTAATAGAGGTACAGAAGAATAAATTCATTTACAAAATCGTGCTTATGTTTTAAACTAATACTAAGCAAATACGTAATCTACAGTGTTTTTGACGCAGTACCAATCAGATTTAAAACAAGGTATCTCTATCATGACTGTCGATTAACTTTAGGTAAGGTGTTCAGAAAGGATCACACAGAAATAATTGTGCCTTTAAAAAGAGAGTACAGCTGAAATACTAATCTTTAAAAAAAAAATTATTTCAATTCCTCAAAGAATAATATAAGGAATTTGTATGAGTAAATTATAAACATTTCATTCGTTAGGCTCGCACAGTTAAGGTGAATTTGAAATTTGGTCAACGAATATAAGTTTGCAGTTATTTTAGAATAATTACATTTTCGTTCTTCTTCATATATATTTTTTTTAATTCGCTAACTAAAATACTAACAACATCATAACAATGGCATAATAGTTTCGCATAAATTCATTATTTGTTGTTTTCCTTTGGACATATGAACAAACCCCCTGATAGTAAATTTTGGATCCCAAACCATAAAACCATAAGGGAAATAATATTAGAATTATATTGTTTTGTCCCCCTAGTGGTGAACAAACCCTACATTCCCTAGACTTAATACCGTTCAGTCCTGAGCTATTAATAATGTCTTATCTTATTGCCTGATATTAAAAGTTGAAGATAAGCCGGCCAACAAATAATTATCTTGTTTTACAAAACTCATCCCAAGTGGTGGAACTTGCAGTTTCAATTAGAGAACTAACAAATCAAGTCAACTGGACTTCAATATACGTGTCCTTTATTAATCGCATAGCTTCATTGTGTTGAACGTGTTTGTACATCAAACCTAATAATATTGATTGATGTATAGCAAAGAGTACAAGATAAGGCCAAATAACTCGCTCTTGTTATGACCATCTGATTTTTTAGTTGATAAGTTAAACTTCAGATACAGACGTGAATACTGATGTTGATTTCCAACCTACTCTAACCACTTTAATAAGTCTTACCAGCTTAAGATTATTAAAAAAAAACTATCAAGATGGCAATTGGTTCTTGTCTTTTTGATTATTTTTTTCTAAATAAAAATATTATAATTGGACAAAATCAAACGTTTGCTAAAATTTTTTGCTTCGTAATACATCTAAAACTTACAATTTCCTACAAAAATAAAGGATTAGGATTGTAATATTTATATTACTGAAGCCAATATGAAAGAGCTCGGAGGTAAAATGTTATGGAAGTTTTGCGGTTGCGATGCATTCGCACAATTAATAATTCAATCAATTTTAATTTGTTCAGAGTATTTCAACTACCACTTCTGCCACATAAATTTCAAGTATAAAATAAGAACATGAGAAATGTCAAAAAACAAAACAAAATAGAATAGAAACCATACATTTTTACAGTTAAATCTCATAAAGAGTGATTGTAAAGTCACGTCCTAAAGTTTTGAAAGAGGCTACAAAAAGTTGTATAAACCAGTAAGGTAACTACTACGTTTACATACAACACCCTATCTTATATAACTAGTTCCAGTTCTAGTTTTCAGCACATTCCTCATATTCTATATTTATCACATGATAAGGGTGGTTAATTCATACTCTCAAACGGTGACTTTTAGTTTGTATATACACAAATTGTTTAATATGATAACCGATAATTGATTAATATGAGATAACATGTATACATGGTTCACTGTGTCTCAATTTGTTTGTATTTTATAAAGCTTCTATCTTGTGTATTTGTTGTATTGTAACTTGTGTATATGTATTGTGTGTTTTGAGCAATGGTTGTATATGTATTTAAGGTAGATATCTCAAATGTATACCGCAGCACTGCTGCACTATGTTTGCCATAAATGATGTAAATAAAATTTTTTTTAAATCAATTTCTTAATCAACTTCTTGTTGTGCTAAATGTCCCTTAACCAACAAGGAAAAGTTTTTGTTTATACATAAATATTCAATTTCTTAGCACCCCTGTTGTGCTAAATGTCCCTTAACCAACAAGGAAAAGTTTTTGTTTATACATATATTCAATTTCTTACACCCCTGTTGTGCTAAATGTCTCATAACCAACAAGGAAATAAAGTGTTATATATATATATATATATATATATATATAACTATTTCTTAGCCCCCCCCCCTTCACCTGGTTGTGCTGAATGTGTACACAACCGAGTATTGACTGTACTAATGTTGTTTGTCCTGCAAACAATGTGATAACGTTGTCTTTGGTATTCGATTTAGGGAATGTGGACACAGATTTAGTGTTCCTGAAGGTACCTAGAGAGGGTCCATTACTGGTTGAGCTAAATGGAGGGGGGGGTAAAATGGGATCGATGGCCTCTAGAGGTGATGCGAAACAATAATGGTTCCAAGTAACATTTTCACTTTACTCGCTACATTAAAGTGAAAATGTTAATATCTAACATCAGATCCCTCGTTCATTGTAGTACACGAATTTCAATGAACGAAATAAATTACGAAGTGGGACTATTTTTAATTTAATAGAAGAGTACTACTTTAAAATATTACATATGTACGCCATTTTGTAACAATTTATCGTCAAAAAACTTACAAATTGAACTCAGTAAAATAGTATTAGAAAATTCCTTAAGAAATTGTAGGAAAATAAAAATAATGTTTAGAAAAGACATTGAATTGTTTCCTTTAATTTTCGATAAATCTTTAACTCTATTTTTTTTCTTTTTAACGTAAGAGGTTATATGTATTCGAAAAAACGAAACCTATTTAGAAATATTCGAGTTTTCTTGCCTTTAAAAATGTGGTCCATCCGTCAGTGAATTGATGAAATAAATTACGAAAAGATATTTTAAGAATGAAATAATTTTGAAATCGTAAAAATTATATTCGGATTTTCTCAAAATCGAGTCTACTGTTTCATACTTGAATTATACTTGAAGAATTATACTTAAAACTAATTATGAAAGCCTACGCGGAAGAGACAGTGGAGTATTATTTTAGAATCCAACACATTGCACTTTTGTCGTGGTGGTATATGTTACATGGTTTTGATTTTGTCATGTTGGTTTTACCATAAAATTTATTATTTCAACTGTCATATAATCGAAATGATCAATTTTGATGTAAACAAATTTCGAACATGTTTTTACATTTTTACTTGTATTCTTATTATTTTATTATTATCTTTTTTTTCTTTTTTTTTTATTTATTTCTTTTTTTCTTTTTTAGGGAAAGTAATAAATATTTTATATTATTAAAGGATTTGGTTTTATATGAAAAGATGAGAGAAAGATGATTGGAAATTACCCAAAAAAACTGATGAGAAGTGATATAACTGGGAAGTTGATTTTTTTTTCTTCTTTTTGTCCATGCAACTAAGTGAGAAAATAGCTTCAAGTTTTTTGTGAGCTTCAATAGCTTTCTATGTGAACACACCAAATTTTATGTTCTTATATTAACTCTTGTAGCTATTATACTGTTTAGGTACAATCGACAAAAAAAATGTTCAGTTTTCTGCAGCCATGACATGTGAAGACAATCAAAAAATGGTGGTCGATATTTATTACGATTACAAACTCACTGCGTATATTGGATAAGTAAAGAACCGTAACGTTAATTAACATATATTGGATAAGTAAAGAACCGTAATGTCAATTAACGTATATTGGATAAGTAAGGAATCGTAACGTCAATTAACGTATATTGGATAAGTAAGGAATCGAAACGTCAATTAGAGAAGAATATTTGGGCAAACAAATGGAAGATTTCACACCTCATTGTAGTCCCAATTAATTATCTAAATCACGCTTCCTCTTTATACAATAATTTCTTAAAATTTTGAAGGTCATCTGACAGTTACACCGTATTTTCATAACACGTACCCGTCTTTATTGCTCTGAAGCATCATCTGCGCATTTCAACATTCTAATTGTATAGACGCAAGCAATGCAGTTTCGGTTTTAATGAAGATTTCCTCCCCCTTCCCCTATTCCGGGCTGTCCTACATAGTCTGTTTAACAATATAAATTTGATTGACGTTACGTATTCACTTGGAATAGTTACTATTATTTCCCTCTGAATGGAAATTGCAAAAGTAGAAATGATACGTACATGTCTCTCTCATTGTCACTTGAGGCCATAAAATGTTCATCAATCTTTTCATCTGTGAAATTAATGCGGTAATTACAATGAATTTTTACAATATGCATTTGATAAATTACTAAATAACATCAGGATATTAAATGTTTCAGTATCACTCACCCACTACAAGAAAGTAAAGGACAAATTTAAACCTCCATTTTTTGACTGATCTTCACGTCCATTGCCTTAGAAAACCAAAAGAATGATTTTCGATTTTCCGTCTTCGTTGTCATCGTCTATGCAAACATGATAATGGCTACAAAAAATAAGATCGGACTATGACATTTTAAGGGCGTTATTGTGCTAATATAAAACTCTATTGAAATTAAGAAAAATTGAATTTAAAATGCCAATATGGCGGCCGTATTAAACAGTTGTGTTACAAGATACCTAAATGAGATATAAATTTATCAGTTTTCAATTCTGCATGTAATTGTAACAATATTATGACAAAGAGCGAAATTACCTAACCTCGTAACAAAATGGGATTTTCTTATCAGATAAGACAAGGCCGAGGAACAATACGAGCGTATAGAGTGAAGCTCCTTCACATGTATGTACGGTGGGTAAAAAGCTGTGCTACAAAACAAATCTTAGGTGAATATTTATATTGTAATATAAAGGAACAAGGTTCGTTCATTTTAAGGTTTCCAAACTAGTTTATCTTAAGAAAGACTGTAGGTTTGTTTATAATTTAATAAAAGACAATATGTCATTATTTTTAATACAGCTAACTTTGCACATCCAACAAGGTCCGCCACTATAGGGCGTAACAAGTGAGATATGTCTAATTTTCCTATGAATTCCTGTTTATAGAAACATCCTATGTAAATTCACCTAAAATTCTTGAATTTTGAGTTCTCTTTAACGCTTGTCCTAAAGAATTGATTTGTTTTTTATTATAAAGGAAAAATTTCAGTTAAAGAACAAACCCTCCTTCTGAAGGCTCAATTAATTCCACTCCTTCTCCATTATACTTTCTGTCAATTCTTCTTACAGATAACTGTCAGTTATTTCAGAAACACCGAAGATTTTTAAACTGATTGCATCTAAGCCAGAAATACTGTAGACTAGGTAAATTTAAAGAAGTAGAAAATGCGAATTTCCAGACTTATCACCATCATTTACTAAACCTTTCCCTGTCTCAGTAGAAACAGTTTCCATTATAAGCCAATAATTAAATGTAAAAACAAATATTATGTTTAGTACAATTTTGATACAGCTTATGTCAATCCAGTGTGTTATGGAGTAAGAAAAGTGTGGTGATTGAAGTGGGGACTTTGTATAAAAGTTGCACATATCGCCAACAGCTAGAGCGTTGCAAAAAGTGTTTTTGTATGTCACAGCTGCGAGAACTCGTAAAACATTTAACACTCTAGCAGCGAAATAAGAGTGGATCTATGTGTAAAAACAACAAGCTAACACCTAGCAGTGCTGTGTTACTCCCGATTGGATTTAAATAGTAGCCTACATTCTGTTTTACTCAACTTACTAAAATATCAATGTGTTGCAGTTTTACTTTTAACTCTTTAATAGGAAGTACTGATAAGGTGAAATAACCTGTGTTGAGAGTTTTAATATGTTTTTCAGGTTGTTTAACGACAAAAAACCACTCGGTCATCAACGCTGTATGATAAAAGTAAAAAAGTCCGAAAATACAAATATCTATCCCTCGAATACTCTGATAGCGTTAAAGTTGCAAATTCAAGAGAGACCTGGTAGGAAAGATGAAATAGAGAGATCTAACCCAAGACTATATGAATACGTAAATCCAGCTAGGTACCCTCGGAATTGCCAAGACCGCATTGACTAAAGTGAGTTCTTGAGGGTGAATTGTAGTATTGAATCTTTTAAAATAACTCTTTTTTTATATACATCTTTACATGGTTATAGATTTTATTCAAAATTCTTACCTAAATGAGGTTTGTTTATAAATCATCGATCTAAAATTTAATTTAAGCAATTCAAAATTAACTCAAACTGCTTAAACGATGAGGATTCAATAGCAGGTAAATATTGTAGTTAAAACTTCCCGTTGATATTTACATAAATTGTCAAATGTTTAGCAACTCATTTAAAAAAACAAATGCCAGCGACTCAAAAGGCACAATTTATTGTAATGTACCAATTCCATCATTTTTATAGGCATAGCCTATGAAGAATAATAACCTAAACCAGTGTGCGAAATCACAAGTAACAAAATTACTAATTTTGAAGCAAAAACAAATCATATATTTTATTTTATCAAATTCGAACATTTATCAAATGATTTTTATCATGTTTTGCTAAGAAATCATTTTTTTTATATTTCTATATTGATCATAACAATCCTTAAGAAAAGAGAGCACTAACTTTTTCACACTTAAATTGTAACAAACAAATATTCTTAATATATAGCCTATTTGTCACAAATTTCTCACAGTTTCCGTCGCATTGACGAAAAAAATTTTTTTTTTCTTCACTACTGAATTTTTAGTGTGTATATCTGACCCTTCTCGACTTTTGTAAAGTTACTTAAACAAATATTTTTTCCTGTCTATTAATAAATTTAGAAAAAAACAAACAAGAATAATGTTTTTAATATATTTTAATTTTTTAAAAAAGCCTAGCTGGATTCATTTGTTAAGACTAGTCATAACATTAATCGTATTTACTTGAAAATTAATCTTGAACAGTTTTTTCTTCCATTTCAAAATACTAGTTTGTGTAACTAGTAAAAATTTGCAATTTTATTACAGCTCCTTTGTTAGGTAATTGTCTTGAGAAAATGTTGTTTTTGTCTCACAATATGTACCTTCATATACTGATAATTTAATATGTAAAAAACCCTTCAAGATGTTACAAACTATGCCCATATTACCAAATTTGATAACAATCCATCGACTTGCTTAGGCTACAGCTCATGGCTACCCCTTTTCATTACTTAGGTAGCAATATTGTTTTGTTCTATTATACAAATTTGTCAAAACTCTGTGAAAGAGTAAAGGCACCAGCGTTGAGGTTCAAACGATACAAGTTTATAAAAATAATCCGAAGATCAACACCATAAAGTCACGATTCCCATTTTTTTAAATATTTTAAAAGTTTTTATATTCTAGATAATTCATTAGTTTACGAGTAAAGATTTTTTTTTTAAATATAAGTCATTTACTTGATTATAAATTAGATAACTATTCATGTTAGAACTCTTTAACAGAGTGATTGTTAATGAGAGTGCATATAAATACAATTAGTGAAATGAAATAACGAAATAACACCTACTATAAAAAAGAAAAGAAGACTTAAATAAATTGAGAAAAGAACCACATTTGTCAATTGCCGAATGAGAGTAATGGGGTGGGGTAGGGCGAGAAGCTTAGTTCAATACAGAGTAAATCTCAAACTGAGGAATATATAAAAAGTGATTTTGTGTGTTACAGATATGTTTTGGGTAAACCTATAATAACCGTAAATTTGACTATTGTTATTAAAAGTCTCAATTCTATTTTTTTAATATTCCAGTATATGTATGTGTTTTTGATCATATTTACGAGTAAAAACTTTGCAAATCATTTATTTATTGATTATTGACATTATACACTAGGTTTGGCCCTGGGTTCCATTCTAAGACACACACTTTACTCGTGTTTATCACCTGATAACGCAGGTTGGTGTATAGACTCAAAACGTCACTATGTACACAGATGATATTAAATGGCCGCTTAACTATATCAAACGTCGTGTTCGACTTTGACTAAAACCCAAAGGAGACTAAATTGTAATTTTGTAAAGTACATTTTTCTCTTTGACAAACTTATTGTTAATTATAGAAAAACTAAATACAGTCAGTGAAATATCACCTTCTGTGAAAAGAGAGAGAAGACTTTAATAAATTAAGAGAAGATCCACATTTATCAATTGTTGGCGAAGTGAGAAGCTTAGTTCTATACAGGGTAAAAATTCTGAAAATATAAAAAGTGCTTTTGTGCGTCACAGATATGAAAAGTTGTCGAAAATTTATTACCCTCTGTGTCCCATGCTGTGTGACACGGTTGTGCACTAACTGGATGTTAATAATTAGTTTTATATTTAATAAATTGTTCACAAATATTCCACTAACTTTTTTTAAGATAAGGTAACTAAACGTAACCCCAATCTCACCACAAAAGGTTCGTTAAATGTCAAGAAGTGAAAATGAACCTAAATAAGATCGAGTATATGAAAATAGTCTCTGTTTTGAGGGGGTTTCAATGTGCCAAGCTGCGATTAATGAAAAATTACCGTTATGGCGAAATAGCGACCAATTCGTTTGTTTGAGCTATTTAGGAGCTACAATTGTGTCAATTTCATCACAATCGTTAGAGTATATTTTAAGAAAATTAAAATTTTATATTTTCCTCTTATGGTAATTCCAATTACAGATAATCCAAAATATTTTAATTATTTAAACAACACACGTATCATAAGTAAAAATATCTTATATATTAAATTTAACCAAATTAATTCCATTACTTGCAAAATATAGCTAATTCAAAAATCCACATTTTATGGACTCCGAGAACCTTAAAACCTATATTTTGATAAAAACTCAACGTAAAGTTTTAAACAGATCACAAAACTTTCTCTACTCTAATTATGTAAATTTGCCACTATATATAATTTAGTACAGATTGTTAAAATAATTAACAAAATTATTAAATAGATTTTTATTTATAATTTTGTAAGTGTGACAAAGATATACTTTTCAAAGGTCTATTTATAAAATATTAATAAATACTATAAAGAAAAATAAACAGAACACAAATGAACAATATTTTATGAAACGCGTTTCAACGACAAATGTCGTCATCCTCATATGAGTACATTATTCTGCGCCACTTCCACCATTACCTTAATTTCTGTAGACGTGTTTTGGATAAACTCCATTTTCAAAAGTTCTTTAATACTCCATAATATATAAATTTATGATTATTATTGTTAATATTACATAGATCAATATTTATGGACTATGATAATACTTTTAACATTTTACTTCGGTAAGCTGGTCCTTTATAGTGAATAAATTATAATTTAGTACAGAATTTCAAACAGTGTATTAATAAACAGTAAGCAAAATTTCACGAAAAAGTAATTAACCTTGCGGGGCTAGATATATATAAATAAGAATAACTATTACTTAAAAGATGTGAAACAAAACACGGTAGATATTGAAAATGCATTAGCTACCACATCTAAAGAATAACAAACACATACAACACACGGGAATCGATGCAAAAGAAATCAATAAAAAAAGGTTTTAAAAAAAGAAGAAGTTTTTAATAATAAGAAGAGACAGTGAACAAATTTTAATAAAGACAGTAAAGGAAATGACACTTCAAAACAAAGAATGTGTTATACAAATATGATTTTCGGATGTTACACCTTCTCCCAAGCCCAGCTTTTATTTTTATTCATTAGTAGTAACAGGTTTTTCATTACCGTCCTCATTTCAATTTTATTTTTTTCCATTACTTTTACAAATTAAATTTTGTTAATATTGATTTGTTTGATTACCTGTTTAAATTAATGATTCAAAATAATTTAATAAACTTTGGCAATAATAAATGAAATTGAGACTCTTCTGATCACATTCCACCCCTTCATAGCATCATCCCTGTCGACAAGCAAATTTAATTGACAATGAACTCGAAGTTTGAAGTTTGAAATCGACTGTAACATTGCAAGACGTGATTTTCATGCCATCAAAAATACAATAAAAGAAGAAGAATAATGGTTGCACATTACAGGGCTGTTATGGGTAATGTCAGCTCATTATATATAAGTGGGTTAGCTCAACATGATATCTTATTCATTATAAGGGTAATATACTGACAGCGATGGAAGCCGGTAGTTTCGAACTTAACTTTAATTTCTTATAAAATATCTTACCCAGTACGTGGAATATACAGAATATTTATTAAAAGCAAACAATTTCATTTTAAGATTTAAATTTTAAAATCCTTTCGGTCTAAATGACCTATAATGTAACTACCTTAATTGACAGTAAAGATATTTCGTTATATGGAAATTCATTTATTAACAAAAATTTGTAAATACTTCTCATATAAAAATATATAGAACACGACAAAAGACATCTTGCGTTGAAAAAGATAAATTTTAGACATCTATGCTCTCTAACACAGACACATCCATAAAATCACAATATCGTGGGATTAATATATATTTAATTTACAATGTATTATTTTTATTACAGATTTAGTCAATCTGGAAAGTTATAAAAACTCTATCAGCAAGAGTTTGTAGAGAGGGTGGTGTTTGAGGTGGGAAGGTTGGATTAAAGTTGCACACATCGCCAACTGCTAGCGCGTTACAAAAAGTGTTTTTGTATGTCACAGATGAGGGAACTCGTAAAATATTTAACACTCTACTGGAAAATTTAAAGTAGATCTGCGAGTAAAAACAACAGACTAAATGAATGGAAAGAGTAGTGATGTGTTGTTTTTGATTGGAATTATGTCATGTTACAAGAGTTTTGAGAATTGTAATGGGTTGCACAAGTTACAACCCATTACCCATCGATTTTTCTTCTCGAAACTATCGATTCTAAAACATTTCTATTTATATCAGCACTAATTTCTCAAAGACAGTTAAATCGTTTTTCTTCTAAATCGCTACATAAGTGTTTGCTACCTCCTAATTGATTCCTATATCTATTTCATGGCTTAGTTTCTCAAAATGAACACTAACAAATTTAGTGAGAATATTGACCTAAACTAGAATACGAAATCGAAAGTAAACAAAAATTATTGTTCTAAATTCAAATTGTAAAATATATATTACAAAACCAATTATATCAAGTTTGATTAACTTAAATTTTAAAACTAATAACCAAATCTATACACCCAATGCAAATTGTTGTTTTGAAGAATTTATAAAAGTATAATGTTATATTATTCACGACGAACGTTCATGATTACACTACAAGTATAAAAATGTGTGCAGTTTTCGTATGTAATCTACTTAGTAATTAATTAAAGCTATGGTAAACCATCATGTTAAAACATTAGGATATCCGAAAGGAGACCCAATTATAATTTCCCAATATATTTTTTTCTCCTCTTTGACAAAGTAATTGTAAATGGAAGAGAAAGGAAATACAATCAGGGAAATAAAGTAAAAACAACACCTACTGTGAAAAGAGAGAGAAGACTTTAATAAATTGAGAGAAGAACCACATTTGTCAATCGCCGGATGAGAGCAGGACGAGGTGAGAAGCTTAGTTCAATACAGGGTAAAATCACTGAGGAAAATATAAAAGTGCTTTTGTGTGTCAAAAATATGAAAAGTTGACGAAAACTTATTATCCTATATCACTGACTGGATATTAATAAGAAATTATATAATTAATAAATGCAATACATTTCTCAAACCTATATACAAAACTTAAAGATACTTAAAGTAGTTATCACTATCTCATCGCAAATATTGATTTCGGACTTGTCAGTCAAATAATGTAAATAAATTATGGACTTCTTCTTTAAGATTGAATGAATAATAATGACTTAAATCGATTTCTAACACATATTAGTGAAATGTGAAGGAGGACGTCCCAGACAATTGAAAACCGCGGTAAAAAAATTACACTTCAATATTAAATTGTAACCTATTTCTGTACTATCGGATTTAGTGGCAAATTGTTATTATTTATGTTAAGTATTGTTTATCACATTGATTTTTGTCTTTATCTTACACATTTCATGAAAATTTGATAGCTTGTTCAAACCAATTTTGACAAAAAATAACAGATAACCTTTTAACAAAGTCACATTCCTATATAGGATAGAACAAAGTCAAGGAAGAAATTCAAACGTAATAACATCAAACCCCATGGGATAACAGTGGAACTGGAAGTTCCAAGGAGGCAAACAAAGAATGATTTCATGGAAGATCTGAAAAGAGAAGAACTCAAATTTTCGTGGCTTTGGTAAACAGATTGTAACGTTTTTCATCTCAAATATTAGTTCTGGAAGTCCTGCTGTGTAAAGGTAAGGTATTGTAATGGAACATTTTCTTAATGTTCAGGTGTTCATCAAGGCTTTATTTTAGGTCCAGTTCTCTTCATTATTTATGTAAATGATTTTCCTTCTGGCATTAACGATGAAATGACACATTCATGTATGTTATGCATACGACTTAGTTATTGGCGTTACCTTATTCAACACTTGAAGACTTGTTTGTCTGTTTTAATAGAGAAAACCCCGATGATACTGAATTCATCTTAAGATAAATCATCACTCGAAATCTTATTCGTTTATAATTAAATGAGGAAATAACTACAATATTTAAAAAGTAGAAATTCTACAAAAGAGAGCCCTCAGAGTAATGTCCAATGTAAAAGAGTAAAACTCATTGTAAGCCTTTATTTTTAAAACTATGTATTTTAACAGTTCCTTCTTTGTTTCTATTTAATTGTTTATTGTATATAAAAACTAATATTAATAATTTCCCACGCCTAACATACTCATGAGTCAAAGGCAAAATCTGTTTAGTGGTCAATATAACTTCAGTACAACGACCAACAGTTTTGTTGAAGTAAGTATACAACTATTCAATTCGCATAACGAACTTATGAGGAGAAATTTAAAAAAATAATTAAATCATTGCTAATTAAACTGAGTATTCATACACTTCAGGAGTTTTTGATCATACACATGGGTTATTATTTTATTGATTTTTATTTTTGGAATATTTTTTGTTTATTTATTTGCAGTATGTTTTTAATATTGTGTTATTCATTATATCTTACAATTATTTCAATACATTCATTGAAGTGATTTGTCAGGCCTGTTTATGTTTATATCAGTTTGTTAAATTTATCAGTTAATTTTAAAAGTATGACACTGCCATACAAAAAAATAATTAAATCATTGCTAATTAAACTGAGTATTCATACACTTCAGGAGTTTTTGATCCTACACATTGGTTATTATTTTATTGATTTTAATTTATGGAATTTTTTGTTTATTTATTTACAGTATGTTTTTAATATTGTGTTATTCATTATATCTTACAATTATTTCAATACATTCATTGAAGTGATTTGTCAGGCCTGTTTATGTTTATATCAGTTTGTTAAATTTATCAGTTAATTTTAAAAGTATGACACTGCCATACAAAAAAATAATTAAATCATTGTTAATTAAACTGAGTATTCATACACTTCAGGAGTTTTTGATCCTACACATTGGTTATTATTTTATTGATTTTAATTTATGGAATTTTTTGTTTATTTATTTACAGTATGTTTTTAATATTGTGTTATTCATTATATCTTACAATTATTTCAATACATTCATTGAAGTGATTTGTCAGGCCTGTTTATGTTTATATCAGTTTGTTAAATTTATCAGTTAATTTTAAAAGTATGACACTGCCATACAAAAAAATAATTAAATCATTGCTAATTAAACTGAGTATTCATACACTTCAGGAGTTTTTGATCCTACACATTGGTTATTATTTTATTGATTTTAATTTATGGAATTTTTTGTTTATTTATTTACAGTATGTTTTTAATATTGTGTTATTCATTATATCTTACAATTATTTCAATACATTCATTGAAGTGATTTGTCAGGCCTGTTTATGTTTATATCAGTTTGTTAAATTTATCAGTTAATTTTAAAAGTATGACACTGCCATACAAAAAAATAATTAAATCATTGCTAATTAAACTGAGTATTCATACACTTCAGGAGTTTTTGATCCTACACATTGGTTATTATTTTATTGATTTTAATTTATGGAATTTTTTGTTTATTTATTTACAGTATGTTTTTAATATTGTGTTATTCATTATATCTTACAATTATTTCAATACATTCATTGAAGTGATTTGTCAGGCCTGTTTATGTTTATATCAGTTTGTTAAATTTATCAGTTAATTTTAAAAGTATGACACTGCCATACAAAAAAATAATTAAATCATTGCTAATTAAACTGAGTATTCATACACTTCAGGAGTTTTTGATCCTACACATTGGTTATTATTTTATTGATTTTAATTTATGGAATTTTTTGTTTATTTATTTACAGTATGTTTTTAATATTGTGTTATTCATTATATCTTACAATTATTTCAATACATTCATTGAAGTGATTTGTCAGGCCTGTTTATGTTTATATCAGTTTGTTAAATTTATCAGTTAATTTTAAAAGTATGACACTGCCATACAAAAAAATAATTAAATCATTGCTAATTAAACTGAGTATTCATACACTTCAGGAGTTTTTGATCCTACACATTGGTTATTATTTTATTGATTTTAATTTATGGAATTTTTTGTTTATTTATTTACAGTATGTTTTTAATATTGTGTTATTCATTATATCTTACAATTATTTCAATACATTCATTGAAGTGATTTGTCAGGCCTGTTTATGTTTATATCAGTTTGTTAAATTTATCAGTTAATTTTAAAAGTATGACACTGCCATACAAAAAAATAATTAAATCATTGCTAATTAAACTGAGTATTCATACACTTCAGGAGTTTTTGATCCTACACATTGGTTATTATTTTATTGATTTTAATTTATGGAATTTTTTGTTTATTTATTTACAGTGTGTTTTTAATATTGTGTTATTCATTATATCTTACAATTATTTCAATACATTCATTGAAGTGATTTGTCAGGCCTGTTTATGTTTATATCAGTTTGTTAAATTTATCAGTTAATTTTAAAAGTATGACACTGCCATACAAAAAAATAATTAAATCATTGCTAATTAAACTGAGTATTCATACACTTCAGGAGTTTTTGATCCTACACATTGGTTATTATTTTATTGATTTTAATTTATGGAATTTTTTGTTTATTTATTTACAGTATGTTTTTAATATTGTGTTATTCATTATATCTTACAATTATTTCAATACATTCATTGAAGTGATTTGTCAGGCCTGTTTATGTTTATATCAGTTTGTTAAATTTATCAGTTAATTTTAAAAGTATGACACTGCCATACAAAAAAATAATTAAATCATTGCTAATTAAACTGAGTATTCATACACTTCAGGAGTTTTTGATCCTACACATTGGTTATTATTTTATTGATTTTAATTTATGGAATTTTTTGTTTATTTATTTACAGTATGTTTTTAATATTGTGTTATTCATTATATCTTACAATTATTTCAATACATTCATTGAAGTGATTTGTCAGGCCTGTTTATGTTTATATCAGTTTGTTAAATTTATCAGTTAATTTTAATAGTATGACACTGCCATACATTAAACTTATATCACGACAATAAAGATGATTATGATTATGATGGTTCAGTTGATCGTCTTCCGAGAGGACCAATTCAACCATAAAACAGGAGAATGCTAGTTTATCCCGATGGATAGAGAGTGGAACATGAATGCTATAAAGCAACCCTTATAAATCTGTCTTGCGGAAATCAATAAGGATATACGCATCTACACTGACTCCAAAACCGATTTAATTTTGAAAAACTTAACCTGGATTGTTTTACTCATCACGTAACTTTCTCTCAAACTGAGAAAGATAAAAACAGCACCAAATATAATCGTCCCTTATCATTACAGTGTTGCCAACTTATACATTTTATTTTGTTAGGGCAATTTTCAATGTAAAAAACGTCTAATCTTATTTTGAAAGAAAAACAATATTTTCCTGATTTGATCGTACATAGGGTATCTTTAAATTTTTTTCTTAAAGCGTTTATATTTTACTGACATTTTTTTAGAGATTGAAAATTTCTGGATAAAATTTTCTAATAAAATCTATATAACGTTAATTTGAGTACAATCATAGAATTTTCTTATTATTATATTTGTCGGCGCATTTCGGAGTTCCTCCATCATCGAGGCCTACTTTAGTACTCAATGTATATCCTAGCAGATACAATTATTATAATAATTTCAATCTATACGATTTAAAAAAAAATCATCGCTACAGAATATAAAAAAACAAAAATTTAAAATATATAAACTTTGCAATTTCTGCAGTGCAATAATCTTGTATCATGGAATCAATCCAATCAGAAATAACACAGCATTGCTCTTAGCGTTCAGTTCCAGGATTTAGTCTGTTTTAACTCACAAATCTACAATAATTTTACTGGCAGTGTTTTACGAGTTCCCGCATCTCTGACATACAAAAACACTTTTGATAACGCTTTGACAGTTGGCAACCTCCCTACATCATCGAGTTTTTATAACCTACTGTGTTTAATAAAGCAAAATGTTAAGTCAAAATGACAAAATACTTGAACAGTTATAAGCTCATGAGAAAAAGAATTTTTGATCAAACGTAAGAAAAACGTGTCAGTGTAGGATAGAATTGTCAAACAATGCGCCTTTTGAAAAGTGAAGAGTACGTATAGAAAATAACAATGCCTACAAAACTCGAAACACAACAATTCTTCAATCGGTAAAATTTTTATAGCTGCGGAGAAACTAAACGTTTCACAAACATACAATAACTTTCATACATACTGTATAAAACCGTCAAACAAAACCATTTGTCACCAGTTACACAAAGATGCCGGTTTGAGTAGAACATTGAACCATAGAAATCAACTCAGAATGTCTTAAACTCGGCATAACTCGATAATTTGTGTAATGTTGTGTATCTTATAGTTAGCGAATAAATCGGAAAATAGAAAAATAAACCAAACAGTAGAATAGGTTAGGCTATGGATTTACATATTAAGATTTTGGCTCATAAACCTACGAATTCACTTTGGCCAATCTTAAGAAATGTTACTTTTTAGAAAGTAAAGATGTTTCTCCTAACTACCGACCACCGCTCTTGAGGGGACAAAATTTGATCGAAATCTTTACACCCGATTTCGTTACAAACGAAGTTTTGTGATTTAAACTTATATCAAATTTGTTGTTATTCAAACAAAACAGCTCAAGATAAGATCAAAATTAGCTCAATATTAGATGATAAGAAAATCATACTATTTACTTGTGTTTTAGAATGGAAGAACAGACATCCTTCAAAATACTTATTTTAAATCAACGAAAAACTAAACCACGAATTTATACTCTAATTACAAGCGAGAATTTAATTAATTAAATGAATCTTTTGAACTTTCTACTAAATATTTTTATACGCTACTCCCACAGAGTGTAAATGTCACTCAGATTAGGTATTTCTGAAATGACTGTCAATTACCTTTAAGAAGAGTTGACAGAAAGGATAATGGAGAAGGGGGTGGAAGTAATTGAGCCTTTAAAAGGAGGGTTGTTCTTCAACTGAATCTCTATCTTTAAAAATGAATGCGTTTCAATTTGTTAGAGTTGACATTAAGAGGGAATAAAGCGGCGTGTTTAAAATATATGAATTCACTTTAAAGCGTCAATGTAAGTGTGATTCTGGTGTGGGAAGTGTCTCATAAACATTAATTTGTATGAAATATGAGGCGTGAAAACGCTTGATATTTATTACAGCTTTTTCTGTGTACTTCTTGAAACTCGGTTAGAGGATTAATGTGTTTTTAAGGCGCAATTTACACAACAAGGGAACTTGTTAAATACATGTTTCCCATAAGCAAACAGTTATCACTCACTTGTAAATTGAATACAGTTATTAATTAATTGGGCTTCGATTGTAAACTCTGCCTTATATAAAATCAAATCAATTACGCAACTTACGCCCTATTTTACGTTCTTCATAATGAGTCGAACAAAGACATAAACCATCCACAGATATTAAATGTTTGGGCTGGGGTGATTGACTCTAAATTAATGAGACCTTTTCTTAGCGAGGAAATTTAACAACTGCGAGTAACCTGGTAATGTTGGAAAATGAGATTTTGCTTTACTGTTGGTGAAATGTGGTTGGTGAAGATTTTGAAAATATATAATTTAACGCAGCTGCACATTTTAGTCATTTTTGAACGAAGCGTTTCCTGAAATGTAAATTGGAAAAGATAAGCCAGCAAGATTTCCAGATATCCAAGATCCCTCGAATTTTTCTTCTGTGGTTACGTAAAAATCAAAGTTTATACGACAAAACATACAGATTTAGTCCAATTATGGAATGAATAACAGAAGCTTTTACCTTAGTGCCGGTAGGTATGTTTCAAAATTCCATCTCAGTTAGTGTCTAAAATCGACTTCGAAATGGTTGAAAAATTTGGAACATGTGTTTAAATTTGTACGATTTTAAAACTTTTTTTAATGTGTCTTATCGTGATAAATAAAATTGAGCTTGACTTGTGAGATAATATTAGATGTAAAAAAAAAATCGACACACAAGATCTCACACAAATTATTTTTTGTGAATTAACTTATTTCTTAAAAGTATTTCATTTTTTAACAATTGGGATTTTATTAAAAACCTAAAAGTCATTTTTAATGAACGACTACTTATTCATTAATTATAGTAATTTTTGTTGTGGGCAAGGGGTATATTACTCAGTTCATATCATGATGTTGAGCAATTATTAACATCATCAATTAAAATTACTATAACACAACTAATTTTGTTAATTTTCAAAATTTAACAAGCTATAACTCCTCCATGAAAGGAGATAATCATAATTGGGTTTCTAAATTGAATTTCTCGTTAAATTTCAGTTGAAAATAAGATATCACACAATCACTTTTACATTTAACAAATTAAAATGGCGGACAAAATTTCGACCATCACCTTAAATAATATGTGTTCACTATAACAATTATCCGTTGAAATGTATATGTTCTGCAAAATATTTAGCCGTATCCAGACTTTTGGGGCACTCCCTAGATGTGTCACCCGTTCCAGTGCCATCTCTATTATAAATAACAAGTATTATACCAATTTCTTCCCTCCGCATTAACGCCACCTACCTAATCCTCCACATGAATATAAACACAACTTTTCTTTTATCGATACAAGTATATTATACGCACTATTACAGTACACACATTCCACAATCTAAAAGGAGTTTTATAAATAGAGAATATCTTTTGATCTAGATGTATTGGCGAGAGAAGGAAAATAAAGTACAAAGAGAAGCTTTGGTTGTTTACATACAACTGTCCTGTTAATAAAACATCGACTTACAGACCCCAACCTTCGCAGATATGTAGAATAGTCCCTTGGAAGTACTAAGCCAACGTAAGCTATTTGGAATATTAATACAGTTCGCTGTTCCGCTGATATTCAAAGGCATGAAACTAATACGCTCTATTAATTGGACGCGTATTTTGTTGTTTATTGAGTAGATCCGCTCCTTCGTTGTGCTCGATTTTGTTATTAATTTGTTTATTGTTGATGATTTGAAAATATTTAAGATTATTTAAAACCAGTAGTGACTGTAGTATTTTGTAGAAAAAATGTGTACTGGTTATTTATATGTTTTTAATAAATAAACTAAATGTAATGATAACCCCGCCTCTCTAAAATAGGAAACAAATTATTTCGAGCTCTAACCTTCCAAGTGCTCACGTGCGTACAACATCCGTGAAGGCCGCGTCACCGACATCAGTTTAGCGAATTGAGACTCCTTGACATGTCTATCGTCTCGTGGCCTGTCAAAACCAAAACTATAACACGATCGAAAGAGATGGAGACTTTATATTATACGCATTTCTACAAGGCTCAAGCTGACGTCAAGAAAGAAGTGATATATACAATTAAGAGATTCAGACAACTGCTTTAAACAATACAGTATAACAAACACATAATCGAACCAACCCAAAATTATATATTATATTTTACATTAATATAGAATTTTGTATAGGTCCTGGTTCATTATTTACAATTAGGTTTTGGTGCCTATTAATATAAAAAGTTTCCCAAGCATCCATAGTATTTAATTTTGTAACATTCTTTAACAATATGGAACTTTCTTTTTTGAAATAATGCCCTTCATCTAAACAATGTTTGCCATAGCAGATTTATCAGGCCTATTATATTTTAAATGAGCAAAATGTTCCTTGGTTCTTGTTTTAATGCTCCGTTTTGTTTGGCCTACATATCTTTTCGGACACATTTCACAACGTATACAATAAATTCCTGACTTATCATGCTCCTGAATTTGGTCTTTTGGATTTCCCAAGATCTTGTAAAGATTATTTTCGGCAGACATTGCTACATTCAAATTTGCATGTTTATTTAGTGATTTTTTTTACAACATACTGTTTATTTGTGTTTGTTATACTGTATAGTTTTTCTCATAAGTCAAGCTCAACATTTAATATGCTTTAAACGAACTTGCCTTACCGGGTAAGACCCCTTGATCCATCAAATCAAGGTATAAAATCTAAAAGTTCACTATTATAAAAACAAAAAACAATTGTATACATTTTATACAAATACAATCTCTTTATATGCAAAAAGAATTTGTTATTACGAAACTAACGCGTTTGGATTCCCACACAAATAAAAAGAGTTGTTTATACTCAATAATGGTTGTTACCATCTTTCGAACGGTTAAACCGATTTTGTAAAATTACGTATTTAATTACTTTATAACACTAAAATATAATTTAAAATTTTCTAAAAATATTCCCTACGATTTTGATTAAATTTTCCTTTACAATTTACCAACGAGAATCTGTGGACTAAAAGCGGAATCTATTCTGTATCAATACGGAGATCACATAACAGCTTTAGAATATTCAGCTAATACGAAAAGAGTCTACAGAATTTCAAACAATGCTAGTACTGGCGGAAGAACGTACTCAAATTAAATTATATACACCAAAGCATAAATGTAGATTATGAGAATAGATCAATAACTTGTAAAATTGGAGTAAATACGCAACGCGTCAGACAATGTTAAGACTGGCAGAAGAATGTATGGAATATATTTTTTTACGTAACAACATAAAAATAGATTATCAGAGTTGGTGACATTTTTAAAAATGGAGTTAATCCGAAACTGAATTTAAGGTAATACTAATACTGACAGAAGAATGAACTCAAATTAATTGTGTACGTTCTGTATAACTTTTTCAGTGACTGGAAATATAATACTAATTGATTAATACCAAATAATGAGTTCTAACTGTAAAAAAAAAATAATAAGAAAATATATGTTTTGTGAAAATCGGATAATACGATTTTATCTCAAATTTAGCCTAAAAACGAAAATTTGAATAAAATATTCTGAAAAACATATCGGTAAAATTTGGTTTTGTCAAGTGTGCGAAACTTTTCAATTTTTATCATATTTTATTTAACACAGTACAGTGTTTATCATTACGATAAAAGTTTATATGAAACTGACCTACTGGCGTACAAAACTTTTCAAATTAACCCAGCAAACGCTGAATTGTTTCAAACTATCTAAATTTATTACATCGAATTATGCAGTTTATATTTTGAGTTTCATTCTTTAACCGCCTGTTCACAATTTCTTTTAGACTTGAAGAAATAAGTGAAAGGTTTCGTCAGCAAGTGCTCCAGTGATTAGTATTTGAATGGGTGGAATTTACTGCATGATTTCTCACAAATGTTAAAAACATTTTGTAATCAACAAAACTAATCTTCAGGGATTAAAATAAATTTGTAACTCTAATTGAGAATTTAAAACGCTTCAAGAGTATAATAAACAAATTGTATTACAAATGGTAACTGCGAAGGTTATTTGTCTCCACTCCTTCCATCTTGAAAAAGTCATGAACAACAATTTCGAAGAAACCATTTAAACGTTGAATTATTTCTACAATATTACCTAAAATATTAATTTTATTGAAAACAATTTTTCGTTCTAGAATTTACAACTTTAAGTTGAATGATATATTCAAAATTTAAAAACGAATACATTATTTGTATGGAAATAGTAAAACGACAAGGAATGAAGGTGTTGATACATACAAAATTTGAAACAACTATTTGTGATGTAGAACTTTGTGAGGAACTTATACAGGATGTTTCACGAAGAATTGGAAAGAATTTCAGGACGAGTTCTACTGGTGTAAATATTGAAGAAAGTTCATATGACATAGGTCAGGAATCACTTCGTTTTCCGTCTCTCCGCCAATTTGTGATCTAGAAGTTAATGATAACTTTTGAAATTAGTAAAGGTATGAATTTAAATTTGGTATACTCATTTTTATCAATATTTTTACCAAGATCTAAAACTTTACATAGTATTTTACTATGTAAATATTAAAAATGGCGACCGTTGAAATTTTTAAAGTCAAAACATCTCGGAAACCGTATTTTTTCTGTACCTTAAAAAATAATTAAATTATCGTCAAAAAACGCCTTTGTGGCTCGCTTTTTTACAGACCATGTCTGAAACTTACTCGCTTGCCTTCTTACTCTTATAAAGATTAAAATTGCAAACAGTTGAAGAAATAGTGACAACTAAGTGGAAGTATTTTATAATGTGTATACATGTGTGTGCATTAGTTTTGTTTGAACTTAATATGGTGTTCACGAGATTATTCTATTTTGGTATTATAATATTTCAAAAGTGGTATATGAATTTTAATAAATTAAAAAACGAAAAACTGAAGCACAAGGACATTAAGGTTTTTTAGTGTTTTCAAAAAGCATTAGGTATTACTTTAGGTGATGTCAGAACATGCAGGTCCTACCCTTAAGCAAATAAGTTCCAGTTTTGTTAATATATTTTAAACGTATTTTGTATTAATACAAATTTTTTAATGATATTAATATAATGCTCTAACCTAAATTAATATAACAATTTGAACTAATTAGCTGAATTTTGTTTTATGTAAGCTTAACATAATAATTGTTTAGATTTTTAATATAAATTTGAAGAATTCTAATACGATGGAATTTGACTTTTTGCTTGAAGTCATTACTTTTGACAGTACAACATAACATGTAGGATATCGCGTAGTCTCCCAACTGAGCCCAACCGCTCTTCTTGGCTCAACATGATCACCAAAAACTTTGACAAACAACTGTCGAGGAACAAATTGTTCAAATTGTTTAACTGGCCGGTGTATATCAACGTGGTTGTTCAATATATTATAACAGTGTTTTAAAAATTACAATAAAATGTTCCGTGAAAACGACCTACTGGTATATAAAACTTTTCAAATGAACTCAACAAACAGCGAGCTGTCATAAACTTTTATCTGCCTGGATTTATTACAACTATTTATGCAGTTCATATTTTCAGTTTCATTCTTCAATAAATTATGAAACCGATTTTTCACAATTTCATTTCTATCTTCAATAAGTAAGAACGTTTCATATGTCTGCACGTGCTCAAGTGATGTGCATTGGACTGGAATTATGACTTGCAGATAAAAGATGCACTTGAGTGGGTGCAATTTTACACCTGATTTCATGCACAGTTTGTCATGAACAAATTTATTCTTAGATTTAAATACCCTTTTGGTTTTATACCATGAAAAATCTAATGGATATTCAGTTGTGTTTTTAAACTCTTATTGCAGTAAAAAATCTTAAGTATTTTTCCTTAGAAATTTAAAGACAAACTGATATATTAGGCAGGAATTTAATTTACATACATAAAAATTATCGTATGCAAAAAACAAAAATTGAAAATTGTCAATGTTACCTAAAGAAATTTACATATTTTAGTAAAATAAAAACAATGTTTTAAGCTGGAATATTTGGAACGGTCAATCTTAGTATTTATTAATATTTTTTTAAATAAAGTTATTCAAGTTTGATGTAAAATGTTACATTACAAAATTTAAAACAAGATTACCAAATGTAAGATCACATATACTTCCAGGTAATTTTCTGTTGTTTTATCCCTGAGCTCTCTTATATATAGTTCTAGTTATATATATTATATTGCCTTATAGCCTTATTGCCTTCTAGGATCTTAACACTTTCAAATCGTATTTTGAAGATAATTTGTAATAAGGAATTTGTTCATAAAAGTCCAAATAACCATATGTTGAAAATATATTAATTTGTCATTACTACATATCGATATACAATCAGGGAAGTGTATGATATCAACTATTTAATTTATCAGGGAAGTATTAAATTTAATATTTAAAAATATTTAAAAATATATATAAATACATATTAAAAAATGGAATCTAAATCAAAGTGTCTGTTTAATACTAACCTGATCTAACAATGGAAACATCTAATATTTGGTTGGAATTTCGGTGACTTGTTTGTAACTTTTTTCTTACCGAGTAATTGGAAATGTTTTTATGTTGTTACAAGACAACATTGTTCCAACCATCAATACTGAAAATAATGAGTTTACCTAAAAGACAAGTTGGTATTCCAACAAATTGCTCCTCTGAACTTTGCAGGGATTTGCAGAAAGATTTGTAAGGACCGTTTCTATAACATAGTCTGCACTGTTGGCTTATGGCACTCTGGATTTCTTTTTATGGGTTCACTAAAGACGTAAAGTTTACTCAAAAGCAACTACCATAATCAATTTATGGCAAATGTATCCTAAACAATTCATTCTAGAAAGTCAAAGTTTTAAACATAATTTGTATGAATTGTTTAGAAACGAAACTGAAGGTCGCCTTTTGATATGTAATAAACTAGAGCGTAATAATAGTGTTTTTAATTTATTAATTTCTCAAAAACTGTCTAAAATTTTTTTAAATGACACAGAGTTGAATTAATATTTTATTGAGTTTTAAAATTAAGTGATCCTTTTACCTTTTAAAATGTAGGTTGATTTCACAATCGCTTAGGGTTGAATCCGAGGAGATCTTAAAAAATACAATTTTTTCCCTCAAAAACAAAAATTTACAAGTAAGTTAGATTGATGAAAATGAGACGACACGTTTGTTTCCTTTTCGGTGGGCCACCTGTAGTATATAAAAACATGAGCCAAAATAATAGTAAATAAATTCTATGAATTTGGATCTGTGAATATTTCGTTAGTGTTATGTGCAATATAAGAGCGATCGAAATAGATTTGTAGCCTATATTTGAAAACCCCTAAAAAACTTAGATATTTGTTATAGATATATAAATACTACTTACAACTGTAGAGTTACGACATAGGGTGCCAGTTGTCTACTCACCTAAACAAAAATACAATTTTTAAGTTTCAATTATGAACATTTATTTTACACCAAATATATAATAAATAATGACATAGTAAAGACTAATGTAACTGCTCTATAAATTTGAATGATTATTAATTGAAAACTCTAGAAATTAATTATAAATCAGGATAAAAACATTCACTACAAACAAATCCACTAAATAATATATTATTGAAAATTAATAAAAGAAAAGAAAATTTTATAAAATAATAAATTTATGAAAAAAGCTAAATAACTAAAAATATTTTGTCAACTTCCACTTATGTTGTGACACTTTTATCAACTCAGAACATTCAGTTTAGTTCTGAAATCGGACATATTAAATAGACCCTTTCAAGTCAAGAAATAAGATACACTGTAGTTGGAAAGATCAATACAAGTGTTCTTTGTGTAATGTGTCCCATTTTGTACCTTTGAATACATCGTTTTGTTGAAACTACAACATTTAAGGATGCCACAAGCTGTTTTGTCTACTGGTAATATTTTAGAAGAAGTGACGAATGAACATTAGTGCATGATAAATCAAGTTGAGAATTAGATTAAAAGCAGGTGTATTGATCAATAAGCAAATCACAACTTAAAGATTACATATCTCTAGAAGGGACATTTGAAAATCAATAGAAAAAACTGAATAAGAAATTGTGTAAACTGTTTTGGTTGCTGGATCGTGAATATCAGTTTCCCATATACAGAAACTTTTAATTTATTAAAACAAATATAAGAGAAGAATTAGAGGAAGATCCATAAAAAATGGATATACAGAGGAAGTTTAAAGTAAAATAGGGGTTATGAAATGGAGTTAAAGAAAGGAGGACGAAAAGAGTTGAAGGCGAGTTATGCTGAAGACATGGGGGTGAAGCGCTTTGTAGCAGTAGATTAAGTGATGCATTGTTTACTAAGAAACATCTGCTACCCATAAGAAAATTTAACTATAACACCTCTTAGGTATTAACAGAACAGCATAGGCTTAAAGGGAGAGAACACACCTCATACTTAAATACTATAAATAAATTTATAAAAGTACTTAAGCCTCTATACTTAAACATAAATGCTCAAGATGTATTCAACAGTTCTAGCATCACAATTTTCTCTCAACAAACAAATCAATCTTCTTTGTGATGTTATTATACATCCCCATTTTAGTTGCTATATTAAATATTAATGCTGCAATATTTCATTTCCATACTAAGTAGTTTATTACTTCCAATATTATCAAGAATATATTAATTTACAATCATTCACGATATATCTCCATTTAGTACAATATAGTTTTGCATATTAAAGTTCAAATAGAGTGGAATCTTTACATTTGAACATTTACAAGACAATTCCTTTCAATAGGTTGTGTAATATTAGAAGTAATATCTTGAATCATAGAGACAATAAGACGTAAATTGAAGAGAGTCATGCAAAGAGAAAGACATCCCATACCTCCTTAGAAATAATAGAAGAGAATGATAGGAATGAGTTTTTATTTCTATTTTAGCCGTCTTTACTTTATGCCCTTTGGACTAATGAAGACGGGGGAGGAACGTGTTTCAGTGCCAGCAATGAAACTCAAACCAAAACACAAAGTCCGAATAACATAAAGCTAGGCATTCCTTAGTCAATATCATCGAGAGGTGGATGGAAGACTGAGAATGAGTGAGGAAGGTAGATAAAAGGAGATGTGAGAGTATGATTGATACGGAGTAATGTTGGAAGAGAAAAAAATTGAGATAGATGAACGAGTGTTGAAAATAAAAAAGTGATAACGAAAGGAAAAATTCAGAGAAATAAGGAGGATTAAAAGTGGGTAATGACGAGGGATTAAAGAGTGAGTTAGACAGAGAGGAATATAGACATAGAAGGAGAGAGAAGGAGATAACGAGGAATATTCGGAATAGCAAAAAAGAGTTGGATGCTAGCTGCTACGGATATTAAAGAGAAATAGATGAAAATTGATGGAAGAGTGAGATAGATAGTTATGAATAATGAAGGTAAAGAAGATCTATTGGTATAGAGAGGTAATCTTTTATGTAATATAAAAATCGTACACCTGAACTAGATCAAAAACAGTGAATTCGAAAATAAATTAATCAAGAGTTTTGATTCAGTTGCTAGATAGCCTATTTTTTCAATACAATTTTTTTTTTAATAGAATTAAGATTCTGTAGCAAAAATATTTTGAACAAAAATGAATTAAATCTTCATTTTCTCATTTAACAATATTCCATTCGAAATTTTTTAAATGAGACTGTTTCAGTATATTATGTACGAAAAATCATATTTTTATTTGAACATAACGTTTAAAATATTTAGCACAAGAATGTACCTACACTTACCAATTGCAGTATATTGGCAAAAATTATTATATATATATATCACTACCTTTATGCTTACGATTGTTATCAAGAGATTTTTTTGTGATTTTGAATATGTTTTAACATTATGAATTTTTCCATATAATTAGGAATTTCTTTTAAAACTAGTGTGAGAATATAAAGTTGGCAACTAGATCAAGAAGTAAGAACTATTTATATTAAAATTTCTAAGTGCTGCTTCTTCAATTTCTGTTGTTACAATTTTCTCGAAGCTCTTCTAGACCTCGTAAATATACGAATATTAAATTTGTTTATAGGTCAATGTTTTAAATTACGTTTTTAACAATAACTACATTTATTGGTCATCGTAGAAAGATGGGGTTAATACAATTAATTGCACGCAGAATTAAAATCTGTAAATTTTTATCTCATTTAGTGTGTTTAGTTGAATAACACCCTAGATTGGTACACATAAAATTGTTATGTTAATTGGAATTTTCTGATTTTCAATAAGGTTTCCACTGAGCACACTTAAGTGCCCTACGCCAAATTTTACGTTCCTATCTTAATTTGTGTAGTCGTTCTTACGTAAAATGACGACGGACGAATATCATTTTGTCTCTTTCCTCAAAATATGAAATATAAAGGCGTAGTCAAAAATCAGAGGCAAATTTATTATTGATTACCAAACTTACACCATACGTTCGTTAAAAATATGAACTGAAGGTTAAATGATAAGTTTCGTCATGAATTGCCCGCTGTAGGCAGTCAAGCAAGACAACTGCAATTCTATCTTAAAACCGACTTCTAAAGTCTGTAACTAAGAATATAAACATTGCGTCCAATACCTGACTATCGATGCAAATCCATAATGACCATCTTCACTTCACAACTATAAACAAGAGCCAACCTCGCCATTTTACAGTATTATAATTCCAATGGTTGTAAATTGCACTTAATACGACACGCCAATTTGTTTGCTGTGATATATATCTTCAGAAGGATTATGTCTTTACCCAAGATGGACGGTGGTGGTATCTGGGAGGGTAACAATGAACTATAACTATAAAGTATAAGTCCTAATTAATGTGTTTATATTACGTTCTATGGAAATATTGAATACTATCTGGTAACAAATCTTCTTATAAACCAATTAATGAATTACGAGTTAAGTTTTATTTCAGATTCGATTCCAAATGAGGTAATAACTTTTTTAACATGTCTGAGATACTTTCAAGATTGATTGTTTACGTAAGATATGTGGAGATATCATACGATTTCGTGTAAAAAATTGTATTGTTAATTTAGATTTCAGAAATTAAAATTTGGTCCAAATTCAAAATATTTTTCCCGATTCTGAGATGTTTGACCTTCTAAAACCGGTGTTCATAATCGAACATTTCACTTATTGACGTTTTTTCAAGCACTGAGCCAATGATGGCCGTTTTGTGATAGTCGTAAGAAGAAAATTGGATCAAAAACGTTAGAATAGACTGAAAAAATATATATTTAATCTTTTAATCTTACAACTGGTATATCTTTTAATACACTTAAAGTAATGCAAACAATAAATTGACCAAAATAACCTAAATGCGAAAAATAAAGTTTCTTTCTCCTTGTCTTTCTTATAATATCGAACTTCTCGTTGCTTCTCAGTCAGTATGTAAATGTTTTATCGTTTTTCTCGGACTGAGGATTTTTCTCAAAAATTTGCGCTCTTTTTCATAGATCTCATTCAAACCTCTTCTTGAGATTGTCTCTACTGAATGAGGTCAATCCGGATTGACTAATGTGTTGTACAATCTTGTCCATTGTGTGAGACGGGTTTGGATTTGTACGTTTTATGACTCAGCCAAATTAATTACAATATTTTATTATTCCATCTGTAATTAACGTATATTAATCAAAATTGCTATATGACTATCACCTCACTAATTATTGTTTATCCAAAGCTGACATAAATGATATGAAAATTTTTACACAAACCCAGGATGGCTAGTCTACAAATTATATTTATATTTCTTTAAACTATGTAGATTACAAAAATATATAAAAACAAGGTGAGTGGCGCCATCATAGTACATATTAGGCCTATTATACAATGTAATACAAGCAGACACTCTAAATATAATGACAAACTTTCGTTATATTTCAACCTTGAATCTGTTAGGACTAGGAGTCTTTATTTTATGTTTTTATTTTAACGCATTTTTCTAAAAACTATGGAGGCTTTGTTTGTTTAGGTTATATTTAAAATGTTATTACACGACATCTGTCGTGAGTATTTAATTTTTACAAGAGCCTTTTTTTAATGTTCATTAGTGTCGGTAACTAAGTATACATGTGTATGTGCATTTTGTGTGTGTGTAATATTATATATGTCTTCCTAAATGTTTTGACTACCTCTACAGAGATACAAATAAAGATGGAGTCCCGACTCCGAAACGCGTCTTGAGAACAAGACAAGTAAAGTCACATGAAGAAACAAATGAGGTAATTTATTACTACATATTAATTGTTAGTCTTTTTTTTCTTAATGTTGTATTAAAATCTGTCATTATATTAATAGCCATAGCTATTTATTTGCTATGGCTATTAATATGTATATGTATATGTATACATATGTATGTGTAATGTGTATGTGTATGTGTATGTGTATGTACATTATATGTATATGTAAGTTGTTTCATAGGTTTTCTGAAACATAGTTCTATATATCCATACTGTACTTTCCTTCCTCCAGACCCTAACGAGCCACGTAATTGTGTATATACTCAAAAAATGTCATCTCGCTTCGCTCGTGTCAGTGGCTCGTCCCTACTAATATCAATTTTCTTGGGCGTTCAGTGATTGATATTACATTGGTTATTTGTCATCGTAAAAATGTGATGTTTGTATATTTTCTGCGTATTTTTAACTACTTTTTGTTTATCGGTACAATAACACACGATATACGAACAATAATCTAAATGATAGGTATAGATAAAAGTCAAAATCAATAGTGACCTTTCACGACCTCATATATACGAATCTAATTGATAAAGATAAAAATACGATTTGAAATAGTAGAAGGATTGGAGCCTGGTTGTTAAAGTCAAAATCAATAGTGACCTTTCACGACCTCGTATATACAAATATATTGATAAAGGTAAAAATACGATTCTAAAGAGTAGAAGGAATGGAAACTGGTTGTTAAAGTCATAATCAATAGTGACCTTTCACGACCTCATATATACAAATATATTGATAAAGGTAAAAATACGATTTTAAATAGTAGAAAGAAAGGAGCCTGGTTGTTAAAGTCAAAATGAGAAGTGACCTTTCACGACCTCATATATACAAATTTCATTGATAAATATAAAAATACGATTTTTGATAGTAGAAGGAATGGTACCTGGTTGTTAAAATCAAAATCAATAGTGACCTTTCACAACCTCATATATACAAATATATTGATAAAGGTAAAAATATGATTTTAAATAGTAGAAGGAATGTAGCCTGGTTGTTAAAGTCAAAATCAATAGTGACCTTTCACAACCTCATATATACAAATATATTGATAAAGGTAAAAATACGGTTTTAAATAGTACAAGGATTGGAGCCTGGTTGTTAAAGTCAAAATCAATAGTGACCTTCACGACCTCATAAATACAAATCCAATTGATGAAGGTAAAAATATGATTTTAAATAGTAGAAGGATTGGAGCCTGGTTGTTAAAGTCAAAATCAATAGTGACCTTTCACGACCTCATATATACAAATCCAATTGATGAAGGTAAAAATATGATTTTAAATAATAGAAGGAATGTAGCCTGGTTGTTAAAGCCAAAATCAATAGTGACCTTTCACCACCTACTATTACAAATCTAATTGATAAAAGTAAAAATACGGTTTAAATAGTACAAGGATTGGAGCCTGGTTGTTAAAGTCAAAATCAATAGTGACCTTCACGACCTCATAGATACAAATCCAATTGATGAAGGTAAAAATACGGTTTTAAATAGTAGAAGGAATGTAGCCTGGTTGTTAAAGTCAAAACCAATAGTGACCTTTCACCACCTCATATATACAAATTTAATTGATAAAGGTAAAAATATGATTTTAAATAGTAGAAGGATTGGAGCCTGGTTGTTAAAGTCAAAATCAATAGTGACCTTTCACCACCTACTATTACAAATCTAATTGATAAAGGTAAAAATACGGTTTTAAATAGTACAAGGATTGGAGCCTGGTTGTTAAAGTGAAAATCAATAGTGACCTTTCAGGACCTCATATATACAAATATATTGATAAAGGTAAAAATACGGTTTTAAATAGTACAAGGATTGGAGCCTGGTTGTTAAAGTCAAAATCAATAGTGACCTTCACGACCTCATAAATATAAACTAGACTACCACGTCGCAATTTTAGAAGTTATGCTATAATTTCAGAGACAGTAAATAATACGTAAACCGATTTACCAATTTGTGTACGATGAAATATGCGTTCATAAGGATTATGTCTTTAGTGTAGAAAGATGGCGCTGTCTAGTAGAGTACCTACCTCTATACTGACATTACAAGTAGCAGAAAATAAACTTTCAGATGTAAATGGATCAATACTGATGTAGGAGTTAAATAATATTTAATTTTAATTTTTTAATTCTGTGTAGTTAAAAGTACAAAACGAAATAGAGTATAAAATGGTTATAAAATTTCGTTTAATTCTAAAATATATTAAATTTGATTTCAGTTACAAATATTAAAGATTTTTACAATTACCCCATCATAGAATGTAACACAAATAGTTCTTTTAAATGTGATGTCCAAAAGTTGATCGTTTGGGCTTTGTATAAAATATTTAATGGTATTGATAGATATGTGTATGATCCACCAAGGTAAAATAGTCTAAAACCGTTGTTGCACAGGTTTTCAGAAATTAGTATATCACAACCTAACCTAACCTAACCTAACCTAACCTAACCCAACCTAACCTAACCTAACCTAACCTTACCTTACCTAACCTAACCTAACCTAACCTAACCTAACCTAACCTAACCTAACGGGTTTCGTGGATCAATATATATTAAAGAGTCTCCACTATCTTGGGTTACCAGTGTCTTGATCAAAACTAAACATAGATGAAGGAGCCATGTCGGATATAGTAACTATACAAATATAACATTTTCTTGAGAAGTGATGGTTCGAAATTATATTTTTGTCAGCAACTTTGTTATTTGTCATCGTAAAGAGGTGTATTTGTTACTGTTATATGCAGAATTGAAATTTGAAAGTTTTTCTTATTCAATATGTTTTAAGTTGAACAACAAGATATGAACAAAAAAGTAAAATGACCCCTATTTTGATATTTTCGATTGGTTTTTTTATGAATTCCAATAGCGTTCAATACGAGAATGAGCAGACTGTAGTCCTCTGTACCAAATTCATATTATCTTAATTTCTGTAGCCTCTATCGTGCTTACGTACAGACGACAACAACGACAGATAGCCTGCCTCTAAAAATATACATTTTTTGGTTTCTTGGTTCATAAAACGTGATCTTCAGTTAAAAAACAAAGTCGACATTAAATATACTACGAGTATATTATTTATCCTATACAGGGTAAAAGTAAAAAGTAGGTATGTACTTTACTGTCATTACTAGACTAACGGGTAAAACTGTTGAAGTAAAGACAGCGCCCCAACTTGACAGCGGACAATCTCTGTACCTAGCCACGATAGCTGCCACAAAAATTAAGATAGTAACATGAAAATTGTTATTGAGTACTAAAGAGTACTCATAATATAATATGTATATTTCAAAAACATAAGTGGCGGATACAAAATGAGGGATTAAAATTTCTAGAAATAAATGTAGTCAGTCCATTAATTTGTTTGAATATTCAAAAATAGAATCCTATTGGAATTCAGAAAAATCGATAGGAAATTTTGAAATATTTTAAACAGTTTTTTGGTTAATATTCATGAATTATTCAACTTCTAACAAATTTAAATCAAATACAATTTAAGTTTAGGATCCGTTTATGGTACAAGCGAAGCAATTTTATGCTTTTACATGTAAATATTTTTTAATTACTGAACTGATTTTGTTTTAGTGACCATAAGTTTTGGTTTGGTTTTTTTTTGTGGTGGTAGATATGTTTGTGCAATGTATATTTAGTATATAAATATATTTTAAAATAAAAATAGTAAACAAACAAAAAGTGATTGAGCAACTCTTTATCTAACCGTCCATCGTTGTCTTCTGTACGTTCAAACCTAAGAAAATGTGATATTCGTATAGTTACGGTAGGGTCGAGTCATAGACTGGAGGGTAGCGAGTGAAACCTTCTTCACTATGTACAGCTTCAAGGCCGAGACACTAAAATGAGCGAAGCTATACCCATCAATGACGTTAAGAGAGCACTGATATACACAACTACGAGTTTCAAGAAACATTCCCTAAAGGTTCAACCAACCAATTTGTAGACATTAAATTTAGAGGATCTGCTTGTATTACATTATATGATGAAACACGTGGTGGCGCCCAAAAACGTGTTTGACAAGTTAAAGATATTAGATTTTCTGAGGCAAAAAATAATTTAGACTTTTAGAGTGGATATTTTAGTTTACTTTTTTTATATTTTGAATTTATTATATTTTTTGCTTTCAAAACTATTTTATATGCATTTATAAATGCCTAGATCCGGTTCATCAAACGAGAGCATCACAATATAAATTCGTTTTCACTTACATTAGACTGCATCTCTAGTATTATAAATGTTATATTTTAAACGTAAATAATAATTTGTGACGGGAATTCACAACAGCAAACGTCTTTGTCCATCAAATGGTAGATATTTTGTTAGTTTATCTCCATCAGAAAACAAGCAACAATAAATGTACAAAAGAAGCAAAAAACCCGCTTGACGTTTGAGGAACTTTTGATTATCTAGGGGTAAACATTTTTTTTTTTTTGACTATATACAAGGATTCTTGTATATAGTCAATGAATTACACAATTACATTGACTGATTAGTCTTGTATCACACTATTAGGGTATAGCTTACAAAGTTTTTGTTACAATATTTTACACTAAAATATTCTTTAATAAATCAATTTTTTTTTCAGAAGTGGGATTATTACCTGGGTGATTATAACTCTGAAAGACTCAAATACCAGATATAATGATCATTTTTATACTTTCAAAAATCGATAAATCGAAAATTCGTTTGTTTAGAATCTTCTCGAATGTATTACCAATCGATAGATATGTTATACATAAAAAAACTACCTACCAGCGACATATAAACAGATTGTAGACCTATTTGACACTCTATGGCGTCGTTATGAACAGCTGTCTCTTTATTGTAATATCAGCTGTTTTGTTTTTGGATCAAGCGTGTTTGTAATAACATGCTTCCATGCTGTTATTGTTATTTGCATATTTGTTTACGATTGTAAATAGAAAAGCATTTTTTCCATGATATTTCATTGATTATAATGTTGCAAATTAGTAAATTAGAAGGGTAAAGTAGGTTAATCAGAATATAAGTAGGTTAGTTTTTTTAATAATTAAGCTGTATTCATATTAAATGTTGAGCTTGACTTATGAGAAAAATTATACACTTTACCAAACACACATCGTATAAATTAGATGTCATCTGTGAAATAAATCATATTGTATGTAATTTTATTTTAAAAAAACTTTGAGGAACTTGAAGTAACATAAAGATGACAAACTATAAAAAAACACAACGAATACAGCTTACAGTATACCAAACACACAGAACACAATTCTCACCAAAATACGCCTAAGTATCAGACGCGTTTCAACGACAAGGTCGTCCTCTTCAGTGATACACGAGCTACACTGATTGAGTTATAGTGTGATTGGTGTAGCTCGTGTATCACTGAAGAGGGCGACCTTGTCGTTGAAACGCGTTTGATACTTAGGCGTATTTTTCGTGAGAATTGTGTTCTGTGTGTTTGGTATACTGTAAGCTGTATTCGTTGTGTTTTTTATAGTTTGTCATCTTTATGTTACTTCAAGTTCCTCTCAAATTTTAAAACAAAATCACATACAATATGATTTATTTACAGATTTATACACAGATGACATCTAATTTATACGATATGTGTGTAAATGTATACACAAATCGTGGGGAGGGAGGGATTGTTTTATATATATAAATCATATTTGTTTATTTTTAATCAGAATAAAGTGTTTAATTTTTATATCATAGTTTTGTTTTTGTATGTAAATATAAATATAGTACCTCAAATTTCAATAAATCAATTTTCAATGCTTTGAGTGTAAAAAACGACATAACAGATATTTCAATTATATAGAAATACTATTTATAATATCCTGAATAAATTGGTAATTATATATAATCAAATTAAGTTAAAAAATAACTAACTAAATCAATGTTAACATATAGGTTGTGTTATTCAACAATAAATCTTAACGCTATAAAATAAATTAACAACTCATTCTCCAGTGCGCAGATTATCTCGTTAAATTACCAAGTGTATCTTTACTTATGGTAATTAGTTTATCGTTCCTCGCTTCTCTTTCACGGACTTCAAAAGATTTTAGTTTTCTCGGAGGCAATCTTTGTAATCTTCTTCATATTGTAAATTTCTTCTTTGTTCTTACATTTCGTAAAATTGACAAGTTTATGTGGCTTAATGTGTGACAATTGGGTCTGAATTTTTTATCTCTCAACAACAACTTAACTGTACATACTGTATGGTGTTTATTTTATTTGTGATTTATTGCTTACATCTCGCAAAAGTTAACTGTTTATATGGCAGTGGGGTTTAAATTATTATTCCAATTAATATAATATATTATAATTAAATAACGACTATTATTTAAAACTCAGTTCCGTTAAGAAGAATACACACAAAGTTGCATTAATTCAATTTGCCTAATATTTACCTAATAAAATTTTATTTTTGAGACTTTACTACTGACAAACTGTACAAAAACGTAAGACCTTAACCCCTAAACTAATGCATATTTAAAAGCTCGATCCACGTACCTTAAGAGTGTAATTCAAGAATTGCTGCTGAGGCTGTATTTACAGCAGAAGTGAAAACATTGAGAAGGTCAATGATATTAGTTCAGGTTCAACGTAAATATTGTGCTTTAATTATTCACAAAAGCAAATGATAAATTTTACAGTCTTAACAGTAACATACTATTTTTTTAGCTGTTGTTCTAATTATGAAATAATCACCTGTTTAGAACATCAATAAATTATTTTTAACTTTCAATCGTTTCCATTATATAATAAAAGCTAATAATATGTACCTCATAGAGTCTATAACCTATATAAATAGCACTCGTTTTGGCATACTCAATAATTGCATCTTTAGGTTAACTATTTTAATTAATAATCTTTACACCACCATTTTGACTACGGTGCCTTTAATAAGATGGAGAAAATAAATAGAACTATTATAATATATGTTACCAATTCTTACATTAAAATTAACAATATGAGCGAAATTGCAATTTTTCTTCAGCATTTTACAAAAATTTCGTACTCTAAACACCATGAATTGAATGTAGCCCTTGCGTAATGAAGGGACCTTGAAACTTACATAGGATAGTAATTTTAGAAACACTATCGAAATATTTCCTATTATTATATTTGTATATGTGTGTGTATGCATCTGTTTTTGTGTACGTGTTGTGTTGTTTCTTTTACAGGTTTTTTTTTCCGGAATTAACAAACTTGTATAAATAGTTCAGTTAACGAAAAATATCTGAAAATGATTGAATATTTTTAACCGATTTTCAACTATCTGATGGAATTTGATTTATATGTTTACCAAATTTCATAAAAGCAACATTTTCAGTTTCAACTTTTTTTAGCCATATTTTGCATTTTTTTCATTTATTTACTTTAATTTATTTGAACTAATATTACGTACGTCAAATGACGAAGACTACCTTTGACTCCTTATACAACTTCATAGCTTAATTAAACTTAGAGGTTTTAAGGAGGTCTTTTTAGAAATTATGATAAATCAGCGTCATATCACGACGTAAGTTGCGCATTTCGAGTTATTGATTTTTTTTTTTTTTAAGAATAGTTAATAAACAAACCCATATCAAATAATACCTACAGATATTCATGAATTTTTATATTAAAAATAATATGTATAAATTATTAAAAACCTAATAAAAAGTCCCATAAACACCAAAATGGGTTAAAATCGATTCAATGTTTCCTGAGAAATGAATTTTTGTATCAAAAAATTAAAAAGAATAAAATTGCACAAAAAAAGTAGAATTATTTGTGTAGGTGAGAATCCAAGTACATTTCTAACTAAATTGTGGTATTTTAGTTTTTCTTTCAAATTTGTTGAACCACGTGTTTTCTTTAATTTCATCAACTTTTGAGATCCACTATCTTCTAAACAGTTTTATATTCTCTAAAAAAAAACATACCACCAATAAAATCTATTTAAAATCTGATTTTACTTGAAGTCTTGTAATAAAAATATAGGTTTATATTTGGAAATGTTTAATTACATTTATTTCTACGATCTTGCGGAAATGGATTTAAAAAAATGTAGTTAAATATGAAAATAAGTGTAGCACAATATGTGTTTTCTGCTGTTATTCATTTAAAAGTTGTCAAACTATATATACACTTTCAAAATCCTCCGTAAAAGGATGCATAGCAACGGTACAGTCAGTTCCAAAGATACAGTCTTGATAAAACACAAGGGTTATGCGGAAACTCTAGAATAGATACTTCAAAGAAAATCTAAAAAATATTCTTTCTTTTCACCAAGTATGTATATTTTGTAGTTTATAGGTTTAAGGAAATAGTATGGGTTTGGTAAAAAAAAAATCGATGTCAGGATTTAAGCAAAAATATTCATATTGTGGTCATCTTAACTCCCCCCTCCCCAACAAAAATAGTTTTCGGATGATGTTCAACTGCATATTGTCTATTTAGTCTACTACAGCCTAAACAAAAAATGTCTATTGGATGCCATCTCCCCAACAATTCCTGTTCAAAAGCTATTTCGAAAACTTAATTTTTAAAATCGCTTATACCAATTCACTTCAAATTTTTGTGAAATATACAAACCAGCGAGTGAACGAACATTACTATTTAGAAAAAATTGGCAAAATAACGAAATGAACCTAGATTGACGTAATTAAAATCTCGATTTTAAACAAATACTATTTACGATTATAAAGAATGTCGGGTGAAGTAATCTTAGGCTTTATTTAAATATTTATTTTGTTTTATAAATAATAAAAATTGAACATGTAAAATCAATATTTGAATATAATTTGTTTTCTCTCTAACGAATAAGTAAAATAAAGATATTTTCAACGAGAATTTTATTTTTAGTTTCATAAAGGAATGTATGAGAAAGTTAGTGCAATGTTTTTGGACATTTTGTTTTGTGCTCTGAAACAAATATATTTTTAATATTCTGTATAAGACGAATGGAGGGAAGTATTCATTTTATTCGAGACACATGTGTTTGTGAGGGAAGGGGAGAGTGTGCGTGCGAAAGTCAATACTATCAGAAGATAGGTAGTATGTTTAAATCTAAATTAGTATAGATAAGTATAATTTGTATGTCTATTTGCATTTTAAATTGGACTGTAGACTACAATCTATACAAACTCTTTTTTTCCTTGTTTTAATCATTTTATAAAAACCTAATATAACTTACAAATTTATGATCAAATTAAATACCATATACCATACTAACCTTATCGTATTTAATCACAGTACAAAAACACTACATTTATAACCTAAAAATTCACTGTTAAAAATTTATTTCCAACTAAAACAAATATACACTTCTAAAACGCACAGTACACTATTAATGATTACGAGATTAAAAATTTGTTGGTTTTTTTAATTTCGACTCGAAAGTTAGACTCAAACAAAACACTGATCACAAAACGACTCTCATCCCTGTCGCGTTCATGGAGAACTGAGTGTTACTCTCGGTAGCACGGTGTTATGATGCCAACTTTACAGCACGAAAATATTGTACGCAAGCGCGAAACTGTCGTCCAACTTCGTTTTCAATATATTTTTAATAGATTAAAATAGAGTTTATTTGTTGTTACAGTTTTTTTAAAGTCTTTAATATATTTTTAACTACAATTTCGTCAAATTTTAAACAGTTGTGAAATTTTATTGACACTGAAAATTTACTGGATCAATTTGTGAAAAGAATCTCACTGTATCAATTCTGTACGTTTGTTTATGAGCCTGTAATAAAACTGTTACCTACATCAAAAAATTATTATGAATTTTTTTTAATTTCAATTTTTTTAAATCGACATGCAGCTGATATGCTATATGATTAGACACGAAATTTTTCTCCTGTTTTTTTTATCTCACATATAATAGACAAAATTATATGAATGGTCAAAAATCAATGTCGGGGTTTTGTGAATATATTCGTTATAATGTCTCTCTGTCTGTGTGGCGTATGTAGTTTGTGACAGATTTTAATTAAATTTAGTTTGTAGACAAATTTTTGCAATATCCCGACATATTTTTTTTTCAATTTTTTGAACAAATCAAAATTACCATATTCTCAAAGTCGACATTAACTATATTGATCGAATTTTGCTCAAATGTAGCCTGTAGTGCACCAAATAAAACGTATCGCTCTCAAAATTAAGATTAGGTTAGGTTATATTACGTTAGGTTAGGTTAGGTTAGGTTGTGAGTTACAGATAAAAAACCAATAATCAACCATAACCTGTTAAAGAGACGTAATTTCTCAAATTTCAGTAAACTGTGAAATTTAATTACCTAAACAAGTGTACAAAATATTAAATAATAAAATATTTCCTAAAAATAAAATCAAAATTTGCCCTTCGTCATTTATACTTGACTTCATAAGCATACAACAAGCTTTCGGCAGAAATGAATCATGTTTAGACCTTATATAAATATTGTTTAAAGTCAGGAACGTCTTCCATAGTTGATTCTCATTTTTACTAAGAACTACTGAAGATATTTTCACCGACGAATGTTTGGTTGTGACTGGGTATGTGAGAAATATTGTACGTTGTTTTATATATGACCTTAGGTTTTATAAACATTTCATGAATTTAATTTTCAGCGATGCCATAAGAAAGGAGTATTGCTATATCAGGAACAGTAGAAGTATAAATAATTAGATTGACACCATCATGGTACTTACCCAGTTCCATTATACAAAGTAATACAAGCAGATCCTCTAGACGTAATGACCAATAATTGGTTTCTTCGACCTTGTAGGAAGGAGTCTCAGGACCTTCTAATCCTCGTATATTACAACTTTCTTAGCGTTGACAAGTAAAAGTCTCAAAGCGGTACATGTGTAAAGACTCGGCTCTGCTGGATCTTGTAACTATACAAATCACATGTTCGTGTAAGTTCTAGGGGTCGAAAGTACAATTTTGACAGTAATTTTACAACCAGTCATCAAAGACATGTGGAGTCGCTAAATGTTAAATGCAGAACTAAAGTGGAAATTTGTATTTAATTTAGTATGATATAAGGTGAATAACTCACCAGATATGAACAAAAATCTGTTTAAAATAACTGCCAATCTTATATTTTTAATTCGATTTTTCTGAATTTCAATAGGGTTCTATATGAGCACACTATAATGCAGTAAATCAATTTTTGTGTTCCTAACTTCATTTTTATAAACGCTATCGTGATTACGTACCAAGAGCTATGAATTGTTTAACATGGTTTGGGGTTGGTTTGTAGACGCGTACTAAGAGAGGGTTTTGAAAATGTTCCACTCCAAGGGTGTTTATTACCCCAAAAAACATATTCCTAGATGCAAAAACTCTAGAGCTGTGTTTTTAACATTGTTTGGGGGTAGGTCTGTAGACGCGTAGTAATAAAGGGTTTTGAAAATACTCCACTACAAGGGTGTTTTTTACCCCTAAAAAATATTCCTGGGTCCAAGAAGCCTAGAGCTATTAATTTTGTAACATGGTTTGAAGTAAGTCTTTAAACGCGAACTAAGAAAAGGTTTTGAATATGGTCCACTCCAAGGGTGTTTTTTACCCCTAAAGAATATTCCTGTGTCCAAGAAGCCTAGAGCTATGAATTTTGTAACATGGTTTGGGGTAGATCTGTAGACGCGTACTAAGAAAGGGTTTTGAAAATATTCCACTCCAAGGGTGTTTTTTACCCCTAAAGCATATCTCTGGATCCAAGAGCCTAGAGCTATGCATTTTTAACATTTTTTGGGGTAGGTCTGCAGATGTGTACTAAAAAAGGGTTTTTAAAATGTTCCACTCCACGAGTGTTTTTTACCCCTAAAGCATATCTCTGGGTCCAAGAGCCTAGAGCTATTAATTTTGTAACATGGTTTGAAGTAGGTCTTTAAACGCGAACTAAGAAAAGGTTTTGAAAATGGTCCACTCCAAGGGTGTTTTTTACCCCTAATGAATATTCCTGGGTCCAAGAAGCCTAGAGCTATGAATTTTTTAACATGGTTTGGGGTAGGTCTGTAGACGCGTACTAAGAAAAGGTTTTGAAAATGTTCCACTCCAAGGGTGTTTTTTACCCCTAATGAATATTCCTGGATCCAAGAAGCCTAGAGCTATGCATTTTTTACATGGTTTGGGGTAGGTCTGCAGATGTGTACGAAAAAAGGGTTTTTAAAATGTTCCACTCCACGAGTGTGTTTTACCCCTAAAGCATATCTTTGGGTCCAAGAGCCTAGAGCTATAAATTTTGTAACATGGTTTGAAGTAGGTCTTTAAACGCGAACTAAGAAAAGGTTTTGAAAATGGTCCACTCCAAGGGTGTTTTAACCCCTAAATAATATTCCCGTGTCCAAGAAGCCTAGAGCTATGTTTTTTAACATACTTTGGGGTAAATCTATAGACGCGTACTAAAAAAGGGTTTTGAAAATGTTCCACTCCAAGGGTGTTTTTTACTCGTAAAGCATATTTCTGGATTCAAAAAGCCTAGAGCTATGATTTTTTTTACATGGTTTGGGGTAGGTCTGTGGATATGTATTAAGAAAAGCTTTTGAAAATTTTCCACTAATAGGGTATTTTTTTACCCGTAAAGCATATCTCTGGATCCAAGAAGCTTAGAGTTATGATTTTTAACATGGTGAGGATTAGGTTTGTAGACGCGTATTAGGGTTGTGCTAAAAAACGAATCTGAATAATTCGCATGCGAAGCGGCTGGTAACAGTTAGTTTCCTATAATACCCAAGTCACTAAGTTTTAGGCATTGATTTTAGAGGATCAGCTTGTATTACATTGCACGATAAGGCTGGGTAAGAATAATGGTTGTACCCATGAAATTGTTGTTTAACAGTACCTATACTTAATAATATATTTTGCAACCATACATGCGCACACACCCACACACAAAACATTCATACATAAAGTTACCCTTAAGATCCTTTAACTGGTCTTTTTCAACGTTTAATATGAAACCTACCCTAATACCACGTGCAAAGGACGTAAATAAATCGATATGAAAGGTCTACTTACTGGCTGTATTCCAATATGTTTCCAAACGCTTCTTCTAAGTGACACAAATTGGTCGCCTTTGTCAAGTGTCACTTGAACATTAGAGATTGATCGTAGATGTCATACGTTGTCAATGACATTCCTTGGTTATTGGTTGCTCTCTATAGATTAGTCACAACGGCTATCACATCCAGTGGTCGCTAACAATTTTAGATTCTAAATATCATTCACTCAGTTGAGATCGTTAACAACATTAAAACATAAAATATAAAAACACATGGACATATAATATATATGTTTACACATCACTTATCGTATCGCGAGTTGTCCTAGACATCGATATGATGCGCACGCAAGTGTCGCGTTAGTATTTAAAAATTAAAAAAGAAGTCGCCTGGCGGTAACCATATAAGGTAATTCAATTGTTAGTTAAATAATTTTGATTGTACATCAGTATTATATTGAATAAATCACTTTTTTTTTTTTAATTCTCGTCTCACATTTTCAGAATGCTATTGAACAGTTTTCATAGAATCATAACAATAATGTGAACAATGAAAACTATATTGATACTTAATAAAACCCCCTATATAGGCCTATTTTTGCCAACAAAATAAATAGTTTTCTTCAATATATATTTTGTAACATGCAAGTTTTTTTGGGAATTAAGTAATTTAACCTACTGTAGCGATACACAATATTCAACTTTTTTCATTAAAAAACTAATTTATAGTATAAATATATGCAAATCTCTGTCAAATAGAAACTTAACGTAATAAACTGCATACAAACTGTCATAAATAACACAAATTTAAATATTGTTTTTCTTCTTTCGAGCACATCATTTCAATTCAAAACTAATAGTCGCAAAATGTCAGTTCGATAAGTTTTCAATCGAAATGAACCTTATACAACGTCTTTGAACAAATATATTTAAATAAGACGCTAAACCTACTTAGCTTATCCCATAAACACATACTCAATGTAAGTCGCACTTTTAAAGACAACAGTCAAAAACAATTCGTTTTTGCTAATCATCCCTGAACCGTATTTTGTTTACTTGCAATTTTCCACAAGAGTTTGTGTCTATATTCTTCACTTTTAATTCAATTTTGGAAGAAAACGATAAAAATAATTTTAAAAAATAGTATTTTACTAGCCGCCATTTTTTTTAGGTAAAAAATGTGTATCTCGAGATATAGTCAAAATATTGCCACTTACCAGATTTAATTAAAATCGGTCGAAACGTTTGTGTTTTAAAACAATGCACATACGACAGACAGACAGCATTGGATTCGAGAGACGTCAAAACGGATACATCAGGTTTTGAGCAATCATAAAACTTTCCCACTAAGTATAGATGGGAAATTTCGTAGCAAATCATGAATTTAAAAAATGAAATCGCCTCTAAATTTGGAACAAAGAGGTTGTAAAACTCGAATGGTATCAAAGTTTTAAATTATAAAAATTCAATTTCGAAGTTAAAATTTTAATTGTTTGTCCCATAACATTAGAGAACAGTTTTATTTTGTGCATACTTAAACCTAAACATGATTTAAATTGTAACAAATAAGTTACAACAAAAATTAAAGTAGAAAAAAAACATTGTTAAAAATAGAAACTCCCTATTTAATAATTTATGAAAGCTTGAAGTTGATACTCTGTAACGGTTGATAGTTTGCTAAAATAATATTAATAGAAACATTTTGTATCGCAAAGATATTTTTAGTCAGATTACACACCCAGTATCTTACGGTATACTTATTACAAAGGTTAACAAGAACAAGTCGTAGCAGAGGGTTGAGGAAGGAAACCTTCCAAGCGTACCACCACGAGTTGTAAGGATTCGCTCCTTGGATTTGTTTACGTAGCTTCCACAGTTTAAGGGTAGTAATTTGAGTGTAGAAAATTTTGGCAGCGTAACTAATAAATCCTATTTGTAGACGAAAGATGACTATCGTATATCATAAAGACGGTATTATATCTTATATAACAAAATGCAGGTGAAGGTTTATAAAACAGAATATAGGCTCTGGAGTGAATGATAAATTAGGTTTATTTCATTTGGCTTTGAAACTTTATAACCCTTTTAGGACTAACGTTTTTAGATATATCAGTTTAGTTTTCTTGTAAATATTACAAAAATATATTTAGTAGTATTATTATTTAAATATCTGTATATCATTAAGTGTACGAAAATAGTTCATTTATCACCGAAAACTGTAAATAAATCATTAATACGACGTACTGCTGGTGTCGAGTTGACCGGTGACATGACAGGCAGTTAGTTGTAAGTTGTTTCTAACTGATAACCGATGGACATTAGGGATTGTTAGTTAAACTACGGGGTAGAATATGGAAATCTAACTACCCCCATTCAAGTGATGTTAAATTAATTGCTAAATATACCTACTGAGAGGCTTAAAACGGTAATCCCTTGATCAATTTGTTTTAAAGGGAGGAAATCTCTCATTCACCATCCATCGCCATATAAAAAAAGAGAAAGGTAAGAACAAAAAATAAAGACACCGTACCCTTGAATACTCTAATAGCGTCAGAATCGGGGGGGGGGATCAAGAAAACTCTGATAGAGAAGATGAAATAGAGGGATATAACCCAAGATTACATGACAAAATGTGTGGATCCAGCTAGGTCCCCTTGGGATTGTCATCCCTTAATTAAGGATTCATAGTGAAGATTGTGATTTAGAATCCCACCAAGATTTTTGTGTGACTCCAAACTGTGGTACGGCCACGTAAATAGACTGTGGTCAGCCTGAGTGGACGTTGACAGGGTTAGTTTGAAACAAATTGCACAGAAAACACCAAATTTTAAAGTTTTATGTCTTAAATAAAATAAAAAAACAATAGAAATTATCTAACAAACCCAAAATCGGTGTCAATTTAGAAAAATGATCTAGAATGAAATTAACACAATTTCTACAGTAAAATTGTTTTTGGTTGTCTCACTACATCAGATTAAATATCAAGTTTTACACAAAACTCAAAATAAATAAAAAGATAAAATTAAATTCAAATTTTTAATACAATTATTTGTATTTATATACATTTAAAGATATATACTTTTACTAAAATATTGAAAAATACTAAATAAATAAGGAAGCAACAATTATTTTTTAAACCCCTGAAAACAATCAAATTGTCTGCTATCTTTTTCTGTATGCCCGAAACATAATTTGCGGTCATAGATAATTTGCGAAAATATAATTTGAGATGAAGAGTAGGTTTTCCTTCCTGCCTTACTTAGTGTCTGAATAAAATCAAAGACTATAACGTAAGAACCTTCTCTTTAGCAAGGAGTAATAACCCAATTGGCACTAAATTTCGAATGGTTAGTACAAATGTCTAGAAGATAATATTTTGAGAAGTGGCAGCTGTTTTATATTGCCCATCTTCAATAACATTGCTGCTATACTTTCTTTAAGGTAGAAGATTATCTAACTTTATGCAGCTTTAAAATTAGAACCCATCGATGTTCATATGACATTTATATTAGAAAGGTTGTGCTCAAAAACATATGTTGGTAACATAACCTAAAAATCAAGGAAAAAATATTGTTCTGCTTCGCAGTTAATTAGTGGCATAGACTACCTATCATATGGGCCTTCTGGTATTGAACACGTAAATAATGTCTTGACAATATAAGACTGGCAGCGTAAAATATTCGTGGTGTAACATCAGCGAAACTATTGTTAACAAAATTGCATACGAAATAGCCTGCATTTTGTACGGTAAATTATCCAACAAATAGACCGTTCATGTTAATATCGGGTATCAAATAAAGTAAAGAAATCGTTAAAGATGAGGCGTAGATGTAACAAACCAGGGTGCGATGTAACTATTAGAAAATTATCCTGGGAGGCCTGGCGTGTACAGCAAATTGTGGTGCCATGATGAGATGGGAATTTTACCAATATCGGATTTAGTGAAAACACACGTTTCGAAATATGGGTTAAAGGAAAGAAGACATATCTGTTATCTAAAGCCTTTCCATACTGAGTAGCAATTATTGATAAGCCTAATAGTAAAACAATTCCTGGATTTAACGAGTTGGGAGCAGAGAGGAAGGAAAAATATAGTGATAAGGGACGAGGAAATAATCATTTTATTTATTAATTGGTTGGAAAAGAACGAGGAGTACCGATTGATACAAATAAGGAATCCAGAAATGAAGATAGCAACATGAAATTGTATGCAAGGAACTGTAGTGTGGTCGTTTAGACCCGTATTGAAATACAAATAAATCGAATTGAATGTCTCAATATGGTAGCTCTTCAAGTTAAGATTAAAATGAGAATATTTCAATTTTGCATGCAGTGGTACCAACCTCACCTTTTTACGATGTTAAATAGCGTAGTTATTTTCAAAATTATAATTTCCAAACCTTACCTCCCAAAAAAATACGAAATTCGTATGATTACGTAATCCGGCAGGTGTTTACAGAAACGCTGATTCATATATTTACAGCTTGAGTCACTGTCACGAACTATGCAACTGAGATTCTAATATATACACACCTACAAACCCTTTAGGACCAAACCGAAGTCAAGAAAGTGGTGATATACACAATTACGAGGTTCAGAAGACCTGTGTAACAACTGTTTTAAACTAACTTACCCTACTGAGTAAAACTCTTTGATCTACCAAGCCTCAAGAAACCAACTTCTGAGCATTACAATTAGAGAATCTGATTGGATTACAATGCACAATGGGCTGGGAAAGTATCATGATTATTTTCAGTCGATCTATAACATTATGTAATTAAAATAAACTATTAAGTCATGAAAATTATCCCTTTCAGACTTTCTTCTACCTCTTCCTGCATTGTTGCCACATTTTCACTGTTGTTGTAGGATGATTTCTCTAATCTCTATTATATTGTCTATTTATAAAAAAAATCTGATTTTTTTTTTAAATAAATGAAACTTATAACAAAATGAGTGAACTTTCTGATACTGTATCTAAGTTCTGTATTTGAGTGTTTAGTTCAATTTCAGTGCGGAACTTTTTTAATTTGTTTAATAACACAAACTTTTTGGGCAACTACAATAAAACAAAACTCAAAATTGGTTTTAACGTGTTTGATCAAATGTTGCTAAAATATAGCCATAACAAAACATATTCGTCGCCATCTTCCGAAAAAATCCGAGTCGGATCCGGTAAAATAAAATCTTCCAAAATCAGCTCTACCAGTTTTGTTCAATTATTTATCAAACGTAAGGGTTAATGTAATACACCAGTGTGCTTCATGGTAAGTAAGTGAAAATTTCACCAGGAAAAATTTGAATGATTAAAAGTAAACCTAGATCATCATCGTCTTACTCGAATTTTACACGAAATACAACGGCAAAAATCAATATTATAGTTTGTTTTTTTTTTATCACAGAAAATAGAAATATTTAAGGGGAAGATAAAGAATATTGTGATTTATGGTTTTGTAAATGGTGTCTGAGAAAGAGATATCTGTTTTTTTTCTGATAATTTTCCAAACTAACTCTTACAGAGACATGTCTAAAAATAAAACCTTTTGCGGACTCTATTGAGTCTATATGATTAATGTAGTTGAAAACCATTTAAATTTTTTAAATAGGTTTAGATACCAATTTTAAACAAAATGACGCTAGCTGCTTTTCATAAATTACTACTGACGGACATACGTAAAGACAGACTTATAAAACTTTTGTTTTTTACATTTAAGTGGACCAAACTCATCGATTTGTCCCCGACACAATTATATTTCATAAAGAAAACATTAGTATAAAATTAATGACGAAGAGACATTGCAGTACAAAGAAGCCGAGGCCTGTGGTGGCACTAATTAACTGAGGGCAGTTTGCGTTTCGTGTTATTAGTCAGCTATAATGACTTCCAGGTTACACCGTTTATTCTACAAATTTAAAGTGACATTTCAATCTGTTCCCTCAAAGAAATTGAATTAATATTTCTTCAATGTATATGAAATAATTGGTGAAAAACCATTGTACTAATTCTAATTATCTCACAAACGTACTTAAAAAATCAAAACGTTGCTATTTCTCTTAAAAATGTCTCTATTCTACTTCCAGGTAGGAAACGATTTTTTTTTTTTATCACCCAATTCTCCACAATGTATTAATTTGTTAAGAGAGTTAAGTTGATGTAAATAGAAGAGTTCCTACTCGATCAAATTTTGTTTGTTTACTATTTTTATTTTAAAATATATTTATATACCAAATAAACAGTGTACAAGCATTCCCACCCCCACCCCAAGAAACATAAAACAAAATCAGTTCAGTATTGAAAAATACTTTTCATGTATGAGCCTAAACTTGCTACGCTTGTGCTATAAACACGTCATCAACGAAGTTGTATTTGATTAAAAAATGTTACAAGTTGAATAATACACGAGATGTTAACAAAAACTCTTTAAAATGGCAGCCATTTTTTAATTTTCTATTCGATTTTTCTGAATTTCAATGGTTTTCTGAGTTTTATATAAGAACACTCTAGTTGCCCCAATACCCAATACCAAATTTCACGATCCTAACTTAATTTTTTGGCCGCTATCGTGCTTACTTACAGATGTCAACGACAACATACGGAATCATCTCGATCCCCCCCCCCGTTTTTGAGCCCATTAAACGTGCACATCGTTAAAATAAGGTCGTTATTATTTGATGTTACCAAACTTACCCTATACTTCGTATAGCCTACTAAATACTTAATATCAATCTTACCATAATTAAATTCCAAGTTATAGTAATTTCACAATGTAAACACACTTCCAAATCTTGTATTGTTTGATCGTTTGCTTTCCAAGTAGCAGTTAATTAGTGTATACACTTAATTGTTTAGTCCGAACCTGAAGGACAAAGCAAAAAGTTGCAAACCGATAGTAGTTGCTACTTAACTTCGACCTTTGTACCTCCCTCCAAGTTTAACCCTCTACCCTCGACAATAATCCCACACTTCTTATCTATCCCATTATAGAATCAGCAACAAGAATTACTATCCACATGTTTTGCCAATTTCCATATACGCCTACTAAAGTAGGAACAGCAAAAACAGCTTAACATTGTCTTCGCACGTCCCTTAATGCATTGGGAGTGGTTTACGCGCTAGGGTTGTTCTTTACAAGGTTACTACGGTCATTACTTGTAGTGAAATGTTTGGAATTGTTGACTATTAAAGGACGAAATAATGGAAAGATATCAGCCTTGTTGTGTGTTTAATTTTGTACTTCCGCTTATCGATTATGTTCTGTTTAGTTTGCTACAAATTCAGTTTTTTATATACAGAATTTTACAAACTTAATTTTAAGTGAAAATCGAGGATTTATTCGTGTCATAAATTTGAGGATTTTTTTTTTAACATAAAATCGTCAAAAATGTACGATTAAATCATTTTGTTTATCTCAATTCGTTTCCTTTCTGTGATATCACCTTTTTTTTCTACACCTATACCTCTTTCTCTCTACTAAAAACCCTTTCAACAACCTTACTCTTAAAAAAAAGTCAAAGAAGAAAAAACTGGCAACAATTAAGCCAGTTAAATGACAGTGTGATTTGTTCACTCACATGGAATGTAAGCAGTATCTTAAGGGTGAGAACTATTAAAGCTTTGGGATGAGGAACTAATAAAACTGTTGAAGTATAAGGTGGACCTGCTGGCGGGAAAGGAATGTAAGCTATATAAGAACGGGAATAGTGACAGGCAATAGATGCCTTTTCGCAACACTTAGCTTTAGGTTACTGTACAAAAAGGATAAATTATTAATTTACAAAACCGTAATAAGTCTAACAATCACCTAGGTAATGATTAAAAAGACTTGCAAGCACTGAATATCCGAGAGTGAATTATTCTGAAGAAAATCTACGACCCATTGTGTAAAGAAGAACAATGGTAAATCAGAAAAATTGAACAACAAGATTTGTTCACATATTAAAAAAATTAGAATTGAACAGGTTAGGCTATGAGGAAAGGGTGGATATTGGTTGTGCGTCAAGAAGACTTATGTGCGGGAAAACACTGAAGGAAATACTACGTCTGAAGTGGTTTTAAGATGTAGAGGAGGGCTTGAGAAAGTTAATGTCAGTTACAATGGAACACCAGAAATGTTAACAAATCTCTGAGGATGTTGAGGGCATCATGAGAAGTAACAAGTATGAAGGAACTGTAGCTGAGGGTAGACATCACGCATTGCTCATGACAGACAGAGAGACTCTTACTGCATTACAACATTGTTACAAAATATAAATTAAAATAATATATTCACGTATTGATAAAAACGTTTAGAATTCTAGCAGAGACAAGCGGATAAACTAAATCCATAAACCACTTGTTTTTCTACATGGAATAAATCAAATAAAACGCGAGTGTAATGTGAAACAGTTTGATGTCGTTAGTCAGCGATAGTACACGTTGATTTCCATAATGGACAGATCGTGTTAACACCCAGTCCAACCATGACGAACAATCTGAGCTATTTTATGTTCGTCCATTAATGAGAAAAACATTTTCACCACGATACAACAATTTTAACTATTACGTATTTGTTACCCGACTTTTCATAGACGGGATTAGATTGTGCGATACGAAGAGAGTATCGCGACTAATTTTGATAGAGTATTTTTTAAATTACTGTGTATCAATTGGTTGGGCAAGATTGGGAACTAAAAAGAATAAGTAATTGGTAAGTAGAACTTTTAGGATTAAAATTCGAGGAGGAAGAGAAGGAATTTAGCAAAAATGGGCCGATGGGGATGTACCGAAATATGTTTTGGAAATAAATAATTTTTTTCCAAGACAACTTCAGACTTGTTTACAAGAATACCTATCTACACAGACAGTCGATGGGCTTGGAAATATTTAGATTCTAAATGAATGTGTGACAAAGTTCTCTGGGATTATTCTCAACGACAACTGGGTTGGGATCAACAATGTTCCGCTTCACTGGATTCCGGGACATACTGGTTGCAATGAATTTACAGACTTACTGACTAAATCGTTAGCAGCGAAACTCATGGGACCTCGGCCGTTTTGTAGCATATCCAAGAGGCTGAAGGTGGAAAGTCGACAGCACTGGGCTCAAAAAGAGCACTGGAGGAAGTGGAGGAGTAACTCAGTTGTAACAATAAGTACACTCTAACTTCGCAGTTTAGTTGTATCTCGTTAGACAGAGGCAATGTAAGAAAGGTTCATTACACTGGAGACAATATTTTATACGATGAGGATATTCATACAAGAAGAAACTGCAGAGCAACCGATCTTCGAAAGCAAATACCTGGATCGGGAAAGTACAGAGGCTCTTGGATCTTTGACAAAGATAAAGACAGCCTATTTAGAGAACTTAATCAGGAATTTTTTTTTAATTCGTGGAATAGTCTACCTGCAGGTTATCTAGAGGCATCAAATCATACATTTTCCATTTGGGAGCGTAATAAACCCTTCTGGCAGACGTGTAAAAGGGACCAATGGTTTAATTGAAGAAAAATAGACTAAAACTTACGAGACCACTCCCAAAATTAATTTGAGCAGAACCGTTTAAATTTCTTAACTGTAACCGTTAGTGCTTGTATACTCGTAAGTTAGTAAGAAATCGGATATAGGGACAAAACCAATGTTTCGCATTAAGGACACATTTAAGGTATGTAAGGGATTACAAAGAAAATTTTTAAATTCTAACCACCTGACATTTCGCTTAGTATATTGGAGCTCTTGTTAATTCTTTTTGTGACACTTTAATTTGTCCATATTAAATAGTATAGAGCTCTGTAATTTAAAATTCTGTTAAATCTGAATTGATATTCATTTTGAGCCACCATTTTGAAACGTTAACAGTTATTAAAAAATATTGTTAAAATGTTAGACGGTTCCACATCCATTAAAATGAAGTACTACAGATCCATGTTTGTATTTGAAAATTCTAAAAAATATTGTCTTTCGATGTTCAAATTTTAAAATAAATTTGTATTTTACAAATTCACTGTATGAACGTTAGTGGGGTATACTTTTATGGTGTTGAAAAACAACAATTTTAGGTTTAAATGGAGGCAATATAAATTTGAAAAACGGATATTAAAAAATCTTTTTTTTTTTCGATGTTATAATCAAAGAAATGTTAATGGTTGTTGAAAATTCTTCAATAAAGAATTTAAACAACCTCTCACATACAAATTTCAAAAAACCTGTAAATATTTTAATATTTTTCCCCATTTTGTTAAAATTCGATTTCTCTATAGTTACTAAAAACATTTTTAGCCACGTTTACCTTCATAACTCAGTATAATTTATTACAGCTATAAAACTATAACTCCACCTCGCTATAAAACACATTTCTTCTAATTACTAACATAACACGTGTATAAAATTCTGTTTAAAAAATTTAATTATAGAAATTCTGTCCTGGATTTAATTGCTACAAAATCAAAAACAAAATCCAACCGAGACAACGTTTATCTCAAATTATTTCATGGCTTCATCTGATAAATAAAAAGTATATAATGAAATAAAACCCAATTAATAATGATTACCCCAAAATAATTATCAAAAGTAACTCAGTAAAGCCACCCTTATAATAAGGGATGTAGATTTCTAACTCTGTTATCACTTAACTGACCGGAAGCATGCACAACGTACTGGCTATTTAGAAAGGATGTGCTACAAAATAAATCAATTTCCTTTGGTAATCTGCGAGTATATTAACCTGAAATCTGCCCTTAAATTCATCCCTTAACATCTGGCTTGCCCATTGCCGCGTTTATTGCAGTTTTGATTTATGTTCCACCCCTGTATTAAAGTTCTGGCCTAATCTCTTTCTATGGATTGTATTTTAAGGGGGATCGTAAGTTGTATTTAAACAAACGTGTGGAGCAGCCAATAGCGGAAGAATATTACACTAGAGTTTCACTTTGGGGTTTATTATGTTCAATTAAATTTGGTTTTTAAATGCATTCCTGACTGGATCTGTTATAGAGTCCAATCCGCTGGTAACTAAATCTAGTACATCTGAAAACACAACGTCTTCAAAGCTTAATTTAAATTAAACTCCAATAATTTATATTTTATTTTCATCTTCGATTTATGAAAAAAGAAAAAAAACATTAAATAAAGATAACGAATATTGTAATAGCATCAGGGTCGGAAGAGAACAAAAGTTGGTTAACAGAGATCCGATACGAAAGATGAAAAAGGGGGATCTAACTTAAGACTACACGAAAGAAGGTGTAGTATCAATACCGCTAAGATCCTTATGGATTGCCACGCCCGTACTCTATATGGTGAGCCCCTGTGGGTAAAAATCAATACATATCCATTCCTCAATTTTTCATTATCCCCCGACATCAAGAATTGTAAAAAATATTTCAAAAGTGGTTTCTAAAATTTAAAAACCGTATTTAAAATTCACTAATTTAAGCAAAATCACTTTGTTCTTAACTTTGATAATTATGTACCGGGTGATCGACTTAAAAGAGACACGGGTCTCTTTTAAGAGGTATAGATTATACCTCTTTAAAGAGAGCATAGAGGACCATAGAGGTATATACCTCTATGTACAAGATTATACCTCATAGATTATACCTCTATGTACAATGGTTTAAATCCAGTCATTGTTGTACACTATTTTGTGTTGGTTAGCCTGGATCAGCTTATTTTAATGAATTAAATCAGCTTGTTAATTTAATTGTTATTATTCAATTTCAGAACTTTTTTGCGCAGTTTTTCTCTCATTAATTGAATAGTGCATTTAAAAACGCGTACATACAAGAGCAGGTGTTGTCGAAAACTTTAATAAATAAGGTTCTTACAAGCAGTGCAGATAAGCATTTCTTGTAAAATTTAGTAGAGAAACTACAGCGAAAAGTGTTATTCAGAAACTTTTTAAGAAGTTTTGGTAAACTGGTTCAGTAACGGACAAAAAACATGAAGTGAACAAATCTGTTTAAACAGAACAAAAGTTACAAGACATTGAAGTTGCTGTCAGTAGATCTCTTGTGAATGCCGATGCGTATCAAGAAATTATTCAACAATTCATTGGTCTGTTTGAAGAAGATGAGCGCTATTGTTGGTTTTAGCAAGGCGATGCTAAAGGTCATATATATCATTAAATTTTTAAATGAAAGAATTATTTTCAAACGATTTTGGCAACCGAGATCTCCTGATCAGCCTGGTATAGATTTCTTCTTATGGGGAATTATTTGAAAAATCAAATATTCAAGAGTAATCCTCACACTTTATTAAGAGCAGTTGAAAATAAAATATCAACCGTGTTATTGCAGATATCAGTGAAGTGACTCTAAGAAAAGGTTTCCGGAATCACAGTGAAGCGTGTTAACAAGTGTATGTATGTTAATGGACATCACTTTGAACTTTTATTATAAGTTTTGATGTTGAATAAAATAATATAAAAATCTTCAGTGAAATCTCTTCTTTATTTTCAATACATTTTATTAAACAAGCCTCATTCAGCTGATTACAGTGTATTATAATAGGCAGTGCAAAGAAAACGTGTGTGTTTTGATATTGAACTAAAAATTGTGTTTAAAAAATACTATTAAGTTTAGGTATTTAAAGTTCAAAAAAAGTTAGTCCAAATATTGGGCTTTTGAATAACAAGACTATGATATTAATTAATACCAAGCACCCAGGTTTTTTTATCCGGGTTTTCAAAACATTATCGGCTTATGGTCTCATTTCCCATCACGATTTAAAAACTGCAATAAAAGCTAATAAAAAATAAAATTATTTTTATTCATCCTACCTAAAACAACATATAAAAAAAAACAGAAATATATCCAAACATCCATGTATAAAATATGACGGCCTAAAGGGCCTAACCGATTGGTTTGCTGTTTGTACTTATTTCTTCTTAAGCCGGTCTAACTGTGCTTTACAAAGCTAGATTTTTAATTTTGTATTTTACAAATCACCAGAAAGTGAACATAATTATTTATCTATATACTTTTAAGATTAAACATACAAAAACCTTCACAGTTCTCTCGTTGAACTACCAATTTCGAAGAATTACTCTCTCCATTATCAAGTCACATAAAAACACAATTAAAACACGAAACACATTTTAAATACAAAAAAGTATTTAGGTAAATTATATATAACAATGTATGGAGGCATTTCAACATGATTAATAGTGATTAACACGAGATCTATGTAATTTGATTATTTTTTTTACACAATTTATAAAATTAAATAAACTATGCAAACCAGTGCAATAACGTTCTCATACACACATCCACAAAACTGATACCAACCGAAATGTTAACCGTCCCCCAATGTCTCAAACTATAATACTTGGCGTGATGAATAGAAATAATGTCATTTTATTAATTAATTATTCTTATAGGAGATATGATGATGTCTCATCTTAAAGACTTGTTTGTGTTTAAATTATTTTTCAATATATTTACATAATTCTTAACCATGATCAGATGGCAGATTGAACCGTCACGGGTTCAATCCTGGTTGATATTGTTACGTTTTTCTGTGTTTCTACTCCTCCGTAGTCAGTAAAGACAAGAAAACTATTGACTTGTGTCATAAACTCATACTAGACATCATAATATTTTATTGATATCGTACTTTTAATGGCAGCTGACAAAGTACATTTACTTTTTTGCCAATTATTTCTGAAATGTAATTTTCTTTTACTTGTTGTGATTTCCCAAAATGTTTTAGTCATTAAACTTCAAATTTTACAAACATTTTAACGGACTCAGTAGATCTGATTTTAAAACCCTTTGACCATTTTGTGTTTTGTTTTTGTTTTTTTTGTGTATCGCCATTTTTGGGAATAGGGCAACCAATCCTTTTTGTTTGAGCTGTTAGAAGCTACATTCTACCAAAATTTGATTTAAGCAGGGTTTTAAGAAAATCGTAATTTTCTATTTTTTCCCACTTTTTAGCAGCGACAATTCTGGGTAAAAATAAAAAGTTTCGAGATATGACCAAAATATGCCAACAAACTTTGAGACCTGCACATACAATAAACATACATCTTTCCGTAAACGACTTCTATGAGCTAAGGAAAATAGTTTGGGTAATCTCAAATTTCACAAAAATATTAACTAAATCAACAGCGCCGTTGTTTAGGCTGTTTCACTAAAATTTGAATCAAATCGAAATTTTGTGATTTTTTTTCTAATGACAGCAACCCCGTAGTTTGAGATTATCGAATAAAAACACCAATAGAACCAAATATCGAAAATTTATGAAAACCAGTAAACCAGTTGTTTAAGCTTACAGCGCACTTCACAGAAGACGAATGGATACACATCATTCCAAAAATCACTTTTTCATACTTAGTGGACCACAAAACCAGACATCCGTGTTTTGACTCTACACAATACTTTCTCTATACATCGTATATATACAATATATTATATATATTGCATCGTATTTTTATACTTATATAGGCCTAAAACCTTGAATAAATATTTGTCATACTTCTCATAAACAAATTAATGCCAATTGTAATGGGTATTTTGCTATAGTCAGCAATTTTTTATATTTATTTGCTTAGGTGTGCGTAAAAGATAACGTAAAGTATTTATTAATAATATTATTGAACTTAATAACATTACGTAATTATTAGCAAAATGAAGATGTTTCGTGACAACTACTTGGCCGATACATTTTATAGTCTTAAGTAAGCTATCCATTAATTTTGTTGATACCCTTAGGCAGAAGATGTCCACGCTCAGTACTCGAGAGACAAGTATGTTCCCTAGGGAGATAAGGGACTATAAGCAATTCCGTGACGTCATATATTCCCAAAGGAGAGCGTAATTCTTTACCTCTAGGAAATCATTGGAGGTTAGTTTTTTTTTGCAACGTCGACTGTCTGTAAATATAAAACTGCAAACTTGAAAAATCGTGAAAAAGTTTTGATTTTAAATTGTGGCTAGAGATTTATTTTGCAATTTTTACTTACACAGTGAATGGTTTGTAGTATAGAATAATTTTGGTGGTAGTAAAATTTTTACCTCTGTTTTTAACAGAGCTTCACGTTCTCAGAAAACCTAAATAATGATTTTCGGCTCGCGGTCCGTCCGTGATTATTAATTGTAAGCACTACAGCGACCACAAACATTGATATAGGAGACTATCACTCTTATAAAAGTTTATTACAATAAAGTAAAATTGAAATCAAAAAGACAAAATGTCAGCCATTTAAACAGTGACTTGTCAATATTTAGTGAAATATTCAACTTGCGACACACTAGATTAGATAAAAACGTGCAGATTTAAATTTTACATCGAATGACACCAACCTCATGTCTCTGCGATGATAAATACAGAAGTAACAATTTATTGTATGTACAGCTTAGAGGACCATCAAGAGTGAAACGAGTGGAGATTTTTTAATATTACACATCTACAAAGTGTGTTAAGACTTTTTGTTTTTAAGATCTTATTTGTTTTATTTAGACAGGAAATGCGACTATTCTTGGAATCTCGTGGAAGACCGGGTAGACTCCCCCCCCACTGGACCTCGCTCCGCCAAAACAAAGATTACCTACATTACTCTTGTCAAATTTTGGGTTGGCTGGCTCTCGCTCCTCTACTCATTTCACACCCACATCAATACTACCGCTACAAAGTTTCATTAAAATCTATCAATCATTTTTTACTCTTGTGTAAAATCGCCATGTGTAATTTTTGAGATTATGTAACAACTCACTGAATAGAGCATTCAAGTTCAAAATCAGTTCATTTTCTTTAATTTAATAATGAACAAGTTAGTTCACAAGTTTTTTTTTCTGAGAGCTATAGAAGACTTTTTTTTTTTAGAACTAATAAAAAATATACCAATTTGCAAATTAAATCGTTAACACCAATTTAGGATCACTCAATAGGGGTTGCTATTTAAAATTCTTGACTTACCCCCAAACTACCCCATTTTGGGGGGTAAGGGTTAAAATGTTGATACTTCATAAAACTCCTGATTTGGTTATCTAAACTTTCCCCAAAGCAAATCTGTCTATTTCCATTAATAAAAAATAATAGGGGGTGGGACTTTTAGGACACTTGGTATATTAAATCATACCACCCTGGCTGACGCAACAACGTCCAGTCCAAACTACTGAAAGCAGAAACAGCGAATTCGAAGAGGATATTAATTCTGTTTCTTAAGAATCCACACACAAAAAATTCATAATTCCACCCCTAAGGAGGTAATGTGTCCTTTCCTTAATCTCTTAAGTGTTATAAGATATTCATAGTGTTTTTGTTCACATAGGTTAACCATATAAATGAATAAAATACAAATCGCTAATATAAGCCTAAACCAACTCGCACAATGTAGAGTATAACAGCTGGTGCAATAAACATTTCAAGTTTCTATTTAAAGTGACATATGAATTAAAATATATTAGTTTCAGATCGGTGAAACAACAAAATTTTCAAACTATCTTTTAGCTTATTTTACATATCTTCAAAGTGGAAAGTATGTTGCACGTACATTGGTTAAGTTACATCAGGGAATGAGGAAGATCTGTCAAGATGTCGTGAGATGACATGGGCTGGGTGGGGGTGGAGGGGTGAGTTTGTTTATCAGTGGGATGTACGTAGGTCGCAAAGTCGTACGTTATATAACAGCGGTGTAATGTTAATTACATAGGGACTCACAGGGAAGATGTGGAAGAAAATCAACCCCACCAGATGTGGAATATATAATTAAATATTAGTAACGCGACGGAAATTGTTTATAAAGTGAAATAGTCTCTTATACATGTTGATCTAGGAAAATTTGTGTCATTTAAATTTAAAATTAAACATATATTAAGCACACACATTATATTAAACTGTTCCAAATCTATAGAAAAATCATTCATACAAGATGGCAGTTGGTGTATAAAGCCAACGGTTCTGGATTCAATTCCCAGTCTAGGTCGTATATTTTATACTTGAAATATTATTGTATTTTCAATACTAGCTGGAAGAAAGTAAAAGCTTTAAAATTAATAGGTGCCAATAGATGTAATTGTTGCTGTTGCTATGGAGATATGTGTTATTTATTGTTTACTTTTCTTTGTACTGTTGGAAAACATATAATATATTCTTGAACATTATTTTATTGTGAAAACCTACTGCATTACGAACGTTGTTTGGTACCCAAAGAGTCTTTAGCTTTTAAGTGTCACAACTAAGCCCACAATCAATGTCTGGAACACACGGAAACCGAAAATAACTTGAGTTCTCAGTAAAAAATGGAGCAAGGAAAAATAGCATGCGCCACTGCAGCGATATAGTTGAGACTGGCAAACCTTATAGGGTCTAAAAAAGTAAAATTCGACTGCAATTAATTATTACATGCAACATCGAAGAGGGTCACGTAAACAGGAAAGAGTTAGGTTTTATCAATGTTAAGACTCATCAAAAGTTGAGACCAGATATTCTTCCACCACATGGTTTATGAATCAGGTGTAGTTTCACTTATCTGGATAAAACTTTTAGGTTCTGGGGAGCAAACATCTCATTTAATATTTCGCTCACGTGTTTGGGTCAATAATCTTGGTATTTCATTAAAATTTCAATGACATCAGTAGAGTCGATTTTGAGAAATTGCGTTGTTTATAATAGGCCTTTCTATCGACCTGATTGAGGACAGAAAAGTGTGGATAAGGTTTAAGCTTTAAGGAAACTTACCCTATTGGGTGAGAATCTATAGTCAACCAATACAATTTAACATTTCCTACAAGGCCCTAGAAACCAACTTTTGGTCATTACATTTAGAGGATATGCTTGTATAACAGGGCTGGGTAAGTACCATGATAACGCTGATCAAATGTTTTATATAAAGCGATAATAAACCAGAGGTTTTCACCTTTAAAAAACAACAAAAAAAGAAAAAAGATTTCCCAAATCCCTCTCCCGTTAAGTTACACAACAGGAAATATGATAGAAATATTTAAGTAGCTTAAGGGCGTCTTTTTACTTCGAAGCATAACTTATGATTCAACCCCCTAACACGTGACAAGGATGTCTGTTTATGGACAAGTATTCACGTTTCATCCCCCCCAAACTCATTTCGCTCCATCTAATCCCCTTATTTAAGAGAAAGAGATGGGTGTGTCATATTACAGCTAGGGCAAGGGATAAGTTGGCCATGTATACGGAAGGAGGGGAATTGCGGAGTAGATTGAGTGTCATTAAGGGAGGAAGAGGGTTGTCCTGATTTCCTGGAGAAAATGAAAGATTACTCCGATTGCCCTGTGTGATTTAACAGATAGGGTACTTTTTAAAGTTTTCAATTACTTTTTTTATTGTTCATTGTCTTTAACTATTGTGATATGAAATAGTAACTTTAAATAAATAGTGTGCTAGGCTAATTTTTTATTCTATAAACTGTAATAAGTAAGCTGTTAAGGTCTTATGTTTGTGCATTCTAAAAATACAACATTTATTTGCATATTATAAAAAGATGGAGTAATAATATCAATCACCAACAATCTATTCAATAAAACCACATATATTTATATTTAAATAAATAATAATGCAAGAAGAAATTGTGAATAATTAAGAAATTAACAAAAATATATGTTGGTTTGAGGGTAAGTAAAGTAGAAAAAAAATTATACTAGATATCATTAGACAGTCTACCTTATACCGAAACAAATACTGTCAAACTAAATAGATCACCTTAACATTCCGCCAGCTCTGATTTGCCCAAAACGAGAAATACAGATATTCCGCTGGGAAATATTTAAAAACATAGAATAAATTAAACATCCAAAATGTAACATTTCCATTTCACTTATCCAGTTATATGAAGTATAGAATAAGTTTGGTAAGGAAGAGTCACAGACAAGAGGGAAGCAAGTGGAGTCTTTTAACATACACAATCTAAAACGGCCGCTAGGTCGTAATCAACGACAAGAAAGTAGTGATATACATAATTGCAAAGATCGGAACAATGGTTTTAAACAAACTTACACTACTAGTTAAGATCCTTGATCTACCAATACAATTTATGTTTTCCTACAAGGCCTAAGAAACCAACTTTTGAGCATTACACTTTAAAGATTTGCTATAATTATTATGTATTATCGTACTGGGTAAATACCTTGATGGTGTCCACCAACTAGTCATCTGTTATGGAACTTAGAACGCTTCAAAATGTAACAATTTTTGCAGTATTAAAATAGATCAATATAATTCAAATTTTTTTAGGATATATCAGTAGGAAAATATCCTGGAAGAAAAATTTTAAGAAAGAAAGAAAGCTAACAATTTCTAAATAGAAAGGCTTCAGACACCAAATGAACAGTGAATCTAGTGTCCAGAAAATTTGTAAAATAGAAGGGAATCCGCGCAACAGCACAAGTTGAGAGTCGAAGATATTTTGTTTAAGTTATTGCAAACAATGATACAGATTTTAAATGACCACCATGTTGAAACTGTTAAAAGTACTTCGCGTTTAATGAAACTTGCCCAATATAATGTTAACAGTTGATGTGCGCCATTATGGTCCTTACCCAGCTCCACAGTACAGTATAATACAACCATATTCTCTAAATGTAATGCACAAACTTTTGTTTCTGGAGACTTGTAGGATATGTTAAATTATACTGGTCAATCAAAAGTTATCCAGCAGGGTAGGTTAGGTTAGGTTAGGTTAGGTTAAGTTAGGTTAGGTTAGGTTAGGTTAGGTTAGGTTAGGTTAGGTTAGGTTAGGATAGGATAGGTTAGGTTAGGTTAGGTTAGGTTAGGTTAGGTTAGGTTAGGTTAAGTTAGGTTAAGTTAGGTTAAGTTAGGTTAGGTTAGGTTAGGTTAGGTTAGGTTAGGTTAGGATAGGTTAGGTTAGGTTAGGTTAGGTTAGGATAGGATAGGTTAGGTTAGGTTAGGTTAGGTTAGGTTAGGTTAGGTTAGGTTAGGTTAGGTTAAGTTAGGTTAGGTTAGGTTAGGTTAGGTTAGGTTAGGTTAGGTTAGGTTAGGTTAGGTTAGGTTAGGTTAGGTTAGGTTAGGTTAGGTTAGGATAGGTTAGGTTAGGTTAGGTTAGGTTAGGTTAGGTTAGGTTAGGTTAGGTTAGGTTAGGTTAGGTTACACAAGTTTTCTAAAACTCGTTGCTACTTTCTCGTCATCGTATAGCCCATAACAGATCTCGTCTAGATTGAAAAATCTTGCTTTTTTTGCTAGTGTCAGTATTTCAACCCTAGCGGCCCTCGAAGCCTTCACTTGTTACACTCGTGTCGCTGGCACGACTCTTCCTGAACTCGTAACTGTACGAACATCACATTTTCTTGGAGGTCAAAGTTCTAAATTACATTTTTGATAATGACTTCGCTGTCTTCTTAGAAATGTGGGGTTGGTAGGATTACATGAAGAATATAAATCTGAGGATTTTAACTAATTTAGCGTGCTATAAACTATAGACTCACAAAAACTATTTAAAATGGCCGCCATTTTAACATTTATTTCTTGAGCTTTCATATGAGCACACTATGGTCTCCATATCAAATTTCATCTTCCTATATTAATTTTTGCAGCCCCTATCGTGCCTACGTACTGTGGACGGAGTCTCCTAAGGGATGAACCGTGAAGATCATTCAAAAATCAGAAGTTGATTACCAAACTTACTTAGAATACTGTGTAAATAAAATGGATGTACGGATCGATGTCATACAGATATGTTCAAACTTTAAAACTCTCACTAGGTTTAACCGGATGTTTTAATAAAGGATAGACATTATTCTCAAAGACTGACTCAACTAAAGCCTACTAAAATGTGAGAGCAGTACACTCCGATTTAAAAATTACTTTAAAATACGAGCTTTTTAACCAAAAAAATGAGGCACTTTCCACCCTCCTTAAAACGTTTTCGCTAAATGGCTCTATTGGAATAGCTTTTTTGTTCGCTTTTACAATCACAAGTCGTTTTAGGCATGGAAACACCTGTTGTACGGCTGTTTACAATGCAACCGAAAAACGACAAGTTGTAAGTTCCATTCAGCGTTAGTGGTTCTATAAAAAATACAAAATTTCCTTACAGAAATGTTATTTCCATTTTAACGAAACAAATAAATATGCTATCGACTTTGAATGTAATGTTTTAATTGAGTGAGAAGTTCATTAATGATTCACTTTTTAAATACTGTGCATTCTCTCTTCTTGCTGCATATGTATACTACACATACACATCTACTGCGCATGCGATATACGCACCATAAACATGTGTATTTAAAAAAAAAATTTGAACCCAAAAGGGGTACTTTTTGGGAAACTATTGTTTCCCTTATTTTTATAAACCCGAAGTAGTCTCTACATTGCTGAGGTGATTTTCACACTATTATTTTAATCTTATTTTGTAGGTAGTCTTTCTTTTAGAAGTTATGTACTACTAAAGTGGATTTTGAATGTTTATTTTGTTGTATTAAAAATAATAACCATTTTAAATTAGCATTAGTATAAATGGACGTTACAAGATTCCTGTCAGTTTAAATGGTTAATATAGGTTATGTATATAGCAACAATACAAATACAATAGATTATTATAAATTTTAGTACACAATCTTTACATTTGTACATCTTAGTATGGCCTCCAGCATTCATCTTTATATTAGTTAAGTTTAAAATTCGTAAGTTCTAAACATGTATTTTTTTTTGGGGGGTCTAAAATATATGATTTAGTTCAATATAGAAGGGATATCCAGAAGGTACGTTCTGATACCAAGAGGTATTTTCCCTTTAAACAATAAAACCTAATATGAATTAGTAAATTTCTAAAATGCAATTGATATTACAGATGAGATAAAAAAAATCAATAAAAATGACACAAACTAAGAGATAACATTTCAAAACGGTTAACAGATTTTCCATTAGACGCTACAACAATAGATAGAATATAACCGTGCGAAGTGAAATGTTCAACTGACTGTACACAGAGGAATGGAGTGTACCCCTTACCCTAGGGAGCTATATTGTTCAACTAAAGTAACATGTAACCTACTTAAGCTTTCTTGTAAGCTACTTATTAACAAAAACCTATGTTTATATACGCATGTGTACTCTAGACAGTTATCAGTTTTCATCAAAATTGGAAACACTGTTGGTGAAGCAATGTGTTCTCCCTAACAAAGAGGAAGCGTGCCAGAGTTTGTATTGTGTCTTGAACTTTGTTAGCAAGCCTAGTAGCTTCACTCTCGTTTTAATAGAGTTAAAGTTATTAATAATATGTGAACATTTTTCGTTGTAGTTTAAAGACCAAAAACTTCTACCGTCACTGTCTTATAAATAAAGGTGGAAATAAAATAGAGACCCAATAGGAATCGAATACTTTAGTCTAACAGCGGCAGGTCGGAAGAGAATAAGTGTCAGTCAATAGAGACCTGATGGGAAAATAAAAAGAACTGGATCTAACCTAAGGTTACATGAAAAAAGGCGTAGATACAGCTATGGTCCCTCGGGAAAACCACGCCAGAACTCACTATAAGTGAGCCCCCGAGACCATAAAATCTATTTATTTTTATTGTACGGTGTTTATTTGAAGTTTGGATATTGTAAAATTGACGTTCACTTTCTCAGTGTAACACATATACCGGGTGTTCAAAAAGTCTGGAAACCCCTTAATAGTAATTTTATTAATAAACACAGAACAATGAAACTCTAGGATTACGTCTTCACTGTAGTTACTGACCTTTTGGTCATTTTAGCTGTCTTTTTTCGCTTTGGGGGGGCGTCCTGTAGAGGAAGTCTAAAAATCTTAAATGTAAGCATAGGTCGAATTATACCCCATGTTAAAGGTCTTTGGTAGAGGAACACATTGCCGTAAATCCCGAATGAAAAAGGACCATTCGTTTGGAAATGGCAGCCTCTTTAAGTTTGTTAACTTTATGTTGCGGAGATTAAGAGGCAGAAGTGAATACTCCACCGTGTTGGTTATGTTAGTGTTTTGGCTATGAGAATTTCACAGCTGGAGTGTGGAGGGATAGGAAATTCTATGCTTACATTTAAGATTTTTTAGACTTCTTCCACAGGACGTCCCCCCAAAGCGAAAAAAGTTGCTCAAATGACCAAAACGTCAGTAACTACAGTGAGGATGTAATCCTAGAGTAAGATTGCTCTGCGTTTATTAATAAAATAAATATTAAGGCGTTTCCAGACTTTATGAACACCCGGTATGTAGTACAGAAAAAAGGTTATGTAAAAAAACTATGTCATGATATTCGGAGCTAAATGTTGTTTTTATATTATTTTCGTTTTTCTGTCGAATGTTGTAATTCCAATCAAATGAACCTAATTTAACGTTTTGGCGTATTTCCTGGATATCATTAAACGATTTTTCATGATGTACCTTCCAAAAGACAAAATCGCAAAATTTCTATTTTCTCAAAATTAACTTATAATCGCCCAAACTAATATGACAAATTACAAATAAAATATTCAGGAATAAAACATAAAAACAAATTGAACCCTCGACTTCGTCATTAAAACTCAATTTTAATCAGATAATATTAAGCATAAGACGAGTTTATATAAGGCGAAGGACGTTTCACTTCTGTAAATATATCTTTCAACGGGTTTTTAACTAACTAGCTTTCAAAAAAGAAAAGAAAAAAGTAGTAGGCTTATATTATGTTCAACTTAGATCTACTTAGTACACGAAATATTGGGCAAATTTGGTTAAGGCACCTTTGTTTCTTAATTCATCGTTCAATTTCATGTCCTCAGGAAAACGAAAAACTTATTTTCGAAATTCTGTCCGTCCGTCGTCGTTGTCGTCTGTAAGTAAGCACTATAGTGAATACAATACAAATTAGAGACGATTATAAAAGATGGTACACTGGACTCTATAATCTGCTTAGTGCTTAAATATATGCATATGCAATATTGGCAGCTTATAAAAATAAAGGTCTTACATAAATGGATAATTAATTTTTTCGTTGTTTAAAAATGTCGTCCATTTTAAATAGTTTTGTGTAATAACATCCAGTGTTTTCTTCAAGTCATAAAACACCGAAATAGACATAAATTTTAAGATTTCAATTTTAAATGTAATTGTACAACTCCCATCTCTCTACGCGATATTATTGTCAAAAAATTAACATCCATACAAAACATTGTTATATTCGTAGTTACATGATTCAGCCTTCTTCACATATGTACAGCTGTGAGGCCTTCCAGAGCAGAGAAATGACACAAGGACAGTAAGTAGACACTCTGTAATATATACATATCTATAAGGCTCGTTAGTTTGAAAGTAGTGATATACACAATTAATTACTGTATTAAATATTTACCCTACTACAATTTAACATTTCTTACAAGGCCTAAGAAACCAACTTTTGAATATTTAGTTTAGAGGATAGTTCGAGCTTTGTACATTGTACGATTAGGGTTGATTACGTACCATGATAACGCATATCACCTTTAGTTGATTGTTTATAAAAATACGTGTTTAACGAGAGTATACGAGAGTATGCAAAATTAAGGAAACGTACAGCCGACGTGTTTCAAATTTATAATTTAACCTAACTTAATTTGCATAATGTTACGATGTTGCGTACCTATGTGATACAGTGTGATTGCGTAGGCTTTACTTTGAGGGTTGTTAATTAAATATACTTAGCGAGACCTAACATGAAGGAGTGAGGATGTGTAGTGAAACTGATAATGGCTTATCTATACATTACGTATACCGAATTTAAACTCATAAAATTCCTAAATTCAATATTTATCAATAATTTTTTTTAACACAAAATTGCCGACAGACGAACCTATGTTTATCTACACTTTTTTGTTATTTTTAGATCTAGAATCAGCTAACGATACATTGCCATGTAATTTTGAATCACCCTGTATAACTCTAGGATAGCCAGGTCTGAGACACTGGCACGAGCGAAGCGAGTGGACAATTTTTAATACAAGCAAATCTACGAGTCCGTTAGTCCCTACCCGACTTCAACAAGCTTCAGAAAACCTGTGTAACAACTGTTTTAAATAAACTGACCATGCTGAATAAAACACCTTGATCTACCAATAAAATTTAAAACTTCCAACAAGACCCAAGAATCTAATTTTTGGGTATTACATTTAGAGAATCTGCTTACACTACATTGTACGTATCGGATAAGTACCATAATGGGATTCCAACAATTTGTTTTACATAGATATATAACATATAACAGAGTCTAAATGTTCTTTCTAATCAGTAATTAAATAAGCGTATAAATATGTTAAACTATTATCTGTTTTTGGTAAGATATCTGCTGTGATTACTGTACTACCTACGAAACACCATTTATTGTTTAGAACGTAAATTTATCTTTCAATTTCAACACTTACTTTCATGAAGTTGAACTTCTAGATTAAACTACTTAGCTGTAGAGTTTAACTAAAACTATCTTAATCGCTGGGAAATTTTAGACACAATCTCGTGTCCGTTTAACTGACAAGCGTGACATCTCTCGGTAATAAACCTAACTAGGTAAGACAGTGCTGCTTTCTTAGTCGTATCCAGAACTAAATTCTACCTTTGTCTTTTGAAGATTTTCCACCTCTCCAACGAAATTTAAAAAACAAATATCTCTATATTGTTAAAAAGTGAAAGCCAGGTCTGAACTACTATAGTTAGATCAATAATTAACTCCATAGATAATATCGCACAGTGTAAGCCTACTCTTCTATGTCAAGTGTGTGTAGAATTAAAGCCGCATATCGGGGGAAAACACGTTTTCATTGGGGGTTGATTCACCCTAGTATTCCCTACAATAATATTTACCTTTCTCAGGAAACAAACAACTCTATCTAGCGAGGAAAGTAAACACTATCTCGGTGACGGTGGAATGTTTCAACGTGGCTTAGGCTATACACACGTAGCTCCTGTTGTATAAACATAAGGTGGGATAAATCTCTTAAGACTTTTATAACGTCGAAATGTATAAAAAAAACGTTTTGTTACAGGTTTTTATATTTAATATTGCGAATATTAACAGATTTCTTACAAACTGAGAAACCAAAAATAACGTACACTTACTGCTTACAAGAAATTGGATAAACTTATTGATCAAATTCCCTTAGTGTGTTAATTTTTTTTTTTTTTTTTTTTTTTTTTTTTTTTTAACCAAAATTTTACTTACCAACTGTACGAAGTATAAGGTAAATTTGGTCATAGTCAAAACCAAAAGTGATTTTCGACATGCCATACGTCCGTCGTTGTTGTGGCCTGTACGTAAGCATGTCGGTGGCCACACAAATTATAGTAGCACGAAATTTGGTATTGGAAAACCATATTGTACTCATATAGAACCCCATTGAAAACCAGTAAAAAACTAATTGATAATTTTACATATTTTCTTGTTCATATCACTTGTGAAACTTAACAAACGAGTATAACGCACTAAATTAGTTACAATTTTCAGATTTCAATTCTGAATGCAATGCTACCAACCCCAACTTTGACAAATTGGGGATTTATTTTGAAAAATATAATTTCGAAATCTGATCTCCGTCAAATCGTATAATTACGAGATCCAGCAAGTTCGAGTCACTGACAGGAACAGTAAAATGTAGCCTAAACTTTATAGACCTGGCGGAGAAGTGATTTCATAACTACTACTACTGATAAGGACATTGACTCAGCTCCATTCTGCCGTCAACGTTTATGATGTTGCCGTCTCGTCTTATCTTCTGTTTGTAGTCTTTGTTTTGTTTACGAATTTGACAAACTTTCAAACCCGAATAATAGTTATTTACATTTCATTGTTGGCTATTTTAAAAAATTGAATAGTTTTTCAATTTTGTTTTATTTAGACTCAGTCTTACAAACAAATACACAAATTGTTAACCAGCAAATCATTACTGTATATAAACTTCAAAACGGCGGGAAATTTAAAAAAAAATAGTTTTTTTTTAAATTTTCGTAGTAGGTTCGATTTTATTAAATTTGGTGTTTAAGCTCATATTTACAAACAATTAGACAAAGTTTTCTAACCATAAAACAATCGTTAAATTAATAGCTCCTCCGTTCTTGAGTTTCATAAAACGATACAGACACATTTGATTTAGCGACACTGACTAAGGAGGACTTTACTTCGACCAACTTCCGTCCTGACGTTTTCTCCTTCCATCACAACACAACAAAGCAATGTTTTTGAAACGCACAGTATAATACACTTCAGTGTTTCCCCCACTACACCAAACGGCCCAGAGACGACTGCGCATCTCAGTGACCAAAGTCAAATTACAAACTTAGCAAGTCACTGCATTTTACTTTCCAAAATCGTCATCTTGTTAAAACGTTCGTATGTAAGCTATGATTATTTATTGTATTAACATCGCAATTGTTTCCAATATACCTCCAAAATGTATATGCCAATTTTTTCAATTTTTGGTTAAATTGAGATTATAATGATTAAAATTCCACTTCTTAGCGATAATCCATATTTTATTGTTAAAAATAATAACTATAGACCCTAAACAAATAAAAGTAAAGGGGAAAGAGGGGAAGTGAACTTTCTCCCCACTACACTTACAATCAATGAGAGTACGGCGGCGTAACGGGAAATTATGGAGTGGGGGAGCTTGGTCATGCGTAGAAACTTGATCTTTTGTTTTTTTATTGATCTATAATAATATCATTAGATGCATAATGTCAATGTGATTAAAAAGGCGTTATAGTAGGCCGTTAAAGATCTACTGATAAAAACTTACTTGGATAAAAATATAATGTAAATTGGGGGGGGGCACTTAAAAATGGTGAACGTATTAATGTTCATGTTTTCCATAGTGTATTATGATTTGCTTAAATTTAATTGTCGTATATACTTAGTAAAATTATTTCTTTGGCTAGTTTTTGTTAAAATGAATAAAATGTTTATTATTTTATTATTTTCCTTTTACCCTCATGGGCTCACCTGGACATCGTAATCCCTAGGACCCAAACTGTATCTACACATTTGTTATGAAAGGATTAGGTTAGTTTAGGTTAGGTTAGGTTAGGTTAGGTTAGGTTAGGTTAGGTTAGGTTAGGTTAGGTTAGGTTAGGTTAGGTGAATACAGGCATCGTAATCCCAAGGACCCTACACCTTTGTTATGAAAGGATTAGATCCCTCTCTATCATATTTCTTATAAAGTCTTTCTCGACCTATTTTTGTTCTTTTCTATCTTGACGTTATCAATAAGTTCGAGGGCTAGGAGTCTTTATTTTATGTCCTTTTCTTCCTAGAGATGTTTTGCCTTTAAAAAACCAGAAAAATATAATTTATTTGAACGTTTTTAATTTTCAAACTGATATGATCATATGAATATGTGACGAGTTTTATCGAAATTGTTCCAACGATCTCAGAGAAAAATGAACAATACACAGGGTAAATTGTCTTTCTAACTTAATCTTTCATAACAATACCTTAGCTCTAATAAATCGATCATTTTATTTTTATGATCTTAAACTTTTTAATTAAACTGTCGCGACATTTCTCCCCTTTTATATACAATTGCAATTGAATGTGTACTAAAAGACCGTCTTTCGTAGAACAATGTATAGAAAGCACAAACGCCTTCTTGTCTCAAATCCAACAATGGAAACCTGCTTATCGCTAAATACCAGTCGAAGTACTTTCCCTTAGTAGAGCAGAGTAAAGAATGTATTCAGGCGTTATGAAGTGTTACAGTGAACTTTTGAAACTTAAAACAAATCTGAAAAGGCTCAGAGATGAGAAAAAGATTGGAACTACAGCGCGTTTAATAAAAGAGAACAACTGAAAAGGGTAGTTTTAGAGAGGACAAAGTTAACTTTTTAGAATACATCTACGTTATACGAGTAACTTAGAGGACGATCTAAAAAAAAAAACTTTTACCATTCCTATTTCGAATTTAACATTTATTAAGCACACAAGTTAGATAAAACTACATCAAATCATTCTGAGAGATTCAAAAACAATGTTGGTAATAGATGTTATGGTTGCTATGTTGACATGTGTTATTTATTTGTTTCCACAAATTTACACTGGTTGTTTAGTTGGCAACCATGCAGTATATTCTTGAACAGCGTGTTTTTATTTTGAAAACGTTTGGGTTTACGATCTCTTTGGTTGCTTACCTACGGAGCTTTTTGGATTGGGTTTGATGGTTGTAAAGTAATCCAACCATTTTATCGGACAACCAGAAGCTAGAAACAGCTCGATCCATCCTCAGTAAAAAAAGGATGAAAATAAAGAAAAATTACATGGGCCAAGAATATGATAGTACGCTCTTCACAGAAATCGCTGCGCCGTTAAGTCATCAAGAAACATGGGACATGCTACAAAACTATCAAGAAACTAAAATGACGATAGTACAAAATTCATTCATTCAACAGTTGAAAGAACTGTAAACAGAAACAGTTAGATGCTGTTAATGAATTCCAACGTATCAAAGGTTAAAACTGTGTATTCTTTCCATCAGACAGTTTAAGAATGCCTTGTTACATGTCTCTGGATATGTGACTCTAGTGGTTTAAAAACTACATCAAATCAATGAACTCAAATACTCCTGCATTCCGAGTAGATTGGTGTTTGTTGCACGTTATCTGCCATGAGTTGTTAGAACAATTTTCTTTTATGAAATAATTAACAGTGAGATTTATGGATAGATCTTTCAACCATTTTGATAATATTGAGCTAAATCAAGACTTCCAGTATAATGGTGCAACTTGTCACACATCCTGTGCTTCAACGGCTCTCACAGCCAATTACTTTGAAGACCACATTATTTCAAAGGATCTGTAACCACCGTAGTTATCCTGATATTTATCTTTGTGGTTATTTTTTAAGGAAAGCGCACGTGCAGAGCGTACAAGAACACTTGCACATATTCTAAGATTTAGCAACAAAACCGATAAAATACTTCTCAGAACATCAGAAAATTAGTTCCAGTTATGTTTGAATACAGGAGAAGGACTCTTCCAATTGAATTTTTATTATTGTCCAATTGTTTCTCTTTAGATTTATTTAACGTTAGTGTAATTTCTGAGCGAAATAATGTTTATTTAAAAATTTTCCATCAGTAAGAAAACAAATCACCACAGCAACCACAAAAATAACATCTATTGACAGCTGTTTTGAATCTCCCAGCATTTGTTTATATTATATACTACTTAGGGTCATGTAATTTGTGTGCTTAGAGTTAAATTAAAAGATTAAAAGGTTTTCCTAGGTCACTCTGTATTACTTAATCACTATTAAAGTAAAAACATATTGGAACAGTAACCGATAAACGGTTAATACGATCTGAGTACAGATACATTCACTCGTTTGTCAATCTCAACCTTAGCATTATTATATGTAGAACGCCAGTTGTACTCATCACAAAGCCCTAGATTAGGAGAAACCTAGCACTACCATTTTGATTACCCCACATTTGACTAATATTCCAAGAAAATTTTGATTATTACAACTGTTGTTGTTGTTTTTTTTTTTTTTTTTTTTGAGGATACCTTTTTATTATTTTTTTCAGTAAGGTATAACATCAGTTTAGAGGACATTACAAACGCAGACAGACAAACATTATTTCAGATACCAGGTTTTTACTGTCAAAACATTTCAAAATGGATGTTATCAAGAAAAACTCAATATCAACTTTTATACGGAATAAAACTCGAATACAAGATCTCACAAAAATTACGTTTACCTAATCAAACGCGTTTCAACGACAAATTCGCCATCCTCAGTGATACATGAGCTACAATAACTGAACTATAACTCTTAGCGAAAAAAAAAATACGAATACTAAATTTATCTTTACCAATTACTGTACTTGATAGGGGAATTTTGAAAACTGTTTATCAGTTCTAAAAGAAAAAAAGACTATAATTTCTTTTTATTATTCTCCAATATAAAAACATATAACAAGTATATATCAGGACAAAGTGCAATAAAAATAAAATACAATATCAACTTGCACAACATAAAAAAATCAAAATAAAAATGTGACCAAAATACTTATTTGAAATTTGCAAAATTGTCAAAACTAGGAACAACAAAATACACCCCGAGGTATTAAAACCTGTGTATAATTAAATACTTTTATGCATATTATTTATAACCCAAAGCAAGAGTAAAAAATACTGCAGCTGATCGAGTTCTCACCAATTGGATACTATTGTAGGATTGTACATACACATTACAATACAATATACATTAATATACATAAACATACATAACACGTAGATATTCATACATACATACGCACTAATATAACATACAACATACAACATACATGGGGTTTTTACACACTGATAACAGTCGTGTAATTAATAATCAATACTACATACACACAAACATAGGTTCTACTAGTGGACCATCTATAGATACATTGCAGAATTACAAAATCTACTTAAGACAATATGTCAAAACAAAAGTTTACATTTTCTTGCTCAAGCAAAGACACAAAATTTATATTTTACTAACGCATGTAACATACAGTTAATAAAATTGGATTAAATGATTTTCGACAATTTTTACACTGGCAAATACCATCGAATGATAATCCACAACCCTACTTTATAAAGAAATGAAAGGACAGACAAGAATACAAAACTGTCCGGATATTTATTTCACAACCCACCCCTCAGTCCAGTACGAATTACGAATTGAGGTAATCGATTGCAGTATATTACATTTCTTATCATATTTTATGGGTTTCTAGATATGATCTTGTTGATGATTTATGGACTACAGTACAGAGGGAGAAAAGAAATTCAAAGGTTTCGATGACTATTGGCTTGGAAACGAGTCCATTAGAATATGGGAAATTGGAAAGACGAGTTTCAACTGTTGATTATGTTCAGAGATTGTGAAGGCTGGGTATAATACCGGCTCCCACTGCGCAGGCGCTTGTTTTGATGAAACATAACCTCAAAATAGAAGTTATAACAGCTGATGAGCTAAATGTTACAATCATTGAAAAACATCCTTTTGAATCATTGTCAAAATGGTTGCTATGGACTGCTAACACTGCCCTTATGGAAGTATATTTTCAAATTAATTAAAAATAATAACCACCGACAAAGGCTTTGGATGTAGGACTATCGTTGGAACAAATCAATGAGAATTGGAAAACAAATTTATCGGTAACAGTGAGACGTTTTTGCGAATCGTTTCTAAATACTATTGGTGGTGGAAATAGCGTTATCTTGGATTTTTAGCCGGTTTTATTTTTTGTAGTTAACATTTATTCCAATATTTGTATATCCAGGGTGTGATACTGTAATGCGCGGAGATAACGCAGGGGGGGTGGTTACATGGGTCAAAATAAAGAAAACTTTCCTAAAAACATACGTCCGTAAACGCAACTTTTACCAGCTATCCGTCATTTTATTTTTTACTAAATAATTTATATCTCTAAAACGGCTTAATCGATTGAGTTGAAATTTTGCACAGTGGTCGTTCATATAAAGAACTAGTTTGAAAAAATATGGAACTTAATCTAAACTTTCTTTTCAAAATGGCGGCCATTTGAACACTTTCAATGAAAATAACTTTGAAATATGTTTATTTAAAATATTTAAATGGCTGTCATTTTAAAACGGTTTATTGGAACAAGTTTATTATATTTTCCAAATTAGGTCCTTAAATTAGTAATTCAAATCAGTCTGTTAACTCGTTCTAAAGATACAAATTATTTCGTAAAAAAACAAAATGGCGGATAGTTGGTAAAAAAAGCGTTTCCGGACCTACGTTTATTGGAAATGTTTTTTTTCTTTATTTTTACCCATATAACCACCCCCTGAATTATCTCCGACCATTACAGAAACACCCTGTATATATAACATTTACGTCCGTAGCATTTTTCCTTTTGTTCATACGAAATATCACAAGAACTAAATTTCCTCTACAATTTCCTTTTAAAATAACTATTTTTTGTTTGAATTATCACGAAACTAACTAGTATTTGAATTTCTCGTTTTTGAATGTTACCATTTTGATGCAATAATATCAAAAATATGATAAATATAAGCCCTAATATAATCCTCTACTAAGTTTTATCGATACATTATTATTTTAAATATATTTTGTAATATTTAACTTGCAGCCCTAATTTGTAAGAGGTATGAACCGCGAGAAATCTTTCCAAGAGCATATGTAACTACATAAGAACTTTTATTTGTAATACAAAAAAAATAGTAACTTTTGCAATTTTGAAAATTAAAAAAATAACATTTTGAAAAAAAATCCATATATATTTTTCCGAAAATTATAAAAATTCTTGGTCATGAAAATGACAAACTTTTAAATTAAATCTAACCTTTGGTATACAACAAATCCCCCACCTCACGTCAAGCTCATTTACAGTTTTGTATTTAATTAATAATTGAGGTTAATAACATACAACTACAGTTTCGTTTTGAACAGACTACTTGTAAGTTCAAATTACAACTAACATTCGATTAAACAAAGGTGTTTAGTGTTACGTTATCACCGCAGACTCTAAACTGATATTCGGTCATTGTTTCCATGCTTTCATCACAACATTCTCATTTTGACCTTCCCTGCCCTGCATTTTGGGAGAGTTATCAATGACACTGTAGAGAAATTATCTGTAACAAAACAATAACTCGTCGCTGAAGTTCTTTTAAAAGACATCCCGTCTAAAAATTGGTACTGACGGTAAAGTTTGATTATTAAATGTAAAGATTGGGCTCCAAACCTTGTGCCCAACAACGAGTAAACAATGCTTGGATTAAATGGTAAAAATATAATAGAACTCTGTCATTAAAACTCAAATACTATTTACAATTACAATGAGTTAACACCACAATTTATTTTAATAATTTTAATAATTAATATTACAAATAAGTTGATAAAACGAGACTCTTTCTCCCAAAACCAAAACCATAAATAAGACTTAATAACAAAAAAAAACTTAAATTTGTTTACTTTTTGGAGTACGAATATTCATTATTTAATATGTGTATGGTCATGGAGAAAGTCCAATTATTTATGCAAAGTTTATTTCTTAATTTCATCTTTATATTGGCAGTTTCATTTCCGTATTAAATAAATGTTGCATAAAACATTCCACTAACTTCAATACAAACACCTCCACAAAAATAAATAATAGTAGCTAACGCCTTATCCCAGAAGAATTACTTTACTTTAAAAAGGAAAATATATATATATATATATATATATATATATATATATATATATATATATATATATTACGGAGTCTGTCCTTTTATTTTTCTTGTGGAAGATAAGGTGGTATAGAAATAGTTCAATTTTTGTATTTTTAAATAACTTGAAAGTTCTTAAGTTATAGCCTAATGACCTTTCTTCGCGTGTGCCCTAATCTAACCTGACCTAACCTAACTTAACTTAACTTTAACTTAGTCCTTAGAGTAAATACAAGTAGAATTTGATTAAAAGCAAGTTTCAAAGACCGAGTAAAGTTTCGTTTACTCATAAAGCGTATTTTTCTTTCATATGATTTGGTTAAATTATCAATATTTTCGCATTTTATCAGATTTTAAAAAATCGATCTTATGGAAATTAGGTTTTTTTCTATATTAGCAGTCTGTCTGTTTTTGTTTTTAGTGACAACTTCCGAGTCGGTTTTTTTGGCTAAATGCGATCAATACGTTTTGTTTTCATCGTTAGAATCTACATTTTTCATCATTTGAAGGGGAAATATCTTCAACTACTTTAAAGAAAATACTCCTTTTATAACTGCGATTAAGACTTTTATAATTCGATTTTTTAACAATTACTCACTAATCGGCGATTTTGTTGAAATGTCCACCGATATGTTTAGTTTGGATCTTTAGAAAATACATTTTAAAAAATTATGAAATTCATTAAATTTTAAAGTCGGAATTTTAAATTTTCATCTTACAACAGATGTGGTGAATTCTCGAATTCCCCCCCCCCCCATTCATTACGAGTACAGAAACGAGTACAATACCGAACTTTCCTTTTATTAAGCGTGGTTATGTGGCCCCTTCCTAAACAGATTTGTTTTTTAAGTTACACTCGACTATTGCATATTGCCTACCCCGAGCCTTTAAGGCGATGCATAGGATCAACCAATGTGGAACACGTAGCACGTGTCGTTTAGTTTGTATTTGTATATATTGTTTTATAATGAGTAGGTAATTCTCATTTAGGTGGGTCCAATACTGTTGTTTTGCCCACTAGCGAATTTACCGAGAAAATAGTAGGTATTATGTAATTACAGGACTAAGGATGGCCTCGTGAATATGTATGGTGTGTTAAATACAGTTTATCGTTTATTTTATACCTTACATGGTGATATTATTATTTGTTCATCACAAGCGTTAACCAATAGGTTTTAATTGAGACATTAGCTGTGAATCGATCTAACCGTCTGGATGTGACAAAGTACTAGCAACACGCTCTTAGCATTAATTAATTAATACTCCCCCCCCCCCCCAACTAATACTAACTATAAAACCTCACAACAAACTACCTATCGTCTCCCAGCTATCCTTAAATTAAGAGTGAAAAATACTAAACAATTCCCATGTATTAAATTTCATCAAAATCTAATCTCAGTTTAAGTTTACAGTACTACAAATCTGCCAACAGAAATCATTCCAACACTATTTTTTGTCCTCAGCTAACCTCAAAACGTTTATAATATTTTTAACTATACGCATAACTTTCTCTATGGGAAAATAAAATAATCTTCTCTCAGTATGAGTAATTATCAATTTGATTAACAAGTTCAGTAACGACAACAATGAGTTTCCATGGCAACCCAGTGGTTACACAACCTTGTGATTATTATGAAACAAACCCTACTTTAGATGCTCTATAATGTATTAAGTTAAAGCCATGTTTTTGTATCAAGCACTTTCCGTAAGGGTGGTAAAAACATGCGGCGAACAATCTATATATAGGGTGTTAATGGGTTAGGTTGGCCTAATGATAGGGTAGGTTATTAAGGGATGATTGAAGATTTCAAATATTTTTCAAGGATAATAACACTTTTAAAACAATATATTCATTGGCTAAAGAGTCGTGTTTGTTATTATGATTTTATTACGAAGTTTTATAACTCTATGTGAGCGTCTCCACTTCTTTTGACCAGCTGGAAGCTCCGGCTGGCTGGAGACCGCGTACACTTTAGCCGAATCTTGTCAGGATGGGCCAAGGTGTCGGGTTAGGATTATAACAATTAAATGTTATATTTTATTTACTGCCGAATTAAAAGATTACAGGATTATTATAATTTATAAAAAAGACATAACGGCTAGATAAAGCCTTAATAGTGGATGAAAAACATACCGTTTAATTTAGCTAGCACGTGGCCGAAAATGGACTGACCTCGTCCGTAGCGGTCTTTCTTCTCGCGGCTCTCGGAACAGACTCCCGCTCGGCTCCTTGGTTCAAGCCTTCCACTCCTCATCCCCCCCCCCTTTTACGTGATATTGCACTGCTCATCAAAATCGCAAGTGCCAATTCATATTTTATTATTTAGAACTCCTTTACATCCTAATTTATAATTATTATGGTTTTGGTTTGGTGGCTGGGCCACATCTATAACGTCAAAAAAATCATGTATTTTTCCATATAATTGGGGAGATTATTCCTGCCAAGAAAAAAAATATCCAAATTAAGATATTTGTAATACTTATCTCTGTAACTCATAGTGGAATAAAACTATAATTTTAAAGTATTCCATCGGAAACAGTCAATTTACTTTTTGCATCTTGCTTGAGGAGTCAAGACAAGTATATTTTCAATCCCTACTACAAGCAATGTGTGGAACAATGTTTATAATTACTGATTTTTTTATGTTTTTGTATCTATCTCGGAATCCAATTAATTGATTTTAATGAAACTAATGCCAAAATGTTCTTTATGAACTCTAGGACACCTCTGAATGATTTGTATGTCAATCAGATTATTATTGTTCTTTTTTTTTTTTTTTTATTAAATGGTCAAAATCCTCACTTATAAGCAAATTGCTGTATCTGGTGAAAATCATTGCAATAATACCGCTAAAACTTTAAGGCATTGTTTGTACTTGATACAAGCAACATTAATCCCGGATAGTAACAATTGTCATCAATTGTTTGTAAATAAATATCAAATAGTTTATATTTTTCAATTATCAAAGGTAATATTTTTCTAAACAATATCAAAATCGGAGACACATTAGAATCATTCAGACATACGAGCTTTTCGTTAAAATCAGTCTAATTAAGATACCGAGAGAAAAATTGCAGATAAAAATATAAATATCCATGTCGGAGCTGGGATTTTGCTCTTTTAGACTGTGGATGGATATCGTTTAGGTATCAAAAGGGGTTCGACAATATAGGTATTCAGTAGGAAATGACGTGGTAGGAGGTAGAAAGGAGTTCGTAACGAGGGGATCAGCCTTCAGATAAAGAATGAAATAAAGTACTGCCGGGATCAGCCAACAGACCACTCGGAGGTTGGGAGGTTCATCCTGGAGGAATCAGCCTTCAGACAACGAATGAAATAGAGTACTGTCGGGGTCAGCCAACAGACCACTCAGAGGTTGGGAGGTTCATCCTGGAGGGATCAGCCTTCAAACAACGAATGAAATAGAGTACTGTCGGGATCAGCCAACAGACCACTCGAAGGTTGGGAGGTTCATCCTGGAAGGATCAGCCTTCAGACTACGAATAAAATAGAGTACTGTCGGGATCAGCCAACAGACCACTCGGAGGTTGGGAGGTTTATCCTGGAGGGATCAGCCTTCAGACAACGAATAAAATAGAGTACTGCCGGGATCAGCCAACAGACCACTTGGAGGTTGGGAGGTTCATCCTGGAGGGATCAGTCTTCAGACTACGAATAAAATAGAGTACTGTTGGTATCAGCCAACAGACCACTCGAAGGTTGGGAGGTTCATCCTGGAAGGATCAGCCTTCAGACTACGAATAAAAAAATAGAGTACTGTTGGTATCAGCCAACAGACCACTCGGAGGTTGGGAGGTTCATCCTGGAGGGATCAGTCTTCAGACTACGAATAAAATAGAGTACTGCCGGGATCAGCCAACAGACCACTTGGAGGTTGGGAGGTTCATCCTGGAGGGATCAGTCTTCAGACTACGAATGAAATAGAGTACTGTCGGGATCAGCCAACAGACCACTCGGAGGTTGGAAGGTTCATCCTGGAGGGATCAGTCTTCAGACAACGAATAATATAGAGTACTGTCGGGATCAGCCAACAGACCACTCGGAGGTTGGGAAGTTCATCCTGGAGGGATCAGCCAGCAGACTACGAATAAAATAGAGTACTGTCGGGATCAGCCAACAGACCACTCGGAGGTTGGGGGGTTCATCCTGGAGGGATCAGTCTTCAGACTACGAATAAAATAGAGTACTGCCGGGATCAGCCAACAGACCACTTGGAGGTTGGGAGGTTCATCCTGGAGGGATCAGCCTTCAGATAAAGAATAAAATAGAGTACTGTCGGGATCAGCCAACAGACCACTCGGAGGTTGGGAGGTTCATCCTGGAGGGATCAGTCTTCAGACAACGAATGATATAGAGTATTGTCGGGATCAGCCAACAGACCACTCGGAGGTTGGGAGGTTCATCCTGGAGGGTTCAGTCTTCAGACTACGAATAAAATAGAATACTGTCGGGATCAGCCAACAGACCACTTGGAGGTGGGAGGTTCATCCTGGAGGGATCAGTCTTCAGACTACGAATAAAATAGAGTACTGCCGGGATCAGCCAACAGACCACTTGGAGGTTGGGAGGTTCATCCTGGAGGGATCAGTATTCAGACTACGAATAAAATAGAGTACTGTCGGGATCAGCCAACAGACCACTCGGAGGTTGGAAGGTTCATCCTGGAGGGATCAGTCTTCAGACAACGAATAATATAGAGTACTGTCGGGATCAGCCAACAGACCACTCGGAGGTTGGGAGGTTCATCCTGGAGGGATCAGTCTTCAGACAACGATTGAAATAGGGTACGTCGGGATCAGCCAACAGACCGCTCGGAGGTTGGGAGGTTCATCCTGGAGGGTTCAGCGTTCAGACAACGAATGAAATAGAATGCTGTCAGGATCAGCCAACAGACCAGTCGGAGGTTGGGGGGTTCATCCTGGAGGGTTCAGTCTTCAGACTACGAATAAAATAGAGTACTGTCGGGATCAGCCAACAGACCACTCGGAGGTTGGAAGGTTCATCCTGGAGGGATCAGTCTTCAGACAACGAATAATATAGAGTACTGTCGGGATCAGCCAACAGACCACTCGGAGGTTGGGAGGTTCATCCTGGAGGGATCAGTCTTCAGACAACGATTGAAATAGGGTACGTCGGGATCAGCCAACAGACCGCTCGGAGGTTGGGAGGTTCATCCTGGAGGGTTCAGCGTTCAGACAACGAATGAAATAGAATGCTGTCAGGATCAGCCAACAGACCACTCGGAGGTTGGGGGGTTCATCCTGGAGAGATCAGCCTTCAGGAAACGAACAGAGAAGTCAGTAATTTTATAATATTACAAAAAAAGAGCAGTTAGTGAGGTAACATTTCTATGTTAGTTTGGTTACAGAAATTTGATAAAACTTATATTATTATATAATTGCAAGTAAACTAAAGTAATATTTCGTTTTAAAAATTTGTGTAATTAAGAAAACGTGTTTTTTTTATTTTTAGAACACCCTGTACCGGATACGCAGTTTTCAATACATCTTGGCTTTCTTTACATCATAACAATCATTATTCACTCAGACCGTTTAATATTCTGTTTAAAAGCCTGCAAATTTTAAAACGCCAAAACTCATTTGTTATTGTAAATATTAAAGCTCCTTTTAAGAATCTTAAATTGAGTTATTATAGTATGTAAAAATAATAATGGCGTTACATTTAAAAACGTTGAGGAAAATCACGTTTTGCTAATTTATGGAACACCCTGTTAACCATATTAAACTTTTGTACCATCCTGTAGATAGCTCAGGTTAAGATCTTTAAAATGAGAGGACGAACTCTATCAAAATCGTTTCTTGTACTATCAAACAGCCGCATATTTTTTACACACTGTATATATTTATCTAGTGAGTCAAAAATACCTTTACAAATAAAATCGCTGGAGAGAAATCAAAAAACCGTATAATTGCAAACAGACAAACAAATTCCAACTGTTCCTAGGGGGGATAGAGTTAGTTTTAACGATATCGCTTTCTCTCCAAAATCGTCGCCATAACAGTTTTCTCTAATCACTCCTTCACCCTTCCTTGCTCTACTTCAACCCTTAAAGTCATTACATTTAAATTAATTACAAACTTCGCCGTCTTAAGCACACATCACCTACAAATACATTAAATGCAACGACGCCCAAACCCCAAGAGGAACTTCGGCAGTCTATCAACACGAAACGTCAGCCAATCATTAGCGTTTATACACGCTACGCTATGCCAACATAGTTTTAACTTTAATTTAACCTAGTTTCTCTGCCAAGATAACAGAAATATCACTTTACATTCGAGCAATTATAACAAATAAATGTTGGAGGTTATTATTGATAGAAAAAGAACTGTGTTTAGGATTTCGTAAATTTGTCAATTTAATAAATAAATAACTTGGTTCAATTTAAAAACCTCCTCGTTTTGCTAATATTAGAACGAGATTATTTGTGTATATTCTAAGATATTTTCCTTTTTATAAAAATTATTCCCGATTTTTTAAATTCTTTTCAAAAATATCATTTTAGAGGTTTCAAAACTGAAAATTCTGTACACCAAGATTCAAAATTCAGATGTTTGTGTTGAAATATTAAACCAGATTGGGTTAATAAGTTTTATTTTGATTTATTATATTGGTAACTAAATTTGTAAATAGCTTGCAGATAAAAATAAAACTACTTTGAGTTCATAAACTCTCTCTAATAGAAAATTGCATTTAAAATCTAATTGGGCTGAGCGATGCTTACCTTATCCGCAATTTTTAACCAATTTTTAACGTTCTACTCCTTAAAAACTACCTATTGGATTTTGATGAAATTTAACATAATTTTTGTAATGCCTTGAAGAGTGCACAGTTAGAGCTTGTTGTGTTTACCAATTTTATTAAAATGTTACAGTAAACTGTTAAATATTAAAGATAATAAAACACAATTTTTTTTATTTTGTAATATCTACTTTTTATTTGTCTAGCCGACCAATGGTTTCGTCTGCCGGGTATTTCCCCAACCTTCCATTCATTGTATCCTAACTCCCATCCTCTAGTTTTAATGTTTTCTGTTTTTTTTCTTTTTTCTTCAGTCTTAAAATAGCCTTAGCCGACACCATTGGTCGGCTAGACAAATAAAAAGTGGATATTACAAAATAAAAAAATTGTGTTTTATTATCTATAAACATGGAATTCCACCAAGAACCATCGGTCTCAACAGTAATGAATGTTAAATATTAATTTCTCAAACCTAAATCTCAACCAGATGTTTTCTCCTATCAGATGTTTAAGATAGATGTTTGCCTATTAATATTATAATACAAATCACATGTTTTAGTGTTTAGATGCTTAGATCTGATCAAATGTTAAATTTGTATTGTAATACTAATCACATGTTAAGAATTTGGTGAAGTGTTGTATTGGTTTTATACAGAATGTCCCACGAAGAGGTCGCTATTATATGCCAGACATGTGGAACACTACAAACTTGACATTTTAAAGTTATGTTACACAGTAAAAAAGAACCTTCAGGCTTCATTTTTTTAATATTTAAACCAAAAAAATGACACATTTACGAAGTTAAAAGACTTGTGTGACAATTGTTTTAAACAAAATTACCCCTCCCCCCCTTGATTAACAAAACAATTTAAAATTTCCTACAACACCCAAGATACCAACTTTTGAACATTACATTTATTTGTTTTACTTTGTATGATCAGGTTGGGTTAGTACCATGATGGTCCTCGTCAACTTGTTTTTAATTTTTCTGATAAACCATTAATACTTTTGGAAAGTATTACATTAATGCCTTAGGGAGCATGCACTTAAAATATCAGCCTAAAAGTCATACCGGTTTTTCTTATAATAAAAAATTCAAGAATTTTTCCTCACCCTGTATTAACTTAAACAAACAATAATAAAAAAATTCCGAGGTCGCGGGCATGATCAGTGCTCATTTTATTCTCTTTGGTCAAAATATTGTCACAAGGGCAAATGAAAAGCTTAAGTAAATCCCCTAAAAAACTAAACTGAAGATACAAAGTTATTTTTCCTGTTATGACCTATCGTTTGTATAGAACAGGAAGTCGCAAAAAAACAAACTAAACAATGCTTTCTTGGAGGTAAGAATGATCACCTCCCATAGGAGTAGACCTCGCCGCAGAAGTATGTCCTCAGGGAAAACACTCGTCCCTAGAGATCTGAAAGGGATAGTTCTTGTGCTAGTATCAACTTTACGTCTCATCCAGAGTGGATTGATAGCTTTCTTCAAAATATATAACACATAATTATATATGTAACTGTTATAATGTCTTAGTAACAATATTAATTTAACAATAATTTGTGTTAAATAAATTTTATTTGAGAAATAATGCTACAAACCGACCTGTATTAATTTTAAGATTATACAATAGAGGATTGTTAGATTTTTCATATATAGTAGTTTATTCAGAAATCTCCCATTGTTTTTGTATATAAAAACGACGTTTCGAAAGTATGCATCCACTCTCATTAACAAGTGATAAAACTTAGAATATTTACAAACGTTAAAAGCAGGTAAACGTTAGGTTAAACATTTACAAGTATAGTAAAAAGGGATTAAGTTGATAGTTACTATTAGTAAGAAAACCAAAGCTAAATCTCTGAGCTGTCAAATACCCAAGACTATATAATATAAAATCAAAGAACTACAAACTAACACAATAAATGGCGTCCAAGTGTTTACCGAGATCATGCATGTGTCAAGTAACAAAAAGGTGTTCAATACCAAAGGAATATCGTGTTTGTTTGTTTTTGTTTCTTTTTTCCTTGTTGTTTAAATGCAAACAATATTTCAGTCATCATCACCTTATAAAGAAAACAAGGAAAGACCATACAATAAAGACCACTAATACCGTCAATGTCGGTAGAGAACTAGAGCGACTAAATAGGAAAAACAAAAGAGAGGGTTCTAACTCAGAACTACTTGAAAGAATGTGTAGATACAGGTAGGGTACCTCGGGATTGCCATGCCCGTACTCACTATAGTGAGCACATGAGAATAACGCCGCGTATTTGTTAATTTCTATAGACACCAATGATCGCAAATTCCCGACTAAACTAAATCTTTGTATGATTACATTTTAAAGCTCAGGTCTGAAAAATATGAAATGCTAACACTTTTAGACCTTTTTAAAAATAAATCGACACAGAAATTTAAAACATTCTGTACATATATATCTCCTCAACAACTAATAGCTATATTTGCTGACGTCGTCTTGTATTTTGTGTTGCAGAAATAAAGTGAATTTTTGTAGAAAATTGTGTTTTCATTCATTTGGATAACGGAATAGCAGAAAATATTTCCTTGTTGAATCGTCATTGCCTTTCCCCCGTGGAATAGTTTCCAAAACAGAGCTAGAACTTATTTTACAGATATTTGTTTTCATTTATTTTACAACTTAAACTGTTGAATTCATTTACGTAGAAATTTTAATATTGTTGCTCAGGGGTTCTATGTGCTTTGCACTATTGAAACTGAATTTGGTTTTTGATTTATTCCAAAAATAATAATTGTATTAACAGTTTTATTGAAAATACTCTTGACGTAACCCATTCCAAAATTTGGATAACTTATACAATTTTATAATATCAACTGCAAATTTGAATTGAGTGACGTAAAACTAAGCCTCATTATTTACACAAAACGCAGACACGTTCCTAATTTAAAATTATAAAAATCTATAGCGTTTATTAAGACGTCTATAATTGCTTTTTTTCTAATATTTTTAACAATTTTGTTTTTATAATAACTGTTTTATGTATTATTGTAAGAAACACGTTTGTGCATCATTTGGTGCACATTTTACGTTCTTCAACGTCCTTGTGAAAGATTATATAACCATGTTTAAAATTTGAATTTGGCTGACATTTTGAAATCTATAGACTGATTTTTCTAGTTAGGAAACATGTAAAACCAAACATACATTCAAAATTTGCGAAATACAAAACTTAAATTGAGAATTCAATAACATTTATTATTACTGATTTGATCTTATTTTAAGATTTAACTATCTTACTTTTATAACTATCTCGTTTTGTATTGAAACGTGTTGGACACCACTGGATACAAATTATTAAAATCTAATGAGCTATTACGGGACGATGTACGAAGTTTGAGTGAAAAATCTTATTTTAAATTTAAAACTGCCCACCATTTTTTGAAATTTACTCATTTTTCTAGTTATGAAACTTGTAAATGGTTCTTAAAATCGAGATGCATATAACATTTGAGCACAAAAACTTTAATTGTGACTTCTAAAGTATTAACTAACACACAGAATATACATAGTTATGTTCTGATGAGCTGAAAGTTGAAGAACTTAAACAAGCTCCGAAAATCTAGGTTAGTGGCGCATATAGAGCCATTAAACACAACACCAGGCTCCCACTATTAAAATAGGTACGCGGAGCAATATCCACCACTAGCACAATACTACCAACACGAAACCGTCCTCAGCGCATGCCCCCAGAAGTCAAGCTGATCATTCTCCCATGGTACTCATGTCGGTAAGTTTTTTCCATGCCACGTTTAATCACCTAAGCGGCGCCTGTAGGGTAGATTGGGTAACCCATCAGCCGAAGCTGGAAACAAGACGGCATGCCGGAAAGCTTTTCTCTCGTTTGGTTGAGCCGACATCGTGGGGTATTAGTGAACGATCCTTTTTTTTTTTTTAATCCTCCCTTCCACCTAGGATTTATGTAGCAAGGTTCCCCAAGCTACGTGTGGTGAGTAGCTGTCAGATCCCTTACGCGATACTTTAGTTCACATTATTTACGGAGGGCGGTGCCCGTAAACCCACCAGCAGAAGCTGGAAGCATTCCCCCAGTTGTTGGTGGCTACACCCAAAAAAAAATACATAGTAACATATACACTTGTATAGTGATTAAATAATAGTTACAAATTGTTTCAATGGATATGATCGGTGGACATTTCAAAGTCTCTATTGCCGCTATTTCCATAGGGGAAATGTAGTCCAATTTGTAGTCTTTTTTTTTTTTTTTTTTTTTTTTTTTTAATTGGAACAAAATTCTGCGCATATCGCTTGTTTAAACATTGTACGTAGATTACAACAAACACAACGCGCCTTGGTAACTTTCACCCTTTTTTTATCTTAAAACCACTCTTGAGAGTACATTTTAAAAAAACCTTCTTAAGTAGATTGCGAAGAAAATTGACGCCGTCATTAATCAAAGTTTGATATCTCTTTTATGGGCGCAAAATGACGAGTAGTAGTGTAAATCAGGGCGGTTTAGTTACAAATGGAGGTGAACCAAAGTTGCTTTTTGGGGGAGATCTTCTTCAATTTTACTTATTCGTAAACTTTCAAAAATAGCTGCATACCCTTAAAGGCGGTCTTTAACTCAAAGAGGGGTAAAAGTTTACAGGTTTTGTCGGGGTTCTTTTTCCTGTATTTTACGTAATTTTTGTGTAGGCTAATTTGAATGGATTTATTCAAAACCAAGTATTTTTTTTTTTTTAAACAGTACCCTTTTAAGGACAGTTTTGGGTCCAAGAAAAGGTAAAAAACGTTCAACAATAATTGTCGGTGATTTTTTTGAAACTTTTTTTTCCCCTTAATTTGTTCAAAACCAAAGATTGACAAAAATGTTTCCCTTAAGGTCGATTTTGGCCAAAAAATGGAATGAAAGATACTTTGGCGTATGTCGGCGTTATGTTTTCTATTTAAATTCATGAATCAAGTTATGTATATCCACCGAACCAGTTGATACAATGGAAGTATGTATCTACACTCCTTGATAATATTGATTTTAATACAGGTCAGACTAGATTTATAGTAAAGAGAGAAAGTCGGTAACTAAACACTCCTAACGATGGTCCACCTCTAATACGATATTACCTCTAATAAATCAACTCTAATGGAAATAATTTCAAAAGGTGTCCTCTTTATTTATAACAGGGAGAAGATCGTAAATAGATTAAAATCTACTAATACCCGGATAATCAAACACATAAACATGTTAAAACTGTCTACTCTGTTTACTTGAAGCTTATGTATCTGATTATTCAGATTTAAATGTAAGATAAGATCTGAAACGAGTTGTTGATAATACAGATTTAAACATATGGTCACAACCGGCATTCCTGCATTACCCACGCGTTCTGATGACATCTGGCGGTGAATGATGCAACTATTATCTTGTTAGATGTATATCTGTTAAAGGCAGAGATAAATTATCTTCAACTAAAGATCATGTTACAAGACTAATTCTTGTACTCTATGATTAGGCGTTTATTTTATTGAGGGATTAGGATTGTGGGTGAAGTTGATTAGACTCAGTTTACGATCAATCCCTGTCGTTTTGGTTGTTTTTATAGTGAGTACATTTCAGTCGTAGGAAACATTGTGTATACTTTACGCTTTTATAGTGGGTACATTTCAGTCGTAGGAAACATTGTGTATACTTTACGCTTTTATAGTGGGTACATTTCAGTCGTAGGAAACATTGTGTATACTTTACGCTTTTATAGTAGGTACATTTCAGTCGTAGGAAACATTTTGTATACTTTACGCTTTTATAGTGGGTACATTTCAATCGTAGGAAACATTTTGTATACTTTACGCTTTTACGGTGGGTACATTTCAGTCGTAGGAAACATTTTGTATACTTTACGCTTTTATAGTAGGTACATTTCAGTCGTAGGAAACATTTTGTATACTTTACGCTTTTATAGTGGGTATATTTCAGTCGTAGGAAACATTTTTTATACTTTACGCTTTTACGGTGGGTACATTTCAGTCGTAGGAAACATTTTGTATACTTTACGCTTTTATAGTAGGTACATTTCAGTCGTAGGAAACATTTTGTATACTTTACGCTTTTATAGTGGGTACATTTCAGTCGTAGGAAACATTTTGTATACTTTACGCTTTTACGGTGGGTACATTTCAGTCGTAGGAAACATTTTGTATACTTTACGCTTTTATAGTAGGTACATTTCAGTCGTAGGAAACATTTTGTATACTTTGCGCTTTTATAGTGGGTACATTTCAGTCGTAGGAAACATTTTTTATACTTTACGCTTTTATAGTGGGTATATTTCAGTCGTAGGAAGCATTTTGTATACTTTACGCTTTTATAGTGAGTACATTTCAGTCGTAGGAAACATTTTGTATACTTTACGCTTTTATAGTAGGTACATTTCAGTCGTAGGAAACATTTTGTATACTTTACGCTTTTATAGTGGGTACATTTCAGTCGTAGGAAACATTTTGTATACTTTACGCTTTTATAGTGAGTACATTTCAGTCGTAGGAAACATTTTGTATACTTTACGCTTTTATAGTAGGTACATTTCAGTCGTAGGAAACATTTTGTATACTTTACGCTTTTATAGTGGGTACATTTCAGTCGTAGGAAACATTTTGTATACTTTACGCTTTTATAGTGGGGATATTTCAGTCGTAGGAAACATTTTGTATACTTTACGCTTTTATAGTGTTTACATTTCAGTCGTAGGAAACATTTTGTATACTTTACGCTTTTATAGTGGGTACATTTCAGTCGTAGGAAACATTTTGTATACTTTACGCTTTTATAGTGTTTACATTTCAGTCGTAGGAAACATTTTGTATACTTTACGCTTTTATACATAACTAACCATTTGTATCAACCCTATGAGTTTAAACAATTTTACGTAACACAAATGGAGACATAAAAAGTAACGAATGTGCAAGCATTTCTTTTTTTCTTTTCTTTTTTTCACATAATTGAAAAAGTTAATTTTTTACTATATTTTATTTCACGACAGCCCGTTTTTCGTTGTTCTCAAAGTTATATTTATTATTTCGGAACACCCACTTTCATTCTTTCAAATTAACTGTTCTTGAGTAGCCTTCATTTATAAAATGGGGCATAAAATTGAAAACCTTGTAGATCATTATTCGGCCTAATTGGGGAAAATCTTATTCACAAATCACATAACTATTTGGTACTGGTTTAGGCGTAACTGCGTAACAAATACACAAACGTAATGTCAACAGGACCTCGTTACACCGATTTAATATAATTCAATTATCATAAAATCTGTTGCTCAGCTTATCCCCAGTTTGTTTCAACTACCTCCGAAGTCTTTCCAGCTGTTTATTTGTATTAAAGCGTCACAATAAGAATGTTATGGTAACTGGTTCGGCTGATCTTAAAATTGCGAAGTTTTTTGATGGTTGTTTCAAAACTAAAATGTCCCCTTTCCCAAAACTATAAAACGGAAGCCATTTTGTATAAAGCGGTCAATAGGTAACAACATTTACGAGGTTGCTGTTTTTATAGGTTATGCAATATGCATAGCAATATCGGAGGAATTAACTACAACCGGCAAGGCTTATTTATTGCTACAATAAATCTTAAAAGCACTTTAGTGTCTAAGTTAGGATTAAATACTGTTGTGTCTTGGTTATAGAAAAAATATGACACACATATTGGATTTCCAAACGACAAAAATATGATAGATTTAAAATATTAACACAGGAATGCAGATTAGATAGGACGAAAATTACCCACTTCGTTGGCAGCCATTTTGAAATCTAATCTTAATCTCGAATAGTGAAGCTTGTTTCTTTTTTTTTCTCGTCTCCGTCATCGGGCTTTATAAACAAATGGCAGAAATTGAAACTCCCACTCCTCCAAGAGGTCAGTGTCGGTAAAGAACAGAGATCTAATCTAACCTAACCTAACCTAACCTAACCCAAGATGTGTAAATCCAGCAAAGCTATCTCGGGATTGGTAAACCCGTGGTTGTTCGTGAGAAGTCAAAATGGCTAAAATGTTTATATTTATATAAAGCGATGTTTCTCCTTCTGTCTGTACGTTATAACTCGAGAACCGCTGATCGGATATTCATTCTTTTTCTGTAACATGTCGCTTACGTCATCTAGTCAGTTTTTAGTGTATATTTTTAAAATTAGTAGCTTATTTCCAAATTTGTAGAATCATTTGTCCCCAACGTAACATATTTTATGTATTTTATTCAAATTTTAAACGTCAACCTATAGTTTTCTAGAGCCTATGTTGATACATTATTTAAACACTGAATGAAATAGCCGTAGCAGATTCTAATTTATAACTACTTTTTGCTGCTAAAAAAATAAGAAACAGGTTGTTTAGACACATTTTCAGAATTTTCATTAAAATTTCAGGGACAACACTTTTTAACAGTAACAAACATTTTTATGAGTGACATCATTCATACATATTTCAAACGTTAATTAGAAATGAAAACTTTTTTCCGAAATAGGTACATAGTTAACCATTTTTTGACTGAAAATAGGAAGTTCAGCTTTGTCTTTATATTTGTATTTTGGTGTATTCTCTAAAAATATTCAGCCATAGCCTTACTTTCATGGGGACAAAATTTTTGTATGATGTAAACGCTAATTCGTACAGAAACATTATTCTTTTTTTTTCATTGATGCAAGAGTTTTTAATTTTTAACCATTTTTGATAGTAGCAGCAGGTGTATTTGACTGACCACGTACCTTAATAAAAAAAAACAGTCTTCCTTTATTTTATCCGTTAAACAATTACTTCTTCGCCTCAGAAGCAAAATCATGTTGATATTCGTAATTCACAATCAACTTTTTTTAAGGCAAGATGAGATGAGTTAAAATGTAATTTGAGGAAAATATGTTTTGTTGCACCTTATTGGAAAACTCATTTAATGCAATCCAAACTCAATTTCATGTTGTAAGTTGTTATTTTAAACAGCACCAACATAAGGTTTTGTCAACTACAAAAAGTTTTAACTAAAACAGCTATGTAGAGTAACAATTAAATGACAAGCAAACGTTCTCAAATTAAATATCTAAATACTAACAGAAACAAAACAAACTGGCTAAATTTACTTATCGTTTCTTAACAGTTGAATACAATCACTCCGTAACGTCACAGAATCTTTCAATTATAATTCGTCCTCACCTGAAAAAAAGCATATATTAATTTATAATCATGTCAGATAATATTTATTGTCGTTATCGTTATCATTATAATTATTATCACTATAATTGTTATTGTTATCTTTATAGTTATCGTTATCGTTATCATTATTATTATTATCATCGTTGTCCGTATTGTTATCGCTATCGTTATCATTATTGTCGTTATCGTTATTATTATCACTATAATCGTTATAGTTATCTTTATAGTTATCATTATCGTTATCATTATTATTATCGTTGTCCTTATTGTTATTGTTATTGTTATCGCTATCGTTATCATTAATATAGTTATCGTTATCATTATTATCGTTATCGTTATCATTATAATTATAATAATTATCTCTATATAATTTTTATTGTTATCTTTATAGTTATCGTTATCGTTTACATTATTATTATCGTTGTCCTTATTTTTATTATTATCGTTATCGTTATCATTATAATTATAATCATTATCTCTATATAATTTTTACTGTTATCTTTATAGTTATCGTTATCATTATTATTATTATCGTTGTCCTTATTGTTATTATTATCGTTATCGTTATCATTATAATTATAATCATTATCTCTATATAATTTTTGTTGTTATCTTTATAGTTATCGTTATCGTTTGCATTATTATTATTATCGTTGTCCGCATTGTTATTATTATCGCTATCGTTTTCATTATAATTATTATCATTATCACTATAATCGTTATTGTTATCTTTATCGTTATCATTATTGTTATTATTATCGTTGTTCTTATTGTTATTGTTATCGCTATCGTTATCATTATAATTATTGTCATTATCGCTATAATCGTTATTGTTAAATTTATAGTTATCTTTATCGTTATCATTATTTTCAGTACCATTACCATTACCATTATTCCGTCCTTCCATCGTCGTTGTCATTGTCATTATTGTTGTTAGCGTAGTTGTTGTCTGTATGTAAGCACGATAGCGACCACACAATTTAAGATAGAAATGTGAAATTTGATAAATGAATTACAGTGTGCTCATATTAAATCATTGGAAATCAGAAAAATTGAATGGAAAATGTCAAAATGGTAGCCATATTAAATAGATTTTTTTGTTCAAATCTCGTGTGTTATTCAACTCACAACACACTGATATGCTGATTTCAATTCTGTATGTAATGGTACCAATCTCATCTCTATACAATGACAAATAGCGAAGTCGTTCTTAAAAAATATAATTTCAAACGCTGAACGTCCCAAGAAAATGTTTATAGTTACGAAATCGGAAGGGTGCTGAGTCACCGAGACGAACTGTAGTTGTACAGCTTCGGGGCCCGCCAGGAGCGAGCGAAGCGAGTGGAGATTTTAGGCGTCAAGAATGAAGTGAAATACACAATACAAAGTTCATAACAAACTTACCCTTATTCTTGATCAAACAATACAATTTAACATTTCCTACAAGGCTCAAAAAACAAAGGTTTGGTCATTCAGAAAGCCTGTATTACATTGAATGATAGTGCTTGGTAAGAACTACAATGACACTCACCAACTTGTCCGTACTGTTTTCTCTAATTACGTTTTTGATTCGTTTGGTTTTTCCTCTTTAATCACTAAATCAATATTAATCCCGAACGTAGAGTTTACATGTATAAAACCACTTTAGCATCTACACCGTAAAATTATTCACGCCGAAAACGTCTCAATCTGAAGGTACTGAAATTATATTATGATGCATGCAAATTAAATATTAACATAATAGTAATAAAGTAGGCCTACAGCATGATCTTGTTATAAACCGGTTTCATAAAATAGGACTTAACCTTTTTATGCCCAAAGAATGAACATAGGATGTGTAATCGAATATGAACCTGGAGTTTAGTAGAGTAGAGAATAACAAGTTTGCTGTATTTAAAGTGGAATTTCTTGAAAACGAGAATTTTTAATTTTGTTAATTTTTTTTTTATAAATTACGTATTTACAAAATCAGGTTTCTTGTTAAATCACCGAAAGTATATACTGGAGAAAACTATAAAAATCGGTTTAGTTGTTTACACTGTAGAGTCGATAAATCAGAACATCTGGGATTCGGTCGATTGTTTGAATTCATTTAGTCCTAAGAACGGGTAAATTTATCAAGTATTTTAAATTAAAAATTCTGAATAAACTTTGAAACCACAAAACAAAATGCTACAATTTTATGGCACATCGAAACAAGTTGAGAGCGCCATCACTGTACTCACCCAACCTCATTGTTGCAAAGAAGCAGATCCTATAAATGTAATACTTAAACGTTGTTTTCTTTGTCTTCGCAGAAAATATTAAATTGTATTGGTAGATAATGAGTATTATCAAGTAGGGGAATTTTGTTTAAAACAGTTGTTACACATGTTTCTGAACCTAGTCATTGTGTATATCGCTACTTTCTTAAAGTCGGCTAGATATGTATGTATAGCAGTATCCACTCGCTTCGCTCGTGCGGTGTTTTGCCAAAGACAAATTCAAATTTTTAATACAAATTTATTGGTCTCTCACATTATCTCCATTCAAAAAAAAGTAAAACATGACATGATAAAATTACAGATAAATTGGTGGTTTTAAAGCTCACTTGTATTCAAATTTATTCATCACAATGCAATCTAAATACATCAGTAGAAATAGATTTTTGTCCTCTATTTAGAAACACTGCAAATGTAAAATAGTCCATTTATGTAAAACCTTTCATTTAACGTACAACTCAACCTATCTTGTCCGTTGTAGGTTGTAGGTTGATTATTTGAGGTATTTTTTTTTTTTGAAAAAAAAACTGTCAGAAATGCGTCTGCATTCAAATATTGTTTAACGTTTATTCCTAATTTTATTTATATAAGTAAAACATAATCAAGATGAAGATAAACTCAAAATCCAACATTTCAGATTTGGCAGCCATTTTGAAATGATACGAGATATACATTTAAAATGTTACGTCTTGTTTGGTTTTTATTGGTAATGGTAAATGATTACTGCAATCAAGATACTGTCATACCCATACCCAAGATACCCCATACATGTTTCTTTCAGCCTCCAAATTTTGAAAAATTCTCTTAATTCTGGTAATGTAAATTAGTAACGTGAAAATGTACACTCCGTTCTTAGCTCAAACGTTTATTATAATACGTTTAATACAAATCCCCTGATACAACAGGTATTTATAAATGTATATCAAAAACTGTCCCGAATCCCACAGATGTTACAGTTTCCAGATCGCAATCGTTCGTAAATATTAGAAAACACAATAAAACCCATGATAATTTTATAAATACAATGGCGAAACCAACCAGTATTCTTTCCAATAATAAAAGAAGGATCCAAGGATAACAAGGCGTGACATCATTATTGGAGCCATTGTTATGCAAATCCAGTGCAAGTGCGGTCGGACAGGTAACAAGACTAATGATATCATTCAAACCAATGTCACAACTTAAGTGTAATGTCTAAACACACCTTGTTTTATCTCGTTGGGGGGGGGGTTGTTTGTTACAGTCGATTAGTTTTCACTTTGTGCAGTCCTTTCTCTGATTTTATCTACTCTTCATTTAGTATTGTTTTTATATATTAACTGCGTCATCAAATAGTTATCAAAGAACAAATTGATTCTAATGTTTTTATGATGTGTAATCAAAGAAAAATATGTTATTGGGCAATTGTTACACACCAGAGTGTATATGTAAATAACATAAAATACAATAAATTGTAAAACAATATTTATTATTATGAATTAAAGTTTATAACCATACTCGGAGCTATCCCACATGAGAAGGCATTAGTAGCTAAATTTGCCGAAGAGACAACTGTCCTTAGCGTTGAATTTATTGCAACTTCTATACGCCAACTGACAAAGTGTTGGAGAATTAAACACTTTTTGAAACAAAATACATATAAATTTCACTTAAATAGTTCGTTTCCCTACATCAGTAAATAATCAGATTTTACTACATGCGGATACAATCAATTACTTGTGAGTGACCTTACTGTTAGGATTTAGGATATAAAGTTAAGTTAGAATGTAATAAATAAGTCCACTCAATATTAAAAGTTAGATTATTGCTTATCTTGTAACCTAGTAACGCGTTACAAGTGATCAAGAGTAAATAAGCCAAGGTAGGTAGAAAATCGAGATCAGACTCAGCAACGGTCAGTTATCTACGGCTGGAATTGGCAAGAGGTTGCCAGGAGGCTGAGCAGAAGAGACTGGACCAGTGGGAGAGTCTGCCGGGATAAGATTGTTAAGCGAAGAGAAAGATCAACACGTACACGGAACTACGAGGAGAAGGAAGTAGAAAGGTGAGCAAACTTCATGTGCAGAGTAAAATATATTCTGTCATAATGATTGTTTATCCACAGGTGTCTATTGAGTGGACATAGAATATTTATCTATTACTGAACATTCTAACTTAACTTAACTTTAAATCATAAATTAACCTTCAATCCTAAATCCCAACATTATGAAGAAACTGAAGTGAAAAGAGTATGTTGAGAAAAGAAAATATTAGTATAAAACAGAAAACTGTACTGGCTGCAGCTTTCATTTCAAAATAACCTTGTGATATACAGATACATATGAAAGTCTATCTCAATTGTGAGGCTGCACAAAGAAACCTAATATAAAAATAATCTTCATTTTCCAGAATAAATTATTTCGTGGAATAGTCAATGTCCAGTGGTAATACACAACCAAATAACGATGATCATTGTGACTTACACACAAACTATAAAAATTAAGGAAACCCAACAGCTTCTTGCAAACGACAACTTTGAAATGTTTCCCCTAAGATGGACATTGTGCGTTCCCTCGAAAACCTCTTTACTAAGATAATTATAATTAATTGTATTAACCTATCATGGGTGTTTTATAAGGTAGGAAATGATTAATCGATCTTGTATTAGATTGGTTATAATAAAGATAAGAAAAGTATTTATATATAATAAATGTTTAAAGGTATGTCTCACGTTTTGGGACATCCTGTACCTTGATATGTTAGAAAATGTTAGATAATAATTTATCTGATTAATTTTGTACAGGATTAAATTGCTGCTTGTGTTGTCTCTATATTAATTTTTTTATGCTAAAACAAAACTGAAGTTTTTAGGTCTTTCTTGTACATTGTGTATCGGAGAAAGATCTCTACTTGTTTGTTTCAACAAAATAACAATTTTAAAACGAGGATTCCCATTTTGACAGAAGGAACTTTGGCACATCCCAGTGTCGGTTTCCCTTCACATCTTAAGCTGTTATCTCTTAGACTTCTCGGGCAGACCCAACAAATTGAGATCTCTGAATTTATGGTATCAATAAGAACAAGTATCCCGTTATAGTTGTAGGAGCGACGTAAATTCTCATATCAGAGTCTCCCTATATTCTGCTAAAGTACCAACACCTGTCATTTATATTCTTCTGCAAGTGCCACCAGCGCTCTAATGGCCAGTGCTCTCGTTTTATAAGTGTCCTCCGAGTTCAATTCTCATAAGTGCTTTAAAAATTACGGAGTTGGCCAGTATTATAGAGTTAAATTGGTAGCTAACTCTGATTGAGAATGCTAGAACAACAGCGACAGAAATTATATATGCTAACCACATGTTACTTGATAGAAATGCTATCCAGCAGGTCCAGCTCCTTTGGTGTTATAAAGCTACACAAAGTTGGAATCTGTCCATGAACAGCTTTTCCAAATCTGATGAGTAAACGTGGACTAGTAATGACTGTACTACATCCTGCCCCTATCTTCCAGCTCTGAGTTGTAAAAGTCAGATATCCTTAAACCAAAAAACTGAAATTAACTAAAATAATTGAGATTTTTGAAGAGTCTTAGTAACGAGAACTACATTTTCATTGTTTAGACAGTGATGTAGGTTGTTAAGTGTGTTTTGTTCATTGAAAATCTCTTTTAATTAAATTTATTAAAACACCTTAAACAAATTAGTGCTTGTTTATCCAATTATTGTAAAACTAAAAAGGTCAAAGTGTCACAGTGTCACAACGAGTGCCTCCTCAATGGGCGTAGTCCACACGAACAATAACTTCACCTCCGCCGAGTGTAACACAAGCGATAAGTGACATAACACGTTTACTGTCTGGACAAGACTTTACACTTTCATTCCGCAAAATGATTCCGATACAGAGTGTATGAATGCTAATGTGGCACGCGGTGAAATAAGTGATATATTGTCGGGTAAAAAACACGTACACGAGAACAAGGTTCTTGTAAGTATAGAGTCTGGGTGGTAAAGATCTGAACCTGCAAAACATGTATTGGCAATAAAGGAAATTTACCTTGCAGTTAAAAAAATCACATTGTCTTATTTCGAGTAAGACTGCAATATTGAAATGAAAAATTAATTAATGATTTCCATTCCAATGGGTTCTGATAGGTTTAAAACATTCACTACTGAAAAGAGTCAAGTACTGTAGATCTAAAAAACTATCTCTGCGATTAAAATTTCAATTCAGGAGTTGAAACAAACCGCGATGATTTTTCGATTAGGTCATAAGATTCAGATTTACAAAATATCTACGTTTTAAAAACAAAATAAATTGCAATTTATACAGCGTAATGTTATAAAATATTATCTGAGCTCGCGTGAAAATCTAACTTTGTGTGTTCCTTCCGTGTACATTACACGATTTACATATTTTGGTTTTTTTCAGATCAATGCAGTGAATTATATAATTAATTGTTCAAATTAATTAACCTTTTCAATTATTGATATTCAAGTACTTGCTGTTCTTTCCTTGTTAGTTTTCTTAATATTTGTAAAGCAAAACAGCACATCGCAGTAGACCACAAAATAAGACAACTCCTGAGTTATCGCGTCAACGAAAAAGGTACCAAATTTCAGTAAACTACGCGACGGTACACTTTCCTTGGTAGTTAGTTATCTTGTATTACACCTACAAAGAGAAATATTAAGGATAAATGAAGAGTAAATGCAATAAGTTTTTGTCAGAGCTGAACCTCGTTAAATATGACCGATTTTTTTGTTTTTGTACAACTTAAAGCCTGGAGCCCAAGTACTTCCAATAAATTGTATCTAGCTTTCAACCCATTAAGTACAGAGTTAAACGTAGACATTTCTCCTCCCGTTATATAGAATTCATTTACTAGTCGTCATGTTCCACATAATTCAAATAAAATCATTAAATTACCTTTCTTTTTTATATATTATAAAGTAAAAAGTATAAAAAGTATCTCTTTTTTCTAAAAAGAGCAATCTCTTGTTCAAAGCATAGCCAACAGACCGAAACATGTTTCTCTCACCATCCAATAGCTCAGGCTACATCTCACCATCCAATAGCTCAGGCTACATCTCACCATCCAGTAGCTCAGACTACATCTCACCATCCAGTAGCTCAGGCTACATCTCACTAGTGTACTCTCTCGACTAAACCTACCTATAGCTTTGTAACCTCTGAACCGATTTTAATAATTCTGTCAATTCTACATAACATTAGATATGTTCCAAATTTGTTATTGATAAAATGTATATTGTAGTTAAAACGTCAACATTATAGTGAAGAATATGTAATTCGTCTTAATCGCTTGTCAAAACTGTTAAAACTTAGGAAATACTGTACCGATTTAAAAAAAATTAAATTGGAATTAGCGTTTAAATTATATACCAACTGACGAAGCTCTCCCTGAAATTTTTAAGATGAAGCCACAAAATATGTTCAAAAATCTAAATTTTCGTATTTTTTTGCAGCAAAAATTGTTATAGCTCGGAAACTACAACTTTGATTGCAAAATAAATTTTCAGTTTCAATTAGAACAGATATGTATCAACTTTATCCCTAACGAAATTAATTTGACGTTGTGATTGTGTGTTTTAAGAAAATATGTAAAATATTGTTGTTCTGATTTTTATAACACACACGTGCAGACAAATATCGTTGTAACTTTGAAACTACTGAAGCAATTTAAATTAAACAAAGACTAAAACTTGGTTTGATAACGTAACTCTATAGGAAACAAAACAGTACGAAAATCAGATCAGCCATTCTCTAGGTATAAAGTTACAAACAAATAAAAACAGATACAGATAGTGTTTTATGTAAGATAGAAAAGGGAAAAGGTAAAACTATTAGCTATGGAAATATTTCTAGAAAGTTATGAACTATAAATTTATTTCGTCTGCAAATCTTGTCAACCTTGTATCTTCATTTTTTTTAAAAGATACAGAAAATAAAATAACATCACAGACACACAGGGAAGTTAAAAAACAGTAACAAAAGAAAGATTACTTCTTTTACACAGTCAAACGTATACTAAACTGAACTCATCTCTTCCCTTTAAACATTTTATTCAAATGTTCCGCTTAATAACCCAATGTGAAAGCCGACTGATAAGGAGCCGCTGCACTCTTCAACATTAACAACTCCATTTAGGATAAAACTAACACAAGTGGATCCGTATTTTAAAGGTTTACTTTCAATGGGTTGGCCTCTAACTTTAGTTGCTTCAAACAAAAACAAAATAGTGTTAATGTATCACTTAGTGTTCTAAACAGAACGATACACCTTCAAACAAAATGAAGTTCACTCTTATTAGGTACAAGGTGTAATTCAACAATGAATATGGTAACCCATAACCTAAAAATTTTACATAAAAATTTTAAAATGAATCAGTCATCATTTTTATGTGGGTGTGACATTTAATTCCAAAATATGAACAACTGAAACCATAGCATGACCTTAACGAATACAGTGTAATTAGGTAAGGTTATGTAAAAAAGAAATTAGTAATGGGAATGTTTTGTGTAACGGAAGTATATCTTGGACTTAAAATAGCTGGAGATTAGACTGTTCATGAAACATGGTTGATAAACAAGGCAACAAAGGCATCTTACGCGCCAATTTTCAAGAGGAATTCAGGACAGTGCGGTTGGAAACCCACTTCTTCTAAACCCTTTTGATTCATTTTACGAAATAGTATCACTTTTATTATCCACTTTTAGTAAAAAAAAAAAGTAAAAATATTCACATAAAATCATATGAATATTTATAGATTTTAACTTTTTATTTTATTTTTCTTATTATTTTGATTCATTTTATGCAATTGTATCACTTTTATTATCCACTTTTAGTAAAAAAAAAATATATATTCACATAAAATCATATGAATATTTATAGAATTAAACTTTTTTTCCCCCTTTTTTTTAAAGAAGGTATAGATAGATGACACTACCAGCGCAGTGTCATTCCAGACTTATATTTACAAACTAGGGCACGTATAAAAGCGTGACTAGGAACATACAGTGATTTAAAGCTTGTTCGCAATAATTTATCAACATTAGGCAATTTTCAACGTTTAAATGAGCAATCCTTTCTTGTTTTGTTAATACTTCTTTCGTAAAATATGATTTTTTTTTAATATGACTAGGGACATTGCACACGTAAATAAATATATAATATCTTTTTTTGTACGCTCAGGGGCTCACTTTACTTGGGAATATTGTGGGAAACTAGTTGGATCTACACTTTTTTCTTGCAGTCTTGGGTTAGATACCTCTTTTTCATCTTTCCTATCCAGTCTTGTTCTTGTTCTTTTCGAACCCTGACTCTATTAAAGTATTTGAGAGGGCGAAACCTCTATCCCTCGAATACTCTAATACTGTTCTTTTCTTCTTTTTTATTGTAAGGCAATGTTGACTGGGGTTTTTTCACCTTTAAACAACAAGAGAAATAATGTTCTTTTGTTTGTAAACTGTGCTAAATATTCATTAGTTGTCGTTTGAAGTTGACGTTTAAGAGTTCCCTCTAACGTTTTAGGTTTAATATTTTACATTATGTAAAGTGGTGAGTCTTTTTTTATTTTATTTTGAATCAAATTTAGTAAGAGTTGGAATGGGTATAACGAGAAAATGACATGTTCTTAAGAACGGGCGATCCCAATGATTTGTTATTTTTTTACAGAGAGGACTTATTCTAGTCTATTTCAAATGTTAACAAAGTTATATATTTTCACAAAATCTAATGTAGATGCAGTTGCCCCCCCCCCAAGAAATTTTAAACATTATAACTGAACAAAACGTATAAGCTTTTTTTAATTTTTCTATTTTTAACATTAATCTTTTCTTTTTTTTTTAAGCAATACCTTTTGGTGTTTTTTGAAAGTACTTTTAGCAATATTCTTTATAACAATTTTGATTTTAAAATATAATGAGTTAAACTATGTATAAAACATCCACCGTTTAGCTAAATAAAATTTAAGTACTTTCTTTTCTAGATTCTAAAAAAAAAAAAGTTAAAAAATCACTGAGAAAACAGTATAAATTAGAGAAAATTTGAAAAAAAAAAATGAACATTCATTTGGTAGTGTCCTGCAAAGTATTATGGTTGTTCAGGGTGTTCTTTATCAATATTTTATAGTCTACTAAAAAAATAATAAAATTCTATCGCGTCATGCATAAAAAAAAACAATAATCTGTGATAACATGAGTAAAAACTACTATTGTTCCTTAAAGAGGAGATCTATAATTTCAACCCAAAAGAGACAAATTCTTTTCTCTTTCTCTTGACTTAAAGAGAGATACAAATTTCATAAGGAATGATTAGATAGATATGGGTCATGTATGATGGTTCTGATGGAAGCATAAATAGACTTTCACTCCAAATTTATGAAAATTATTTTAAATTTACAATCCATAACTTTGAAAGAGTTGAATTCAAATTTAGGATCGGATTTTGTACAAGTACTTTAGAATATATGTGTTGACTACGTCAACTATTTGTAAATATGAGAACGTAACAAACAAAATTTAAATGATAAACAGTGCAAAAATATTGCATAAACTTTCCCACTCACCCATCCCCAAAACCAAATAAAATCAACCGAAATTATGTGTCACTAAAAATGTCTGTTCAGTGTTGTCAGTAAAAAAATGAAAATGAACCTTGGGAAATATATATTTATATAGGGCATGAGGTTACTTCACTTGAGTAACAGATACGCCCTCATAGTAAATTGTAATCTTTTTAAATCGATTTTTTTATGTCGGTGTTCAGTTCATTTTTTTTCGTCAATTATTTGTGAACGGTAAAACATTTTCTTGGTATTTAACACACGGAACATTAGTCTTGATATTTCATTAAAAAATGTGAATGAAATCTGTTGAGTCGGTTTTGAGAGATTGCGTCTTTTCTCACGAGATAACTCACGATTCGGAATGTTTAGAGAGATGGTGATCAAAACTATTTATTTGAATCTTTTAAAGCTAAACTTGAGCAAAATTTGACCAACATCGTTTTAGCCGATTTTCAGTCAATTGTAATTTTTTTTTATGAACGCTACACCAAATTTTAACTTATTGAAAAGCCTCCAGAGATATGGCTAAAATATTCCCACATATAAAATTTGTTTAAAATCTGTAAAGACGAGGCGACAGATGACAGACAAAATAAAACCCCTTTTTGGGCTCAAGGGTCCCCAAGTAGTCTTGATTTTTTGAGCCCTTTTGCTAAGAACGAAATTAAAATTGGTTTTAAATTTAATTAAAAATTTATTCTCTACATATTACCAGACAGTAACTCCACACTAAAGGTAGAACTCAAATATTGCAAACTTGATTTTAGTTTTCTATTAACTGTTGAATTGTCAGCAACTGTGACTGTTCATATAAAGTTGCGAAGTGCACCAGATGGTGCCTTACATTGGTTTAGTTCAAACCGCAATCTTGACAAGTATCAAAACTAAAATCGAGCTTTTTACATCAAAAGCAGAGTTGCTGAATTTGCTTATTAGTTTCTCTATATAAATTAATTTTCAAAGTTTTGATGCCCGTCTCCCATTTTACTTATGAAGTTATCGATGATTTCTCCTTGAAAGTTTAATGAGATAGAAAGCTTTCTTAGGCCACCTATTACAAACAAATAAGTTGAATCATTTACTTTACATACTAAATAAATTGCTCATATTTATGGTATGGTTGGAAGCTCAGAAATTAAAGGTTCTATTACTACAATTTAGCGGCCCACTTTTGGTTTCTTCGAGGATAACATATATGCTTATCAGATCTGTTTCAGAAGCGGTAGGGGCAACTTAGATGCACGAGTCAAGACCTTCGTTGTCCAGGAGAAGATATCGCTGGCAACTCCTTGTTGCAGGCGCAGATATCAGCGCACGGTTGCATGCAGCATGTCTCTTTTGCATGGTTATATCAGTTTCGAGTAGGCAACAGAAGAAGATGATGCATGTTGAGCAATCAGATATTAAAACAACTAACAAGGTATTTGTAATGTAATGCTCTCCTTCAACTACACAACACTCATACCTGGGATTCTGCATGATCTGTCGCGAATTTTTCCCTGCCTTGACTCTGTTTCAGATAGGGATTTGCATCGCTCTTAGCGACATCTTCTCGACATGTCCATGGAAAGAGCTTACCAGATTGGTACATGAAAAACCATTCCTGAATCCTTGTCCTACACGATAGGGGTACTAATAGGAAGGAAGGTGGTTTTCAGTGAGTAAGAATCTCACATTATTGGGAAGATAGGATGTCTCCCTTTGTATTTTGATGATTTTCTCTACTATGAAATAAAATAAAAATGCTTCAACTCCCCCCACACTAGCTTAATCTGAACCTGAACCTACTAAACTACAACTATTATAGATATAAATTCAATGGTTAAAGAAACTAGAAGCAGTTTCATTTGCGGTCCTAAGAAATTAGTTCGAAAATATACTGGAGACTTAGGCCTTTCAAAAACGAGTCCGAAAGTTTTTGAAGAAATTCCTGAGTTGTACTATTGTAAACTTCAATTACTAAATAACAACCGCTCGGGTGATAATCTCTAAAGATATGATTTTCTGTTGATATCATCAAAGCAATGGTAAACTGTCTCTAGATCAGTTAAGTTGCAGTAATACGCTAACTTTTCCCGTTTAGGACAAGTCCGTAAACACAAATTTGGGCTGATGTATGTCCCCAGGACTTTCCTAAACATGATCATGTCAAATCTAAAACTAATGTGTGATACGCCTTGGCTAAGATCGCCTGATGGGTCTGTTTTCCTCTGAGGTTATGGTTTAAAAGCGGAAAACTTGTCGGTCGTCATCGTCTTAAACAACTAAACGACATAAAATAAAGACCTCTATCCCACGGAAGAAAACAAGAGTTGTTCAAAACATAATAGAAAGATCTAACCCAATTACAACTTCCACTTCCGTACTCTACCCGGCAACTATCTCGACATGCTAGAACTGTTTGTCATACGCCCAAATCAGTGGTGTTCGATTATCCCGACGTTGTTATGGACTTCATTGGTGAAATATTTCAGCACTGGATTGAGTGGGTGAATGGATTGAAGGTATAACCTCCACGTTCTTTAGATTTATCACCTGAATTTTTTTTATTATTAGAATGTTGTAAAGACGTACACAAAACCATTCGTAGCATTCAACACTTGACACAGCGCAGTCCGTCACTACAGATGTTCTTAGTAGATGTATCATGGAATGGAGCCAACATTCAAAGTCAATAAACTCATAAAATACAATTGTTTTAGCTGTTCCGTAACTTCATTTATTTATTGTCTATATGTTCAGTTAAAACCACAGTAAGACTTTTCGCACATATTGTATAACAATTATAATTTTTAATATATTATTGTTTAGTTGAACTCTGATGGTTTCCAGCTAAAAGATTACCATACTTAATTGACAAAATCTATGTAATTTCTAACTTCAAGTAAGTTAATGTACCAGTTTTATTCTAATTTATTAATTGGAACGCCTTTTTGAGGTAGATTTATAATGTGTGGCGATCATCATAAAGCTCCGTCTAAATTTAAGACCTATTACAATATTTTTCTCATTATCTAATTGGGAAGTGACACAGTTCTACATAATGTATAACAGTTGGTCATAACGTCTAGAGTCTAGGGTAAACTGCAGGGGGGTAACTGCGATCTTTGCCCTCTTTGGAAACAATAGAAGAACTCAGCGTGATTGGAAGTAGAAATACCGTTAGCCAATCAAGACGTGATCCCAACTAGTTATTAAGGGATCTGGACAGGTAGAGTAGAGGCTGGGGTAGGGAATATGATGTTAATATATGGGCGTATCATGCTGGTAATGTAAGGACAAATATTGTGATATACAGTTGGTAACATAGGAACAATATTCTACGTAAATTTTGTAACATACATAGACAGTTCTTAATAAAATTAGATCATATGGACAAATATTCTGGGTACAATTGTTACCGTGTTAAGAAATATTCTGGGTACAGTTGGAGTTATAAATTTACTAACATCCAGTAAAGACTTCAATTTTGTTGATTTCATCTTTATTCTATAAAACAACGCGTTATCAGTTAGATTGTGTAATACAATAAATCACCAACACTAAACATATACATTGTCATAATAAAGTCCCTCCCCCAATCTTAACTTTTGTATAAACTTTAATAGCGCCAAAAGACCTTTTAGGACTGTTAACTAACTCACATGAATTTTCTAGGTAGTTTAGAACTTTTCAATTTTTCCTAAAATGGGGAATTTTGTGTGGTATTCAATCACATAATAACCCACTGAACGAGAAGAACGTGTTTTATTAACTATACAATTTAAGACAACACGCTGCACGATTATCAAGTTATATGTAGCTTCCTTGCTGCATCATCTGCTATTGGGTTTCCATTCTTCTTCCCACTGAGCGAGAAGAACGTGTTTTATTAACTATACAATTTAAGACAACACGCTGCACGATTATCAAGTTATATGTAGCTTCCTTGCTGCATCATCTGCTATTGGGTTTCCATTCTTCTTCCCACTGAGCGAGAAGAACGTGTTTTATTAACTATACAATTTAAGACAACACGCTACACGATTATCAAGTTATATGTAGCTTCCTTGCTGCATCATCTGCTATTGGGTTTCCATTCTTCTTCCCACTGAGCGAGAAGAACGTGTTTTATTAACTATACAATTTAAGACAACACGCTGCACGATTATCAAGTTATATGTAGCTTCCTTGCTGCATCATCTGCTATTGGGTTTCCATTCTTCTTCCCACTGAGCGAGAAGAACGTGTTTTATTAACTATACAATTTAAGACAACACGCTACACGATTATCAAGTTATATGTAGCTTCCTTGCTGCATCATCTGCTATTGGGTTTCCATTCTTCTTCCCACTGAGCGAGAAGAACGTGTTTTATTAACTATACAATTTAAGACAACACGCTACACGATTATCAAGTTATATGTAGCTTCCTTGCTGCATCATCTGCTATTGGGTTTCCATTCTTCTTCCCACTGAGCGAGAAGAACGTGTTTTATTAACTATACAATTTAAGACAACACGCTACACGATTATCAAGTTATATGTAGCTTCCTTGCTGCATCATCTGCTATTGGGTTTCCATTCTTCTTCCCACTGAGCGAGAAGAACGTGTTTTATTAACTATACAATTTAAGACAACACGCTACACGATTATCAAGTTATATGTAGCTTCCTTGCTGCATCATCTGCTATTGGGTTTCCATTCTTCTTCCCACTGAGCGAGAAGAACGTGTTTTATTAACTATACAATTTAAGACAACACGCTACACGATTATCAAGTTATATGTAGCTTCCTTGCTGCATCATCTGCTATTGGGTTTCCATTCTTCTTCCCACTGAGCGAGAAGAACGTGTTTTATTAACTATACAATTTAAGACAACACGCTGCACGATTATCAAGTTATATGTAGCTTCCTTGCTGCATCATCTGCTATTGGGTTTCCATTCTTCTTCCCACTGAGCGAGAAGAACGTGTTTTATTAACTATACAATTTAAGACATAACGCTGCACAATTATCAAGTTATATGTAGTTTCCTTGCTGCATCATCTGCTTTTGGGTTCCCACATATTCCAAAAATTCGAAGGTACTCAACACCGTAGCAGGAATTTGTGTATGGAACAGAATATTCTCAACTATGTATATCTTGCACCATCTCTTGTAAAAAGAAACTTGGAGTTGCTTTTCCTCACAGGAATTCATTCCTTTTCCTCAAGTTTCGAAAGGAATCTAGAAGACTGATATCCTAACAACCTATAGCTGAAATCTGTGTGTGGAACACAGAATATCATCAACTAATTGTACAACATAAGGTTTCTCTTGTAAAAAGAAACTTGGAGTTGCTTTTCCTCACAGGAATTCATTCCTTTTCCTCAAGTTTCGAAAGGAATCTAGAAGACTGATATCCTAACAACCTATAGCTGAAATCTGTGTGTGGAACACAGAATATCATCAACTAATTGTACAACATAAGGTTTCTCTTGTAAAAAGGAACTTGGAGTTGCTTTTCCTCACAAGAATTCATTCCTTTTCCTCAAGTTTCGAAAGGAATCTAGAAGACTGATATCCTAACAACCTATAGCTGAAATCTGTGTGTGGGACACAGAATATCATCAACTAATTGTACAACATAAGGTTTCTCTTGTAAAAAGAAACTTGGAGTTGCTTTTCCTCACAGGAATTCATTCCTTTTCCTCAAGTTTAGAAAGGAATCTAGAAGACTGATATCCTAACAACCTATAGCTGAAATCTGTGTGTGGAACACAGAATATCATCAACTAATTGTACAACATAAGGTTTCTCTTGTAAAAAGGAACTTGGAGAGACCTTTACTGCTATTCAGAATTTGCCGGTAGAACAACATTTGTTGAAATAAAGGTATCCAGGTATTCCAATAGAAATTGGAAGATACAGATGGAACTTTGTCCAATTCATTTTTATCTTTGTTTAAAGTCGTAAACCTTTCAGTCAGTATCGCATTAAAAAAAAGAGGAAGAAATGGATATATTATGAAGACCCCTAGCCTTCAAATACTCTAATAGCTTCAGGGTCGGAAAAGAACAAGAGTTGGTCAAGAGATACCTGATAGGAAAGATGAAAAAGAGGGATCTAACCCAAGACTATATGGAAAAAGGTGTAGATACAGTTAAGTTCCTCCGGGATTTCTAAGCCTGCGTGAGCGCCTGAGGGAGTTTTCCATTTCTTATATCAAAATTGAATAACCCCCAGAAATGCCGATGAGAGGTTTTTTTATCCAATCAACACAAACATCGTAAATTTTATTATCACCCCTTCAAAAATCACAGAAATGCTAATACCCCAACCATCTTGCCTTAAAGAAATTACCCTGCATGGGAAAGTAACAAATTAAGTATTGGTTTAGAGTAGAACAAGTTTTTAAATTGGTTGCACACCCTTGAGCAAATACCAATCAGAGTACACTCTGTAGGGGTGAGTTATTGCAAGACAGTTCTCTTAAGTTATCGCCCTTTACTAATTAGAGGGGATGTCACTTGTTGTTTATGTTTTGTAAGGGTGTTTTCTACAAACATGTTTTTAAAATGTAGCTCTTCATCCATTTTACCTTCCACAAAACTGAGTGTGATGTACTTAATAATTTAAAGAGAGGAAATAACTAGATACGTAATACGTTAACCAAGAAAATACTGTAAGTTATACTAAAATAAAATTATCGTAATTTAAAATTTGAAAGCGGGCCTAACATAAGAAAAAATCAATATGATATTTAGATAAATCTTGACAAAAAATTATAATTTGCCTAAAACAATCTACAAAACTTCCAAATCGTGAATTTTAAAACCAAAACAAATTAAAGTTCTATTAATAGTCTCTCTTGACCACTTCTTATTCTTACTACCCTGACACTGTTAGAGTATGCCAGGGCTAGACATCTTTATTTTAAGTTATTTTCTTCTTTGTTATAAGGCAATGATACCCAAAGGGCTTTCTCTTTTAAACAAGTGCAAAAAATAGAGGAATAATTTATTAAACTCTCATCAACTGATTTTATTGAAATTTTTTTTTTTTAATAGTAAGGTTAATAATCCCAGAATTATGTATCAAATCTACGTAAAATAAAATCATTTTTTAGAAAATTACTTTAATAACAGAAAGTAAATCGATATCCAGGAAAGTGTACTTATTCATTGTTAGTAATAATGTAGCCAGAAAAGCTTAAAACTATAAAATCGTAATCAATTCACATTTCTACTAAAGAGTCACCGATTTGAACAGTCCGGCTTATTTGTATTGGGTATTTTAATTTGTGATCCATCCCCCTCCCCTCCCAATCTGAATGGCTAAGTAATATTTATCTGATATCAATACTCTTTATCAAAATAAAATCTAGAACCCAGCGGCTGGTAGTCTTTAGTCTGCCCTGGATCTTATTTCCTTAGTATTCTAAAAAAAAAAAAAAAGCTTTCAATTTATAAAAACATACACTTACATAAATAAGGTCGTGCTGCAAGTTATTAGTTATATTATAAGTGCAGCTATTGTTCATTTCATAAACATAGAAGACATATTTTGGACAATTAATTTGTAGCTGCTTGTGTAAAATGCAAGCTTTGTTTGTACTGATAATTATCAGTGTGATTTAACTTAATTGATTTTTTAAAGTTTATTTAAAATTAAAAGAAATTTTATTTCATCCAGTGATGATGAATCACGAGGTGTTATAAGAGGGCCAAAAATACTTATAAAAATGTATATAATTAATACACCTTTACATTAATTTTCACACATACAAAATCAAAAGCTTAATCAATATCCATAAAATGTAAACTTTTATGACTCAAAAGAATACACCAAATTGCATTTAAATGGAAATTAGAGTAGAGAGTACAAGTTTTAAAAATGTACTCAAGTTCGTTTTAATTTTTGACAAATATTGCTTTCGAATACAAATACATGTTGTTTTGGTTTTTAGAGGCTACATTTTAAGAATATTTGACGCAAAATAGTCCCGTAATAATTAAGAAAGTGCTATCTTTATTTCCTTGTTTTGGGAAAACTAATTCAGAACTTTATAAGAATACTTTTGGTTTAAGTTGTCATTGCGTTTTTTTTAAGGCTTTGACATTTTTTAATGTCTAGAAACTAAAATTCGTAAATACCCTAAAAAAATCTAAGTTTTTAAATCACAATAAACAAACATGATCACACTTATAACATTATGATAATAGTGGTAAAATTTTATTTTAAAAACAGTTTTCCTTTTGGAAACAGAATATTTTCTGCACTTATAAAAATAGTTTTATCAGATTATAATATCAATAGTTCTATGAAACAGGTCTTCAGCTATAAATATTATTAGAAATAAAGTCGCACATCCGTTTCACAGAATCAACTATTTTTCTCATCGTATTGTAGACATTGTTGATCAGGATAGATCGATCCTATTTCTAAAACCAAATATATAATCAATAAACTTGTTTCGAGATTCTAAGCGTAACGTATATTCCTTGAAAAAACAACCTATAATTTAGCAAGCTGTGAACAATAAGATATTTTATAAAGCTGAAACCGTGATGTCGATAAGCACACAATACACCGGCATCGAACACATGTTCCCATGCCTGATCGCTAATTGATTCCTTGAGTAAATTGTTTTCTTTTCACAATAAAACGTATAATTAGACTAATAGAGGGTGCCTCATAATTCACCACCCACGTCGTCTTCGCTTATGAGACACGCCTTCTATACAATTTATGGAACTTCCCTTGAAGTTGGTTGACCGTCTTAATTACAAGCATATTTATGATATGTACCCTGGTGCGTTACACCTCGGTGGCGACATGTTTCTTGGCGTTGGGTGGTTTGTTACAGGGTGTGTCAACTAGTTCTGTCAAAGCTGCTTTCGGAATAAATCAAATCAGAGTTTATTTTAAACAGTTTTATTGGGGTGAATGTTGTAAACATATTGCACTAACTTTCTCAAACGATCATATATAAAACCAAATGTAATATTCATGTCTCAATGACGTGAGATACAAAAATTCATTATTATTGATTTTTTTTCTTTCTTATATTTCTTTTTCTTGGAGATATGTTAGTATAAAAGCCCCCCTTTATAAAAATTTACGCAAAATAATTATATTCATTTAAATAGAACCCAGACTTGTGCCATAAACTCGTTCTAAATGTAAATCATATTTGATTAAAATCGAGCATTAAAAAGTCTGTAATTTAAAAAAAAAACTTTAATAAAGCTGATAAATGTGAAGATTAATGCCTCTAATATGAACCAATCACAAATAAAATATAATTACTTTTCAAGAACAATTGAAAGAAAATTAAAAAATACAACTACCGACGTCTTTAAAAGGTTCATTTCATAAACGTAATACTTATCGAAAGTTCATGGCAAAAAGCGAAGCAAGCTTAGACTATATAATATTTTTTTTACAAAAATACAAAACATTTATAAAAAGCTGATCGGTAACTCACCCCTTTTATAGCAACTTATCTCCAAAATATGCATTGTTCTTTCTCACAAGATTAAAATAGATAGGACAAATTATTATGATTAGGGTGTAGTATAGTGGAAGGGTGGGTGAAAAAGTTAGTGCAATGTCAAATAACTATTTAACTGTAAATCTTGTAACAGCTTGATTATATACACTTGTAATGGACAACACTCTAGAAGTATCAGTCACCAAATTAAAGAAAACGTATTTGTAACACAACAGCGTTCCATCATCTTCAGTTGTTACAAGTAATGGAAATTTTTGTGATAAATTTCCCCAAGTTGAAGATTTTGCCACATTGCTTCCTTGCTACTATCTATATCTAGAATTGTCTCTTGTATTTCAGTGCCACAAATGTTTTGTATTTGTAACAAATAATGACGTAGTTTTTAAAACACCGTTCTATTACAAACACCGTGTTTATTTTAACGCTGTTTTATTTAAATTTGTGATATAAATGTTGCTCAGTTCAAGTTTCTCTCCGTCTCTTAATCAAATCCCTCCTTATATTCAATCATTATGAAACCCCTGCTCTCTTTTCCCACGAATACTTCTTTTCAATTCTATTCTAAGCGAGAAATTCATTATTTCAATTCATTTAAACTTACACCTAAATGACGTCACATTTCATACGTCTACGCATGCGTGATGAAGCAGTGTAGGTGGAGAAGTAATTGAATGTCTTTCAACGCGTCGAAACTAATTCCAACTCTTTTGATATTATAATTTTCTAAATTTTACCATTACATCAGCTTGGTGGCAACATGTTACTTTGTGGTGAGGGTGTGGGAGGTCAGGAATAACACCAGATGACTCAGCTGGATTGTAACGTCCATCATGGAAATGAGATGAAATCTGTGAAGGGAGGAATAAGGTTTTGAAGCCAGAATAAAATCTCATTTTAACTTAAAGGTTGTTACTTTATCAAAAAGTCCTACTTCTTGATTACACCTATAATGAACTCGAATTTTAATTTACTTTCTAGTGATCATTGTTTGGTTACCACGATTTCTACCTCACAAGGTTGAATTATCAAACCATTCTTTCAATATACGGACACAATATATTTCCACATTTGTAGGTCGCTAATGGTCCTGCGCTATGTTGTTCACATTACTATTGTCTAGGTTTATCACTTGACGAAGGAGGTTGATTCATATTCTCAAAACGTCGTGTATTAGTTTTTATATAGGCTACTATAAACAACAAAAAATGTCCCATTAAACTATATATCAATATTGCAATAGTTTCCTTGCAACGTAGGTTTTAAAATGGACAGCATGAGGACGATACGAGTGCCGTCACTATCTCACTAAGGCGCTCTAAACACTAGGGTGATACAGTACTTATCGAACGATCATTGAGATAAGCGACTTATCTTAAGCAATATGATCTGTCAGCAAGAGATATTTTTTCAACTTAGTTCATCAGTTTCAATGTTGCAATCACGACTGTTCCAGTGAAGATGTTGTTTTGTTTATGTATTTGAAAACCAGATGATAGGGAACAATTTATTAAATATCACACAATTCCTCTGTACCTGCAAACGAACTATCACAAAATGAAAAGAAATTTAAAGAATTTTATAAATTAAACCGTGAATATTTCTATTTCAATTCGTGATTACTTCCCTTGAACGTGATTTTTTCATTTCTGTCTTTTAATTTGGCTGCAATGGTCTTCTAAACCTAAACTTATCACGTCAGTTTTATGGTAATCTATCAGTTTATAATTCAATAAACAGGGAGTATTTTCCAATATTATTAATAAAAGAAAATCTTAAATTTTATCGTGATTTGTACCTCTAGACATCCTTTATCACATTGAATTATCGTACGATACTAAGGTAAGAGATACCGAACGTGTCGTTTAATACAAGTATCTTAAGATATTTTGTTTCACCAATTATTGAACTCTTAATAGCTATACTTATCTTATAAGATAATTATCGTATATCGCTTACGACCTTAAGATATGTAACTTATCGCTCTAGTGAACAATAGATTTAATGTTCGCACTTTCTAACAGCATGTTCTAAGTATTGTTAATATTTATTTACGTCTTGTAAAATTAAACATTAATTGGGTTTTAAAAACATAATAAAGAGAAACTCATTTACAGGTGGGAATTTGTTTATAAAAATTTTAAAAAATAATATTTCCTGGAAATCCAAAATTTAAAACATCTATAATACTTGTATATTAATAGGAGGGAAACATAATCTTAAGATGAAGTAGTAGTCATAATAATATTTTAATATCTACGAGTTACTAACTGAGGTTTCCTTCTAAAAGTACGATGACTAGACGTAAGGTCCTAAGTTTTTGGTATTATTTCAAGTAAAACCTTCCATACGTCTAAAATTATAAGTAAGAGTACCAGTCGTGATAGGCTATCTTAGGTAATATTCTAAGCACCATAACACGGATCAATTACATTTCTGTTATAGTGCATAAAATTAATTTAAAGCAGTTCTAATATAAGTTTATCTTACTAGAAATATTTTTAAAATAGCGAAATACCACTGAGTTAAAAATGATCCCAACAATGAATACCACTTAAAATTGAAACTGGTTACCGACAAGTCGCATTTCCGAAGCGAAACAAATCGCTAAATACAGTTCGGAACTGCTAAATGATGGCGCTTTTGTCATAAAGACCGACAACTTAAAAGCGATAATATTATTTCCCTTCATAGGCAAAACAGCCATAAATATGTCAATGTTCTATGCATAACTTACAAAAATATTAATGAATTTACAAAACCTATAAACCCTACATCTGAGTCAAAAATTGTGTTCCTTGTAACTGAGGTCGACTGTGTTTTTTTACGATTACCTACCATGCACTATACTTCGTATACTGCGAAAGTAAAATGAGTATTATAGATTCCAATAAACTTGTGACCAAAGTTATCTTACAGTTTCTCATTTTGTATAACCTGAACGAAAATAGTAATGACAATGCATGAAACAAAAATTTATTATTTTTAAATTTTATTATTATATCTGAATTTTTTTAAAATCAAATTTAAAGATCGATTTTCGCTGTAAAACTACGTCAATATTTGAAAAGACCATTGTGGCCAGTCATGAGAAGTTTCTTTAGATTTTGTGGTCAATCATGAGGAGTTTCTTATCATTTTGTGGCCAGTCATGAGGAGTTTCTTATCATTTTGTGGTCAATCATGAGGAGTTTCTTATCATTTTGTGGCCAGTCATGAGGAGTTTCTTATCATTTTGTGGCCAGTCATGAGAGGTTTCTTATCAATTTGTGGCCAGTCATGAGGAGTTTCTTATCATTTTAAGGTCAGTCATGAGGAGTTTCTTATCATTTTGTGGTCAGTCATGAGGAGTTTCTTATCATTTTAAGGTCAGCCATGAGAAGTTTCTTAATATTTTGTGGCCAGCCATGAAGAGTTTCTTATCATTTTAAGGTCAGTCATGAGGAGTTTCTTATCATTTTGTGGCCAGTCATGAGAAGTTTCTTATCATTTTGTGGTCAGTCATGAGGAGTTTCTTATCATTTTGTGGCCAGTCATGAAGAGTTTCTTATCATTTTAAGGCCAGTCATGAGGAGTTTCTTATCATTTTGTGGCCAGTCATGAGAAGTTTCTTATCATTTTGTGGTCAGTCATGAGGAGTTTCTTATCATTTTGTGGCCAGTCATGAGAAGTTTCTTATCATTTTGTGGTCAGTCATGAGGAGTTTCTTATCATTTTGTGGCCAGTCATGAAGAGTTTCTTATCATTTTAAGGCCAGTCATGAGGAGTTTCTTATCATTTTGTGGCCAGTCATGAGAAGTTTCTTATCATTTTGTGGTCAGTCATGAGAAGTTTCTTATCATTTTGTGGCCAGTCATGAGAAGTTTCTTATCATTTTGTGGTCAGTCATGAGGAGTTTCTTATCATTTTGTGGCCAGTCATGAAGAGTTTCTTATCATTTTAAGGCCAGTCATGAGGAGTTTCTTATCATTTTGTGGCCAGTCATGAGAAGTTTCTTATCATTTTGTGGTCAGTCATGAGGAGTTTCTTATCATTTTGTGGCCAGTCATGAAGAGTTTCTTATCATTTTAAGGCCAGTCATGAGGAGTTTCTTATCATTTTGTAGCCAGTCATGAAGAGTTTCTTAATATTTTGTGGCCAGTCATGAGAAGTTTCTTAATATTTTAAGGCCAGTCATGAAGAGTTTCTTATCATTTTAAGGTCAGTCATGAGGAGTTTCTTATCATTTTGTAGCCAGTCATGAGGAGTTTCTTAATATTTTGTGGCCAGTCATGAAGAGTTTCTTAATATTTTGTAGCTAGTCATGAAAAGTTTCTTAATATTTTGTGGCCAGTCATGAAGAGTTTCTTATCATTTTGTGGTCAGTCATGAAGAGTTTCTTAATATTTTGTGGCCAGTCATGAGGAGTTTCTTATCATTTTGTGGTCAGTCATGAGGAGTTTCTTATCATTTTAAGGTCAGTCATGAAGAGTTTCTTAATATTTTGTGGCCAGTCATGAGGAGTTTCTTATCATTTTGTGGCCAGTCATGAGGAGTTTCTTATCATTTTGTGGTCAATCATGAGGAGTTTCTTATCATTTTGTGGCCAGTCATGAGGAGTTTCTTATCATTTTGTGGCCAGTCATGAGAGGTTTCTTATCAATTTGTGGCCAGTCATGAGGAGTTTCTTATCATTTTAAGGTCAGTCATGAGGAGTTTCTTATCATTTTGTGGTCAGTCATGAGGAGTTTCTTATCATTTTAAGGTCAGCCATGAGAAGTTTCTTAATATTTTGTGGCCAGCCATGAAGAGTTTCTTATCATTTTAAGGTCAGTCATGAGGAGTTTCTTATCATTTTGTGGCCAGTCATGAGAAGTTTCTTATCATTTTGTGGTCAGTCATGAGGAGTTTCTTATCATTTTGTGGCCAGTCATGAAGAGTTTCTTATCATTTTAAGGCCAGTCATGAGGAGTTTCTTATCATTTTGTAGCCAGTCATGAAGAGTTTCTTAATATTTTGTGGCCAGTCATGAGAAGTTTCTTAATATTTTAAGGCCAGTCATGAAGAGTTTCTTATCATTTTAAGGTCAGTCATGAGGAGTTTCTTATCATTTTGTAGCCAGTCATGAGGAGTTTCTTAATATTTTGTGGCCAGTCATGAGAAGTTTCTTAATATTTTGTGGCCAGTCATGAAGAGTTTCTTAATATTTTGTAGCTAGTCATGAAAAGTTTCTTAATATTTTGTGGCCAGTCATGAAGAGTTTCTTATCATTTTGTGGTCAGTCATGAAGAGTTTCTTAATATTTTGTGGTCAGTCATGAAGAGTTTCTTAATATTTTGTGGCCAGTCATGAGGAGTTTCTTATCATTTTGTGGTCAGTCATGAGGAGTTTCTTATCATTTTGTGGTCAGTCATGAAGAGTTTCTTATCATTTTAAGGTCAGTCATGAAGAGTTTCTTAATATTTTGTGGCCAGTCATGAGGAGTTTCTTATCATTTTGTGGTCAGTCATGAGGAGTTTGTTATCATTTTAAGGCCAGTCATGAGGAGTTTCTTATCATTTTGTAGCCAGTAATGAGAAGTTTCTTAATATTTTGTGGCCAGTCATGAAGAGTTTCTTATCATTTTAAGGTCAGTCATGAGGAGTTTCCTAATATTTTAAGGCCAGTCATGAAGAGTTTCTTAATATTTTGTGGCCAGTCATGAAGAGTTTCTTAATATTTTAAGGCCAGTCATGAGGAGTTTCTAAACATTTTGTGGCCAGTCATGAGGAGTTTCTAAACATTTTGTGGCCAGTCATGAAGAATTTCTTAATATTTTGTGGCCAGTCATGAGGAGTTTCTAAATATTTTGTGGCCAGTCATGAGGAGTTTCTTATCATTTTGTGGCCAGTCATGAAGAGTTTCTTAATATTTTGTGACCAGTCATGAGGAGTTTCTTAATATTTTAAGGCCAGTCATGAGGAGTTTCTAAACATTTTGTGGCCAGTCATGAAGAATTTCTTAATATTTTGTGGCCAGTCATGAGGAGTTTCTAAATATTTTGTGGCCAGTCATGCGGAGTTTCTAAACATTTTGTGGCCAGTCATGAAGAGTTTCTTAATATTTTGTGACCAGTCATGACCAGTCATGAGGAGTTTCTAAACATTTTGTGGCCAGTCATGAGGAGTTTCTAAACATTTTGTGACCCGTCATGAGGAGTTTCTTAATATTTTGTGGCCAGTCGTGAAGAGTTTCTTAATATTTTGTGACCAGTCATGAGGAGTTTCTAAACATTTTGTGGCCAGTCATGAGGAGTTTCTAAACATTTTGTGGCCAGTCATGAGGAGTTTCTAAACATTTTGTGACCCGTCATGAGGAGTTTCTAAACATTTTGTGGCCAGTCATGAGGAGTTTCTTAATATTTTGAGGCCAGTCATGAAGAGTTTCTTAATATTTTAAGGCCAGTCATGAGGAGTTTCTAAACATTTTGTGGCCAGTCATGAAGAATTTCTTAATATTTTGTGGCCCGTCATGAGGAGTTTCTAAATATTTTGTGGCCAGTCATGAGGAGTTTCTTATCATTTTGAGACCAGTGATGAGTTTCTAAATATTTTGTGGCCAGTCATGAGAAGTTTCTAAACATTTTGTGGCCAGTCATGAGGAGTTTCTTATCATTTTGAGACCAGTGATGAGTTTCTAAATATTTTGTGGCCAGTCATGAGAAGTTTCTAAACATTTTGTGGCCAGTCATGAGGAGTTTCTTATCATTTTGAGACCAGTGATGAGTTTCTAAACATTTTAAGGCCAGTCATGAGGAGTTTCTAAACATTTTGTGGCCAGTCATGAAGAATTTCTTAATATTTTGTGGCCAGTCATGAGGAGTTTCTAAATATTTTGTGGCCAGTCATGAGGAGTTTCTTATCATTTTGAGACCAGTGATGAGTTTCTAAATATTTTGTGGCCAGTCATGAGAAGTTTCTAAACATTTTGTGGCCAGTCATGAGGAGTTTCTTATCATTTTGAGACCAGTGATGAGTTTCTAAACATTTTGAGGCCAGTCATGAGGAGTTTCTAAATATTTTGTGGCCAGTCATGAGGAGTTTCTAAACATTTTGTGGCCAGTCGTGAAGAGTTTCCTAATATTTTGAGGCCAGTAGTGAGGAGTTTCTAAACATTTTGTGACCAGTCATAAGAAGTTTCTAAAGATTTTGTGGCCAGTCATGAGGAGTTTCCTAATATTTTGAGGCCAGTCATGAGGAGTTTCTAAACATTTTGTGACCAGTCATAAGAAGTTTCTTAATATTTTGTGCCCAGTCATGAGGAGTTCATTTTATACTCACTTTTCGGAAATCGTTAAACCATCATATTAATTTGTTTAATAAAAATAAATACAGTTTAAGTGTTAACGAAGTGGGAGATTATTCGCACTGAAAAAGTTAAATATTTCAAAATTGTGAACAAGATATGTCTGACAAAAATGATAACAATTTTACACACGTGAATAGCTTATAAATTACAAGGTCACAGTGATTTACAAAACCTAACCTAACACCTCCTCGTTTCGACCCCACACTAAACCTAACCTAACACTTTGTTTCGACCACACACTAAACCTAACCTACTCACCTTTCACAACAGCTGTTAATCTATCCAAGTTGCGTAGAGTCAACACTATCGGAGCCACGAGTAGGTTGTACGCATGTGAACTTTGACCCACCAAGAATACAGCTGTCCGATGCAAGTTTAGCTTCCGATTAAATCCGAATATTTCGCCGAAATCCAAACACTCGTAATAAACACTATCTTCCAGCTGTGATGACGTCACGTCCAACATTGCCGTCGTAACGACACTGTTAGTTTTGTCTTTAAACACGCGTTTAACACGAATCTTAATACGTGACACTTTTGTGTCACTAACAGAAACTATTTCAACGATTTTTCCTGAGAAAATCAAATCCGAAATGTTGACCAGTGATACTAAATCTACTTGCCCGTTCGAAGCACAGATCCTTCTCAAGTCTCGTACCTTCCTTGATATAATGTTTTCACTTCTCGTCAGATGGAAATGATTACTATTAATGTCCTTTTCGGAATGCATTCGATTTCCGAAAAGAAATTCTTCTAGATTTGATTGTGGCCAAATGAGAGAATTGGTTAATTCCATAGAACTTTGTTTTTCACTCAAAGATGTTTGAAACCCTGATGCACAACCAAGTTGACAGTTCATTAAAACTAAAGCTAATAAAACACAAATGACCAACACTCTTGGTACACTCATTTTGAAAATTAGTTTTGTATAGTATATTTTTAATTTGAAAATTATAACATACTATTTATCTAAACTGGTTAAAACCTAATTTTAATGGTCCAAAGCTTAATAATTTATAAACACTATTAAAATTTGTTAAATAAATAATCAACGTACTTTCTATCATTAATCTATATTAACAAAATGTTATAACAAATATGTTTTAACTTCTTAAATTTTCAATTAATATTTTTGTCCACTTCACAATTGTTTATAATATCTTAAAATATTCCTGATACAATATACACAGTAACTCTTAATTAAATGTCTAAATTGGGCGTAAATATTTAAACTTTTTTTCACAATCTTGAACACACTTTAAGTTTTAAATCAAATACTTTAAATTGACATTAAAAAAGACTTTTAACGAGAAATGTAAATGTGCTTGTTTTATTTCGGATTGACCACTGAAATACTACTAATTAGTTTACATTTTTTTAACAGACGCTAAATAACATTGTTAATATGTTTTATTTTAAAAAATCTTTCAGAATAAACATTGTTAATGAAATTACGATATTTTTACATTAAGAATTTCACCCCCTCTAAAATGTCCTTTAGATTAAAAAGGTATAAATATCTCATATTTTAGTAGTAGATTTGAGGTTTACAATAAAAATCGAGTTTTTATCAATTTTCTTCTTTTTGTGTAAACAAATTTAATAGAACTTTATGCTGAAATAGATGATTTAAAAAAGTTATCGCGAGTTATTGAAGTCAAGATTGCTCAAAATTCTTATATGCCCTTCTATTATCTTTTAACACTAAATTTTACCAAAAACATTCATGAATTAAAATGAAACTGTACATGCGTAAATGGTAAACGTAACAGAGTGTAATCCATTCCTTTAAACAATTATACACTCAGCCAGATATACAGGGTGTAACGAAAAATGTGGACTGGCTATTCATTTTCCGATTAGGCCTATATACATCAAAACCAATTAAAAATGTCAAATAACGTATAGTCGAATTCCTCTTCATTTTCCGTCTATCAGCGATTTTTCTTTTTTTTCAAAAAAAAACATTATAACTGCAGAAATAGTAAATATATAGAGTTCAAATTATATCGAGTATAAATATTTGGTATGTTATGTTTTACAAGACTTTATATATACACCAAGACTTTATTTATATAATTTTCAAAATGGAGGCCATTTAAAATCATTGACGAAAGATATCTCAAAAACCGTTAACTTTACAAAAAACTTACAAGAGACGAAATATTTTATTTTCCTAACGACAAACAATTTTTTTAATTTTATTTTTTCTGTAGGTTAAAGGACAACCAAGTTATCGACAAAAACTAAAGTTACAATTTCTTGGAGTTTCTCTACAACAATCAAAACTAATCTAACATCAACACATTTTTTAATTATATTCATTTCTATCCATGGAAACCAAGAAAATATAAATTAATTGTTGTAATAATGATGGTTTGCTGAATTAGTAGTACATTTCTTTATTTTATAATAAATTGTTAAGTGCAGTTTAAGTAGCTGTGCCTCAGACCCAATTGTGATTTGTGTCACAGTGTGCGTTATTTGTCAATTTCCATTATTATTAATGCTAAAATAAAAAGTAAACTTGTCAATTAATTTGTTTATTAAATAATAATAGTATATTTTCTTGGTTTTCATGGATACAAAATGAATATAATTAAAAAATTGACTAATTGTATTTTTAGTTTTTTGTCGATAACTCGGTTATCCTTTAACCTAAAGAAAAAGTTTTAAAAAATATATTTTTCGTTAGGAAAGAATAATATTTTGAAGTAAGTTTTTTGTAAAGTTAACGGTTTTTTAGATGTCTTTCGTTAAAGATTTTAATTGGTTGCTATTTTGAAAATTATATAAATAAAGTCTTGGTGTTTGGTACACTTGTAAAACGTAACATACAAAATAATTATACTAAATTTGAACTCAATATCATTACTATTTCTGCTGTTATAATGTTTTTTTTTTTTTTTTTTTTAAGAAAAAATGGTGTATGGACGGAAAATTAAGAGGAATTCGACTATATGTTATTTGACATTTTTTATTAGTTTTGATGTACCCTTTATAATCCGAAAACGAATAGCCAGTCCACCTTTTTCGAAATATTATACACCCTGTATAATATTTATTGTGAATATTAAAAGTTATGTTATAATATATGTTTTAAACCTTTCAAAATTGTAAAAATAAATTTCATTTTAAAAATTCTACTGCTTTATTTCTTTACAACTGAAAATCATAAACGAATTTATAATTCTTTAAAGTGTATGGGAATAATTTACTTAAAATTGGTCTTTATTTTTTTTTAAACCAAAGAAAAATGTATAAACAGTGACCTCTCGTGGGAAACTCAACTCACGTCTGTGTTTTATTCTTTATAGCCTATACTACCGAAACTAATGAATGAATAGCATTTTAAATAACAATTAACATTTAAATACTCTATTTAGCATAGGTTAAACATTTGTTTAGTACACACCCTCTTGTAAAACGTGTAATATTCAAAACAGCTTATTAGTTTGGTATATTACCAAAGTAATTTCTAACCTCACTATTGCACGCCGAATTTAATATCTTCTTTAAAGTACCTCGACATATTGTTCTATGTGAATAGACCTTCCTTTATCATATTTATGCAAATCTTTTGTCAGCACCTTCATTGTCTTAGGTATGCAACCCGCAGAACCACCAAGACTGTTGTGTTTCAAATAATAAATGATAGTTTACAGTTAGATTATTTGCCGTACTAATTAGTGCAACCGTTATAAATATATGACGGTTAATAATAGAGAAGCAAGCCTTACTTTTTCTGTTAGAAATAAAATTATGATAAATTTGAAGGAAACGTTTTTATTTTAAAATGCCGAATAGAAATCTATTTTAAAAATACTGATACATCAAACTCGTCTAAAAAGTTCTAAAAATCAAATGTCCTGAAAAGTCTGTGCGTTTGTGTGCAATATTAAAATAATAAATAAAATACTACATATGTGGAAGGGATTTAGTTAAAAAAAATATATTTGTATACATGCTTTCGTTAACAAATGAAGGAAAATATTCTAAATTTTATTTAAGATCGTCTCAAAATGACGTCGATTTGAAACATTTCATTCTGAATTTCTCGTAAACAGATATATTTTACTATTTTAATAACAAAATAAAATTAAAGTAGCTCGTAGGATAAACGACCTATTGTGTAAAAAATAATTGACTCTCATAAATTTGACCACAGACTCTTGTCTGTGGTTTCACTAACCTCCTAAATTTCGGAATCACTTGTCAAAACCCGCTAAAAACCCCCAAAAGACAGCCTATTTTAGATCGTGATGGCATTGGAGGCTTCGTCTCTTATAGTTCAGTGTTAATTTAAATAACAACTGAAGATGATGATGACGTAGTACTTGAAACGTTGTTGTGATACTTAACAAAAGAACAGTTTTTTTTATAATTAAACATTTTGGAGATAATCAAGATTAAATATATTAAATAAACGACGTTTTGAAACCGTTTCCTACGAAATTAGAATATTTTCTACACAAGATAAAATATAGTATACAAGCATCTACACAAACTGTAGACTTGATAGCTAACCCAATCCAAGAAAAATAGGGTTTTTATGAGATATTCAAAGGAAATACAGACTTATGAAGTATTCCCGGTCATACGTTTAATAGAACTTTTTTTTATTTACTCTACCTGATTCGATTTGTATTATCAACAAAATAGATACCATTAAAGAAAGAAAATTTATATCCACCGCTTTGAAATAAAATTAACAATGCAATTTTCTGTAAATTTGTTACAATAACTTTATTTCTAATAGAAACATTTGCTATATATTCTGTCTCATTGACAATATTGTACGATAACAATATTGGTCAACCTTAGAAACATCCTGTTTATGCTTTTTTTAAATTTAATAAATAATAACAAAAACAAGGTTCCAACGACAATTCAATAACTCAAATGTAATTAATCTTGAAACACGTTTTGTACCGCTTTGTCACTCAGATATAAAACTCTAACATTGGATTCCTTTTAGTATTTTATAACTGTTAATGCTTGGTAACAAATAAAACAAAAGGAATTTATAAAAAAGTAACACAATCAAACTTAAATACAAAAATATGATATGTCTAAATACCATACATTAAACAAAAAATACATATGCCAAGCACGTGACACAGAAAAAATCCAAATTGAAATCAAACAATATATATTATATATACAGGGTCTCCTATAAAGATAAACACTTTTTGATTTTCTAATTGCTTATCTCTCAGCCGATTCTTTTGAAACTTTACGTACTTATTATTAAAGCTAACATAAGTGTGTTGTGAAAATCAAAACACACCGGTGTATATAGAAACAAAATGGCGGCAACACAAAAAAGAACCTAAATGTCTCTATAACTTTTAAGCCTTTTACATGTTTAATTGTTGAACAACAGTTCGATTCAAATTAAACAACAATTACATTAAAATAGAAACTTCTAATTATTTTGAGTAAATTTTATTTTTCTTTGTAGTTGCAAAATGTTTTACAGTTGAGCAAAAAGTTAAAAGTGTTGTGCGTGAACCATTGTTTTTAAATTGGCCAACCCGGTCTCCTGATTTAACTGTGTGAATTTTTTCTTATGGAGTTATTTAAAGGAGCAAGTGTACACACATATTTTACACAATGATAAGGATTTGAAGAGCGTTATCGAAGAGACACTCCTTCGGATCCTACATACTTACTTTACAAGGACGTACGAGTCATTTGTTAGGCGTTGCTATCAGTTTGTCGCTGTGGAGGGTTTAGTTTGAATATATAATTTTTTATTTTTTTTAAATGTTTTTTTCCTTTGATTTTAAAACAAATAATTAGTTTTCAGTTTATGTTAAAATAAAATTGTGTTTGTATCAAATTTCGTTTGCAGCAATAAAAAGTTTTTTTCCAAACGTAACAAAAGCTGTACTTTATTTTAACGGCTGTTTTTTGTGTTGTCGCCATTTTGATTTTATAAACACCAGTGTGTTGAAATTATCACAAAATATGTTTGGTAGCTTTTAAAAAGTATGTAAAGTTTCAAAAGAATCGGTTGAGGAATAAGCAATAATAAAACATCAAAAGAGTGTTCTCCTTCATGGGACAACACTGTATAAGAAATCAAGGACGTTTAAAATAAAAATTTTGAATAATTTTTCATTTTTTAAATCAATTATAATTTCTCTTTATAATATACGAATATAATGCAACATATTAAAGAAATAAAAAAGATAGAAAACGGTCGAAACCAATTTTATATTAAAAAATTGAATAAACCAATTTTAACCAAAAAAAAACATAAAAATAATTGTTTAAAATGAAATATTGCAATATACCAAAATGAATAAAATTAAAATAATAAATCATATAAAACAAAAATAAATTTAAAACCTTTTAAGCAAGATTATTGACATAGTAAATAGATTAGGATTTCTTTAATGCATAGTCCTATTTCGATTTTTTTAAATCTTTAAGTGGGCAAATATTACAAAAAGTTAAAAAAACTTATTTTTATTTATTTTAAGAGTATTAGTGTACCGTATATATATTTTTTAGTCATATATATCTAATTGAATAACATTCAAAACAACTTCGTTTTTTTTCTTTAATTTTATATTAAGACATAAATTTATAATTTTATATTTAACGATAAATTTCACCAATAATAAAATAGGCACACTTTACGCACATAAAAACACGCGTTCCCGCCCACGCACACTTGCCACAACCACTTCGAGGACCCGTTCACGACCATAGCATAACTTAAACTGATGCTAGGAGCCATGCGGTCCTTCAGTTTCAAGAAAGTCGATAAAAAAAAAGAAACTAAATCGTGGATGGATCTAACAGATGCTGGGAGCGGTCATTTAATACTGATAAATAATCATCTTCACACGTAATACTGATATCAGATGCGATGACCTTGACTAACTCCCAATTACAACTAAGATTAGAAACTTGTTATTTTGACGATTATTAAAATATATTAAGATAAATAAATTGAAGGTGCTAAGAAACTTGATCATGTATTACCTTTCTTAGATATCCACAATACTGAATCTTTGTCGAAAAAAATCTCTAGTCTAGTTTATATAAGAAACAAATATTTCTTTTACTGATATTTTTTTGAAAAGTGTAGTAACATAAACTAAACGTAGTTTAAAAACATTGAACTTGAGTACTTAACGTAGGTGGTCAAGGTTCATTAAGTAATTTTGATATTAATTTTTACATAATCAAATTTAATACAAATTGATAAAGCCGATTTTGAAAGCTCCTCATTGATAAGCCCTCATTGGACGATTTTTTTTTTTTTACCGAGAACAACGGAACATAGGCTACATTTTTTGTATGGTGAGAATTAATTTCGTTTGTGGTACATCTAGCCAATTTTATGGATTTTCTTTCTTCTTTTGGTAGTTACCATAGTTATCGAAACAATAGGGGGGGGGGAGTATTCTCTTAAGATATTGTCAGAATACTTAAAACTGATCAAATTTGGAGAACTACTTAAAACTAGTTTGGGCTGCAGAAAATTGCACAGATAACAGTCGACGGACGGACATTATTTCAAAAAACAAGGTCAAGTTTCACTTTTTTTTCGTGTAACGAATTTTTCATTTTTAGTGTCATTTATAGATAATTGTTTCTTATTTTTAATTACAATATTGTTAAGGTAAGTCTTTTCTTTTATATATCGGGATCATTCAAAAGTAAATTAAAACTTTAAATGGTTGTGGTTTCGTTTTTCATTAATGTATGCAGATATAATTGAGATTTATTAAAACATCAGCTGTTATTTATTTGTTGCCATAACAACGAGTTTTCTCATTGTTGACTAATTTCAAACACAGGAATCTGGTGGTAAACTTGTAGTAGTTTACAATTAATTTGTGTTTTTATTTTTTTATTCCATCATGACTTTTACAAACACGCATTGCATTGATTCAGTGTTATTATGAATGTGAATGGATTTTATCAGCCAGGTTAAGATAGTTTCGTTTTCGCCTTGAGGGATGGAACGTCCATTTTTAGTCGCGTATAAAATGCAGGTAAGTTAAGTTTGAAACCACCGGGTCCGTTGGAGACATCAAGAGGCCAGGAAGACATTCAATCTTAACAACTGAAAGAATTCATTATTCGAAACGTAGCTGAAATAAATGTCAACAAGTTAAGAATTGTCGCGCACAGTGTAGAGGAAAAGAATGGTTCCCAATCTCTTAATAACCCTAACTTGTAAGAATTTCAATCAATTTCCAGTTTTTTATTGAATCTCGTTTAATTCCAAGGCATTTATGTACTTTAGTTTATTCATAAACTATAGTCATTGAAGTTTTAAAATGTTATAGACCAGGTAAGTTATTAAATTCTTTCTTTTTGTAGGTATAATAAAGGGGGGGAAGAAAACCGATATTTCCTTTACACTTCGTACATTTATACTTTTTTACTTATCACATATATTTACTGTATACTAGGTATATTTAAAAAATAAAAGATACTCCAAATAATCTGTAAAATATTAAAGTAATTGTTCGGTTTTATTTCTCAAATAGACCAATACGTAGTATAGAGAGATCAAAATAACGATTCCCAGCTACAGTATTAAGATAAAAATCGTTTTTGAGATCCTCTGACCATAAAACGTTTGTGCCTTATACTTCAATACTTTACAACGTAAACGAGAGGACCGATTTTGATCAAATTCGTTATGATCAAATCATAAATCATTTTATTATTACTATTAATGAAACTTTTGGTTCAGTTGCATTAGACCAAAACGTAAAATACTAATTTTATATAAAAAATCATTCAAATGTTGTTAAAATGAAAAATGACAAAACCAATGGGTAAAATCCCAAGTAAAATAAAACGACAGTTTATGAATAATTTGTCAAAACAGAACGTGACGTTGTTGCTAACAAGATTTACACTTCCTACGAGTTTTTAACAGAAATGAGACAATATTGAGCTTTATTTAAGTGTGTATACCTTTCAAAATATTTTTAAGAAATTGACCAAAAATTGATAGCTAGAAACACAAACTTATGAAATGCACGGGGGAAAACAAGTAATGAAGTAAATTATGTATGTTTCTTTCTCACATATAAATATTTTCCGATAGAGATGGCGAAGAATAGTGTTACTTTTGATTTGTAGGTGGGTGTAAGATAAAGTTTATTTTCATCCTCGCACTTTGGACGGCATCATTCGTACCCATGGTTTTTTTCTTTTCCTTATTATTTCTTTACTGTTTCCAATTGCGAAGAGCTGATAGAATTGTGATAGTGTTTTCTATATATATATATATATATATATATATATATATATATATATATATATATATATATATATATATATATATATATATATATATATATTACATTTTCAGCTGATAGGAACAAATTTATCGAATAATTTTTATCTGTCAGCTATGGTATTTGAAAAAATTGTACAAATTTAATTCACAAAAAATTTAACAATTCAACGCAATATTGATGTTTTATGAATTGTGTTTCATATGTTTAATCAGAATAAAACCGTTATTAGGCTATATTAAAACTGTGGGAACGAATGGCTCATCAAACTCGGTCAAAAAACCCTTTGTCAATTTAACGTTTTTATTCACTACATTTTTAGTGTTTTACTGGTATCCATGCGATTAAAACTGACCCAGTTTTGACGTATTAAAGGTGAAGTAAAATTCCCCCAAGTCACGCTACAGATTTGTAGACGCTTCAATTGTTAATAACATACGTCGTATCGCAAAATACGTTTTTAAAATCATTTAATTGCCTTCATTTTGAGCAAATATTTGTTTGTTCTTTGATGAAAATCGACAAAGTTTTCCAAGTTATTAACGAATAAATCACGCACACGACGCGGTAAAATTTCAGATTTTTTAACCCTTTCAACCCTCCCCCCCCCACACGTTCAAAAACAACTCTTCAACTATCTCGATGCTTATAGATTTCTTTAAAAGGATAAGTCCCTTTTTTACTCGTTTTTTTTCCGCAAACATTTCAAACTATTTTCCTTTCAAGACAAACACTAGATCAATCCAGATCGTCAGTGATTACAAAAATAATGAGCATTAATCGTAACCTACAACAATAAAATTAAATATAACACAAAACAAGTTGATAATCGCTATCCATTGTGCTTACACAGAATAAAATACAAGCAGATCCTCTAAATGCTTTCTTGACTTCAGCTAAGCCTTAACAGCCTCTTGGATGTGCATACTTCAGAAAATCTCCATTCGATACTCTCCTACGGTCCACACTGCATCTAGTACGTATCCAAATATTACATTTTCTTGTCAGCTCAGAGATTGAAATTACATTTGAAGATAACTTCGCTATTTGTCATCGTATAGAAGTGTGGATAGTACAATTACATGACGAATTTAAATCTGCAAATTTTTATCTAATTTAGTCTGTTATTAGTTGAATAACATCCGAGATATGAACTGTTTAAAATTGCAGCAATTTTAACATTTTCTTTTCGATTTTTCTGAATTTTAATAAGATTCTATATTCGCATACTTTAGTCCTCTACACTATATTTACTGTTTTATCTTAATTTGTAATGAAACGTTTAGATGAGTCAAAAAACGAAGGATGAAATCGTATACGATTATAAAACCTTCCCTATACTGAGTAAGCACAATGAAATCATTTGTTTAATCATATTGTCGCCCATCACTGTTGATTTTACTTATCACAATAAATTGTTCACTGATGTAAAACCAAACTTCATTTATAAATCTAAGGAAACGGTAACAAAGCAAAGCTGTTAACAACAAAAGAGGGAAGTAAAAAGAACCTCAGACAGACGTTAAGTAAGCCTCTACTCTTGTACAACAATATAATTCATTGAAAACTTTGGTTAGCGGATGACATTTTAATGTGTTTTTAAACATGTCCACACCCTTGTGGTTAGTAAAGTCACAAGGAGGGTAGTTAGTGTAAATAATGGACTGGGCACCACCCCCTATTCAAGGGTCGTTTCACCATAGACCACCTGCGTAGGTGGTGTTTCACCTTTATTGGTTTTGAAATATAACCTAAGCAAGGGTGGGTCAAGTTGTTTATAACGAAATAGAAAAGGAGAAAAATTTGTATAGCTTTTATCACGTACGGAAATTGCGAGGGTCAAAAATTATTGTTGAGTTTTTTGTGGATATATCCGTTTTGAGTTCGCGTTAATCCGAAAAAAAAGGTGTAAAAAAATGAAAAGGTAAAAATAGTCGTATGTGCAGCCAAAATGCGTGGATAAATTTTAATCAAATTTGGACTATCTTAAGCTATGGCTAGGGATGTTTTTTCATTTTTTTAATAACTCAAAACTCGAAGGTAGCTGCCGAAATAGATACAAAACGACAATTTTCTCAAAATCTGCTCTAAAAATTTTGATCAAATGTTTCCTAAGTGTAGTCTCTAACTTATTGGTCGCCATCTTTAAAATTTCAAATTTATTATTTATAAAATACGTTATTTCTCAAAATCTTCTATAACGATTTCGTTCAAATTTTACCAAAATTTGAGTATTAATGACCCAAATTCATGTGGAAAATGTCAAGAAAAATACATGGTTATTCAAAAAGAAGTATAGACTTTCATATGTTATAAAACATGATATTTATATATTATTTAATTTCGTCATATTTGGTATCAAATAAATATTTCAAATAACTTCAATTTTTAATTCCAACAGCTGATTGTAGTCAACTACGTAATCAGCTGATTCTATTCTTTTAACCAAGAAAAATAGCCAATACTCCAACAGACAATTATTTTTGTGTGATTAAGTTTGACAAAACTCAGTCTGTTATTATTGTGCTATCATTTTAGAACCCGTTATCATAAAGATCCTCCAACTTGGAAGTCAATCTACGACTGGTACAAGAAGTTCAAGAATACAGGCTTCTTGTGTAAAGAGACAAGTATAGGTAGGCCAGCAACTCCTGCAGATCAAGTTGAACAGATTAATCTTACATAGGTCCGCAAAAATCTACTACCAAGATGAGATTGGAACTTCAAATGCCGTAGCGGAGGAAAGGCTTAAGATGACCCCTAACCTTCAACTGTTCCAAAATTTAAGGCATGACCACAAAGTTTTAAGTTTTGTAATGTACAGAGACTGGTGGTTTTTGTTAAACGACTCATTTTTGATGTTGAGCTTCCTTTCCCCGTCTAACATAACAAAAGTCCCCGACCCTGACAGAATAACTTACGACGCCATGTTGGAAAATGGCTACCGTCACTTTTCTTAAATATGATTTTATCTAAACACGTTTCTACGTTGTTAAAAATTACCAAATATAAGAAATATACGTAACAAAATTCTTTAAATAAAAGAGATAACATTTTTAAGCAGACATAGCGTAGGCCTACATTGTGTAAGTAAAAAAAAAAAGAGACAATACCAACCTTCAAATCAAATTTTAACGAAATCAGCACAGCCGAATTTGAGAATTTAAGTCTTTTTAATAGATTTATTTGTTTGTTTACAGATAACTTACAAACCAACAAGATATTCCTAAGGGGTTGGGAAAGTATGGCAGGTAGCCTACGCCAAAAACATGAAAAAATATCTAGAGATTCATCGAAATGTGTTCAAAATCTGTTTACACGTTTTAAGATGTAACTCACGCAGATTATTCCAACCAAATTTTAGATCTCATGAAAAATTCACCCCACCCCCATTACAAAGTTTCTGTATATAGTAAAACACCCTGATCATCACTCAATCAAATACCGAACTGAAAGAGAGCCCTCAACCTTCTCCAACTCTCACATTAGTATTCATGAATTGAGCGGCATCAACCCTAACCATCCCCTTGAGCTGCGGGAAACATCGTAAACTTATCTACTTGGCATTGACATTTCCTTAACGAACATCAGATACTATTATAGGCTATAAATTACTTTACAATTAGGTCGTTTATTGCTTTCCCTTTGAAATAAACTTAAACATTGTCCATTTGTTTAGAAGTAATAAAATGAAGTTTACTAGCCATTAAAAACCTTAAATTAAAAAATATATATCAACAGAAAAATGTTTACATACGCGGTGAATTAGCGAGGCGCCGACAAATAAACATGTTACAAGTTTGGATCTGTTTTACAAATCAGCTGTTTGATTAATACGTAGGCTATCAATTAAATTATCATATGATTTTACTCAACAGATGTTCTCAATTTATAATCTCAACTTTGAGGTTATGTTAATCAGTGGCGAATTAAAATTATAATCACGACTAAAACATTAATAGTAGAGGGTTGACATATAACTAAGATTTTAAAGGGGAAGTTGTTTGATTTGTATTTTGTAAATGAACAAAAGATACGCTGGAATTAGTTAGCTTAAAACATTCTTTTGGAAAGTTGCAAAAGCACAATTGTATAATGGCCTAGTGTTTTTTAGAGCAAGTAAAATTTAATAACATTTTTCAACTCATGCCAATATAAAAAAAACCACACTTTTATCATATTAATATATCGTATAAATATTTTTTTTAAATTGCAAGTTTCCAAATTCCCTAAGATGCTTTCTATCTCATAGAAAGTGATTTGTAGCCTATTCTGTAGATGTGTACTTGGAACTTTTAGAAATTCGGATACTCTATAATTTCCATTTTGAGAAATTACGAATTTTATAACCACCAGCATTTTTTTAGAGATTATATTTGGGTCCTAAAGGCTAAAATTCAACAAAATTTGATCAAAATCGTTACAACTCATTTTGAAAAATAACTATAATTTTTCATATTGGTAAAGTTCCAATCCTGTAGAGTGGAACTTCTTTAGCTATTATTTCATTTAAATATTTGTTTGGATAGTTGCCAGAAAAATGTAAAACAATTTAGGGTTTTAGGGTTGTAGTAAAGGAATCTTTAAAAAAAATTGTGGCTAATTCATTTTGTTTTAGTCCAAAGGAGTTAATTTGGTAAAATTTAAATTGTTTTTTCTTAAATTATTAATTTTTTTGAAATTATTGTTCAAATCAATTCATTGATAAACAATTTCAACTATTTTTAAACTCTAGGACTTTAGTACGTACGGACTTGGCAATCCCAAGGGTATCTACCTGGGTCTACATTTCTTAAACATATTGTATAGTACCAAGTCACAAGTGAAAATAACTATAGATATTGTTTCCATCGTGTAACGGTTGTTGTTAGCGTACATTATGACGCGTTTCGAAACATATGTTTCATCTTCAAATACATAAAAAGTTACAATAGTAGCCTACACATTACAACACATAACAAATTCAACACTATGGTCGACCACTGAATATGTGTACCATAATTTTGAATATTTTATGTAATATGTGTTGTAATGTGAACAATTGTAACTTATTACGTATCTGATGATGAAACGTACGTTTCGAAACGCGTCATAAGCTACGCAAACAACCAAGTCACACAATGTAATCAAGATAATATCTACTGTACTTTTTTCATGGGTTAGATACCTCTCCTTTCATCTTTTCTATCAGGTCTCTCTTGACCAACTATTAATCTTTCACGACTCTGACACTATTGAATATTTGAGAGCTATTGTTACAAATTTAAAAACTTAATAAGATCTAAGCTAAATATCATAAAATCTGTAAAGTTGGAATCTGAAAAACCAATAAGTTACAGGTGTAAAACCTATTTAAGGTTTCTTTTAGTTAAAGACAGAAATAACACAATATGCATTCTACAGTAAAAAGCTAATTATTACGAGCAGCGTGACCCAATTTTTTTTGTACATAGTCTTAAAGAGCATAATCCACTGAAACAAGACAACATAGAAATACAATAAATGTGTGAGCGTCCATAACTAGGAAGAACGCTAGTTCAAAATCGAGAAAGTGAGGTTAATTGACCACTATGCGTATGAAGTATTATATAACCTAACGTACCCCCAGAGTTATCGCGCATTTAACTTAAGTTAAACTTAACTTGACCTAATTTAAACTTCTACACAAGTGTTCCTCAACATGTAGTATAAATACTTACAATACATAGCCTAGTCGAGGAAAACTTGTGTAGAAATTTAAATTAGGGATAAATTAGGTCATTAGATTATGTAAAATATAGGTACTACTAGTGTAAAGAAGTATTAATGGTTTTAATGAGGAAACGATGTGGTCACTGTTCTTAACAATTACCCGTATTTTGCTGCTCCCTATTACCAAGATTATTGCTAAACAGTAAAATTCCAAACTACAAACTTGCACAGATTTTAAAATTCTAATACTTAACCTAAAACTACACAACATATTTTTGTCTTAACTTATGCTCATTAAGTTAAAACAAACAAAAAAGAAAAACAAAAAAAAGAAAACAATATTTATAGAGGCATATTATAGGTTTACTATATTCTAAAGTTTAAATAGACCTAGGCCACCTTTCATTTCTAGACTTTTTATAAGTAGGCCTAGTAATCATGACATTGTTAAGCAGTAAGATTTTAAATTGCAAAGTTGTACAAATTTTAAAATTGTAATACCTAACTCAAAACTACACTTAACATTTATGTTAACTTAATCGTTCATTAAGTTAAACACAAATAGAGAGAAAACAAAATTTATAGAGGGCTATTATAGTTTTAGTATATTCTAAAGTTTAAAAAGACCTAGGCCACAATTAATTCATATCTAGACTATTGTAAGCCTAGTAATCACGTTGTTTAACCAAATAAGATTTCAAATGACAAAATTGAACTGTAATACTTTTCAAATCATAAGTTACTTTAACAAGTAAAAGGCATTCATAGTTTAAACAACAACCATAGCTTTGCGTCATTTAAATTACAACCTAAAGCAGAACTCATAAAGTAAATTCTAACATAACCTATAAAAACAAAAGTAGTATTTAGGTTGATTACCTTGATAATAGAGCAATGCACAGTAACAGACTGATTGTTCTTTATATTCTAAGTATGTACCCAACACTTTGCACTTCTTTAAACTCAAAATTAAAAGAAAACACAAACAAAATATATTAATCAACTTTCACCACAATCAAACACGCACATTGCTAACAAATAAATTTGCACCACTAGGTGTTACGTCATCACTCATCAGCTGCAGTGCGCATGCGCCCAGTTTTGAAACTTCCCTTCAGGAAATGTCTTGTGAGTTAACGGTTTTCTATATGTGGGAATACTCTGATGATGTATACAGAGTGTCCCGGAACGTTCTGAATTCGCTAAATAGAATTGTTCCGTAGGTACAAATAAAATAAAACTTTCAATAAACTTGGGTCCGAAATATCTTTCGAAGAAAATAAGATATTTAGTTCAAATTTGGTTCAAATCAGGGTACAAAAAAACCAAATGTTCTTATGTTTATTTTTTTTAAATGGCAGTCGTTTAAAAATTTAATGTTGAATATCTCTAAAACCGTTAACTTTACACAAATTGTAAAAGAAACAAAAAAGTTTACTTTTATAATGACAAATAAATTGATTTTTGTAATTTTTCTGTACGTCAAAGGACAACTGAGTTATTTGCAAAAAACTAAAAATTTTATTTCTTGGTAGTTGTCTACAACATCCAAAATTGGCCTATACAAAAATATTTCTAAATTATACTTTATAAATTATTAACTTTATAAATTCTATAATCAGAAATGTTTATTAAATGAAAATGTTGATTTTAACCTTTTCAAAATTGTGACTATTTAAAAATTTGAAAAATAAATTTCTCAAAATTTGTTCGTTTCTCAGAAAATTGTCAAGAAAGATAAAAAATGAGCATTTCAAATACGAATTCAACGACACCTTGTTTAGGCCATATACGTAAGGAATAAGTATTTTAAGTTAATACTGCAAATGTAATTAAATAGACTTGTTGCTAGTTACGTAAGTAAATAATGGATTAAGTACATTAAAAAATATTTATTAAACATAATAGTTAAAAGAGGGCAACCATTTCCTTCCATTTACAGTAACTACTCGAAATCATGACCTTAAACAAAGTTACACAATAAATAAATATTGAGCTTGACTTGTGAGATAATGTTATGTAGAACAAAAACTCGAACACAAGATCTCACAAATCTACGTTTATTCAATCAAAACTAGTTATAGTTTTGTTATTGTATCTCACGTTTCACTGATGATGACAACTTTGTCGTTGAAACGTGTTTGATTGAATAAACGTATTTTATGTGAGATCTTGTGTTCGAGTTTTTGTTCTACAAGGTTACACAAAATAAATCGCCAAATTCCTTCAAAAACTAGGACATACTCTTGAATAATTGCAGCTGCTTCAGTTATTAGGTTTGTTACACTTTCTACGGGGGTGCTTTAATTAAGTTTTTTTTGTTGCCCCAACGAAATAAGTCCAATGGTGAGAGGTCTGACGATATGGGAGGCCAGCGTGTTGGTTCATCAAGTCCAATCCATCTTTACCCAAGACCATGATTTAAGGAATCAAGGGTTATGTTACCATAATGAACGAAGACCCCTCGGACTGAAATCACATTTCGTTATTAACATGTAGAAGGACATTATCGAGCAATTTAGAAAAATTCCAAGTATGTTGATGAATTGAGCAGGTTAGGTATAATGTTGGCTTCTATCAGAAAATTCCCTGAAATACCTGACCAGACATAATTGAAAACTTTTCTAAGTGTCCTCTTAGAGATTTTCTTCTGTCGAAATATGTGTGGTAAGGTTGTTGATTATTCCATCTCTATTAAAACTTCCTTTGCCCGAGAAACACGTTTTTGGAGAAACCAATGGTCTATACTTTGTTTAAAAAAACCAGTGAGCCCAATTGACCCGGCGGGAATAATCTTAATTCCTGTACTTTTTGGAACTTAATCTCCAAAATAAAAGTCTCTCTTCATTCAAAACTCTCCACACGGTATTCTTACTACAACTAAAACCACGTGCTACTCTACTACCTGTCAACTCTTCTTCAAACCGCTGTGGAACCAGATCTGATCACTCACGTTCTTCTTCTCATGTTTACTTTAAACGTTCCCGTTTCCCTCAGTCTATCGAGACCAGCACTGAAAGTTTCTTTTGGGACATTGTTTGTTTAGAAAACACGCAGCTTATACTGTCTGAGCTTCATTCACATAACCACTAGAATTTCCGTAAAAAATAATGCAAGTCACAGCACTCAGTGACGTGTAGTTGTTCATTTTTACACACTTATCAATCAAAATAAATAAATTTAATACAGAAAGATACAATAAATACAATTCCAACAGGTTTGCTAACAATAAACAACTAGTGTATACTATTAGTTGATGTTTAGGTATATTATTGTTACTTGTAATAGATGACTAGGTTGTTTAGTTTAATAATAGCATTGTTGCCTAAACATCAACTAAAAGATTATTTAATTATAGTTACAGTATTTACTTAAAATATTATAGGCCAATTATGGAGTTGTAGATAACTATAAGAAATTTAATATTTAGTATTTTGCCGATAATTCGGTTGTCCTATGACGTACGGAATAAATACAAAAACTAATTCATTTCACTTTAAAAAAGTAAACTTTTTTGTTTCTTGTGAAGTAAACAGTTTTAAACATATTTAACATTAAAAATTTTTAACTGCCGCCATTTTGAAAATAAACGAGAATACATTTTGATTTTTTTGTATCCTGATAAAAGGCTTTATAACAACTTTGTATACCAAATTTGAACTCATCTACTTCCAAAGATATAAAGTTTTTTGTAAAAAAACAAAATGGCGGCTAAATAGACAACGGAACGTTTACCTATGTTTATTGGAACTTTTATTTTATTTTAACCTTCGGAACAATTCTACTACCGAGACACCCTGTATATACTATCATAGGTTAAAAATCAATGCTCTAATTATTTAATGTTCATTACTATCAAATTTTGTTCAATTGTTGCATTTAACGACCAAAATACGTATTACCCGCCATTTCTCTAAATATACCAGTTAGAAAGTAAAGAACTAATCTTTGTTTCTGAAAATCTCGTGTACCTATTGTGCTTAAATTTTGGTGAAATGGAAAGATTAATTTTCCAAAGGCGTGTACCAAATAGCAAGTCAAATCACATTACGGCTTAGGAATAATTGGCAAAACAAAACATATCCTCAACCGCAATTAAAAATTTATTTCTTATATTATTTTCGGGTTTGTGAATTGACGTTTTACAAAGTTAGTGGAAAAATTTTGCTCACATATTTACTGTAATCTTGTCCAATAAAAAATTGTCTGCTTGTGTAAACATCAAATTGTAATTTTGTTATATGTTTGATAATTCAAATTTTTGGAAAGGATCCAACAATCAAAAACACGAAATGTAGATTTTTAAAATTTAGATAGTCCTTTTTTATTCAAAACCTGAGGTATTTCACTATTTCCTTATTCTCTTCACGTCTCGTGCTATTTCCTTGAACTACGTAGAAAGTCAAAATTGCTGAGTCATTCCTCTCAGGACGATATGGGTGCACATTCCAATGTCTACGAACAGCTGTCAATAATAAAACTTTCCACCCACAAGTTCACAGAGATCTGGTGTGGGCAGCCAGAAACACCTTTCACAGACAGCGCCGCCAGTACGCCTACATCGGTATTACCGTCTCAACTCCAGTTATACCAACCGTAACCAAATGGTCGATGTTTATTGTTGGTTTTTCTTGGTAATTTATAGGTAAATCTTTAATCTGTGGTCGAGGACAGTATTAACCACACAAGTAGAATAACTTAATCAATTGAGGTTTGATGTTGGACCGATGTGGAGGATCGAAGATTATCATTGTGGATAGGTTATGACAAGGATCTCTTGAGAAATTACTACCATAAGGGGTTTTACCTCAACTGTCAGACAAACTATGTGATAAATTTATATTTATGATCGTGAAGGACTTTAGGACGAGGGACTAATTTGTAAACAAGTAGAAAGTTGAACAAATAATAATATTTCTTATTTTTATATAATGTTGTCTTGGATGTAGTAAAATTAAATTTGAAGTTCATTTTTATCACTTAGTTTGAATTTCCATTTTTAAATTCTAATTTATTACACGTAAAATAAAACGGACAGCTGTTTTTATAGTAAAGGGAAATTAGAATATAAAAGTGATGTAAATTGGAAGTTGAATTTTTTCTTTTCTTTTTCTACATACAACTGAGTGTGAACCCGAAAACATTAGCAAAATCGGACTAGAGTTTCGTTATAAAAGTGCATTTTTTATGCATTTTGAGTGCATCGCTACACTATTTTTTAAATATCTCCGGCTCTATGAGGGGGGTAGATTTTTTTTTTAATGAAAATACCCTTAAATGAAGAAGACAATTAAAATGGTAGGGTATAGTAACTTTAAGAGTACTTCCTAACCTCAAAAATTTCGAATTTCTGGATTTAAGATTTTTTTTCCCTCACTAATAATCCAAAAAAATGGTGTAAGAATTATCAGATCTTCACGAAAATTAGACAAATTATGTGTCTTTACACTTAAATAGGTGGTAAAATCGCAAAAAAATCATTTTTACATTCACATTTGGCAATTTTCAATAAAAACTGAAAGCATTGTAATTTAATGAGAAGTGGTCATAGAGGAAACTTTTTTTTTCTTTTTTTTTCAGTTTTTTACCTAATTTCTAGTTAAAATATGCAAGAAGTTATTTATTTATTCAAAGTGCTTTTTTATAAACAAAATTTGTCATTTTAATCTTTTGTCTTTTTTTCCTGTAAATCGGGGCCAAATATAAAAAACGACGACACTTATTTATGAAATTTCAACATTTATAACATTCAAATAAAAAATTTGGTTAGGTTAAAATATAAACCAAAATTTGTTTTATTAACATCTTTTCCTATCATTTGTTTTGATTATTTCCCTCTACTATTAAAGTAACAACTGGTACGTGACCTCGTCGACGTTTTGTGTGATTTAACTTTCTCACGTAGACAAGGTTATGTTTATAGACAAAGTCGAGTTTTTGGCGGATATATCCGCTTTGAAGCCCCCTGAGTTCAAAATAGGGTTTTTTGGACTGAGGTCCGTCTGTTGTCTGTGCAGTACTCTGCAGCCCAAATGAGTTGACAGATTTAAATCAAATTTGTGGGCATATTTTAGTCATATTTCAGAACTTTCAAAATTATATGTAACGATTTTTTTTAATTTTGGGGGTACCATGAACAAATATACAAAATTACGATTTTCTCAAAACCGAATCAAACGATTTTGATCAAATGTTGCTAAGGTAGCGGTTAAAACCCCCAAACAAAAAATTATTGGCCGTTTTCTGTCGAAAAATACAGTTTCGGAACTTATCGGTAAAAAACAAAAATCAACATGAGGCTGCTATAAAATATGTAATTTCACAAAATCGCCTTTACCGAAAGAAAAATTTAATTTAAAATGTAAAAACAGCAGCCATTTCTAAATAGCTTCTTTCTTCATATTTGTATGTTATTCAACTTAAACCAGACTAAATTAGATACAAATTTGCAAATTAAATTCTGCATATAATGGTATCAACCCCACATCTTTACGATGACAAATAGAGAACTTATTATCAAAAATATAATTTCAAACCATGACTTCACAATAAAATGTTATGTTACGAGATCCAGCAGAGTCGAGTCACAGATACGAGCGTAGCGAGTGAAGGCCTCTTCACATATATATACAAGTCCGCCAGGACCCAGAAACTGAGGGCAGCGAGTAGAGACGAACATCTACGATACACATTAGGGTTTAGTCGAAGTCAAGAAAGTAGTGATATACACATTTACGAGGTTCAAAAAACTGTGTAACAACAACAGTACCATACTGGGTAAGAACCCTTATCTACCAATACAATTTCCACTTGGCCCAAGATACCAACTATACTTTAAACAAAACAATATTACACAGATTATGTTTTTCAATGACAAAACATAAACTAACGAGTTTTATCAGGTTAGAAACATGTCCATAGTAGTAACAGAAACATTGCAACATCTGTAACCCCCAGGTTCTATCAAACTACCTACATTTATCCCCCGCGTTGTTTAGATATCGATGACAATACTCATTATCCGTTATTAATCTCAGGTTGTTCTGAAATGACGTATGTAAATCAAAAGATCTTTAACATTCAGGCGGGAACGTTATTCACAGGTGGAGCGACTGCTTTCTACCCACCTGTTCAAGTCACTCGAGAAATATTCTCTTATTTCCGGAACTATACAAAAGAATTCTTAAGGTAGTAGTTTGTTTTGGTTCTAAATCGATTTAGCGTTTGGCTTGTATATAAGAGTTGCCACTTTACGATTTTTTACAAGAAAGTAAAACGCGGTGGGTGAGGTGAGTTACGATTTATATTTATTGAAGTGTGAGGATTTGTTTGTTTCACTGATACTAAAAATCACAGCTATACTAAAATAGACAAAAATAATCGGCCAAGAATAGATGATGTTAAAAGTATTGTTCATTTTTATTCTAGTTTAAAAAAATGTCTAAACTGCAATTAATCTCAATTTTTATTTTTTAAACTATTTTATGTATATAAAGGTGTTTCAATATGTAAATAAATAAATAAAGTAAAAAGTTCCTATAAACATATGTCCAGAAACGCAACTTTACATAGAATAGCTATCCGCCATTTTGTTTTTTACTAAATAATTTATATCTCTAGAACGGCTTAACCGATTAAGTTGAAATTTTGTACGGTAATCACCAAAATAAAGAGCTAGTACACAAAAAATAACGATCTTGTTTCAATAATCCATTTTAAAAATGTTTAATGAAAATAACTTTAAACGAGTTATTTTCACATAAATAAAAGAAGACACTAAGAAAAGTTTTCAATTATGTCTGGTCAGGTATTTCAGGGAATTTTCTGATAGAGGTCTACATTATACCTAACCAGCTCAATTCATCAACATACTTGGAATTTCTCTAAATTGCTCGATAATGTCTCTCTGCATGTCAGAAACGAAATGTGATTTCAGTCCGAGGAGTCTTCATTCATTATGGTAACATAATCCGTGATTCATTAAATCATGGTCTTGGGTAAAGATGGATTGGACTTGATGAACCAACAAGCTGGCCTCCCATATCGTCAGACCTCTCACCATTGGACTTATTTCGTTGGGGCAACAAAAAAAACTTAATTAAAGCACCCCCGTAGAAAGTGTAACAAAACCTAATAACTGAAGCAGCTGCAATTATTCAAGAGTATGACTCAGTTTCTGAACAAATATGGCGGTCGATGACTGATCGATTTATTTTGTGTAACCTTGTAGAACAAAAACTCGAACACAAGATCTCACAAAAATTACGTTTACTTAACCAAACGCGTTTTAACGACAAAGTCGTCATCCTCAGTGACACATGAGCTACACTACTAAACACTACATAACTAAACTATAACTAACCTAGCACTGCGCCAAACACCGTATTTATACAAAACTAAAGGAATGTGGCCTATACCTACTTTCTAATATTTTCAGGCGTTAACAAGTCCCTCACGAGTCAAGTTAAATAATTATTTATAAAGTTATTTTCATTTAAAATGTTTTAATGCTGCCATTTTGAAACGTAACATTTGTAAAAAGACGATTTTTTTTTTAAATAGGTCTTTATATTGATGAGTACCGTACAAAATTTCAACTCAATCGGTTAAGCCGTTTTAGAGATTTAAATTATTTAGTAAAAAAAAGTATAATGGTGTTTTAAAGCTGTAAAAAAAAGCGTTGTTCAAACACCAATTCCGAAAACAATGATTTCAATAAGACACTCACTAACTCATTATCCCAGTCGCAGCCGACATTCCCTCAAGACGTAATCTCTAATACAGTCATTTCTCCAAATAAACAATTAAAATACCCACTCCTCTTTCACTAGAACACGTGGAATCCACATTCCAAACCACGTGGCCTTCCTAGTCCATAAGTCTCGGACACAACGGCTGTGGAAAAGTAATGATTTCGCGCGATAATTTACCAACAAAAAGTTGAAATTCTCACACAAGATTGATTATATAAAACCGAAATAATTAATATGATTTAATTTGAAAAACAATGCAAGATTGCGTTAATTTTATCAATTATTCAAAACAGGTGTTTAGTGAAATCTGTGGGCTTGGCGTGTGCGAGTGAGAGAGAAGAGTATTATTCGAGTGTGTCTGACTGAGACAGAAACTGCTTCGAGGTACATACTGAATAAATCAATTGGACTGAGATGAGACTTGTTTTTGTAAGTGGTTACCGGACTGAAGTGTTGAATTCTTATTCGTGTCTGTCTGTCTGTCTGACTGGTATTTTGTCACTGTGTCAAAGTGTTTTTACAGTGAAGAGAGCCATTAGTACAAGATTTAGCTTTCGCAACCGTTGAGATTAGACATGTTTTAGTGATAAATAAACAATAAAATTGTTTCTTACTGGAGGACATCTTTTTACAACTAATTAGATGTATCTAGTTGTTTAATAGATCTTCTATAATAATCGTTGAACACTATCACAGTTCAATGTATGAACTGGATGCAGATATAAATATTTATTCCGAAATACAACGGAAATCTATCGGGAACTGATTTTTAAAATAAACAATCCGCCATTTTGAATTTTTTTCTATAACCATTCTAAAGAAATTACATAACATCTTGAGTTCAAATTTAAAATATGCATTTATTATGTAACGTTTTACAAGTGAAGCTTTTTAAAAAATAAAATTTCAGTTTATATAATTTTAAAATGGCGACCTTTAAACATTTTTAGTAAACTGAACAGTTTTACAGTTATTCTCGACGTTTAAAAAGTTTAACAGGAACCATTGCAAAACTATAGAAAATAAGATTTTGATTTTGGTACACTTGTAAGAGTTAAATAATTAATGCGTATGACAAATTTAAATTGAAAATATTATCTACCTCCAAAGTTACTTAAAAAATACAAAATGGTGGATTGAGTGGAAACGAAGCGTTTTCGAACATATTATGTTTATATGAATTTGATTTCATTATTTTCGCCCAAGCAATACACGTGTGTCATCCTATAGTTGCTTCAGTAGTTTTGCTTCCTAAAACTCAAAAAGTGTTTTTTTTTTAGTGTTGTCTATTTGTCGTTTGTTCAGTTTTCAGCAGCCCAAACGGGAGGACAGATTTTGATCAATTTTAATATTTATGCAAACTTTTACCATCTATATCACTGCAATTTTATTATTATTAATATATTTGTTTAATATATGTAAAAAAGACCAAAACACAAATTTCTATTGATAAATCAATTTAGCTGGACCATTAACCTCTTAGGGCCCTAATAAAATGAATTGGTTGTCATTTCCCCAAAAATCTCAGTTCGTGATTGGTAACAAAACCAAAAATTTGACCTGCTAAAAATTTACAGTTTCCCAAAGTTTGACTTTACCGATTTTGTTCAAATTTTAGGTAGATATGAAGATTAATTACTTAGATACAATCTTGTTGAGCACTGTGGTGAAATTCACAATAATGATTCGAATTTTCCATTAACCACGATCACTAGAAACATTAAAATAAAACACAATTATCTGATTAATTGTTCTTTATTAATTATTTACACTAAATGCCCTGATGTACATTTCGATAATATGGTTCGATAATATGAATTTTATTTCATTAGTAGATATGTAAGTTTAGATCTAGTTTATAAGCAAGACCCTCCGATGATGATAACCATATTATCGAAATGTACGTCAGGGCATTTAGTGGAAATAATTAATAAAGAACAATTAATCAGATAATTGTGTTTTATTTTAATGTTTCTAGTGATTGAAGTTAGGGGTAAATTCGAATCATTATTATTAATTACTTAAATCAGTTGGAAAATCTAAACTAAAAAGAAATTACGGTTGAGAAATAATTTTACAAAATCAAAATAAACTTTGACAACTGTCATTAAAAACTTGATTTTATTACAAAAACGTTATGGCACAAACAAAACAAACTTAACCACTATTTAAATGTTTCAAAAAACATTAATTGGTACAGGTGGGAGATCGATCTCTACAAACTTATCATAAGATATACTTAATATAAAATTTAGTGTTTAAAATTATTTTCTTGGTAATCATTTTTAGGAATATGGATAACAAATATTATTGTTGTTATTTAGTTTTGTGATGAGAACTTGAGAATGTTATTGCCATAATTTTGCACAGTTTATTTCTGTAATTAAAATTTAAAACAATCTGACTACAAGTTCAACTTTCGAAGACAAACCAGTAACTTAACGAATGCACAATGCACAATGCACGTCCGGTTGTCAAGGTTTGAACGTTATATTTATGCCTAAAGCTAAAAATAATTGTACGTTTATATTATATGTAAATAGTAAAACATGCCTACACTATACACTCCAATGTAGGCGTGCGCATGCGCGTAGGAGACAGTCTTTAACTAAAATTATGATTCATTTTTTTTATTTGGAATAAATTGACAACTGTGTTTTCTCTCTTATCTATGTGTTGCGGGGGTAGTGGAACACTGGTCGATGTCAAAGAAAGCAGGTCTGCTTAGTTTTATATACGAGCAATTAGGACTATCGCAACTAGAATCAGATATTGTACATGTAGCAAGGAGCGCAGTGTGGGCGTTCATCTGTGTGTAATAATACGACACAATGTTGGATCTGTGTTCCGAGAGAATAAACAGCTTTGTAGGGTTTTCAATAAGCAATAATCTCGTACCTTAGGTACCTTCAGAGACTCACGTTAGTGAGTACAGTCTTTGCAATCTACACTTCTTCCATCTTGACTTGAGCTATATCCCTCTCTTTCAACTTTCTTATCAGGTAGCGCTTTACAAAGTATTCTTCTTTATTGAAGGGTCTTTATTTTACCTTTTGAGGTAATGACGATCGAGATGTTATTTGCCTTTAAACAACAACAAAACCCACCTCAGATCAATCTTCATTGGTTCACTCAGCAAAGCCCTCTGGGCCTCACTTATGGTGAGTACAGTCGTGACAATCCCGAGGGGATCTAGCTGGATCTACTCTTTTTTCATGTAGTCTTGGGTTAGATCCCTCTTTTTCATCTTTCCTATCAGACCTCTTTTGATCAACTCTTGTTTTCTTCCGACCCTGACGCTATTAGAGTATTAGAGGACTAGTAAGTGTTTTCGCTTTAAACAAGAAAAAATTAGGGTTCCGTTAAACCCCTTGTATTTTTACTTGCTTTTCTTTAACTCGCAATATGTGTATGTTGGAATCTTACATCCTACATTTAACACACTTCCTGACGTGGCCTAGTAATGAATTATGCTCAGGTACTAAGCTTGTATGACAATACAATATTCCACTTTTATTTTGTAAAAATCTCCACCCCTTAGGGTGAAAATTGAGGGTGAAGGAATTTATCGTTTTCTTCTTTCATTCTCTTTAGTTTCGAAATCATCAATTTGAAAATTAAAATTTACCTAGTAATGAAACTTATGATTTTGATGATAATAATTTAATTAAAGTATGACTAAAAATCAAAATAAAATAAAAAGAACATTATTTTTAAACTTGCTTTTCTCAAAGATACAAAAAACTTTTAAATATAGATAAAACAAAACTTAAATTTGTTAAAATAATAAATTATTTGCAACGGAATTTTTTTTTTTTTTTTTACTTTTTAGTACGTTAGAAGTTTATTTATCTTTGATTTAAAAGTTTTGTTGTATTTTTGAGAAAAGCAAGTTCTGCTCGGCAGGAATAGTCACTAAATAGTTGATTCAATGATATTAAAAGAACGTTTGACAATATGGACTATCAGGTCCTGTCTGACATGTTGTGACATGCTGGAGTGTAACGTTTAATTGGTTTTAGTGCAAATAGTTCCTCATATGTATAAGAAAAAGTAAACAATCTTTTCTATAATATTTCGTTTTTATAAACTTATTCGCACGAAAGAAAATATCAATTTATGCAAAAATAAAATGACAATTTTTGTGCGTCTAACGATGACTCCGTATGACGAGATTGCTACCAATACATTATGTTTAGATATTTTATGGCACTTTTTTTAAGAAAAATTAGTGAAAATCGAAATTTATTATTTTTGTCTTATGATAGATTTTCATTTACCAAAAAATTAAACGAAATGTCTTGGGAATTGTCTAAAATATGCCCACATATTAAAATTGATTAAAATCCGTCGACGCTTTTGAGTTGTAGAGCACTAAGGGTTTCAGAGAGACATCATTCCAAAAACCACATTATTGAACTCAGAGGGCTTATAAATGAATATATCCACGAAAATTCGACGTTGACTTTTTATCCTTTCACGTAACATATAAGTAAGAAAGAAAAATAACAAAATACAATTCAAGAGTAATTAACATACTACAAGAAATAAATTTGACAAACATCTTTAAAATGTAGACAATTACGTTACGTGGTAAGCATACAGTATAACAAACACACAGAACACAATTCTCATAAAAAAATACGCCTAAGTATCAGACACGTTTCAACGACAAGGTCGTCCTCCTCAGCGATACACCAGCTACACCAACCAAACCACAACTAATATACAGAATGTATAGTATAGAAAACAGATTTCTTACTATAATGCGTAGTATAATTAACCCTTACTAATTAACTAATCGTTACAAAATACTTCAGTAGCCCAGAATTGACAGATACCTAATTACAGTTCCTCTATTTTTATTAATGATCCATGAAACTACCACAAAAGACCCCAAGGGTTCTCCGCCTCCACAGTAACAGTGTTTGAACCAAATACTCGCCTCTCGTCAAATGCAATCAATCTCGAAGACAAGGTCCTGCTGAGTTTGAAACAACGAATCAAAGTTTATGAGACGATGCCAAGCTGAGGGTAAGGTCACGTGGTCTGGGTCTAGTGACAGGAAGTCTTCAGTTTATAGTTCTGGTTAATTTAGCGTCTATTTATGCAACATGTGATACTTGAGATGTTTGAACAACCCTGAGTTACAATTTACATTTAGACCAGGTTTTACAGATTACAATAAATTCTCCATGTCAGTATCTGAAGCCACCATTAATTTTCAATCAAAATTTTGCTGAAAATAAAATGTTCCAATTCAGTCTTAGGTTCCCATGAAGGCACTAATTGCTATGTTTTATTATTTTATTTGTAAATACATTATAAAAATACTGTTGTTGTATTTTTTTGAACCTACGGAGACTTTTTAAATCACAATAATCTTTCTTCTTTTATTAACTAATATTTGTTTCTTTTATCTTATACCTTTAGTTCTTCTACACTTTACTAAAATCTTTTAGATATAAATTTGACTAAATTACTAATCCGTTTAGGGTGTAATTTTTGATAAATAAGTTTCTGATTTGATCTTTGGTCGTTTGTGATTTTGATTTGGGCGATTACAATTTATTATCATTTAAAGAGGAAAGATAACCCTAGTACGAATTTTGAATAGAATAGGAACGATGATTTCTCAAATATTAGTCTACATGAATATACGTTTATATAAAAACATATTTCAAGGGGACTTGAAACGTTGTATTGTTTCAGAAGAAAATAAAAAACTTAATACGCCTTTTCATAAAGCTTCCATGATTTCTATTAACTGTTACTATCACAAGTCAAGCTAAATATTTATTTATCTATTAACTGTGAAAAGCAAGTAGTTCCTACATTCAAACGAGGTAAAAAAAGTTGTATCTGCAAAAATTCTTTATTTAGAGTATCAATGAAATAATTTATATTGGAACTAATTTTATTACAAACCCAGTTAAAAACTGAAATAATTTTTCTTCTTTACTGACACTTTCCCCGTTTTATACAAGAGTTAAATTGGTATAATGGAAGGTTTCTCTCCCCTTTCCCTCTCCATCTCCCCTCCACTCTCTCTCCCCTCTCTAACATTAAAATTAGTTTTTTAGGATGTATCATTTAATTAATTTTGGTTTTTTACAACAATTTTTGAATGTGATTGTTATGTGCAATTTTTTATACTCGTTTCTATTTTTAAAATTCACTGAAATCGTTTGAGTCGATTTTGAAAAAATTGGCTTTTTATTAATTGCCTCCAACTAGTGGAATTTTTATTTTTTTTTTATTTTCTACTTAAACCTCCCGAAACCCTATTAAAATATTGGAAATTTGACTTTTGATCGTGAGACTGCTACACATATATGTTGAGTTTTCGAGGGGGGGAGATTCAGCCAAAATATGCCTCAACCAAATTTACTCGAAACCGGCCGACTGATTTAATTTATAAAACACTGGTCAGACGACAGACATCTTTCTAAAATCCATTTACGTGAACTCAGAGAACGAAAATTACTCCCAAAACCTCGACATCACTGTTTGGTCGATCAATAACTTTCTCTAAATAAAATAAAAATGTTAAAATAAAAGTAACAAAAACCATTCCTATTTCTCAACACTACATTCTACAATGTCCAATCAAACACAAGATCCCTCAAAATGTTTTTTATAGAAAACCATTTTTTTGTTAGCTCAGTGCTCACCTTATTAATCATAATATTGATTATTTTGCCACAATTAAAAAAGCCGTCAGTAGTAAATGATAAATAGACTTCAGTGTCGTCTCCCATGTTGGCCGTCACCCAATTAAAGAGGAACGCACGAATACGCAGTGAAACGATTGCGTGTTCACTGATAAAACGACTTCATTCAAAGCGACACTTGTCAGATAAAAGAACACACCGACGACATCGAGAGTATAATCTTCGATATATCGATCTATGGCTAATTGTATCAAACTACAAATTATTCGGTTTATATTTCGTTAAAGGTAATGAAATGTACACAGTGTACATTCGTAAGAGTTTGTTATACAGAACAACAAATATTAGCTAAGTAATACTGACGTTTATAAGGAAACTTTATATTAAAGAAGACGTTTCACGAAGTAAGTCAACTGATCTTTACAGATACATTACCTTTAAGGGCAGTCCAACTGCCTGACACATATCTTAAGAACTACTAAAAACTTATTTTTATTTTTATATATTTTGAGGATAGTCTCTTTTTCTAGTTCCGTAGACAGTATTTTTTTCGATTTCGTGTTTTTTTAAAAATAAAATATTGTAAAAACTTTTTTGTCTATAATCTTGAAATAACTGAGTAAGGAACTAGTTTTCCATGCCAATTAATTAGTTGACATGAACTTTTGGTAAAATATCTTGAACGGTTTAAAAAGGAATTGAACTTAAAAACTTCATTAACTGAAAATGCTGAAAAATGAATAAAACAGCATTTTCAGATTACTTACATTTTAAGACTTGATACATTTTCAGATTACTTACATTTTAAGACCTGATACATTTTCAGATTATTTATATTTTAAGACTTGATACATTTTCAGATTTCTTACATTTTAAGACTTGATACATTTTCAGATTACTTACATTTTAAGACTTGATACATTTTCAGATTACTTACATTTTAAGACTTGATACATTTTCAGATTACTTACATTTTAAGACTTGATACATTTTCAGATTACTTACATTTTAAGACTTGATACATTTTCAAATTACTTATATTTTAAGACTACCGGTACTTACATTCCAGACATCTTACATTTTCAAATTACTTACATTTTCAGACTACTTAAATTTTCACACTACTTAGATTTCCAGACTACTTACATTTTCAGACTACTTATATTTTCAGACTTCACGCATTATCAAATTACTTACATTTTCAGACTACTTAATATTTTCACACTACTTACATTTTCAGACTACTTATATTTTCAGACTTCACACACTTTCAAACTACTTACATTTTCAGACTACTTAATATTTTCACACTACTTACATTTTCAGACTACTTAATATTTTCACACTACTTATATTTTCAGACTACTTATATTTTCAGACTTCACACATTATCAAATTACTTACATTTTCAGACTACTTAAATTTTCACACTACTTATATTTTCAGACTACTTATATTTTCAGACTTCACACATTATCAAATTACTTACATTTTCAGACTACTTAAATTTTCACACTACTTATATTTTCAGACTACTTATATTTTCAGACTTCACACATTATCAAATTACTTACATTTTCAGACTACTTAAATTTTCACACTACTTATATTTTCAGACTACTTATATTTTCAGACTTCACACATTATCAAATTACTTACATTTTCAGACTACTTAAATTTTCACACTACTTATATTTTCAGACTACTTATATTTTCAGACTTCACACATTATCAAATTACTTACATTTTTAGACTACTTAATATTTTCAGACTACTTACATTTTCAGACTACTTAATATTTTCAGACTACTTAAATTTTTAGACTACTTACAATTATCATATATACACTATATAAAGAAAGTGTTTCATATGTTTGCAGGTGAAAATTGATGTTGTAAGTTTGTTCACAGTGCAATCTTTCACATTTGCATCATTTAGCTATTTCATATTTACAGTTGGTAATAATAACAAACATCATCTTTTATATTTTACATATTATCTGAAAATAATTTCCCCCACTAAAACCCACATGTCTTTTTATCTTGAACATATCGAACAAGGCTGTTTCTTGAGTGTAATCCTACAATAAACTAGAAATCATGTGATTTCCACTTTGATTACATATTTAAACACGAACACAACAAATTAATATCTACTTAAGAAAAAACTGGCGCCAAATAACCGACAATTTGTTTGCGAAATCGCGTCATTAGCATAGGAAACGTGTCAAATTATCGTAGATTACCCCTTGGCGGCAGCCTGCAATGTAGAATTAATCAACGCTTGAGGCGGTCAACGCTTCATTACAGTAGGTCTATTAGAACTGTATACAATAATTGTGTATATTTTAGTTTTTATATAAGGTATCACGAGCTTTTCTTATCAATTTTGAGAAGGGAAAATTTGTTTTTAATCTTTGAAAATATATATTCTCTCTGGAACTAAATTTTTCTCTTCCTATTTCAGATAGTCAATATCTTAAAAAATTATTAAAGATTTCTTAGGTTTGAATTATTTGTAAATATTTTGGAAGAGAATAAGCAGCTCTTATCCCAAATTAGATGGATTACAAATATGCAAAATTTTAATTAAATATAAATTATGTTATTAATTCAGTAGGGTTTCACTTTTTATTTTTGAATAAATCAAAAAATGGTGTAACTGCTAACGAAATTATGATTTTCTCAAAGCCCTAACGTGCTGATCATATGTTCTCAAGTGTAGTTTCTTGGAACCCAAACAAACCATTTTGGTCATCATCTAAAACTGACGATTTGTGAGTAATCGTAAACAAATTAAAATCTGCCACGTGTCTATTATGAAAAACTAATTTATCAAAATCGAATCTACCAGTTTTACGTTGCAATTTTAATGATATGAGAAGATTAATAACTCAAATATAAATTCGTAAGAAAAATTTATGGCTCAGGAATCATTGTGGCGAAAAAACAAAATATGCACCTAGACTGCCGTCATTAAAGTTTGTTTAAATCGAACAAGTTTTACTCTAAAGACTTGCTTAAAGGCTTTTTATTCTAACGACTGCTGTTTTATATGACACAAGTTAGCAAACTATTTAAACGTATAAGTATTGTTCAAAAGATTTTTGACATATTTAGAAATGAAACAAACTCACAAACGTTTCATTTTTACAATTTTGCAGATTATAAAATGAATGTTTACATTATTAGAAGTAAATTCCCCAGTTTCTACTGGTCTTAAGGTTTGCTAACGTGATTGTACAACTTTATTCCTAAGCCTTTTAGATATAGATCACATTATTATAATATCTCAATTTACTTAACAGCTCAATACTGATCCATTAAAACTTATGGGAGTTGTCTTAACAACTATAAAGCACGAACTTTTTGATAACTAATAATCTGATGTACGTGCAACAGTGTTATTTTAAGGAATTAATGAAAAACTATTAATTGTAGTCTAACCTGAGTAAGCTTTTATTATAACATTTATTTTCTTAAAATAAGAAAATAGATTATGTTTCCAACAATAAATTGGTCACAAATATTCTCCCAAGTACATACCTTCATAAAACAACAAGTTAATGGATATTATCATGCTACATACCCAGCCTGATCTTGCAGTGTACTTCAAACAGATATTCTAAATTTAATTACGAAAAGATTGTTTGATGGCCTTCGTAAGAAAGGTTAAATTGTAGGGAACTTATCGAGTAGTGTAAGTTTGTTTAAAACAGTTGTTACACAGGTTTTCAGAACCTTGTAATTGTGTATATAATAACAATAATAATAATTTATTTCACTTTTAATTTACAACGTTTTTCATGTAACAGACTCTTTCGGAATATCTAGCCATCTATTCCAGTAGCGAAGGCACCACAACTTGTAAATTTATTTGTTTTATAATATAAATAAAAATATAGTTATTTAAATATTATGTACTTTGAATTTAAGGCTCGCAGCAGTGCTGCCAATCTAATACATTTTGATATAGTTATATACATATAAATATAGAGGGCCCATAAACATTGTCTCCCAGGAAGAGACACACGCTTTTGATTTTCTATTTATTACTAATTATTCTTCAACCGATTCTTTTGAAACTTTAAATGCTGTTTAATAATGTTACCAACATTACTCAGCACAACAACAATCTACTTTTCTAAGTGATTTTGGTTTAATTGGAGAACGGAGTAATGAAGTGCATACCAGTTCTTCTCTTTCCTTATAAGGAGATCGAGTGTACTTTTTCACTACGCTTCCCGTTTCAAACAACAAATCCTTTCACATAATTATCGAGTGATTGGTTGGTGGATCAATGGCTGGGAAAACAACCTGGAATTGTCTGATACTGCAACATTATTAAAAACAATCCCTCAAGCACAGCCTTTTTGGTTAACTGTAGAAACCATTTTGAAACTACAAAGGACGGTAAAATTATACTGAAAAGAATTAGGTTATAAGTTTCTGTTTTAATGTAATAATTGTTGTTTAATTTGAATTGAACAGCTGTTTTTAATTTGAATCGAACAGCTGTTCAACAGTTAAACCTGCATGAGTAAAAGGTATAAAAGTATAGAGGCACAGAAGTTTGTTTTTGTTTCTATAAACACCAGTGTGTACAAATTTTCACGCAACATTTTTTGGTACGTTTACTAAAGAGTGGGTAAAGTTTCAAAAGAATCGGTTGAGGAACAAATAATTAATAGAAAATCAAAATCTTAAAATAATAAACATACAAAATGAATAAAAATTAAAATAGAGAGATAAAAATAGTAAAGAAGAAACGCATTTCACTTAGAAAACAGAAACTATACACCTATAAATTGAACAAGTATATTGAGTAATAAAAGCCAAGAACTCCAATCACAACACCAATCAAAAACACGTTTAAATATATTTAAAAAACAAAAACAATTTGGCAAAAGCAGTTAAATATAAAGCCTAAAGCTATTTAACAAGTCTCTAAATTATTGTTCTACTACATTGAGATGCCAAGTTTTAAACTTGTTTTGAAATCATTTCACCTTAATACATGGTTTTATGTGGTCTGAAAGCAGATTAACACATTTTGGTCATATAAATGCTATACAATTTTTAACAAATACTTGTTTTTGGTATAATAAACTGTACAGGAGCACTTGTGTTACTATAACGCTTATCAGTTCGTTTGTTCCTGCATGGTATATAAAACATTTTTAGCATCTTATACAAATACAAATGTTTTAAAGAAAGAATTCCTTATTGTTTACACTGAGGAGAGGAAGAATCAGGCTTTGCCTTAAACGAAATTATTTTCATAAAGTAATTTTGGGTTATTTCTAACTGTTTTGTTATTGATTTCTTCGCTCCTCCCCAAACTTCAAAGCCATACATTAATCTCGAAAGAATTAAAGTACAATACATCACAAATATATCATTACTTTCGTGACGTCGCTTAGGTCCTAACTGATCTTGTAGATTTGTATATTTTTTCTCTACGTTGATTAATTCTACATTGTAGGCGGCTGCCAAGAAATATCTACAATTTACATATTCTATGCAAATGACGCGATTTCACAAACAAATTATCGATCATTTGGCGCCAGTTTTCTCTTAAGTAGGTATTAATTTATTGTTTTCATGTTTAAATATGTAATCAAAGTGGAAATTACTTGATTTATAGTTTAATGTTCGAAAGAAACAGCCTTGTTCAAGATACAGATATTGTCTGACTTTGCTGGTTTTAAATCAATGCAGGGTAAATTATTTCAGTTAATATGTAAAAATATTGAAGGTGTTTGGTGTTAGTTTTGTTAATAAATCAATAGTGATTCTGAAATAAGGAAATAATGCAGAGATTTCACATTGTACTAAAATTCAAACATATGTTTTACCTTAAAAATGTGCACTTACAATTTATTTTTCCATTTTATTTATGATTTACAGAGACAAAACATCTTTTTTCTATACACCATAGTTTTGTGATAAAGTTTAATTTTAATTAAGCAATTAATAAATAAAAATAGTACTTTAAAAAGTGACGTTAAATTAATTTTAAACTCACTGAAATTTGCCATGTAAAATTTTTAATTAAATGGCAAGCAGTCGGCATAGCATTACAGTAAAGAATTTAAGTTACTCTACGTATAAAAAAACAACATTGCATAGAAAAGTGTATTGGCGGGTTTAATTTGAATCTTTGACTCTTGTAAACGTGAGTGTTCAATGAGAATCCTCCACACAATATCCACATAAATCTTTAGAATAAACAGTTTTAAGAGACTGGAAGTTTAGTAGAAAGAAAATATTCTGTTAGAGACAAATAAATTTAAGTTAGTTTCTTTTGCCGTCTTAAGAGATCAGTTCATTTAATGTCTTCCAGAACTTTCAAAAACTGCAATATGTAAACTTTTAAAGAATAGCTTTTCTTTACTGGTTATAAATGTAAATGATTAAATAAGTCTCCAAGAGATAGTCTCAATACGCATCAGCTGTTGATATCATGAACAAAATGTATAAACATTTTAAATCTTGTAATTTTCACTGCTGTACCTTTCACGTTTCAGAACATCTTTATAAACACAATATAAGAATTTGGGCTGATGAATATTCCCTAATATTAACAAGCTCGTATGGTAGACCAAAAATTAATCTACGGTGGGCTGTGGTTAAGGTCGTGTGATTCGTCTGTTTTTATTTATGGAACTCACAATAAAATCCTACAAATAGCTTGAGATACTAGAACGGTTTGCCTTACCTAAAACTAATCATAAAATTGTAATTTTCCAACAAGATGATGTTCTTGCACATTATACCAACGTTGGTGAGATATTCCACAGCGCTGTATTAAAAGGGGTGTATGGAAGTTATTAATCTCGGCACTCAACTACTTAACACCTTTGGATTTTGTTTTCTGATGGTTTTGTAAAACATTCGACGCTTAAAACAACAAAGAGAAACAGTGTGATGTCAGTATTGTTTGTGTGGTTTTGTTGTTGTTTTTCTTCTAGTTTAAAGAGGAAAATCTCTCTGTCATCTTCGCCTTTTAAAAAAAGAAAGAAAAGATAGATACTCTAATAGTTTGGAGATCGGAAAAGAACACGATTTTGTCAAGAGAGACCTTACAGGAAAGACTAAATAGAGGCTAAACCCAATACTACATGAAAAAACATGTATATCCAGCTAGGCTCTCTAGGGATTGCCAAGTTGTTTCTGAGGGTTGTGGTAGATAATAAGCGAATTATTTTTTTAGCTTTATCCTCAATTATTGTCAGCAGAAAAGCCACCATAGTTTAGCTGTAATCTCGTAGTGGCCTCGTAACTGCTTCTAACTGTAAACGATAAAGCAAGGTCTGGGCAGGTTTGCTTTTACTTTTAATAAACCCTGCGATTGGCAGTAGAGTCTAGTTACAACCCACACACCTCTGCATTGCAATAACACTTTAATATCATTTGTAAATTTAAAAATTGACAGTTTAATGTCAGCTAAAATCGTATAGTGAATATAGTACGTACTTTACGCATTTATAAAGAACAGTTTGTTGAAATTCACAATTGTAATTTATAATTCCTAAAACACACTAAGAATACAAATTATTATTTGTATGGCACGTTCACGCTGATAGGTCGAAACATCTGAGGATTGGAAGCGGTGGTAAGTCGTGATTTAGTTTAGCAGTAATATCCTTTGAAAATTATAACCATGTTATGGCAATGTAGAACAGGTTGTTTACTGGAATAAAACTAAATTATATTTTTTTATGTTTTTACTCATTCTTGTAATTGTGGTTAGGTGAAATAACAAACATAGTTGTAGTATTTTTAAAAATATTAGGAACATTTGAAAAACAAGAATTGGGCTACACCTATTAGTCATATTAAACTACCTTTTATAATTAAGCCTAATTTCGTCAATAATAGGTTCCCAGATATAACATGAGTCCAAATATCACATGCATTAATTTGATTTATGTAATGGTTTTAGATCAATTTATCATTTCATGTAGGTTAAAATCTTAGTTTAGGTTCAGGGTTAAAAATTTATTTGAAAACCAAAATCTTCTGAGCGGTTTTTTTAAGTACTGACAACAAAATCATCTTTAAATTTAGTTTTATTAGGAATCTTGTATATTTTTGAGCTTGATTACATTATATAATTGATCTTTGTAGAAGTAAATACTTCATTTTGACTAGAAGATGTACCCCAATACTAACTTTCCGCTCTTATTCCTTTAAAATTTACAAAAATATAATAATTACTGCTCAACTAATTCAAAATTAGTTAAGGGTGAAAATATCCAACTGGTGATGAGGCTTTACTAATTATTTTATGTCAATCTAATCCTTGATGTAAAGTGACTTTTACAACAAATATTCTAAATCACCTCCAATTATTTTTATAATCCTTTTGTTCTTCAGATTGTTACAAGAATATATCAAAGTCATTATAGCGTAGTGCATGTTGACCTATATTTATACAAACAGTTGAGATTATTTTAATGCCGCAATTTATTTAATAGCTCAATCAGAGTTGGGTGGAACTATTAAAAGTTATGACACATTTCTAAACAACTTTAGTCATGAACTGGGGTATTTCTGATTAAAATGATTGTTATAACAATTTAAGTTATTTCAGAAAATTCAATGTATAATTTAGATTAGTCAATAAAAACGAATTTGTTTTGAGTTTAACTGTAAACTTAACGGTAAAGTTAAATGAATAATAAATTTAGGAAGCAGATTTTTGTTTTCGTTTACTCCCTCGATTGCCTTACTTTATTATCGTCTGCAGGCTTAATTTGCACCAGATTTATAACATGGAGCTGCTGAAAACCGTCTTGATAGCTGCCATTTTGAAACTTTACAACATCTTTTCCAATTTTATTGATACAATTTAAATATTTAGATTTAAATTCTGATTAGTAGTTATACTGCTGATTTTTTTTTTAATAATAAGGATGTTTTAAATTTTGTTTTTTTGTTAAAAAAGTCCTTAAATTTTATGATAGAATACATGTTTTAGTAATAGATGCAGTTCTCAAATCTCTACAAATTTATTTATTATAAAACGTTCTACGATGTTAAGGAAAATCATATTGTTTTTAAAGTGAAAACCCAGGTAATTGTGGAACTTAACGATATATTTTGTTTACTATCAAAAACATTTCAGCAAACATTGAATAAAATTGAGTTCTCTAAAGCGTTTTTTAATATATATTTATTCAATACTGTATAAATGGCGCTAGATTAATTGAATTGGTAGAATTTCATAAACTAAATTTCTATTGGAGAGATTCCTAAATGTTCTTCTTAGAAATATATTAAAACTAGAATTCAACACAGCTATTTAGTTTGATGAAGTGACAATTCCACTGTTTTGTATGTTGTGTTTATATTTTAATAGAAAAACAAAACTAAGCAACCTTGTGTTTTTACGTTTAGTGACCAATTTGTCCCTTGGATATTTGTACTAACTAATACAAATTTTGAACTATTTTAAGTATTAGTTTTCGTACTTGAAAATTTTCACGTTTTAGTCTGCATCATCCGCTGAATGAAAATAAATGTTCCTTATGGTACTATAATTTTTAGACTAAAAATCCATCTCATATGACAGCAGCATTCTATAAAACAAATTTATACATTTAAAATTGTATTGTCGCCATGGTTATTTATCTCACACCTAAGAATCCGTAACATAAATGTTATTGTTATTCAAATTATTTACTGGTGATATGAAGCGTCCCTGTGAATGTTATTTCCGTATATTAAACATCTGTTTATCATTCCTGTTTTTTAGTAAATAATATCGATGCGTCGAGATTCAGTGATATATGAGGCCACTTGTGAATGATTTATTTTTCTTCTAAAGATTGATTAGGACTTATTCTAATTAATTTCTTTGTGCTCATGAAAATATTAAGATTTATTACGTTTTTTTAAATATAATTTTAACTCGTCCTACATAAACACAGTGGATTTAAATAGTTCAAATTTAACCGTTCACATTGCACTAACTTTCTCACACACCCATCCACAAACAACAAATAATATTTGTTCGTTCTACTTGCACTTGAGGGTAACAAATTCTTGATTATGCATTATTTCTTATCTGTATATGGTGATATAAAAGGATCCTTCTTTTTCCACATTTTGTTTAATTTGTTTTTAAATATTTTGGAACATAATTTAAGCTAGCTTTGCTTGTGTTATAAACACTATCTAAACGTAAATCGTATGTAATTTAACAGAGTACACCCCCACCTTTTTGTTGTTACCCTGTTAGTAATCAACTTAAAGAGCATACAATAAAGAGCATAAAATAAAGACCTCTAGCCATCGAATACAAACATAGCATCAAGGTTGGAAGAAACAAGGGTTAGTCAGAAAACCCCTAATAGGAAATATAAAAGACAGGGATTTAACTAAAGATTAGATGAATAAAGATGTAGAATCAGCTAGGATACCTCAGCATTCTTACAACCGTACTTATTATAAGTAAGCCCTTAAGGGGTAGCATGGGCGTCATCGCCGGGGGGGGGGGGGGGGGGGGACACGTCCCCCCCAATATTTGAGATGTAAAAATATTTTTGCTAAAAACGAATGATTTACTTAAAACCTTAAAAGGTAAACATTGGGCTTTGTCTTTACTAAGGTTTTTAACATTACATTTCTCTTACAAACGCATAAATAAATGCATAAAAACGATGTTTTGAGAAGTTTAATTTTTAAAAATTTCCATACCCCCGGCATATGACCCCCCCCCCCCCCCAATAATGAACTGGTGATGACGCCCATGAGGGGTAGTAAAGTTTTTAAAGGCGTTAAAAATTAATTTTCATATTTTACAATTATTCCTGAACCAAAATGTTCTTTTACTTTCAATTAACACAGTCGTCTGAAACCAAAATCGAAGTGTATAATTTTTAGAAAAGAAGTCTTTTATTAAATCTCTATCGACGATTGTTTACTGTTACATGCCGAATCGGGGGTTTTTGTTTTATGGAGGATGTAAGAAAGAAAACAATAAGTCGTTGTTGGATTACTAAAACAATTATTGAAAGAAAAATTACAAATGAAGAATGAGATTACAATATATAAAATTTATTACGGAATATCAAAATTTGAATTAAATATAAAACAGTAACTAAATAGAAAGCTGCTTCTCCACAACAAGTACAAATCAATCCGCTGATTGAATACGTTGTACAGTGATAAATAAACACAGTTGCAACATTTCTAAAAGAAGACCAAAACAAATCCTTAAATAACAAAACCAACAAAGTCTACTTAAATTTAATACATGCATAGTACCACCATAGACGGAAGGACGTGAGTTCCTTGTATCAGTTTAATTGCACCATTGCGACCAACGAAGATTTCAATAAAGACCGAAAAACGTGTTCCAGTTTAAAGAGACAAAAGAAGATATGTTGGAAGATAGCATACGTGAGATAGGAGCTGTACGTCTGTCACAGTGAAGAGTCTGTGGCGCCTTTGAAGAGTCGGGACGTGGGAGTAGCGATCCTAAGACAAGAGGTTATCTTATCTTCAGACTGTCCAATAAACTATGGAAACCTAAGAGGCTCTACTGCCATTTCTAGAAACATAATTTGGGAAAACTCTGGAATAATAACATCAAAGTATATAACATTAATCGACGAACATTTTCTATGCATCATTTCAGATAATTGAAAAAATTGACGTTTCTTTTAGATATCGTATATTTTTGACGAATTCACTTTTTAATTTTCCACCTTTTACTTTCTCACATATACGTAGTATACTGGGAAAAAAATCAATGTCGAGTTTTTTGTAGACATCTCCACCAAAAAAGTGGTTTTTGGAAGGATGTATATCTGGCAGTTGTCGTCTATCTGCCGTCTGTCTAATGTACAAATTTTAATCAATTTCCCCCTTTTTTTAAACTCAAAAATTGAGGGGGGCCTATTGACGTTTTTCATTATAAAGCTATTATAACCAAAATTTCACCAAACTCTAATACCCAACACCTATCAAACATTTTTTTGAGTTTATATTATTAACTGAACGTATTGAATAATCCAAAAAAAAAAGTAAAATTTTCTTAAGGTGGGACAAATTATCATTGGCTCTCAGCTAAAAACTTGTGAATTCGAAACAAATTTACAACAAATTTCGGAGGTTAAAAAAAATCTTAATTAAAAATTTTCAAAATTTTTTGGAATTTTTTTAAGATTTAATTTTTGTTATTTATAAGTGTAATATATAAAAATTCGTTCATTTTACACATAGAACTTGATTATTAAATAAGATTTAATTTTAAAGTATATATATTTTTATAAATTGTCTTGTATGTCTATAAAATTACTATTTTTAAACAAAGATACCTTATCATTTGAACAGTTTTGTATAATTTGTAAAAAGGGGTAATTATTTAGCCTATGGATGAACGTAAATATGTTGTATAGTACAATAAGAATCTTTTAAATTGTCATTATTTTTTGTAACATTGTGGAAACATTCTTGAAAATCTTGCTACCGTGTTTATTTGAGACGTAACATACTTAAGTGTATTGCGTCACGACTACAAGTTTTTATTGAAAGTAAATCAAACTTACTATTATGAAACTAAAGTTTTTACAAAATATTTCTTCTTGTTCTATTTTTGTTGTAGATGTTATCTGACAGTCGGTACCACCAACTACTTCTTACAGCTGTCTGTTAATGTTGCTCAGGATTTATGTCTTCTTAAGCAGTTTGAAACAAAGTGCAAGGTCTCCATAAAATAAAACACGATATTAAGCAAAGAGATTTATCTACAATAGACGATGTGTTGGAGATTGTAGTTTGGCTGTTTCTCAATGACTACTTTATAAGAGACTAATCTGTCCAGTCAGACGGATCAAGTTGCACGGTGTAGGCGCCATCAGATAATCCAAACATAAAGATAATTTTGCAGCGTCCAATCTATAAAAACAGGTGAAAAGAAGAAACACGAGAGGTTAACTGGAATTGGGAATGTTATCAACAGATCGTCGAATTCACGAGTAGAAAATGTTGATGATTTTTTCAGTGGTGGACCTTTACATGTAACCAAAACCATTACTTTCAGAACTGTTCTCCCAAACTAGATCATTAAAGAAATTAACTAGGCTATATAGCCTACGAAACACATTCATAATTCCCACAATTTTGGCAGTTACCACAAACGTACTATGCACATTGGCTTTGCAGTACAGTTTCGAAATGTCTTTCAAAAAAGAAAAAATCTGTACATAGCTTGCTATAAAATAGTTCCTTTTTTAGAAATCGATAAATCCTGTGTTCTACAAAGACATTTTACTGGGAAGAGTGGGAAGGGTTTTTAAAGGAGTTAAAATTGAAAGAGTTAAAATAAAATAAGTATTGATTGTACGGAAAAATAGTTGCAAATCAAGAAATTTCTAATATTTTGGTACTCCTAAATGGTTTTGATGTAATTAAATTATCCCAGTTATAACCATTTAAAAATGGCGATGATTTTACTTCCTGCGCGCGCACGTTTTTTACATGCTTTAATTTGTAATAATAACATCTTATTTTAGATAATTTAGTTGGCTTCATTTTAACGTCTTACTTTTTGCTTTATGTGATAACAGACCAAATTATAGTTTAAATAAGACAAAACACGCGTACAACAAAAAATGCTAAATTAATTCATGAAATAAAAAATAATTTACCCCAAATAATATCAATTTTTCATTATTTCTCAATACAAATTTATTTTTTAAATTTTTTAAAGTCTGGAAAGCTGGTAAAATCATTTTAAAAGGATTGAAATTGTACTAAAAAATGTACGATGTTACTTTCTGAATTGTTGAAAAAGTTGATAGTTCATCTACTTAGAATGAACCATCTATACGCGCCGAATAATCGATGAAACAACAAAAGACCAACATATTCCACAAGGAAAACGCTGATTTATGAATCAACTGTGTCGTATTAATTCGTTAAACCTAACAACTAAACATATGATTTTATAAAACAGCTGTTTTAACCTAACTTTGAGGTTATGTTTGCATCATTTCATAAAACGTATGTCCAGAATGTCTAAAAATGAAATCATTTTATAGCTATTGAATATAATTTCACACCTGCACACCTAGCCTATGATTGAGTCTCAGTACATCGTGCTTCTCATGGACTCCTTGTAACAAGGGATTCTCAAACTTCCTAATCGGGAGCCGACCTTAATTAAAGATCTCAACAATTCTCACAACTTTGTGCCGCGGGAGAGGTGTCTGTCAGCAAGCCAATTTGCCGCCATGTCTTTTTTAACACCGTTTGTGAAAGTGTAGACGAGGGCGTTATCGATTTTTTTATGGTTTAATTTTATTAGTTTCGTTCGGTACCAGTTCGTGAAGTAAAACGAAAAGGCCTCCTCGATTTGAAGGTTTGAAATTTCGTTAAAAAATAAAATAGTCATTTTAAAATCAAACTGCAAACGAACAGCCAGATATAACAGGTATATTTATAATGCAGAAGAAGAAATTTAAACTAATTTTACAGGCAGTGAGAAAGATCTTGAGTGTTTTAGTAAATTAGCTAGAACTAGTTATCAATATTATAACTTTTGACTTACAATGAAAACAAAAATATCATCTTGTTTAATGTCTTTGGAAAGTACCTTGTAAAATCAACTACTTTATGAATATTGAATTTTAAATTGGTGATATTTTGAAACGGTTTTATGGTACAACTTCTCAGGACTTACACATAGTAAGAACGAGTTTGGCGATCTCGAGGTATACTAACTGGATTTACAGATTTCTTCGTAAGGTTTGGGTTAGACCCCTCTCTCACATCTTTACTGTGAGGTCTCTCTTGGCCAACTCTTGTTCTCTTCAGGTCCTGATGCTGGGGGTCTTCAGTATTCAAGAGCAAGGGGTCTTAATTTTATTCTTTTTTTAGGTGATAATGACTTTAAGGTGTTTTACTATTAACCACACACAAACTTTAGTTTAAAACTTTATACAAATGTTGCCTCGGTACTTTCTATATAAAATGTATGTTACAGAGAGCCATAAACCGAGAAAACGTAATTACATATTTTTCCATGGATATTATAACTATTGAGTCGACATAATATATATCCAGAATCGATTTTGTTATAAAGAATAATAATTTAGGAAAAAATACAGTGTTAACATTTTCGTCGATAAATCCCCCTGTTATTTAACAAAGAATGTTTAACAAACTGACGACCTATTGTATGTCTATCAACAATGATTTCTCAAAAACCATCAGCAGATTTTATTTAAATTCTAACTATACAAGTAAATCTTTTATAACTCAAAATTTGACGTTATAAATAGACAGGTTTCATCTGAGCTGTGAGCTGCGCGTGGAAGGGAGGTACAAGTTTGTAGTTCGAGGCCGCGTAGAGACAGAGGCATTGTAGGAGAAACAGTCGGCGCCGACTACTGTCCACGATCCAGCGGTCTTGCAGACATGTAGTGTTAGTACCAACACCCGACACAGACTAAGGTGACCGTTTCCCCCACCACCTCACTGCTGCTTAGACCCACTGCGCACCCAAACTTCACAGCTCAGATGAAAGCTGTCCATTTATACCTGTTATGCGACTAAATGCACGACATAGGGGATCTTCAAACCCAGAGCTAACCGTTTTTATTATTTTTTTTCTTAAAAGTGTCGTCCCGAACAAACCATATTGGTTCCATTGATGATTTCGATTAAATTTTGGTCAAATGTGAAGATCAATAACCAAAACCAACGATTCAAACAGTAATTCCAAGAGAAAAAAATGATCGAAAAATATAATGACCTTTAAACGGGTGGCATATTGCGCTATTTTTGTTCAATATACAGTAGCATTTTATTCGTGCGTTAAAAATCTACAAACAAATTAAATATAATAGTGACAAACAAGTTTATGGGGCCATCATGGTACTTACCCATAGCCTACAATCTAATACAAGGAGGTTCGCTAAATGTAATGGTAGACAAGGTATCTAAAACCCAGTAGGGTAAGTTTGTAACAGTTGTTACTCAGGTTTTCTGAAACTCGTATTTATGTTAAACCTATACTTTCTTAACCTCGACACCTGATGGGTCTCGTAGATTTTATACTTAGCTCGTATCAGTGTCTCGGCCCTGGTGGGCCTCGAGCTGTACAAAGAGCCTACACACGAAACGTTCATGTAGCTGAATCATCTCTATAGGATCTCAAAACTATACGAATATCACATTATCTTGAGAGGTCATTGGTCGAAATTACAATTTATACATAATTTCGCTAGTTTTGATCTTAGAGATATGGGGGTTGGTATCATTAAATGCAGAATAAAATGTGAAAATTTTAATTTAATTTTGTGTGTTATATGTTGAATAACACGGGAGATATGAAGAAAAAGTGTTTAAAATGGCCGCTATTAGTTTTAATTCCATTTTTCATCATTTCACTAGTATTCTATTTAAAATGTCATGTTCCTGTTGTAATTTTTGTGGCCGCTATCGTGCTTCCGTACAGACGACAACAACAGAGTACAGAGTTTAAAGAGGAGCGTCGGTTGATCAACAATCAATTTATCGCATTATAGTACGTAGTTTCTCTTCGACCACTCCAGCACACCAAAGTCGGTAAAATCACAGATAAGAAAGATTTACAATCATATTAGAGACAGACAAGAAAACACAGATAAGTTAATTGTATAATCTGATACTCTGTCAGAAGAATAAAGTGCGTTTAGGGCTAACATGCCAACCCTTGTCAGCATCTACTGGTGGAGATACAGACCGCCAATAAATACCTCAGCCCAAGGTCACAGTGTGAGATACGTGACTATTATCTAAACACGTTGAATTTGTCCAGGGGTTGTTTAGGCTTTTAATAGATTTTAAATTAATAATTTATTTTTGGTGCGTTTATTTTACTTATTTAGTATACAAAGTTTGGTTATTTGTATTATTATTTGTTATTCAAAGTACGTCTTTGAATTCCGAGACACTGTCAGAGCGAAGCTAGTGTAGGTTAACCTAACCTAACCTAACCTAACCTAACCTAACCTAACCATAATATACAACCTACGAGGTCCACAAAGACCTAGACGACTTCAATAAAATAGTAATGTACATAATTACGAGGTCTAAAAAATCTCTAAGAAGCCAACTTGGGCATTGCATTTAGAAGATCTGTATGTATTACAATTATTTATAATGGGTAAGTACCATGATGGCGTCCAACAAATAGTTTTATTATTACACACCCTGTATACGAAGGTTAAGTTTTAAATCGTCAAACAGTTTGACTTAAGCTTTAACTGCTCTTCAAGGTTCATGACATTAGAAAACCGAAATAGTACATTTAATCACTCTACAAGGTTGACACTGAAACGAGCGAAGGAAATGGAAGTTTTTTTAATATATACACATCAACTAGGTCCTAGTCGATAAGTAGTGATATACAGGTTAAGTAAACTAAATTTATCCTACCGAGTAAGGTCCCTTGAATCTACTAATACAATTCTACATTTCCTATAAGACACAAGAAACAAACATTTAGAGCATCTGCTGTATGATCGGGCTGTGTACTTACCATAATGGCGCCCATAAACTTGATTTTTATTATCAGAGACGTTTTGGTGCTTGTAGTATAGGAAGTTTGCGCCGTGAGGCAGTTTTCAAGACAGCTTTTATCTATTCACCGTGTAATTTATTTTGTGTTGTTTTAAAGTGGTAACATAAAATAGCAACGCAAAATTTCCCTGAAGTCATAAACATGGCAGGTAAATCAAACAGTTATGTGAACTGTGACACTGTGGTCTCGATATTATCCAATCCTTAATAATTATTAATAGGCCTATTCCATTCCGTAACTTCGTTTTGGCAAAGTTTAGTTTCTTTATAATCTCAAACAACTGACTTCAGCAACCTCAGTTCTTTAATGGCTGTTATGGTATTGTTTCAATTTCTTCTTTTTCAATAACGGAAAAATAGGTTTCTTTTTACTTTTATACTGTTAACGGATGAAAAATACATACGGGAAAACCTCGAAATCAAATATGATATACTTGAACCTAAATATACAGATTGGTCAGCTTAAAATGGACACTATTATGATCTTTAAAATTATAAGAGATACAAAAACATTAAATAATTCTCTACTTTTTCAAGGGATTTAAAAAATGTTATCCTAATTTAGAAAAACCGCCGCCATTTTCCAGAATGGTGGCCATCTTCGTTTCTTAAATAGCAACACCATGATTATATGAATTAGTATTTGGGTTGAACATGTAATTTTACGATTTTTTTTTATTTTTCGGTGTTTATTTATTAACTCAATCGTTTAGAATCTACCGCCTTATATAAGATAGGAAATTTTATTTGGAATGGGTGCTTTTAATTAATTTAACTTCAATTTGGAATAAAACTATAATTTCCTACATACTATAACACCGACAGTCAATTTAAACTGTCAGAAGTGTAGTTTTAGTCATACTGCTTCAAAAACAGCTGTTTTCAATACATGCATTGAGATGATAAAGTTGTTCTTTTTAGTTCCAGGATCTAAAAACATCAGCTGAGATCGAGGTCATCAGCTGTTACTTCGTTTATACGGATTAATTAACTATTGTAAAGCATCTATAAAAACAACCGATACTCTCGATTGTAAATAACAGATAAAACCGCTGTTACCATCGATTTTATAAAGAAGTACCACTAACAGAAACTAAACAGCTGTAATAGCTGCAAACTTGTGTAACTTTTCCAAACGGTAATTAGGTTATAACATTTTAGTATTTGTGAAATTGTTTTCTTATATTATTTGCAGTGTAACGAAAAATATACTTCATCACTAGGACCAAAAGAAGCTTTTCGATCTTCGCTAATTGTCCTTAAACTTGAGCTTGTATCGAAAAGCTTCACTTTTGGTCCTAGTGATGAAATATACTATTTTTAAAATATTTCACTTACAGGTTCTACCATGAAACCGTTGTTCTGATCTTATTCAAACTACAGTTCATTTCAGACCTGATGAATACATACTGGGTACAATATATATTACGGTTTTAAGGTCGGACATAGAATTGTTCCTATAATGTAACCCCGTGTAAAACATGATATTGATATTTAAAAACTAAAGTTGGCAGACATATTGCATAATATCGGCGACTTTAAACAAATTGGAAATCATGTTTTTAAATCCCTTACGAAGTTTCCCCATTTAAAGTTATAATTTCAGAAATCCTATAGTGGTCAGCTGAGTTATAACTCTCTATTCCCATGATTATTGTCACTGAACAACTATTACGCACTAACTTTCTCCATTTTATAATTTCTACCGTAAGATGGTCTATTACTGTAACAGTAAGCTTTGTCTATAATTTCCATTTTGCTTCACGATTTGCTTAATAACAATTATAATGTTTCTAATTTACGTCTTGAATTCTTTATTTCATTTTGTTCATGACAGCTGTTTCGGTACTATTACCATCATCAGATGACATAAATAAATAAACAAAAATCGTACAGAGTGACGTACGCGTCAAAGTATAAATTGAGGGGGTGGCTACATTCTACACTACTTGTAGTCAACTACAAACACCATCAGTTTGTGTTAATGTCATCTGATGATGGTACTTATACCTAAACAGCTGTCATGACAAAATGAAATAAAGACTGCAAGACGTAAGTAGATGCTTTATAATTATCATTTTTGTCTGTTTTAATCAATATTTATCTTTGAGTTCATAGCAAAAACAAAGCTTGTGATGGCTTTTGTCAGTTAATTTATTTTTTGAATTTGAAATATCCAGTAAATAGAAATGGAACTGGACTTATTAGAACCCACATCATTTAACAATAACAATAACAAATAATATATGAAATATCACCAAAATAAGTTAAATTATCAAGCTAGTTTCAAGGATAATATCACCATCCTCAGTGATAAATTATATCCATTTAAAATTTGTTTCTTGTACGTACGTATTACTCATGATGAAAAGTGTTTGAAAAGTAAAAGTTATTTTGTGTTCTAATTATTATTTATAAAGATATAAATATCCTGCTTCAACTCCTAATAAACCATGTGTGACAGAGAGAGTGAGAGAGTAAAACATTGTCCACAGTAAGACGGTACACTCTCGGCTGCCAGGAGAACACTTCATTGCCTTATTTAGCTTCCAATACAAATAAAATTAACAAAACACTTTAGGTACTTGTTAGAGCTATTCCATGTGTTGACAGAGGTTCCACAATGACTAATCCTGGTCCCAAGTACCTCTGGGTTATTTAACTTTCGCAGGAGAAACTGGGAATCTCAGGGGCAATATCGCGTATTAAATGGTGCACAATACTCACACCTACATATGTAAAATAGGTCTTTTTAATTTTGTTTTTTAATATTATATTAATAGATTATTATTTGTACGACAACTGGGAACGTATTATTTAAATATTTTTTTTAATAGACGACTAATATATTATACAAATCCGATAAATGTTCGATCCAGAACTTCCAATTTATATAATTCATGTTGATGATGGGGAGGTGACAAGTATAAAATTTCATTCAGTAATACAGTAAATGTCCTTAATTAATTATTTATAACAATTAAAGTTGCAAAATAAGGATTTTTTTCTGGTTTATTAAAATATATCGCGATCTAATAGACAGGTTTTAATTAAACCGGTACCAAAATCTCCGTTAAGTCCTTTAAAATCCGTCTGAATGTTTCGCGTATTGATTTGATCTTTAATACAAAATAAGCCCGCTAAAATTTATAATAATAAACTAGCTGATGGCCCCAGTTTCACCTGGGGATAGTTTCGATAGTTTTATAAAGAAGAAATTTTTTTTAGCACAACTCTAATGAGGAAATAAATTATGCCCAGTTACAGCAACACACCAATTTTGATCAATATAGACCCATAAATAACAAAGATATGATACTTGTTTTAGGTGTAAAAACACCCTTGGAGTGGAACATTTTCGAAACCTTTATTAGTACGCGTCTACAGACCTAAACCAAACCATGTTAAAAAAATTTATAGCTCTAGGATTCTTGGATCCAGAGATTTCGTGATCTGTCAGTGGGTTTTGACTTTTATATAATAGGTCTGTAGACGCGTACTAAGAAAGAGTTTTGTAAATATTCCATTCCAAGGGTGTTTTTTACCTTTAAAACAAGTCCTAAAAATTTATAGATAAATTAATTTATCTACAAAATTGATAAATGTCGTTCCTTTACGGGAATAATTTTGATACAATCCCTATTAACGTTTTTATTTTGAAGTTTTGAAAAGTAGCCTATCTTATTGCCATGAAACTTTATTAAAATTGGGGTTAAACTAGCTTTATTTATCTATCATCAGATGGTAAAACGGAAGACAAGTTTTTTTTTAAATTTTTATCTACGGCTACACCGCTTATGTAATAAGTCTCATTGCGATAAAATTTTTTTAACAATTCATCTCAAAACTGTCCAACAATAATCAATAGAAAGTCAAGGTTTGTACAACTACACAAAGTTATTAAATCAGCTGTTCTGATTATTTCTAACCTAACATTGAATAGTGTTATGCGTAGTGAGTTACTTATTTTAAAATTATTTTAAACGAATGATAGTATCTGTGATGAAGAAAATATCACCCACCACTCTAAGTTACAACCGAAAAATCTAAATTGGCTATAAACACTCTCTTACCTCCATAATCGAAGGCAAACTATGAGAAATTGTGTACTCAATTCATGAACTGGAGAGAATTAAATGACATTAATTCATTTGATGAGAACGTTTTGTTTATGTTGAAAAATAGGTAAACAAAAAAAATCTTCCATATGCTATGTTCAAATCCATCATTTATATAAAATATCGAAATGCTACTGTCTCATTGGAAAGTCTGAAGGCTATTCAGGGGGGAATATTTTCCGCTCAGCAAATCAAAACATTTATAATGAAGCACTTGATGAAATATTTCCTACAAAAACGTTCTACGATATAGTTGTAGATAAAATAGTTCTTGCAGCGATCTCATATTTATAGGCCTACCCATTAACCCAATCTCCTCCAGCTCGTGTTAGTTACTTGAAATTCTCCAGTAAGATTGTTATACACTATTATTATAAACAATAACCAAAATAGGATCGCGTATTTTTTAAAGCTCATAGGACAGTTTTTAAATCCGTTCAATAGATCTCGTTATATACAGAGTGTCCAAAAACTATCAGATCGGCGTTATATTTTTTGAATCATTGGAGATTATGTAATAAAACTTAGCACATTAATACTACACCTTAATATCTATTTTTTGAAGCAACTTTCAATTTTTCATAAACTTGCTTTTTAATATAAACCTAAACCTAACCTAACCTCACCTAACCTAACCTAACCAAGTTATTATTTTTTTTTATGTCTGTTCTTCTCGTAGAACGTTCTCAATGGAGGTATAAAATCACTCACTAACCAGAAAAATTCTTTCTTAGATTTAGTGTAGTTTACCGAGGTTTTACTTAATTCCAAATCAGACATGAAACGTTGTTTGCAAAAAGTAATTCAAATTATAATTTTGCAGACTTTTAAATTTGCTGATCATTTCCTCACGAACACCTAACAGACAGCTTTCAAAACAGTTGTCCACCCACGTTCGTGCTCTCAGATCAAATTGAAATTGATTTTCCATAACACACGCAAGCTAAGAATAGAATCACGATCAGTTATTTATCAGAAAATGTTCTGTTCATAAATTTCACTCTGATTATCAGACAAGAAAGTTTTTTTTTTTTAATTCTATCTACAATCTTTAGCTTCTATATTAAACTGTGTATTGTTATTGGTTACAAAGTATTTATCTAGACAAGTGGTCGAGACAGTCGTGTCCGCCTCGAGCGATGTTAAGGGTTCTTCTTTAGAGTTCTACTACTACTGTATGCTATAACCAGAATGTTATGATTTCTTCAAGTACGGAGCACGTGTTTGTAAAAATATGCATTATTTTATAAAATTTATTTATTTTCCTTGTATATATTTTCAGTAGTTTAAAATCGTTACAAAATAAACACAAAAGAGGTTCTAAACTACCAGATGTTAAAACAGACTTTCGTTATAATCAAAATTAAACGACACACAAAATTTATCCCGAACAATTTACGAACTGTAATTTTCTGTTACGTTCAGTTTGACATTTTCTCAAGTCATAAACCTTCCAATTTTGCAAAATTATATGGAAACTGTTTACGTCATTACTGAAATATTTAAGTCGGTGATCATAGCTCATGTCCCCCTCTCACTGATAACTTTTAAATAGACTTTATTGCCGAAATGCGATCCGTTTAGTTTAGGTTAGGAATTTTTATAAAACTGGAATTGTGGTCTTATAAAAGCTAAACCAAAATTTTACATTAAATGTTGAGCTTGACTTATGAGAAAAATTATACAGTATAACAAACACACAGAACACAATTCTCACAAAAAATACGCCTAAGTATCAGACGCGTTTCAACGACAAGGTCGTCCTCCTCAGCGATACACGAGCTACACCAATCAAACTATAACTTCAGTTCATTGTGTTCTGTGTGTTTGTTATACTGCAAAATTTTACGTTATTGAAAAACTGGGAGCCTAATTATTTGTTATATAGTTCAAAATATGCCTACTTATCAAATTTCATTAATATCATTCCACTCGTATTTTTATCCCACGCTTTTTGGTCTGTAATAACCTCAAAATATTGCAATAAACTTTTTCGATCCATCACATAAAAAAATATCAGTAATATAAAATCTGACCTTGTTAAAATCAGGACATTTATTATTTAAAACTTAAAAACATAATGCACTTTTTTTTAGGTTAAGATTATCTTGCATCTACTTTTCTTAAGGACATACAAGACATTTAAAGCTCACTATCTTAAAAGCTACTCTATTGGTAGTGAATTATGATCTCGAAAGCTAGAACAACGGCGACACCAACTCAATGTGCTGACCACGTATGTCCTAAGGATTTGTCTTAAAACTTGTCGAAGATTGTTTTTCCAAAATCAGTTCCAAACCATTGTATTTCAAATGATTTTAGAACCCTGGAATATTTACAACATGATGTAACACAACTAAAATACAAATGTTTGTTTTAAAAAGTAACCCAATTAGATCCAATAGTATCGTAAAATTGGTCAAAATTAATTTTGTAGACCACGAAACGGAATAAATTCTTGACGCAACTGACAGTTGTTGGGTCCAGGACTTCTAGATGTTATATTCACCGGGTGATGTGAAGTCGGCATATAGAATTTCCGACACAGTAATTCTAACTTTTTTAACCTCCAATCGTATCTCCCCACTGGATTAATTTAAATTAATAAAAACCTACACTGTTTTTCAAGTTATTTGATAATGTTCATATTGTTAATATGGTTTAATCGGACATTTGACATTATTTCTGTTTATAAAAACTAATACACGACGTTTCGAGAGTATAAATCAACTGTCGTTATCAAGTCTTAAACTTAGATCATAAAAAAGCAAACTATCACCATATTCTAGTAGTTTAGGAACATGCTGGTGCGTAAAACTAAACATATAACCTAAGGGGAAAAACACACGCCTAAAACTACAATTTATCACATTGGTTTAGATCATTATATCTTCGCATTTCACCATAATTTAAGAAACTGCATCTTTTTATATTAGCTTCATAGCCGACGTTTTTGTTTTTACCGATAACTCATTTTTGAAAAATGACATCCAATACTTAAAGGTTACATTTTAGCAGAATTTTATCAAAATATTACAGCCGATTTTGTGAAAATTGGAATTTTGTATTTTTTTCTTTTGCTATATTATCCCCAAATTTTTAATGATTAAAAATTATTTTAAAAACGTCCCGACAAATGCCAAAATATGTCCCATAGCAAATTTGATTAGTCACTCCACTCCCTTGAACTGTAGAGTACTGCTTAGACAACAGATAAACAATTCCTAAAACCTCAAAACGGATATTTTTACCAAAAACTCAACATCCTTTTTTTGGTTATGTCTCTAACTTCAGTCTTGTGGTTATCCCGGGTTTTATAAAAAAAAAAAAAAGACTTAAAAATTTCTCAAAAGTGAGGAAAACAAACAGAAACAAGTTTCACTACAGGGAAAAATCAAAACTGAAAATATTAACAATTTGTTTTGTTATCACTATACTATAAAACTATAAAAGATTGAACACTTATGTATTTGTAATCGCGTACTCTAAACGGCTCAAACTATTTTGATGAAATTACGTTTTATATGTTTTTGGGTTCGAGAAATCTATTTTTTTAGTGAAAGTCTCAGCTTTAAGAAAATTCATTTAAGAGCAATAATTGCCCCCCCCCCCCAAAAAATGTCCTTTGAAAATACATAACGCAGTTGATGAATGATTGATTTTCAATGTTGGTAAAATAATCAGTTGTAACAATTTTTTAATAGTATGGAGTTCATATCATCATTAAATTGGAAATAAATATAGTTTCTTTTATATGTGCTCGCATTCTCGAAAACGGGACTATCGATTTTGATGGAATTACTTTATTATATGTTTTGCGTACGATATATCCATTGGTGAAGTCTCATCTTTGGGAATATTTGTTGTTGGTACAAGAATTAGCTGTAATAATTTTGTAATAGTATATGATGACAATAAATTTGGTTTCTTGTATTTATATGTACTCGCGTTCTTTAAAACGGTACTAATGATTTAGATGAAATTCTGTTTCTATATGTTTTTGGGTACAATACATCCATTGGTGAAGTTCCCATCTTTGGGAAAATTCGTTAAAGCGGAATATTGGGGCACAAAATAAATCCAATTTATCCCTTTAAAATACGCACAGCTGTTAAAAGATATTCAGTGTTGTACAAGAATCAGCTGTAATAATTAACTGCAAAGTAGACCTAAATGTATTAACAGATAAAACAATTTGTATCTCTGAATAAATATAATAATTAAGACACACATGAGTGTTCACAGAGATGACCATATGAACACTCCTATATATGTTAATATATTTATTAAATATTTTTCGGTAAACTTTAAAACATTGTTTGTTGGGATCCCTGATGATTTGTAAAAAATAATAACAGTAAGACTTTTGTCCTGTATTGTTAATTTAAAATAAGGTAAAGAAGTCAAAATTTAGTAAATTAGTAGTAACATTTATGTATTATTATTTCTGTGTTATATTTATTTATAAGAGTACCAAATTTGATTGTATAACAAAGTATTAAATGATACATTTTTGTATTAAGTGAATTATGAACTGTGATTATTTAGCTATGAAACTATATTGTTTGTATCTGAATTATTAATTAGTACAGTGAATTTTTTCTTCTTCACGCAGCCTACAATAATTGCGCAAAATTTTATGTTTAAAAATAGGTAGACCAAGTAACACCAGTCATCGCTTTAAAGAGGAAGGTGATTTGTATTCCAAAAATAAATTGTAAAATTAAACCCTATTTATAATAAATTAATCATTATCAGACGCTCAGTCTAGTCAGTATGGGGGGGTTTGGCAATCCCACGGGTCCTAGCTGGATCTACACCTTTCTTCTGTAGGCTTGGGTTAGATCCCTCTCTTTCAGCAGATCTCTCTTTTCCAACTTTTGTTCTTTTTCGACCCTGACGCTATTAAAATATTCGAGGGCTAAGGGTCTTTATTTTATGTTCCTTTTTTAAGGCGATGAAACCGAGAGATTTATGCCTTTTTAATAAAAATAAAAAATATATTATTAGTTTCTGAGATCTCATATTGTAAAAATACAGATGGAAAATGAGCAAAGAAGTTTTATAAATCCTATTTTTAAATGTAATTTCCAAATTTAAAAACTATTACCTAGAAACCTCTTGGGCTGCAATCTATTCCTTCTTCTGTCTAGTTGGGCCACTTCTCTAGATTAAGCATAGCTTTCTCTGTATATTGTAGAGTTTACAACACAAAACGTGGTTTTGTGGACAAATCGGCAGAGTTTGTGTAGGGTTAACGTAAAAGCTTGAAGGTTTTTGAAAATTCTGAAACGTAACTTTTAAAAATTCATAAAATATTTTTTATTAGCGTTAAACATGTGTAAATGAATTTTTAAAATATGTCGTATCAAGTACTTAATTTTACAACCAATTTAGGGTTCGAACTCCTCTTAAACAAATGTTTGAGAAAAATTAATAAAAACAGAGTAGGGCCTACACAATTATCTAACTGTTAACAAATTATTTTGTATTCCACTGTATTTTCCATGACTGTGAGTTTAATTTGAACACATATTGAAAAATTTATAATAATTCTATGTAGCCTGATTTTAATTTATTTTTAATCATTTTTCAAATTTTATTTTAAAATATTTCAGTCTTACCTTTAACGCCATCTGCGACCCTATCCAGTGTCTCCAACGTTAGCGCTAACGGGGAAAATTTCAGTTTAAAAGTTGGCTGTATCATATCTCTGTTGTCAACATGTTTCAATTCCGCATCACTTTTCCGCGTAATTTTAACAAAAAACATTTTAGTATCGCGCACTTTGAGGGTGAAAAAAGAACTAAACAAACCGAAACACATGAGAAAATCATCGCTTGAATTTCCACTGAATTGCGATGGAATCAAAACGTTCACCTTAGAACCCGGAACTAGAAAAATATCAACATTATTTTCGAATATTTTGTTTTCTGAAGTTTTAGAGTTTCTGATTTTAAAAACGCGTTTAACTTTTATAACAGCAAGACGGACAGATGATTCCGTTTGGTTTAGTTGTTCAACTTTTCCGGTGAAAACGGCGCTAGCATCGTTTAACTCTCTTTTCACAATTGCATCGCAATTTTCAACAGCCTGTACGGATAAAATTTGGAGTAAAATAATTTGGAAAATATATTTAAATATAATTTTACCCATTTTGATCTATGTTTAGTTTTAATTATTTACATCGAAATACATTTTAATATAATTTATTTTTATTTTTATCATAATTATTTTATCTGTGATGCCAGTAGACAGCATTTAACGGTAGAACTTTGACGCGCACTGGTTCACAATGATTCTATTTTAAAGCGAAACAACTTCAAACATTTTAAATAGTGTTTTTTATTTTATTTAAATTATATGTAAAATAAGTTTTATAACAATTTCTTTGACAATTGTGATAAAATATGCTTGCTAGAATATTATGTTTTTAAACACCATTTTCTCTACACTAGTTGTAAACACTCCCAAGACATCTGTTTCCTAAAACACGTTTAATCAATGCTACACTTAAAATAGAATATCGAATTGCCACACTTTCACTCTACGACACAAAACGATTAATCGAATCAACTTGTCACTAATTTGCTACCTCGATGGACTCCGTAATGATGAGATACAGGAGGCACTTGCTAAGTGAAGAACAAGAAAAGAACTGAGCCTCGCGCCTTCCTGAAGACAGCCCACATCCTATCCGAGTTGGCCTATACCGCTCGCCCACACTGAATCTCTTCTAAACCGGATAACGGAAAATTAGAATATATTCCATTTACAACCAATGATTTTAGGTTAAGTAAAAAAAAAGACTGAAGGTGTTAAAAGAGTTATTTATGGGTGTTTATTTAGTGTCATGTAATGTACACGCCTAAGTGTTTTAGCCAGGGCTACAAGCGATAGATTGCAGAATGGTTTCGCACCTTTTTATTGACAGGTGTTAAAGTTGAATCTGTGTTAAACTTATTTTGTGTGAGGATTTTTTATTATTTTAATAAGCAATACAAATGACATGTACAAAAATATATTTGTCTAATATATTTTTTCTATTTATTATTAATATCCCACAAAATTAATTCTACTGCAGGCTATTTTTCTAAAAAAACTATGACACTAGGAAATGTGCATCAATCCTACTCACATGAGAACTTTTTTAATCTATAAAAATATATATAACTTTATCCATATATACAGGATGTTTCTAACTATCCTTACGTATTGTGACCCTCATTTTGACATTTTCATTTCAATTTCTCTGAATTTCAATAGAGGAGAGAGGGTGTAAAAAGTGACGCGGCATCGTGACGTATAACTGGAAGCTACAACTGGTAACAAACTCTAAACGAAGATAACAAAAATTCAATACCAAAGACACATTACTAGACTAAACCACGCCTAGCAAACCTGGTGCAATTGTAAAACAGTAGATAAGTCCAGTGAAATATTTAAAACTTCTATTTATTAACCATGTCTTAGCAATAAATTTCATCACAATTGGTTTAGCTGTTTTGTATATGTTTGTAATTTATAAATACAAAAAACACATTAACATATTTCGTAAAATAGTATAAAATTTTAAACTAATATAGTTTTAAATAGTCTCATCACCAAATCAACAGTAACCAAAGTTGTAACCCGTGTGACCAACGACTCGAACTCTTCTACAAATTTCACTCCATGTTATCTTATTTAATATTCTAAACAGTCATGTGTTACGTGTACAATTTGTCGCTGTGTTGTGGCATCACTGTTGTTATTAGTACTAGGTATAGTAAACATAAATCTTATGTGTTAATTTATTCCAATATTCTACTGCGCGAGCTTTGTTCCCAGCGCGATATTGAGAGAGGTTATGTTTGCCGATTTGTTACTGTGAAAGTTGTTTGTTGTATTTCTTTGAGTAGTGTGCTATATTGTTTAACGTTGTATATATTAACTTAATACTACCGATCGTAGGGTCTTGGTGGAATTCCATTATTAATAATTAAATTAAAGGCAATTTGTACTTCCACGATATTTTTTTTAATGTGCCGTGCCGATCAAGGTTTCGCCAACTACGGCATTGTCGAAAGCAGCTTACAGACTAAGGTACAAGAATTTTACAACACAATAGCCCAAGAGAAAATTGGCCAAAATTACTGTTAGGTTAAGGGGAGTTCTTCAACCCGGCACCAACCACCCCTCTTACCCATTCCACCTACACTACTCCCCCTCAACCACTCCTTTCTCTTTTTTCTTCTCTTAATCACCTCCCCTTTCCGTAAGATGCCGTTTTTAAGGTGCAAATTTTAAGAAATTAGGGGACGAGCTTCACTAGACGAAGGAATAGACAATAACAAAAGTGTGGCCGTTTTTTTTATTACGATTATAAATACTTTAACATTTATTATAGAAATAGGTTAGGTTATGTTAGAATGAGGAGTGTATGTTTGGTGTTGTGGAGGGGGAGGCGGCACGTCTGCCCGGCACCAGGGGATGAGATGCCTAGGGTTCGAGGGAGGGAAAGAATGAGGTGTGTATGTTTGGTGTTGTGGAGGGGGAACCTCGCTCGCCTACCTTTAAACTGCCTCGGTGCCGGGTTAAGTTGTGAAATTAGTAACGCCTGATTAACCTTATAGCGGTGGTCAGATTTGGTGCCGGGTAGACGTGCCGCCAGGTTAAGGAGGAGGGAGAGAGGGAAGATACCTAGACCCAAATAGGGGTTGCAAGAGTGGTGAATTACTAAGATCTAATTGTTCATTAATAACTAAGCTAGAGTCTTTATTGATTATTCTCTTAATTTCTAACATTTCTAGTACGTTTAACTTTTTACTCTTACCATTAACAAGTAGAATATTAAATTCTGTATTAGAATGAGTTTTTAGAAAAACTAGAATCCGCATAGTCCAACCGCCAACTTCTGTATGTTACTTAACCTAGTTTTAAAACTACAACCTGTTTGTCCTACATAAACAGAATTACAAATTTTACAATTTAATTTATACACACCATTTTTTAACAAATGAGACAGCTTATCTTTAGAATTATTTAAAATATTTCCCAAACTTTTTCAATGTAATATGCTGTTACAAAGGTGTTTGTGTTTCCAGTGTTAACATCAATATAACTATTTGGGAAAATATATTTAGTAACATTTTTTCAATTTATGTTTTGTTAAACCCATGTTTGAAACAAATTTTTTTCCAGCTTGTAGTTCTAACCTGTTGAAACACTGTTAGAAACCTAACCTAACCCAACTTAACATGTTTATGTGTTTCAAAACATAAATTGAAAAACTCTTGTCAACATTGTAGGTAATAAACATTTAGAAAGAAGTCACGTGATTCTATTCACACTAATGACAGTGCCAACATGATTAACACCTACCTGTTTGTTACCTGAGGACAACTCTGATTTACAACCAGTGTTTTGTCGAACTTCAACGAAAATCTGTCTATGTGTTTATACGTGAGTTTTGTATTTTTGTGCTCTGTATGTGTCGGTAGCTATACAACATCAAATCTACATTATTGATTATTGTGTTCAAAATTTTATTTAAAATGAGCAAAATTTTTTATTTAAAAAAATTCAAATTGATTAGGGAGTGACAGATTGCCTTGCTTTGATTAAATTAAATGATCTAAAAAAGTATCTGGATATTTTCTGGCATAATATATTTTATAAACTATTAATTTGCAATAACTCGTAATACTGTGATTGTATCTTGTATAAATAGATTGATTTCAGAATCTTATTCACTCTTTCGTAATTTGATTTTGTTTAAAAAATCATAAAATAGTAAACTAAGCTCTTTGGACTCATTTTATAACTTTTATTCGTGCTTTTTACAAATTGGAAACATGCCTGCTTCAGTTTCGGCGAGAGCTAAGCTTGAAACTATTAAAAGCGTAACGACTGTTGTCCCTAGAACACATATTATTAGACTTTCAAATTATTATTAATATCTGTGTGGCTTTTAGAAGAGTCGAAATATTTCTCCGATTTTCAATTGTGTACAAATTAGTGTTTAAAATGGTTTTCGTTTGTCACAAAATCTGTAAAATCTTTTATCGGATCTTTAATCTTTAAGCGTTGTAATTTTTGTTTAGGTTTTTTTTAAAAAAAAAAAAAAGGATTAATTAGTAACGTGCAATTAACTTCAAAATATCGCATAGATAAGCTGTTTGTTTCAAGTTTTGTTTGTTTATTCTGTAATATATCTCAGATACTAAGGTGAATAAGGAACCTAGAGAGCGAGTGGTTTAAATCGTTGGAAGCGTAAACTATCTGACTAGGTTAGGTTAGGTTAGGTTTGGTTATGTTAGGTTAGGTTAGGTTCATCGATACATAAATACAAATTAAAGGAAAGTTATACGAGGTTTTGGTTAGGTTAGGTTAGGTTAGGTTAGGTTAGGTTAGGTTAGGTTAGGTGTGGTTATGTTAGGTTAGGTTAAGTTCATCGATACATAAATACAAATTAAAGGAAAGTTATACGAAGTTTTGGAGGAAGTCTAAGAAACAAAAAAAAAAGTTTAATCTTACGAGAAATAATAATTGATTTGATATTTTTTAAATCTATAAAATTCCGAAAGACTATTCTTTATACATACGATAAAAGTAGTGACTGAGGACGTTTTAAAATTTTTGATCAGATATATAGACTACTTTTGGGAAAAGATTCAGAATATAATTAAAATATCATTTGTCAGTTGTTTTTACCTTATTCCTAAATTTTTTAACGATTAGTACAATCATTTTACCTGTAACTCCGTAAAGCAATGTACGAGCAAAGTACCTAATCGTCAGGTTAGGTTAGGTTAGGTTAGGTTAGGTTAGGTTAGGTTAGGTTAGGTTAGGTTAGGTTAGGTTAGGTTAGGTTAGGTTAGGTTAAGCAGAACTTGGCTTCGCTCTCACAATGATATCTGAATTTAATTTGTTTATTTAAAATATATTAGAATGTATTTTTCACGTGCATTTATTATTGCTATTATTACTTCTTTTTTTTAATCACACATTTGGCAGTAACATACTACAATAAACACAAAATGCCAAATGGGCGAATAAAAACAGGAGATCCCTCTCCTACACTTGGTCAAAAAACAACAGAAATATGCGTCTTTTCAATTATTTTATAACTCCAAGTCAAGTATATTATTTAATTACAACCATTGAGTGTCCACCATTTTACTTATAAAATATACAAAATTTCATTATGATCTTGTTCTTCGGGATTCGACCGCGTCAATATTGTCTGCACGTTGAGTACAGCCGACGTTTCGGGCACTTTACAGATGTCAAGACATTTGTTAAGCCTTGAGAATGGACATCTGTAAAGTGCCCGAAACGTCGGGTGTACTCAACGTGCAGACAATATTGACGCGGTCAAACCCCGAAGAACAAGATCATAATGATGTTTGTGACCGTGGAAGTCTATCGTTCAAAATCATATACAAAATTTGATAATCGTCACAAATTTCGACCTCTGTTTTTTTTTATCGCGTCTTCACGTTTCAAGACATTAATAAAATGAAAAAAAGGTGTTTTCCACTTAGCGTCGATGTCATCTGTACGACGATAATAATAATTAATAAAAACATGAAATACAATGTCCTCCTATCAAACCCTTTAGAAAATCAGAAAAATATGATTTTAAATGTCAAAATGACGTTCATTATAAACGGTTTTTGTATTATATTTCGTTTGTTATTCAAATTATAAGACACTAAATTAGATAAAAACTTGCATAATTCAATTTTGTAAGTAATGATACCAACCACATACCTCTCCCATGATAAATAGGGAATTTATTGTAAAAAATGTAATTTCAAACACTGATCTCTGAAGGAATTATAATATATAGTTACGAGAATCAGCTAGCTCGAGTCATTAATTAACACGAGCGAGTGGTGGCTCCTTCGTTAGGACAAGAGCGAAGCGAGTGAACACTGTTAATACATTTTTAACGGGCAAGTTTTTGTTTTTTTTACTAAATGTTACAACTGAGCTTATCTCATCTAGCAACTTCCTATCTGACAAATTCACTGTTTGATGGGTAACAGTCCAGTGGTTGTTCCCATATAAAGATTACTGAACTACGTCAGGTCAGCTGGTTTGGTTCTCTTGAGCCGACGAAGTGGACTGGGTTCATCCACCATCCTTCGTATTTCGGTGTTCGGATGTCCCTGGAGTCGCTGCTGGTGTCTTTCTGCGTACTTTTTTATTACTTCTTCAACCGTTTCGATCTTCAAGTATCTGTGTATATCCGAGTTCCTGATGTACCAGGGTGCAGTCACTATACCTCTGAGCACTTTGTTTTGAAAAATCTGAATTAGATTTCTGTTAGTGGTACATCCCCATAGCTGGATGCCATATTCCCATATTGGCTTTAGGATTTGTTTTATTAGGAGCACTTTATTGTAAGTGCTCAGCCCTACACGTCTTCCAAGTAGCCAGTGCAAGTTTCTACATCTAATGTTTAGCTCGTCCTTCTTTATTTCAACATGCTCCTTCCAGCGCAATTTAGCATCTAGCGCAAGTCCCAGGTACTTAGCAGTATTGCTATAAGGGACAATTTCTTTATTTATTTCTACTGGGAGATGTTGATATTTCAGATTAGTGAAGTTGATGTGTACTGTCTTAGTTTCATTCAGCTTCACCCTCCACTTTTTAGTCCAGTGATTTACTTTATTCAGAGCTCTCTGCAAGATGCTAGTTGACTCTGCTATAGAGTTTCCCACTGCCACCAATGCTGTAACGGGCAAGTGAGCAGGTACATATGCAATTTACGACATTCAGAAAACCATTCAAACCAAACTTACCCTACTAGGTAAACCCTTTGATCTAACATTTTCAACAAAACCAATCACATTTATAAGATCTGCTAGTATCATGATAACCACCAACTTGTTTTAGAATTAGACATGACAAAGTAAGTTTTTTAAATCACAACGTTAATCCTTGTCTAAGACGTAAATCATCATAAAGTCACAACGTTAATCCTTGTTTCAGACGTAAAGCATCATAAAGCCACAACGTTAATCCTTGTCTCAGACGTAAAGCATCATAAAACCACAACGTTAATCCTTGTCTCAGACGTAAAGCATCATAAAGTCACAACGTTAATCCTTGTCTCAGACGTAAAGCATCATAAAGCCACAACGTTAATCCTTGTCTCAGGCGTAAAGCATCATAAAACCACAACGTTAATCCTTGTCTCAGACGTAAAGCATCATAAAACCACAACGTTAATCCTTGTTTCAGACGTAAATCATCATAAAGCCACAACGTTAATCCTTGTCTCAGACGTAAAGCATCATAAAGTCACAACGTTAATCCTTGTTTCAGACGTAAAGCATCATAAAGCCACAACGTTAATCCTTGTCTCAGACGTAAAGCATCATAAAGCCACAACGTTAATCCTTGTCTCAGACGTAAAGCATCATAAAGTCACAACGTTAATCCTTGTTTCAGACGTAAAGCATCATAAAGCCACAACGTTAATCCTTGTTTCAGACGTAAAGCATCATAAAGTCACAACGTTAATCCTTGTCTCAGACGTAAAGCATCATAAAGTCACAACGTTAATCCTTGTTTCAGACGTAAAGCATCATAAAGTCATAACGTTAATCCTTGTTTCAGACGTAAAGCATCATAAAGCCACAACGTTAATCCTTGTCTCAGACGTAAAGCATCATAAAGTCACAACGTTAATCCTTGTTTCAGACGTAAAGCATCATAAAGTCACAACGTTAATCCTTGTCTCAGACGTAAAGCATCATAAAGTCACAACGTTAATCCTTGTTTCAGACGTAAAGCATCATAAAGTCACAACGTTAATCCTTGTTTCAGACGTAAAGCATCATAAAGTCACAACGTTAATCCTTGTTTCAGACGTAAAGCATCATAAAGTCACAACGTTAATCCTTGTCTCAGACGTAAAGCATCATAAAACCACAACGTTAATCCTTGTCTCAGACGTAAAGCATCATAAAGCCACAACGTTAATCCTCGTCTCAGACGTAAAGCATCATAAAGTCACAACGTTAATCCTTGTTTCAGACGTAAAGCATCATAAAGTCACAACGTTAATCCTTGTCTCAGACGTAAAGCATCATAAAGTCACAACGTTAATCCTTGTTTCAGACGTAAAGCATCATAAAGTCATAACGTTAATCCTTGTTTCAGACGTAAAGCATCATAAAGCCACAACGTTAATCCTTGTCTCAGACGTAAAGCATCATAAAGTCACAACGTTAATCCTTGTTTCAGACGTAAAGCATCATAAAGTCACAACGTTAATCCTTGTTTCAGACGTAAAGCATCATAAAGTCACAACGTTAATCCTTGTCTCAGACGTAAAGCATCATAAAGTCACAACGTTAATCCTTGTTTCAGACGTAAAGCATCATAAAGTCACAACGTTAATCCTTGTTTCAGACGTAAAGCATCATAAAGTCACAACGTTAATCCTTGTCTCAGACGTAAAGCATCATAAAGCCACAACGTTAATCCTTGTTTCAGACGTAAAGCATCATAAAGTCACAACGTTAATCCTTGTCTCAGATGTAAAGTATCATAAAGTCACAACGTAAATCCTTGTCTCAGACGTAAAGCATCATAAAGTCACAACGTTAATCCTTGTCTCAGACGTAAAGCATCATAAAGTCACAACGTTAATCCTTGTTTCAGACGTAAAGCATCATAAAGCCACAACGTTAATCCTTGTCTCAGACGTAAAGCATCATAAAGCCACAACGTTAATCCTTGTTTCAGACGTAAAGCATCATAAAGCCACAACGTTAATCCTTGTTTCAGACGTAAAGCATCATAAAGTCACAACGTTAATCCTTGTTTCAGACGTAAAGCATCATAAAGCCACAACGTTAATCCTTGTCTCAGATGTAAAGCATCATAAAGTCACAACGTTAATCCTTGTTTCAGACGTAAAGCATCATAAAGCCACAACGTTAATCCTTGTCTCAGACGTAAAGCATCATAAAGTCACAACGGTAATCCTTGTTTCAGACGTAAAGCATCATAAAGCCACAACGTTAATCCTTGTTTCAGACGTAAAGCATCATAAAGCCACAACGTTAATCCTTGTCTCAGATGTAAAGCATCATAAAGTCACAACGTTAATCCTTGTTTCAGACGTAAAGCATCATAAAGCCACAACGTTAATCCTTGTCTCAGACGTAAAGCATCATAAAGTCACAACGTTAATCCTTGTTTCAGACGTAAAGCATCATAAAGCCACAACGTTAATCCTTGTTTCAGACGTAAAGCATCATAAAGTCACAACGTTAATCCTTGTTTCAGACGTAAAGCATCATAAAGCCACAACGTTAATCCTTGTCTCAGATGTAAAGTATCATAAAGTCACAACGTTAATCCTTGTCTCAGACGTAAAGCATCATAAAGTCACAACGTTAATCCTTGTCTCAGACGTAAAGCATCATAAAGTCACAACGTTAATCCTTGTTTCAGACGTAAAGCATCATAAAGTTACACAGATAAGTAGTTTATATCTCTTTCCGTATCTCCATTTCTTTATATTTTTGTGTCAGTTTGTATTGTGTGTTTCTTTTTGTTTGTTGCTGCAATTAAACATGTTTTGAAAGTGTTACGGGTGAATATATTATCGAGGAACCGGACTTTGGAGTTAAACTATGAGGAAAAGTACGAAACTATTTGGCAGACTGTTTCAGTGCGTGATTAAAGTACAGAATGATGGTGTGGGTTCTAAAGGTAAGACACTGTCTTATTATTTAATTTAGAGATTGTTGAGACTAATAATATAGAATAGAAAGTTTCAAATGTACAGCCCGTAGGTAGATGTAGTTTAATGTTTCTTATTTGATACATATTATTCAGAGCTCTAAAGTGCACTAATTTCCAATAAAAATATTAAATTAACTTTAGAGATTACACTTCAGAGAGGAAATCTATTAAACATAACACCAAGATTTGGCGTAGTTAATATTGTTATAAATACATTTTGGTAAGCACTTTAACGTCCCTTTCTTTTGGATATTTTGGAATAAAATTTAAGAATATTAAGTTAATGTCGCTAAATATTCAATCAATTTGTAGGAAATATGTTACGTGTAATTTGATAGATTGCCTTTGTTGCTCTCGTTAAATATCTGGAGCAATAAAGAACCACTTCACTTGTTTAATACCAAAATAACTACTGCCCATTTGTTATAGTCATAATTTAGTTATCAACTCAAAAATCACAACTATGTTTCATTCGACCAATAAAATTATTTAATTTGTGGAATATTAATATTAATCTACTTTTTGTCGGACATTATTTTGTTGTTTTTTGGTTGATTATTGGAATATTTTTTGAAATGTTTTGTGTTTTGTATTTAGTGTGTATTGACTAACTATTGAACAGTTATTTTTTTATTTATTTGTTGTATTGTTTGTGTAATATTTTAAATTAACTATGGCTATGCAATTGTTTTTATCTACGGCCATAAAAATATATAACTTTAAGAAAAAATTTTAACACATATAAAATATAATACCAATTGTAGGTCTACTCATTTTCTCACATCCTCTACTTAAGAATTATAATTAACGCTTAAAATATATACACAATGACGTGTGTTTTCAGTTCTCTGCAAGTTTTAATTAGTGGACAGATTTGATTCGGTTAGGCTAGGTCAAACATATTTTGGCTATATCACTGATATTTTCCTGGTATTTTAAACTCAAAAATTTCTTTGTAGCTACTATATATAACTCAAATCTATAATTATAATTTTATGAAAATCAGCTTTCAATATTTCGATCAAATTTTGTTAGATCTCATAAAGGTGTAGACAAAATGATTTGTACATTATTTCCCCTCAAAAATATGTTCGTACTACAACACAGTAAAACTAAATATTTTCCCTCACTAAAATTAATTGGTCAAAACACAGTTAACATTATATTTCCCTGGAGTAAACTAACCTTTTAATATAATATACAGGCCTCTATATTTGCTGGTGGTTTATATTTAAAAACCAGCTGCTCCCATCAATAATTAAATATCAAAGAGATGGGTAAATTTACATCCAAAAATAGTTTCTTTTGTCGAGAAAACTACAGAAAACAAAAAGTTTGAGTTTTATATTTTGTCTAATTTAAAAGATATTTAACATTCCAGGGATTTTTTTATGTAAATGACTATCCAATAATCGCAACAGCAGTTCGATTTCATTCATATTTTGTATATATACAAGTTTTATAGCTTAGCCATTCATGACGAAACAACATGATCACTTCTTTAACAGCACTGAACGTGTTAATTCTATCATGTTCTTATAACATTTGAAATGTAATAACTTTTTTAAATTAAATACTATTTTATTCCTAAATTTTTATGAAACTCTTATTCTCGTTGTTTTTAACTGGCAATTTCAAATTTGATGTTACATTTAAGCTTATTTTTTTTAATTCTCAAATTTCAAAGGGTCACTTAAAATTTAGGATATTGTTACAATAATTGTCTTGTAAGATTTGTGAAAAAAGAAATTCTCAAACCACAAATAAAACACGAACACAATTAAGTTACCGTTAAAAAGTTTATAAAAACCTAATTTACATTTCGGCAACATTTGCGTTAGTGTTTTATTTGTGGTTTGGGGATTATTTCTTTTATATCGTTAACCACAAGGCTCATTGTATTTATACAATCAAATTTAAATATGGTTGACATTTTTAACGCATTATTTTAATAAATTAACACGTTAAAAAGAGGCCCGTCAATTTCAAAAATTATTATTTTTATCTAATCTTGATGAACAAAATATTTTGTGAACCAATTGCATTTCGAAGCTTTTCTAAAATGTATTAAAATATTTAAAGATAATAAAACACATTTTTTTAAAATTTTGTAACTTCCACTTTTTATTAGTCTAGCCGACCAATGGTTTCCTTAGCCTTATCAGGCGAAACCATTCGGCTAGACTTATAAAAAGTGGAAGCTACTAAATAAATAAAATTGTGTTTTATTATCTTTAAACATGGAATTCCACCAAGAACCTACGGTCTCAACAGTAATGAAATGAAAAATGGATTACATTTACTCATCTTTAATTCATTGAACGTTACAATGTACTTAAAGAGTTTCTTCGAAATAGAGTCAGTAGTTTCTGAAAATGAATATACTAACAAGTATGATTTAAATAAAGAGTGGTGTGTGCAGACAAACATTTTCAAACAATTGGAGTAGATGATTTTTTCGTTTTCCTATTAAAAACCCTTCAACTTATTTAACATAAGAGAACAAAGACTACCATATTTTCAAAAATCTTTCAGGTACATTTTCTTCCAAATTCGTAAAACATTCCACATGATTTCTGTTCACTAAAAACAAAACAACTAATGGCGTAATAAAACCGATGGAGGGGAATTTCTGACGCAAGATGTGACTCGAGCAACGCTTGTTTCTCCCACTTGAAGGTAAATAAATTATCATAAGGTACGCTTTGCTCTCCAGGATTTCCTTGTAGGTGTTGGGATTTAAGTAATGAATAAAACAAAAGGGTCTAATCCGGACTACCAACCTAACAAATCTGAATACAGAATAAAATGCTAAAGTAGCTGACATGGTCAGACCTCTTGAAGTGTATTTCTACAAAACACGCCCCCTCTCTCCTCTCCACCCGTGTAAGAAGCAAGACATAAGGAAACACTTGATTTGCACTTCCTTTTCGTATTTTTACTTCTCACATTATCATATTTAGATTCAGTTGCGATGGGTCAAAACACCTGAGTCCAGTTGTTCGTAGGAATATTGATCTTCTGAGTCAAAAAAGTAGTTTTGATAAATATGTCTGTCTGTCTGCCATGTCTGTCCAGTGTTCTACAACTAGTGAATTGATTTTAATCAAATTTCGCTCATAGTAGTATTTCAATTCGAGTGCATTTCCACTACACACTACAAACTGCGGCGTGGCCACAGTAAACTACGCTTTAGTTGAATTCTCGGACTATAATTCACACCTAGATCGCATCAGTACAAAGTAAGAAAACAAGTTAGCCCACGTCTCAATCAAGGAGGTCTTGATAAAACATGATTTACTGGCTTTAGATTATTAGAATAATTTAATATGCAGATGCGCTTGTAAAAACAATGACAAGTAAATATTGCGAGGTAATTACATCGGGTTTAGAGTCTTTGTTACGTCATTCTTTTATTTGTTGTAATTATGGCTATATATCTGTAGAGAAAGCCACTTTTGATGATGGGGCAGGCTATAACCGAAATGCGTCAAAAAGCATTTACTTGACGAATATATAGAAAATAAATGTATATATTTATAATTCATTATATGAACCTAACCTAACCTAACTTAACCGAAACTAACCTAACCTAACCTAACCTAACTTAACCGAAACTAACCTAACCTAACCTAACTTAACCGAACTTAACCTAACCTAATCATAACAAAAACTTGTAGCAATAACATTGTATCTTCTTCTTTACACAAACACAAATTGTGTAGATATAAGTTTATATCAGTCTCGTATAACTTACATGTAATGTTGCGTTACGCGTTCGCTCGTAAAAACATTACGACTACACAAGCAACACAAAACACAAACACTTTATTGTAATAACCCACAATATCGCACCTAACGACTTACACTAACAAAACAGATTGTCTCTTAAATAATTCTAAAAATACTAATTCATTTGACAAACTTGAAGATTGTTGCGAAGTCAACTGTTAACTAAAGGAATAGAGCTCATTTAAAGTTATTTTCATTTCAAATTTTTAAATGGCAGCCGTTTTGAAACAAATTATTGGAACAAGTTGATTATTTTTTCAAACTAAATCTTTAAATTGATGACTAGAGTACAAAATTTCAACTCAATCTGTTAAGCCGTTCTAGAGATATAAATTATTTATTTTTTAAAAAATGGCGGATAGCTGGTAAAAGAAGCATTTCAGGAGATATGTTTATAGGAACTCTTTACTTCATTTTAACCCGAAATAATCACCCCTATAATTATCACCACGCATTACAGTAACACCCTGTATATCCATTGTTTATAATTTCTAAAATAGACATATCGATCTTCAATGCCCGGTTTTCATTCTTCATACTCGATAACAGATTAATTTTAATAATTATTTAAATTTATTTAATTGTTTCCCCCTTCCATCTTTGATGTCCTCACACGATCTGAAGTAGGTATTATGTTCTCACTGGCTGCTTGTAAATTATCTAATTATGGGGGATAATTTAGACTTTAAATCTCTTCTTCTTCTTCTTCTTCTCGCTAAATCTGTAAGATTATCAAAACAGTCACGATTTTCTTGTTATTCGCGTTTCGCCGCACGCTAAACTGATCAATTTAAACACGTGATTTGCCATCAACTTGGTTTTAAAATGGCTCATTCTGATAAAGCTAACTATTAATTTTAAAATCTTATACTTTGCTAATTTATCTCTCCTTATGTCCGGGATCATGGAATGTTCACTCATTGTACTTGGGAAAATTACAATATAGATATTCTTTTAACTTTAATATACAGAGTGGGACAAAAACAATGTACACATTTTGTTATCTCAGCTTCAATATGACGTAGGAAGTCTTTGATTCGGAGTTGAAAAACTCTATTCAAAAATTTTCAAAGTGTGAAAGTCTAATTAAAACATTTCTAATGTAAGCATATTCTTATTTTCGGGTAGTATTTATAAAACCGTGTTTAAATCTGCTTAAAATTATTAATAATGTTTGTCTAACCAAAAATCAAACAGAGTAAAGCGTTAGGTGGAATGGCATAAGCTCTAATTTATTAGTTTAACATCATTATGTTTTTTTGTAAAATTGTATCTTGTATTTCCTATATACACTATTACAGAAATTCTATGACGCATAATACACAAACTTTACTGCATTAGTTAAACCAAAAAATGTATCCACTATACTTTATACAAAATAAATAAAATATTTAAAATAAAATATATGTATGTAATTTCTTAAGCATTAGTTTCATTTAAAAGTTGGGAAGCTTCAATCGAACCTACAGGTATTCACAACCACTTTCTTTAAAATATACTTTTCCCAAAAGCTATATTTCGTTTAAAAGTTTGACAAAATTCAATTTAAAATACGTGGAAGAGAAATGCAACTATTAACTACTTAACAAACATGTCTAGTGAAGTGAAGTTTCTGATCAGCTGTTATAAATGTATTGTCAGCTAATTGTAAGGTTTATGATAATTATTAACAATTATTTTAAAAAATCTAATGAGAAAACCTAGTATCGTTCTTTATTCACAATAACTAAATCGCGCAACACCTCACCATACAGTCACTTTGTTACTATGCAGAGGTCGGTGATGGATTTCCCTGGGTTTCTCTCTTGACCAGTAACGACAATGTCAAGTGTTTACATTACCAAAGTTTCATCAGATATTAATAAACATTGTAAAACCTTTTCGTCATCAATGAGCTGCAATAGTCTTTGACCAAAAATGAGACGTAATATTGAGTTTTCGCGCAACTGCTAACTTATAGGAAAGAAAATTCAAATTCAAATGTAAAATTCGTTTTACTTGTCTTTGAAACTCCTACTGCAACAGATTGTTACCTGGTTGATAGGTTTGGGCTTTCCAGTACAGATACGCCCACATTTTCAACATTGTCTAGAGTAAGCCTACCAGAGTTGGTTTCACTTTTAATGCAGATGCATTATTTTTGAAATTGTCCTCCCATCTTACAAGGAACAGCGGATTGACGAGGAACATGGAAATAGTTTCAAAATAACCGTTGCCTAACAGTTACAGACTCTCTTTTTTAACTTCGATAACAAAAGCAGGATATTGAACTGCTCCATTTCCAGGTTTACTGAAATGACATCTGTCGTGTTCTTAATTGTTGCAACCATCAACAGACTAAACAAAATAACAGCTGAGCAACGGCTGTTTAAAAAACTGTCACATTATATTGGACCACCCATTATTTTCTTAATTTTTGTAAACCTCAAAACGTCAAAAATTTAGTGTACCTGAAGTAAAATGAAACTCAAAATTTTGACTTAATTATAACAAGCTCTAACGATTTTAACTAAAATGTAGCCTCTAAGTACCTAAATAACTTGTCATTCCCAAATTGCAAGTCAGCGAGTTGTAGTTTAAAAAACTAGAATGTACCATAAACGCAAAACAGTATATTGTGCGTCCCTTGTATACAGTAAGTAAAAATGGAGCTAAATGACTGCAATAGTAGGATCAGTTAACATTTCATGAGAGTAATTGTAATAGTTTGATCTATATTACAGTATTGTTACTACTAAATCAGTCAAATCCCTTAACGGTTAAATAACTACAGTTATTTGAGGTTATGGGAACAACAGTGATTCAATAACCTTCTTACTAAAGTTTAAATTAAACTTTGTAAACTATTTGATTATCTGAAACACAAAAAGTAATCAATAATAATAAGAGGATACAAGATCCACTGCCTCCGAGATAAATTAGTCTACATTAAAGAAGCGAAAACAGATGTTTGGACAGCCTAGATTATATAAATTATAACACATTAAAAGTGATGGCTCAGAAACCGGTTGTCCTTCCCTTTATTTAGGAAAGCTCAGCTCTGGACACCGCGCCGTGTAGCTCTGAACGCGTGATTTACGCTAATCCAATCCAAGACGCAATGAGTAGTAAAATATCTTGAACAGTAGTAAAATAATTTATGGCCGAAGACTGGAAATTGATATCCTTCGTTTAAGCACGCACAAGATGGAAGGAGGTCCTGAATTTTGCTAGTCCAGTTGTCATGATGAAACAAGGTCTATTGTGGTCGTTTTAGTGCATTTGTCCCCCCTCCCCCCCCCTCGTCCGCTAGCCCGATACACATTATTTTGTACTCGGTAAACCGCATAATACATTTTACTTTCACATTTTAAATAGATTTTTATCTAAGTAATGGTTAAACATTTTTTTTAATGTTCAGCCAGCATTAAAGTCACTGTGGTAGATTATGGGAAGACTAAAAACAGGTGTGCTTAAAACCACAGGGTAGAATTAATTGTAAACTTCTTTGTCAATATTATAAATAATATATAATAGTTTTTAGGTGTATAATTCTTTATAAAAAGATTTTTCTTCAAAATGCCTATTATCAGTTTTAGTATTTGTGAGAGAAAGTTTCTGCAAACTTTTGACAGATTATTAGTTTTAGTATTTATGTGTGAGAGAAGGTTTGTGTAATACTTTTGACCGATTTTTAGTTTTAGTAAGTGTATCTTAGAATGTTTGTGCAATTTTTAACACCGATTATTAGTTGTATTACGGATGTGTGCTTTTGTGTGATAAAGTTTGTGCAATTTTTAACACCGATTATTAGTTGTATTACGGATGTGTGCTTTTGTGTGAGAATGTTTGTGCAATTTTTAACACCGATTATTACTTATAGACTACTAAGTATGTGTGCTTCTATGTGAGAGAGTTTGTGCAATATATTTGAGCAATTATTAGAACGAAAATATTTAGATACATACATACATCATATTATAAATAAACAGTGGAGCGTACCGGGACAATCGAGCGTGATGCTTCGATTCATTTCTCACCTCAAAATCATTTTTTTATTTTGTTTTAATCTTTTTTTTTAACAGACATTTAAAAAGATAAGAATCAATGGTTTCTAATTTTGATGCTAGGAGCAGCACCTCTTTGAATATAAATATTTGAAGTTACAATAATTTATATGAATTCATCTAGGTAGCAGCACATTACTGAACATGATTACTAAAATTAATCTGCTCGGAAAGTTACCAGCAGAAGTTTGGTCTACCTGAGTAATATTTTACCGATGGACAAAAATTTTCTGTCTCACTAAGAACTGTCAAAAATATTGCACAAACTTTCTACACACATACTAAAACTAATAATTGGCGTAAAAATATTGCACAAACTTTCTCACATATAAATACTAAAACTAAAAATCGGTGAAAAACATTACACAAACTTTATCGCTCAACATACGTAGTAAAACAAACAATAGTTGTTACACTTCTACCATGGGATTTAAACCACACCTGTTAATTTAAAAAAATTAACATTAACATTTAAAATGTTGGATTAAATTAATTTTGAAATTCAAGTACGTTATAACCACAATAACAATAAAGTAAACCTAATTGAGGTTAGGGTATTTTATAAAATAAATAACTCTACAAAAAACCAATCCTTCCTATAACAACAAGAAAATAATATATTTAATTAGGCCTTACATCTTAACCCGAGTAGTGAAGTAAAATTTATTTCGTGTTTAATATAGTGGGGTCAAATCTGACCTCATATATTTTAGGTATAAAATAAAACCAATACATTTCTAAATAACACACACTTTAATGAAAATATTTAGAAGATTACAAAACAGAAATTTCAAAATAGTACACTTCATATTAATAAATGCATAAACTTTCTCTTAAAAAAAAAAATATTATTTTATTTACTTAGTAAAATGTCCGTTAAACTTACAAAACTCAGAATTTTGTCCGGTCACTTTGACTTCGACTTCTAAAGGATGCATCTGCACGCCTGTTAAAAAAAAAAAAAATTGTAACACAAACTGTAACTTTACTCATACTTTGGGTGCATTTTTTTTATAAAGACGATCATGGATTTTTAACAAAATATCAAAGAAATCTGATTTTTGTTGTTGAAAAATGCAAGACGGACAAGGTATAAAATTATTTTGCTTCCAAATCTGTATGTGGAGAATTTTGAAAACAAAATAGTAGAAGAGGTGACTTGTTATCCAATCGAAATAAAAAATATATTAATATATCTAAGTTTATGAAGTGAGATCAGAATTATTTCTAACTCAATAGTGACAATCCCGAGGTAAAGTAGCTGAATACACATTTTTTTCATCTAGTCTTGGGTTAGATCCCTCTCTTTCAAGTGTTTGGATAGTACCTCTTGACCAACTCTAATTTCATTCCTAACCTGACGCTATTAGCGTAACCTAATCAAGAGGATTTTATGTTAGGCTCTTTTCTTCTCATTTTTTCATGACATTGTTACATTGGCTATTCTGGTAAAATCAAATCTTATGTTTTAAGAGTTGAACTATCTGAGGATGCTCCTTGTTATAAAACCATAACATGTTTTCATTGATAACAGAGTTCAGTAAACACTGGAAGGAGCGGTAAACTTTGTATTAATCCTCATTAACACAATAATTTAAGCACAATGAGCGTTTATTTACAATCACATTTCCCCAGAACTGTTACGTTCACATATCGCACCTATAATACTGATGTTGACAACCAATACAAGTAAACACTCCAAATGTAAGAAAACATCAATAATTTTATCTGTTCATTACAAAATAATTACAGCACATTACGTAGATTGAGTCACTTGAAAGACAAATCAGTTGTAATCAATTCATCTCCAATCGAAGTGCACATTACTGATAACAAATGAACTGTATCAATACGATAATTTTACTGTTGTAATTTGGCAATACTGATAGTTTTCTATCCAGTCAGCTGTCGGCGCCGGTTCGGGTATCTGTTACAATAAAACGCGAAAGTGGATTATAGATTAGGTTTTGTGAAAGGTAAAGTTAAAATTGTTTTGTAATTCTTTTATAGGTTATGTTTTCTTTAATAAGATTCTTGTTGTGTTATTGAAAAGTTCTATAATAACTCTAACCTGGCCTAACTTTTGACCTACAATAATATTAAATTAGTTTTAAGTTTGCGCCATCATCTTGCCTAGGTAAAGCCTCGATGGCTTTAAAATTAACTTAATGAATTTTAGTGTCCAATGAGCTTGTGTTTCAATTGAAATAAATCAAATATATACATATAATTTGTAGTGTCGTATTTTATAGATATTTAAACAATTGAATTAAAAACTCATTGTGTTTGTATCCAAGTCACTTTTATTCTTTTTTTTTTCTTTTTTTTATATATATAATAAAATAACAATAATGTCCGTCTATGTGACTTTTTAAATACCTCAGCAGAGCGATATTCTGAAGATGGAACGAGTTCCGAAACGCGTCATATAATTATAAAGTCAGTAACTACTTTATTATTAAAAAGTCACATAGACGGACATTATTGTTCTTTTATTATATATAAAAAATAAATTTAAAAAAATAAAAAATTTAAAAATGAATTAATTTTAATAATTAATAATTTTCAAAATCCCAAAGGGATGTTTTTTTCTAAAATATACACCCGACAATCGTTATCAGAGTCTAAAATTTGTGTGTGCTGACTTTTCTTACATATTACCGTCATGTATAGTGTATACGTGCGTGGTAATCTCTGTCTTTCATCTTTCTTGTCAATTCTCTCTTAACCAACTATTGTTCACTTCGGAATCTGACGCTATTAGAGAGCTAAGGTGTTTTTACGTTCTTTTCTTCCTTATTTTGCAAAGGCGATGATGACTGGAAACATTGGAATTGCAGTGTTTTCTATTCGTGGTGCGGGGAATCATTTAAATGAGTTCAGTGAAGTTTAAGGGCGTACCCAGGATCAAAACTAGGGGGGGGGGGCAGCCATGGTCATTCAATATAGAATTGATTATTAAAATAGTTATTTCAAGAATTGTATTAAATTCCAGCAACAAAATGTATAATAAAGATTTATTTTTTTGCTTCCAGGGGGGGCAGCTGCCCCCCTGCCCCTCGCTGGGTACGCCCATGGTGAAGTTTACAAAAACGCGAAGCTTAATCGTTGACTTGTATTGGTGTTTTGCCCTTGTTCTTCCAGTAATCATCGCTTTGTACAAACAACCAAGCCTCCATGTACTCTAAAGCGGCTGGGTTAGAAAAGAATAAGAGACGGTCAAGATAGACCTGAACGGGAGAGATCTAAATTTAATCAAAATCGTTTTAGAAGATTTTGAGATAATCGTAATTTTGTGATTTTGTCTTACGCCAGGCATCGTCAAAGTTGTAGTTCGAATACATAGAAGAAAGGTTAAAGATGTTCACATATTGAAATAACCTAACCTAACTTTGCTTTTGCCATAAATTCATCTTAAGGAAAAATCCTTTTAGATTAAAATCGTGTTTTAATTTATAAACTCCATGTAGAGCTTTGGGCTCCAATTCTCTTCCCCTTTATTTCCCTCTAAGCTGTCTCCACCTTTTCTGGAACTTCACCCTTAAGGGCTTATATATAGTGAGTATTGGTTTGACAATCATCCCTAGAAAACCTAGCTGTATCTACACCTTTGTGCTGTAGTAATGTATTTGACATATTTTTTTCGTATTTCCTATCTGGTCTCTCTTCACCAACTCTGCTTTTTTCCGACCCTGATGGTATTATAGTATTCGAGGAGTGTTTATTTTATGTTCTTCTCTCCCTTTTTGTATAAAGCGATGATGACCTAAAGATTTCACGAGTTTTAAACAACAATAAAAAGTTTTGCATCTTAATATTTCCTCTGCTTCTTGGTGCTGATTGGAACACTTTTACTACCTATTGTTTCTGTGCATTCTCTGAACGTGTTCCTCCCACAGTTTTCTTCCTTGTTTTATTAATGTGAATATTTTTGGTTCTCTAGTGTATATAATTCATCACTTGTTCTAATGTGCCTTCCTTTATCCTCTGTTTACTTCTTAAAATGTTGAGTAACCTTGATTTCATGTGCATGTCTCTTATCTTGTGTCTTCTATCTTAGGATTGTTTTGTATGTCTTTATTTCAGATGTCTGGTTAGGTTAGGTTAGGTTAGGTTAGGTTAGGTTAGGTTAGGTTAGGTTAGGTTAGGTTAGGTTAGGTTAGGTTAGGTTAGGTTAGGTTAGGTTAGGTTAGGTTAGGTTAGGTTAGGTTAAGTTAGGTTAGGTTAGGTTAGGTAAGGTGATAAAGCATCTGTTCCCTGATGTTTTATCTTTCATTTCACTTTTTATATTAATCCTGGATAGTATTTTTGTTTACTTGCGAATTGCCACGCTGATTTCGACATTACACATCACTATTCGGTTGTAACGACTTTGTGAAATTGGTTTTTATATCAATTTCTTGGAGGAACGTTTTTGTTTTTTTAGCGATAAATTCCACCGAGTTTATGAAAATGTTGTAACTAATACGTTGTAATCAAGTCTTTAAAGGGTCATTTTATCAAATTTTGAGTTACCCTCGAATATAAGTTTAAAAAAATTAACATCTCGAAGTATCAAAATATCCTCAAAGTTCAAAAGATCCCCAAATTAATATTTCCGTAAAACACTACTTCGATTTTTTGACCCTTCTCTTAACTTTCTCTACGTAACAAAAAAGAAAGAAGAGATTTAAAGAAAACTATTTTATAAATATTATGTGTCTTTATCCGTACCTGCATTTGCTACAAATAATTAGAAACTGATGTTAATTCTTTTACCATTTAAAGTTTCACTTCAAAAAATGTTATTTAATCCTTAAAAACCAACTTATCTGAACACAAAGAAATTGAGGCTTTATCAGGTTTAACCATTTAATACCCAAGATTGCATTCACAGTTTGAACTGTTTAGTACATTTCGTGTTGCTATATATAATACTGTTTTAGTGATTTTCTTAATAACAGTTATTGTAGTCAATTATTAAAGTGATTATGTTTTTGTTTTATCGATAACTCGGTTACCTTTTGATCTATAAAAAATAAAGATGCCATTATGTTTTGTTTCTTGTTAACATATAACTTTGTCTTTTTAATATAATAAAAAATTTAAGTCTTTCTTTTGGAATACTAATGAAAGTTAGGTTAGGTTAGGTTGGTTATTCGTAGTCAAAAATATGAATAATAAATCTGGACTCAATATCTTATTCATGTACGAAATTAAATTTTGTTTATAAAAATACAAACAAAACTATCGTTCCAAAATACAAATAAGAATTTTATCTGTTATAGGATATACAGGGTGTTTCTGTAATGTTTGGAGATAATTCAGGGGGTGTTTATATGGGTTAAAATAAAGAAAAAAGTTCCTATAAACATATGTTCGGAAACCCTTCTTTTACCGGTTATCCACCTTTTTTTACTAAATAACTTTTATCTCTGCAACAGTTCAACCGATTAATTTGAGATTTTGCACAGTACCCATCAATGTAGAGACCTAGTATGGAGAAAATAATTAACTTGTTCCAATAATCCGTTTCAAAATGGCGGTCAAATAACTCAAAGCAGTAAATTTTTATAAAAATCGTCAAGAGTAAATATTTATAGCCAGTTTAATTACCTATCGAATAGTAAGACTGTCATAACTATCGAATAAAGGGTAACAGTAAAACAGCTTCCATTGGTGTGCATTGCTGAGAGCGATAGGCTGTATCATATGACCATTAATCTAACCTCATTGTTGTGATTTTAACGAAATTATAATGAAATTAGGCTCAAAGATTTTGAACAACCAATATGTTTAAATGCATGAAGCTAGCTATGTTTTACTATGTTGACATGATATGTTGGAAACTGGAGTAGCGTGATGCCAATTACATCTCCAGCAGATGACGTCACACCTTACATCCTGTCCTCTCTCCGTTGTACATCTTCGCTTCCAAGGTCTGTCCTTCTACAGTATCAGGTCAGACCATAGTCATGCAGTTTCCTTCCCATTTTGTGATTTAAACATGGCGCAGAATTTTTTTAATAATTATTTTGCTTAATTTAAAAATATCAAACCCGTACTCTGTAACATTAGCTGTACAAATATTACTTCACTGGTTCACATATCTTTCAATGTTTTATAGATTTTGCCTTAGTTATGTCGAAATGAAAAATGTTCAAGTTTCAAGTTTTGTCATCTACAATTTTTTTAAAGAGAATATTTTTAGGATTTTCTTTACAAAAGACCGCATTTAAAAACGACGTTATCTTGGGTTTCTTTCCAATTAATGTTTCAAATTGTTTAAATTATTAATGGTTTTGTTCTGATTACTTGCAAATGTTTTAAAACTTATAATTATAACAGTCATAATTATAACTTATGATTAAATAACAGTCTTGATTGTGCTCTTCCTACTTTTATCTGCCACTTTAAATTATCGTTTTTAATTAAGATGCGTGTTGCAAGTTCAACAATAGATATCGTTGACAAGGTTTGATATTAAATTTTAGATGGGTTTACTTATGTAGCTGTAAAGTCCAGTAGGGAGTGTATGAACATTGTTTCACTTATTCACACACCCGTTTACAAAACCATAAATAATATTTGTTCTAGCACAAAAATATCTCTTTTTTCGTGGGTAAGAAATAAAGTTTGTAATCTTTAAATTTTCCTCCGATTGAGTTGGGTCCGACATTTTCAATTTTGAATGACAGCGATATTGTTGGGCGTTGTGATTGTTGTAAACGATTTGAGGAAAACGAAATTTTGAATTTTGGTGTTATCGCGACTATCCCAAAATGTTAACTGAAAACGTCTCAAAATATGACAAAAATATTTCTAGATATAATTGCAACTGAGTGGGAAACCAAAAAATTAGCAAAATCTGACTGGAGCTTCGCTAAAAACGTGCATAAAAGTGCATTTTTAATGTATTTTAAGTGCATCTCTACACTATTTTTTAAATATGTCCGGCTCTATGGGTCGTAGAAATGAAGGGAATATTGAAATGGTAGGTTATACTAACATTAGGAGTACTTCATAACCTCAAAAAATTCGAATTTCTGGATTTAAGATTTTTTTTTTTCACTAATAATGCAAGAAATAGGGTAAAAATCATCAGATCTTCACAAAAATTTGACAAAATATATGTCTTCACACTAGAAATATGTGGTCAAATTTGCAAAAAAATTACAAATATTGTTTATTAAAAAAAAGGGCACTTTACCCTGACAAACAAATTCTTGCATATCTTCACTAGCAATTAGATAAAAAATTGACAATGTAAAAAACAGTTTACTGCACGACCATTTCTCATTAAACTATAATGCTTTCAATTTTTTTTTTTCGAAATTGGGCTACTGTGGCCTTAAAAATCACATCTCAATTTTTTGGTACTAATTTCCCTCTACTATATTATACATTAGAAGCTAGAGGAATATAACAATATCTTAATTATATTTTACTAGGAAATTCGTTTAAAGCAAGACTGGCACACAAACAATATTTGCTGTTTACTTTATGCTTAACCTTATGGATTATGAACCATAGATATAACAAACCATAGATAACCTCTCAGGTTTATCTTTGTTGTGTGATCAAACTTTGTTTTGTTTAACCTTAGAAAAAATCAAAACATTGTATTTAGATACATTACTTTGTTGCACTTCGATGACATTAATTTAATTCTTATAATGTATTTTGGTCTGAATATAACACTATTAAAATATGAATAGTGTGGCTCATTTTGATTATTTTTAACGAAGCTCAATTATATTGGACCCTCAGGGTTGGCAATCCTCGGGAAACCCACCTGGATCTACACATTTTAGATGTAGTCTTGGGTTAGATCCCTCTCTTTCATCTTTCCTATAACCCTATCAGAGTGTTCGGGAGGTAGGGGTATTTTTAAATTATTTTCTTCCTTTTTTATCTAGTGTACAAAGTATAGCCTACATCCGGTAATTCTCAATAATTACGACCCCCGTTTTTTTGACAAATTCTTCACGTTTTATGATCTTTTCAAAAAAGTCATTTTCAACATCCCCCCCCCTCCGTCGATATGCACGATTGTAACTATAAAAGATAAAATTTGAACATGAAATTCGGCACAATAAACTAAAGTGTGCTCATGTAAAACCCTATTGAAAATCAGAAAAATGGCGACTTTTTAAACAGTTTTTTGTTAATATCTTGTGTGTTATGCAACTTATAAGACACTAAATCAAATAATGATTTGGAGAAATCAATGCTGGATATAATAGTAGATTACCATACTTCTCTGCGATGACAAATAGGCCTTACATAGAGGATGTGCTGTTATTATTGTATAGAGGGACTAGGCGCCCATCAAACCATTTAAACGGTAGCCATTTAAAAATAATACAATTATTGGTTTTCGTTCACTTATAAAACTAACATAAATAATGTGTGTATCAAATGTGAACCCAATACTTACCTTATTCCATGTAATTTTTTTTTTGAAAAAACAAAAACAAAATGACGGATTGAACAGGAAACTAAGCTTTTTCGGATCTATCTTTACATGAGAATGAGCTCCCAATGTTTGTCCGGCGACATTAAAAGCTTGATTTACTTTGAGGATATGTTTATTGCGCTAAGGAAGAAAGTTTAAGCCTAATGTATTTATTAAAAAAATTAAAATAAAAATAAATAAATAAAATCGTCCATGATTCATTTTGACTATTTCGACAACTCTCGAATTTACATTTTTGGTGATGAATAGTGTTTTTATTTAATTTTGGGGATGGGTGTATAAGAAAATGTATGTAATATATTAAATATAATCTCTGTAAATGAAATGTTTCTAGTACACTTTCTAACGTTATTTCAAAATAATTTATCTAGAATCTAGGCCAACTAAAACTGTACACATTGCACATTGCTCTCTAACGATAGCCTAATTTAATAATTAATTAATCTTGAAGGAAACAATATCACAAGTAAATTTGTATTTCTTAGAATACTGAAAATTGGTCTGTGTTGCCGACATTTCTTTAATTACAAATGAAACTTGGTTGGTGCTGCGCTCTTGTAGTGAATATTGGAAAGATCATCATGGTTTTCTACAATATAACCTAAATGTTACCTTCTCATAATAAAACTAGAATGAGATAAAATATATGTTAATTAGTTAATCAGATACAAAATTAAGGACAAATTTTCCAGAAAATCTAATTTGTGTTTTTATTTGTAAATTACAAATTTTAACTCAGGAACTGGTTACCGGTATTAAGTTTAAATAGAATTTCCAACATACTTTTACTAACATAGTACATTATAGAAAGATCATGCTTAGTGGAGTAGGCTAATCATGTTGTGATAATTATGGCTACTTTCCTAGAACATTTAAATAGGCTATATATTTACAATAGTAAACTATATACAAAGCTTAATAGAGATATTTTTACATTTACGTTCTAGTACATGGGCAGTTAGACTTGAATTATTCATTACAGAAAGTCCTTTGGAATGTTCAGTTAGACTGGACTGCACAAGACAGAATGATAATAACAAAATTAAACTGTTATTTAGAAAAGAATGATTGTTTGCACAAAAACAGAAAAGGTTGGGCAACATTTCAACAGATAACCTGGATAGTAGGAGAAATCAAGAGTGGATTTAATAGAAATGAGTGACAGTCTCTGTGGAGTTCAGGGGCGCATATGATACTGTTTGGAGGAACAAAATCGTGAATCAAAACATCACAAACAGTATTTTGGGCTGGTTCAATAGGTTCTTGAGATAATGGACAGGTATTCACACACCAAATTTAAACAAACAAAAGTTGGCTTATTTCAGGGGGCAGTCATTAAGCACAATTTTATTCAACATATATATATAAATGATTTGGGAGTAAACATATATGTTTGCCGAAAATGTACTCATCTTGGCATGGGGGAAGATATAAAAAAGTTTAGGAAATATCACTCCAAACTTGTACCAACAATGCACTAAGTAGAAGTGGGTAGGGGAATACAATATCCAGATAAACTCAGAAAAACAATCGACCATAAATTGAAAACAACATTGAATAAAAAAGCAAACAAAAGATCAAACCTTATAAAATGGTTTAATGGTATTACATGGGATGCTCACAATAAGTTTTGAATACAAAATAAAAACTATATATCAGATCTGTGATTTATATTGCAGTGAAACCACTACCATAATATTTCCTCCACAGCAAAGAAAAGTAAGTTAGAAGGTTTACAGACTAACATCCTAAGATTCATCACAGGTAAGTGTTAAAACAACCCGAGTGGCAACTTTGCAACTTTATAGGGAAAAACCAGTGGTGGAAAATTTATTTAAAATAGTTTTGTTTGTTAATTAAGTATCTCTTATTTAATCGTATTTGTTAACAATTTTGTGGTGTTAAAATAATATTATAATTAACTTTAAATTGTTAAAGTTAAAACAACCTGACAATTGTAGCTCACAAAGATTGTATTATAATGATATGTATTATCTATTCTTACCATTTTTCCATTGTTCCGTCTACAATTCTATTTTGAACTTAAATTTACAGGTTTCAACAATCAAATTGTCATCATCAGATTTCTTCCGCTAATAAGCTTCGTTAATTACTGCACTCCAGACTTTCATCGTAATATGTTTGCTTGTTTTAACATGTGTTGTGATGTGCTTTATACAAAGTAACAAAGATTAATATTATATTACTCAATTTCTGATATGATTTTTCCTCTAAAAGTAATATTTGTGTCATCAGCAAACTGAATAACATTATCAATATTATCAGGAAATTGGTAATAGCAATAAATACCAAACCAATAATGGAAGCCTGAAAGACTCCATATTTACGAATCAAACATAAGGCAACCTCAACATACTAAACCCTGTTCATCATATATGAGTCAATCCATCTTAAGGCAATACCCTTTATGCCCGATTTAAAAATTTTGTTTAAATGATTTGAAAATCTTCACACTTGCACTTTACTAAGATCAAGGACAACACTGAGAACCTGTTCTCTAATGTCTAAGCTTTCAGTTACAGTATAAATATTATAAGCCTTACTATAGAATTTATTGTTGATTTTGTTTCCTAAATCCAGTCAGAAAGGATTTTTAATGTTTTTAGAAACTTACAAAGTCTATTAAAAAATATTTTTTTCTATAATTTTGATAAAACTTTGTTGTTGTTGTTAAAAGGCAATGACCTCTTGGTCCTCATCATCTTGTACAACAACAAAAATAAATAAAAGAACATAAGATGAAGATCCTTTAGCCTTCGAATACTCCAATAGCATCAGGAGAGAGCAAGAGTTGGTCAAGGGAGACTTGATGGAAAGGTGAAAGTAAGAGATCCAACTCAAGACAACATAAAAAAGCGTAGAGTGTACAAAAATCTGGGGTCCCTCAGGATTATCAAACCTGTACACATTAAACTAAGTTCTAGAGAGTATTTTTGGTCAGACAATTTTGTTACAAATGGTATTTCACTCCACAGTGTTCCAGATGAAAATAACAGCTCTAATGGAATGTCCCCAAGAAAATCTAAGATTTGGGTACAGGTATGAGGAAATTTCAATCTATAGCGACAGTCAGACAGCCTTGAAAGCACTAGATTCAAAAGAATTAACGTCAAAGCTAGTCTGGAATTTCTTTAAGACCCTATCTTAGCTTGGTGGTAGTGACAATGTTACTCTTTGTTGGGTGTCAGGACATGCTATAATTAGCGGAAATGAGAACGCTGACATGCTGGAAAATAATGTCAGCAACAAAGTTTATAGAACCAGAGCCATTTTTTATAAAGGGCTATGTTCGTCATCAAGACTTGGATTGAAAAAGAGTATGGAACAGGTGGAGAAACACCTCAGGTCTGACTTAAGAAGTTTCTCCATTTTAAGCCCACTCTAAAAAACTTATGAAGTTAAGCCTGTGCAATATTAGGAAGGTGGTGTGCTGGATTGCAGAGCATGACCACTTTAGAAACCATTACTACAGGAAGGGAATCTGCACAGTGGAACCTCTGTGCAGAATATGTGGAGTGCATGACAGGACTGCAGCAGTATTGAGTAGTAAAGGATAAACATGCCTTTGGACATGTGGAGACAGGCCAATTGTACAAGACAACCCCATAGAAAAGATCCTCAAGTTCACAAAGCTAGTAGATCTATAGAATGATGACTTGGGGTCACACATCATTTTCCGAGAGCGCAATAAAGCTTAATAGCTGAAGGTACTTAAGTAATAAGGACCCCCTAAAGTGAATTGAACTAAATTGAGGGTATTGGTAATAGTGAGACATGTATACAATTGTTAAATTTTGAGGATCCCCCTAAAAATATACTACCAATCAAATTTATAGATTTTATAACAGATGATTCATTATACCTCATCAAATCAAATTATTTCTACATTGAATTTATACATAAACTGATAGTTATATACTAATAGGTTATTTAGAATAAATTCCATAACTAAAATAATTAACATGTCTGGAACTTTCTCACATTATTCATTAGGAAATAAAAACTAAAGATATTTTGGTTGACATGTAATTATTAATTACAACAGTTTAGGTTTCTTTTAATTTACAGTCATTTTGTTCTTAGTATAATACTTGTTTATAAAAAAATATCTTATACCATGGCAATTAATTGTTAACTTGATATATTTTATAATTTCTAATTCCATAACTAACATTGGCACAAAACAAATATTGTATTATTGGCTTTTATTACATTTTGATGCATTTTATTACAACTTGCCCTTTTTTGTATTAACTATAAAAATCTGCAGACGTCATCAAGTAATAGAGGTCAGTTCTGTAAACTAAATTCTTGTATTTTTACAATAAGAAATCTCAAACATTATTGTAGCCATTCCACATTGTTAACAGCCTATTGTGGCCTTATACATGTACATTTGAGTCAGTTATGGAATTATACTATAGGGTGATTCATAAATTCGGATAGTGGAAAAGCTTTTTATTTACAAAAAAAGAACAGTAGGACTGATGAAAAAATTAAATAGACGAAAAACGTGCAATTAACCTTTCTGGTAACTGGGGTTATTGACACTTGCAAGTACCTTCTACAGTTAAATGTCACCCAATTCTGAATAATGGGTGTACATAATTCAGAATGTACTATACATGAGTGTATAATGGGTACCATACATGAGTATGGTCCCTGATTCAGAAATCAACTTTAGGTTTAGGCTAACAAAAGCTAAGTAAGTTACCATCAGTAGCTGGAATTGCTTTGTTCAATAAACACCCAGAAACTTTAATGTAATAGCAGATATTTCTTGTTGAAACTCCATATTCAAGGAAAAAATAAAGCAAAAGCTTAAAGTTTCAAATATTTAATAGTATTTGTAGTATTGAGCTACAATTTACATAGATTGTTTCGCCTTGCGGCATAGTTTCCGTAACATAGTTCATTAACCTTTATCTACCTGCTAGGTCATCCCCCTACCTTTCCCGATTTCTCTATTGTATTTCAGTTTCCTGTACTTATGTTTAAATAGTTGTCTATACCTGTAAATTATCAGTTGCCCGATGATGCCGCAAGGCGAAACAATTGTAGCTCATTTATACTATTAAATATTTGAAACTTTAAGCTTTTGCTTTAATTTATCCTTGAACTCCCAGAAAGACTAAAATTTATTCAAATTTGTAATGAGTCTAAGACAAATTCTTTTGTTTGTATCATTTTACTCTGTGGAGAAGTTTGTCTATCATAAAGGCTGTGTGTGTAACTGAAGACATTTTCAGCTATTATTGTGGACTTTGTTATTGTGGCTGTGTTATTTGTTGTATGTTATGTTGGTGTTGTCTATTGAAATTTGTTATATTTGTATGTGTTTTACTGAGTGTAACTGTATATTTATTTTAATGATATTTTAGTACCCAGTAATAATGGTTTGGACACTTGTTATACCAACAGATTTTGTCAGCAACAAAAGAAAGAAATGAAATGAAAGTACTCGGTGTCATTAAAATATCTGATACTTCTTTTCCTAATGAATATATTTCTTTATGAGAAACTTGTGTCATAAAAAGAGGGAAACGTATTGATAGGCCTATATGTCAAACAACAAAATTATATATATATATATATATATATATATATATATATATATATATATATATATTGAATAGCCCAGTTACAAACCCGGCCAAGTCCATTTTGCAAAATTTTCCAGGAGAGGCAAAAAACTGTTTCGCCATTAAGTAGTCTTACAGGAAATATGATTTTTTTTCTCTGGTTCAGTGTACATTTCAGATACCATTTTAAGTTTAACTTTACCTAAATTGTTATTATTTTTTGAGTTATTTAAGTTTAAAATATGGACTTGGCCAGGTAAGATATGGAGTTGGCCGTCTTTGTAACAAACTCAGTTGGAGTTGGCCGTTTTTATAACAAACTGTGATGATTTGTGATTTACAAAGTTTATTAAGAGCTAAGTTTGGTAGGTCTATTCTAATATCCGGTGTTAATAAAACTCAATTTGTTAATTTATAAAAAAATTGAACATTTAGTTCCATTTTTCTTCATAAATTAAATTTGAAATAATATTGTAATCACAAGACTGATAACTACCACACAACATACACAAACAATAAAAGCTGTCCCGGGTGATCATGGGTACTGGTCATGTGACTCATTCGTGTCTTCTGATTGGCTGAAACTGAGCTGGCCATGTTTGTAAGTAAGCACTTGTGGAGCTTGCTGAATTTTGTAAGGAAGTCACACTTTTAAATGCATTTTTAGCATTGTTGTGGCCGTTTTTGTAAGAAATAGGCTCCATATTTGAATTCAGCGCAAAAAATACTATTAGAATCAATCATAATATCAATTTCGAAAATTTTGGACTTGGCCGTATTTGAAACTGGGCTACTTATATATACATATATATAACAGTAATCTTTTGTGGATCTACTTGGTTATTATCTACTGTGGTTACTTAAATCTACCTTTGTCATGACCAACACGCTATCAAGTACAAATTTTGTGCAAATCATGATTATTGGTCAAATAGTTTTCATGGAACAGCATTTGTTATATTTCACTTTCAACCTTAAACCAAAGAAGAACCACAAAATGCAATTGTTTTTTTTTAACTGATAAAAGAAAGACGTAACCATATTCAGTTATCATAAAACTGAGTAATAACAAAATTGTCCATCATGTTTTGGTTTTTCCTACTTAACTGTGTTTACATCAGTCTGAAACTAAGTTTCGTAAATATTCACTGTTTTAATATTGTGTATCTCTTTAATATCCTATTAGTTTGCATAATTAATTATTTTGTCATTACTTATCAATGGAAAGACAAAATGAATGAATGTTCTATTCAGTTTTTTTTTCCGGTTTAACAATATAAACGGTAAATGAGCTTATTTAACAAGATCAAGATCAATTTGATCTTTTTAAATTGACAAAAAACATCACGTCTATGAACCTTATTAGTGTTTGAAGTATTACCTTATTCTGATACTGAAAAAATTTAAGGAAGTTTTTCCTCTATTTAGAATTATATGAATGGGAAAACTATTACCTTGTATACAAAAATTCAAAATTATAAGTGCAAAATAAATATAAATAAAATTCTATTTTGTTTCCAGATTGTGATGTGTATTCCAAGATGTGTACCGAAGGGCCAGGATTGGACGAATTACGTCCAAGAAAAGTTCGTTTTGTTACCATCCCTGAAGAAATACCATTCCCCTACACCAAGAAACAAACAAAAGGATTTAGAGCAATCTTTACTGAGGTAAGAATATGGTATGCTCATTGAGGTAATGTATTACAAATTTTAATACCTATGTATGGTTTGATATCTTTGGAGTATGAAAATTGATTATGTAATGATGTATCCTCATGATAAAATAATTAGAAGTGTAGATAAGACACTTTTAACCTATTAACTGACATGGTTGTCCTATCAGGTTGGCATCTTAACAGCCTAAACTAAAACATGCCACCTCTATCTGATTCATAATTCAAGATGATGCTACAGAAATTGTGTAAATTTAAGAAGGTTTACAAATTTGATCGTATGTATAAGAAATAGGATCATCATAATACATGTAGTGTTCTTCGTAAGGTATTACCTAAGAAAATCATGTTGATAATTTGTATATTGTTACTTATTAATCTGATACTGTATCCAGATGTATGTATGTAACTGATACTCTAAACTACTACATAGTTAGAGTGCAAAGTAGATCATTCACTTTAACTACCAGATAAAAGAAGTACTTTTAGCTTGACTCAATTGCCCTGAAGACCAAGGTCCTCACTCTCGATGAACTCAGCAGCTATGCTTTACTAAAGTTTAAAATAAGGTGTAGAATCTCTTTGTTACTGGAGATGGCGAAAAATTAATATCAAGTTTTATAAGATAGTTACACTTCCAACCACATTCGAACTATCATTGAAAAATGAGAGCTATCAATTTTGACAGAAAGTTGTCTTCATGAACAGGCAGGATTTATGTGTTCAATAGTAATCGTAAATTTAGTACAAACATAATAAGTAAATGTTCGTGATTTTGCTATATTCATACATATATAAGTGAAGTTATTTTGACATGTGAGCAATACCCTTTACTAAAAGTATCACATGATTGTATCATATACCAATAAGTATAAGTATCATATTGTATCACGTACAAAAAATTCATGTCACAACAAACCTCCAGGTGCTACTACTTTAAAGAACACTACAGGAGTAACTTGTCAATCCAAATGTTGTAATTTCGTGGTTGATTTAATTTACATAATAATTTTAAACTACTCTTATAATAGAGATGATATAATTATATTTATTATCTAATCTAAAGTATTATATTTCAATATTAAAACAACATTTAATTTTAGTTTATAAAGATATGTTTTAATTAAATAAGTTAAATAAAAATCTACTGCTCTATTTGGCAGCAAATTAGAAAGAGACTGATGGTTGCAGATAATAATTAAACTCAACCACAACTGTAAAATAACATGTAAATCCAATCATATTTGTAATTTATAATCATATTAATTATTTTAATATTTATTTCTAGTTTCTGTGTCAGTATAAGTGTGATTTAAAAAATTGTGATCTGTTTAAACACTGTAGCTAATGTGTTACTAAAATCTGAGATCAACTAATTTCAGACTCATATAATAAATGAAACAATACTATGGGGGTCAATCTCCTCGTGCCTACAGCACCCAATCCCAGATATCCCACCTGGTAAGCCGGTTCTTATTGAATATACAGTATGCGCCAAAATAAACAGTACTGAAATTGTAAGATTTTATTTACATAGTTTTAACAACAAATACAAGTAAAAGGAAGCAAAATCTGTTAGACTGGGATAATAACATGTTCAATATGACCTCTGTTCAGTTGTAGGCAACACTCATACCGTTTTTGAAGGTTTTGCATCATTTTGGTGAAGAGGGGTTGTTTCATGCTTATTAAACACATGGTTATTTTTCCCTGGAGTTGGACGATGGTAACTGGTAGGTCTTCACAGAAAATCTTCTTCAACATTCCCCAGACATAGGCGTCAGGTGGTGTAAGATTGAGGGAGTAGGCTGGGTAAGGAAAGTTTGTTCTAAGGGAGATGAGGCGGTTTCCAAGAGTTTCTTGAAGGAAAGCAATGTTGGTTAAGGCAGTGTGGCTGATTGCGCCATCTTAATGGAACCATTGTGAACGAAAAGACAGGTTTGGGTACAACAAAATCTCCTAAGGTCTTCTATAAAATGATCAAGAATGACCCTATATCAGTCCTGATTTATAGTAAGAGGATTTTCATTATTGTCTTCAATAAAGTATGGACCAATTATGCCTCTCGCTTTTTGTATGGTTGCATGCTTACTATGCTGTGGCCTATCTACAATACTGTCAGGACATTCACACCCAAGAAAACTTGTTGTCTGCTTGTTTATGAAACCATTAAGGTGCACATGATATCCTTCTGAAAACCATACATCACTCAGAAACTCGGGTTCTCCAATGCACATGGCTAACATTGAAGTGCAGAACTGACTGTTTTGTTTATACAGTTCAAAGGTTGCCCAGTTTGTATCTTGTAGGGAAAACCACCATTGTTTCTTCTCAACAGTGTATTGCTTGTATTCAGTTTACATGTTCAGGGTTTAGGCTTTTTTCTGTGACTGTAACACAAGCTGCAACATTCTTCCGTGGTTTTCGTTTGTACAGACAGTTGTTGGGCGACCTGAATAACCCTTCCGCTGTGTCAAAACACTACCTATTCTTCGAAATTTTTGAACAATACTAATAATCACAGCAATAGTATACAATTGGTTTTTGTGAAAATGTTCCTGAAAACATAATGCAGTGTGTGACAAACTTGGCCCACCCGCACGTCCAATTCTATATGAGTGAAAATAATGCTCTACAATAAAAGTTTTCTCTGTAGCAGCATGTCAGCAAAAACTAACCTCAAATAAGAAAGAAATAATAATCATGAAGATGTGGCAACAATCAATAATTGACACAGCTGATCGAGAAGGCAGCTACAGCTGATTCAGCTTCAGTACTGTTTATTTTGGCACATACCGTATAAAAGAATTAAAATATGCCTAGTGTAAGGTAATAAAGAGAAAGAAATTAAATTGATAATTATGACTTTGGTGATATTTTTAGTTTAGTTAAAAATGCAATTTGAAATTCCAACAGTATTATATTAAAGTTGGATAAATTTTGATACCAAATATATATATATAAACAAGGTATAATGTGTTTCATAAAAAATCACACAAAAAGTTACACATTTTTGCTTATATTTTTATATATAGAGAGAGTAGATAGATAAAGTTTACTAAATTCTATACCCCCCCCCACCCCCCTGTTGGTCTAATGGCTAAAACTTTTGCTTTGTATGCATTTGTGTGCTGTGAGAGTTTAAAAAAAAATTGTGTTAATATAGCATTATGAGTAAAACAGGGGAAATACAATTAGTAGTAAATCTTTCTCATGAAAGCTAGAATCATGGTGACAGAAAGTCGATGTGCTGATCATGCATCATCTGAAAAAAACTGTCTAGGACCACAATGGATTGTTGTGTTAAGGATTTAGTACTAAATTCACTACGTTCATAAACCCATGCTATGGTTTTACAAGCATTTTAGAATTATACACCATAGCCAAATAAAAAAGATGTTTGATTAATTTTAAACTTACGGAAATTTACTTTGTAAAGTTTGGAGGTGAAGGACTAGCAAAATGCAATGAAGCTTCACTCTTAAACATTGTGTATTCACCGCACAAGACAATGTTTTTCATTGAGATAATTTGTTTAAAGTGACAGCTTAAATAGAAGAAAATGTTTTGGTAGGTCATGTTAAATTATAAATCAGTTGAAGTCATTAGTAACAGCTTCATTCACAGTTTTAAGAAATTAGTTCATAAATATACTCAAGTGTTATGACTTTCAAAAACTCCAGTTCATAAGATTTGTAAGAAGTGTTTGCATTTTATTAACTTCAATTATTACATAAGATCTGTTCAACTGATGACTGCAGAAATACAATTTTGTTTTTGATATCATGAATGAAATTTACAATGATGAATAGAAAAGATCATGTAATTTTCAGTGATGAGACAATCTTTAACGTTTCAAGACAAGTTCATAGACACAAAATAAAAAAATTACATGACTTTATGGACACACTGTATAGTACTTATATTTTTTAATGTTTTACCTATTCTTTCATACAGTTTTCTTAAAAATACCTTCTTAATATTCTTCTTTCGGTACTGATCAAACAACAGTCACATTGGGATTTCCGTTGTTAAATCTTCAACACAAAATACAATTGAGAGTACAAACTTGATCAAGCAAGCAGTCTCAGGGTAACAACTCCTCAACTTTCCTCAGCTTTTGATAAACCTGACTTCATAACAATGCCACAACCTGATTCCTGACTAAATAGAATGCTAATTCCCAGAGTTATGTGTACTAGCTTCACAGTCTTGTTCTGGAATAAACACACAGAGATGTCAGGTAGAGTTTCAGCACACCGTAAATTTAATCATTAAATACCTGTAAAAAGAGCTGGAAAAAAAGTAATAATGAACTTTTTAGATTGTTGAAAACTATGGTATCATCACGTAAGCACAAAACTAATATTAAATTTTTTTTTAACCTTTCTTGGGCTAGTAATGAATATATATGAACAACAAGTGGCAGATATAATCGCTTATTATATTTTCACAGGTAGTTAGCAGATTTATTCGCATAATTATTGTGGTCATCATATGATATTCTAGAGTAACCGGATATGCTTGAATAACTGTAGTTATTTTTGACTTACCGCCAGCAATCCTTGGATAATTCTATTTTAGTTTATATTGTCATATATTTATTCACTACACGTGTTTCGGACATCAATTCCTATGGAAGAACCCGATTACATAGAGGAGCTAAACACAATAAAACATATTGCACACCAAAATGGATACAAACCAACAATAGTAGACAATATACTCAAGAAAATGAAACAAAAGAGAAACAATACTATGAATATAATAAAACAGGACAACAAGTTTGTAACTATACAACACAACACCAAATTTAATAACATAATAGCCAATATATTCAGACAACAAGGTTACAAAATAGCATACAAAACCAATTCCAACCTGAACCAAATAATAAACAGGAACATAAACAATAAACAAGATAAATATACAAATACTGGTATATATAGATTAAACTGCAGCTCATGCAACAAATTTTACATAGGACAGACAGGACGCCCGTTTAAATCACGATACAAAGAACATATTCAATGGCTAAAACACCCTGAAAAATCTAAGTTTGCGGATCATTTGATAGATAATGATCATAAATATGACAACATGGAAATTAACATGCAACTACTAAAAAATTGTAAAAAGGACAACTATATGAACCGCTTGGAAGAATACCTAATTTATCGTAGCGAATTGCAGAACCCTGATGGATTGTTGAATGACAAAAAAAGGTTTGAAGCAACCCCCACCTTCGAGCTGATAAACAGATTAACTACCTTTCGCACTTGACCAATGCATAGTATACTATGTAGTGCCGGCACGGTGACATTAAAATATTGTGTTTCTCGTGCATGAATGTTATGTGTTACTTGTATTTTTGTGTTGAATATTTTAACTAAGTGTTATCACCCGACGATGGACGATAATATCCGAAACACATGTAGTGAATAAATATATGACAATATAAACTAAAATAGAATTATCCAAGGATTGCTGGCGGTAAGTCAAAAATAACTACATTGTGGTTATATTATTTGTTTATTTAAATCTAAACACAGTGCCACATTGAGATGTATTACGCCTCTAGACAATCCGTTGCTTGCACCCCTTCCCCCAAATTGTTATGAATATAAACTTGAAATAATAGTTGGAGTAAACTACATTTACCAAACTACACTGAATTTCAAAAAGTTTAAAATGATTGAAACTATGATCTTGTTTTACACATTAAAATTTCATCAAATATAGCTTATATTTTTTAAAATCTTTTCAATATCTGGATAAAAAGTTATTTCAAGCTTACTAACTATAGGATTGGATAGGATTGTTCAGATTTTTGAAATAACCAAAAATAAAATTACAGTAAGCAGTAGTGGCTAGAATGATAAAAATTCAGTTTTAAAATTACACTTTTAAAAATAACTTCATCATTTCTCATCATTGAAAACTGGGAAAGACAAATAATAGTAGAGAAGTTTAAGGTACCATTACATTCAGAATTTAAATCTACAATTTTTTATCTAATTTGGTTTATTAACACATAATTTGGTTCTAATAAGTTTAATAACACACAAGATGTGAACAAAAAACTGTTTAAAAAAGCTACCATTTTGATTAACAAATTTTTAATAGGTTTTTACCTGAGCACAAATAGTACCCTATACCAAATTTCATGTTCCTATTTTAATTTTTGTGGGTGGTGTCTTGCTTACATCAGATGACAATAACTATATGACAGATAAACAAAAACCATTTTCTATTTCTTGTGGCCATGAAACACAATTTGTTTTTTACGATTACCAAACTTAGGCTTCCCTATACTACGTATATTGGGAAAGTAATAACAATATTAAACCTAATGGAAAAATTATTAAGTTTTATTTACCATAGATAGAGAGAAATTTTATTTATCTAGTATACAAAGTATAAAGCGAGTTTCCTAATCAATAATAGGCCTTCTTTTTTGACAGAAGGCCAGATTTCATGACCTCAGGTACTGAAAAAGTAATTTTCGCCTGTCATCCATCCTTCATTGTTGTTGTTTGTAAGTCACAGTCACAAAAATAATGATAGATATATGATATTTTGTATAAGGGACTATAATATAGTGTCTTCATATATAATGTCAATATGGTGGCCATTTTTAAACAGTTTTTTGTTCATGTCGTGTATGTTATTAAACTTGGGTTGTGGGTTGTAAATTAACATATACAATTTTAAATTTAAATACAGCCAATATTGTAAATTATTTATACATTTTACTTTAAGGATGATTTTAATTTGTTGTTTATTTGTTTAACTTTACTATGTATATTTATATAAAGGAAATTTGTCTAAAGGACTAATAAAATAGAATTACAATATAAATAAAACACGAAATTTTAGATTTCATTTCTGCATATAATGGTACCAACCACACCTTTCTACGATGACAAATAGCAATGTAATTGTTGAAAATGTAATTTTATACCCTAACCTCCTAAAAAAAGTGTGATATTAGTATAATAACAAGATCCAGCAGGACTGAGTCACTGACACGAGTATAGAAAGTAAGAAGCTCCTTCACATATGTACAACCTCAATGAGCATTAGTTAAGGCCCGGACAGGACACTGACATGAGTGAGTAAAGACTGTGTAATATACACATCTACACAGGGCCGGATTTCCCAATAGGCCCTAAAGGCCTATGGGCGCAAGCTCCCAGGGGACGCACGGCCGAGAGAAATTTTTATTTTTTTTAAATATCTAGAAATAAAAATAAATAGCCATAACTTAACATATTTTTGAATTAATTACAAAAAAATCATTCTGATTTTGAAGTTCATTGGAACAAATAATAAAATTGTTGGCAAAGTTAAACTATTTTTCAGCATTACACATCAACTTCGTTACAACATAGGCTTGATATAATTTTTTAATAAAGGTTTTTGGGGAAGTAACTTAACCAGACTAGGGGGCGGAAAAAAGTATTGAGCCTAGGGGCGCCAAAATGCTAAATCCCGCCCTGCATCTACAAGGCTCGTTTGGGCCTAGCCAGTTTCAATAAAGTAGTGATATAGATAATTACAGAGTTTAGATAACCTGTGTAACAAATAATCATTGTTACATTGACAGATTTGTATGAACAATATTGAAATGAGAGATGATGCTTCATCTCAATGTGGTATATGCAAGAAATATGTGTCTGACGATTATAGGGCCTATGTATTGTGATGGTCTGTTTAATACATGGTTCCATATTGGCTGTATATCTATGAAATAGGAAGACAACAATAGTATTTCTTTACTCCATAAAATTGTGAAGGAATGGTATTGTGAAATATAACAAAATTGATAGATAATAGTGTTGAATGCCATCTTAATAACATAGATGCACTGTACTCGGCTTCAATACTAAATATTGTTATGGAGGAACTTGAAGCAGTGAGCAGAAACAATTACTCAATAAAGATATGTAATACTCATTTACATATATGTCCTCTGAGTTATTAAAAATAAAAGTCATTGTTAGGCTGACAAGGGGACCGACTGGTGTCTGTTTAATGGCATTGAGAACTATAAAATTAACGTCCAATGTTGACAATTACCCCAATGTTGACAATTTGATATATAATGATGGATGTGAAGATGACCTTGAGAATGTTATTACTATATTGAAATCTAGTAATGTTAAGGTAGCGACTAGCCAATACTTTAAATGGCAGGAAGTTGGTCCTAATGATGTAAATACTGTCATTAGTGGATTAAGTCATTCTAAAGCAGAGGATATCTGTGACTTTTCAAATCTGTAATTAAACTAATTGGTCAGAATTTACAAATTCCACTAGTCTACCTCATCAATTGGTCTTTTAGCGATGGCTTCCTATTACTGGGGTTTTGGACTACATTATGTCTTTTATATTAGAAAGATTTGAGGCAAAAAATACAATTTGTGGAACTTTATTAGATTTAAACAAGGCCTTTAATATAGTAACTCACAATATTTAAAAAAATAAACTTGGTTATTTGGCACATGAGGAGATGAGTTCTCTTTAATTTGAATCTTATGTATCAGATAGGCTACAAAAGTTTAAAGTAGGGAAACAGATCAGATCTGCTGAATGCGGCAAAGGTATAACTCAATGTTTTAGCCTTGGACCTTTTTTATCCTTAGTGTATATTAATAATCTGCCTATTTTTATACCTACTAAATGTGTTCTGTATGCTGACGATAAAACTATTTTAATTTCTGACAGAGATATAAATGTAATGGATGAAATAGAAAAAAATTGCTCTTGAGAGATCTCATCTCTAGTGCAACTGTAACAAACTCATTGTAAACAGGGAAAAACCGATCACTTTGGAACTTGGAGTAGATTTTTGAAATTTCTTGACATGCATTTTGATTCAAAACTAGGCTGGAAGACTCACAGAAATAGACTGTGTATGAGATTAGCTGGAGTTACATTTTTGATTAGAAAGTTAAAGTTGTATGCCAGTCTGGATTTGGTGATAAATGGATATTGTGTCTTTTTCCATGCTTTTATTGGAATATTTATTTTTTATGGGGAAACTCTGTAGGTACAAGATAGGCTTTAATGTGGCAAAATTGGTTATTAGTTGTATTAAAGGCATCACTGATAGTGAATCTTGCAGCCCACACTGTGTTGAGTTGGGTATACTCACTGTAACATGTTTGTTTATTTGTAGGCTACTCATTGTTAAATGTAAAAGAAAATTTGTTTACTTATAGTAAGAGAAATAATATACACAATTATGGTACTAGAAATAATGGCTTAATTTATGCAGACTGTGTTAGGCAAAGCAAAATTCAGCATAGTTATAAATCTTTTGGTGCAAAACTGTTTAATAGATTGGCACTAAGTGCAAGATCAATAAAATAAGAAGTTCAAATTAGGTATGAAAAATGCCAAAATAGAAAGGATTCCATAGCATAAAAGATTGTGGATTGGACAATGATATTAATTATATACAATTTTAAACTGTATTAAGTATTTTATGATTCCTGTGAATCAGGGGTTTGTATAAAGAGCAAAGTTAGGATATGACTTATAACATTTAGAATTTCTTTGAATTCTAAATCAAAATCCGTTTCATTCTTTTAATGTTTTAAAAATCTATACTGTTATAAATATATTTATTCAAAACCCCCACATGACTTTTTGGACATTTTTATCTTCAGCAATGGATATGCTGAGATTTGGAATGCAATTTCTATCAATCATTGTGTTATTTTTGAAAAACAGTTTTTACAGAAAAGAGATTGAGTTTTTCAAGACATGATTTGGATAAATTACAATACTTTAAAAAAATTATTATGAGATAGTTAAACACAACGTTATTGACAAAAAGACAGATAATAGAAAATAACGAAGAAAATACAAAATTTGCACTAGTGTTTACTTTTATTCATGAAAAAATGTACCAGTAATTCCAGTTATTCCAGACATGTGTGATGACACGGTTGCCATGGAAACGTAGTGGCGGTTACTTTCTGACGTTTGATATTTTCTAATGATTTTCCACCTCAATGATTCGCATTGATGGTAAATTATAATTAATTATTATAAAGCATTTAAAATTTTTGTTTCTTATAAAATTATATTTAAAAATATTTACGTATTTCTGTTATATTATACAAAAGTTCATTGATTTATTGTTACGATGTAGGTAATATGACTCAAGATATCAAAATATAGTACAGTAGTTTATAAATTATTGTAAAAACATTCATTTATATACTTTTGTTTTAACAGAAACAGTTATCCGTGTTTTCATTTATATATATATATTTTTTATATAATTATTGTGGGTAATTAAGGAAACATTTTATGTATAATTTATAAAATTTTATTATAGGCTATAATTTCTCCTTTTATATATTTGTAAGTGCTGCTCCCTACGAAGAGAACCTAGAACCTTGGTAAACAACTCACTAGAGCTCGCTGGGGTTTATTGCTTGCTTGTAATTTTATCGCGGGCAGGCCTATCAAGCATTCTTCCGTCCAAGCAGGTAATATCGGGCAAATTATATTTAAAAGTATGTGAATAAACAAAAGTTATACCTTTTATTCGCGCGCGTTTTCATTTATTAAGTTAGTGTTTAAGTGAAGTGTAGTGATAGTTTTGTGAGTGTTTGTGTTTTTCAGTGTGTAATTGGTGATAAATTCATAGTGCAGGTTATGTTTGAGTTCAGCAGCTGATTTTTCATACAGGCTCTGAAAGAAAGAGCCTGGCATTTTCATATAATTTGCTATTGAAACATATATATTTTCATCGTCCTAAACTCTACTGATTTACAGGTAAATATTTGTGTTTTAGTTCTTATACATTAGAAGTAGTGGTTTATTGTTTAGGTCTAATGTAGGCTATTGAATAGATCTAACTTTGAACATTGATGTAGCCATTAAAAAAGTTTCCTCACTTTAAAAGTAGTAAAATGAAGTTCAGATTAGTTTCATAGCCTATTCATAATTGGACATTGTAATTTACAAAAATAACCCAAAACAATATTACTAAAATAACTAAAATTCTTAAGCCTATATTGTTTTATAAACAATATGGTAAACTCCTAACTTCATTTTTGAAACAATATAAGAGTTGTAGGCCCTAGTATAATGAACTCATTCAATTGTAGTCCTTAATTGTTTAGTGGTAGACCCTACACATTTTCTTAATTTTGTAAAGGTCAATGAAGGACATGTCTTTAAGGTATAATGTTTACTGTTGATACTAACCTAACATTGAATGTAAACAAATTCAAGTTAGCCTATCTACTGTAAATATGTATTGGCTTTGTTTGTCAATTATATATATTTTTAATTGAAGGAAATGATCTTTGATAACTTATAGACCTTATTATTTCCATATTATTACTCCATCTTCAATTTAAGTAATTGCACTATTTCGAACAATAAATGCATATAATCTGAAATCAGGAGCACTTGCTTCACTTTAGGCGTACTCATATATAGACAACTCTTATATGAGAGTTTTGATGCCCGTCATTCTAAATTTTAGCATCAAATCTTTAAAAATTCTCAATTTAATATTGGTATATAACCTTATTCTTTTTCAGTGGTTGTTCGTTAAAAAAATTAAGACCTTTATTTTAAAAAAAACTCACATTAATCCTTAGATTTCCTAAACAGATTAAATCACCAGATATATAGACAATGGAAGAAGAAATAATGAACATATTGATACATAGGCTTAATAATTGTTAAATTACCAACATTTGGACCTTACATTAATGACATTTTATTTTGTTACCGGTAGAGCCCTACTGTTTACTAGAATTCAATGTGTGGAATATGTACCAGCAGTACATATATGTTGAATTGTAGATTTCTCTCTTAAATCAGAAAATTTCAACCTTTTATGATGAACATAGCATATAAACATAGGCAGGATATATGGGTAGGAGTTTATTTCCTACTCCTTAGCCTAGTTGCATCATACTATGGCATTTTATATCACATCAAAGCACAATCTTTACAGTATGAAATTTTTTTAATTGTGTTACCTCCTTATTTTTGAGTTTTTATGATGTTCCTCATAGTACTGGTAGCAGCCTAAGAACAGTTTGTATTATTGAAATTATACTCTGATGCTTGTTAAGATAATAATTGTCTTAAATATAAAACACACAAATCATATAGGCCTTACTTTAGATACCACTGTTCTGGTAGAGAGTTTGGCACTAAACATAAACATTTTATTAAAGCTAAAGATATTAAGATACAGGCTTGCCAGCAACTATACATTAATATTATTTTGTTTTTTGAGGTATAACAAAATTAAAATGATTTGAGTTACCATAAATTATAAGAATAACCAATAGTAAGAATAAGGTAAAGACATGTGGCAATAACTGAAGTATCCCACATGCAAATGATTGATTATATGTATCCATTTAAGAAAGTATTGATTTTTCTGGTTTGCCTAAATCTATTGGTACTCAATCTAAACAATAAAATAATTGTTAACTAACGAAAGTTCTAAGTTATTAAATGTTCACCTTTTTAATAACTTATGGTGTCATTTCATGAATAAATGTCAACAATACATGTATTTGATTACAAGAACTGGATGATTTACCTTTGAGGAGTTAGGGTCCGAAATTATAATTTAAGTAAATATTTCATTATTATGTGTTGTGATATCTAAATGCTAACAATTAAAACCTGCATATTATATTGACGTACCATAATTTGTTCGGCAATAGGCTAAGTTGAAATTTATTGTAAAAAAATTATTTAAATTGTTTGCTTTGTGAGAATTGTTTAACTGAGGTTGATGATTTGTAAACTTATAAATTATTGGTTTTAAAATCCATCCCGTTCAATATTCAAATTTGAAAAAATATATAAGTTGGACTAAAATACATCTGCAGATTGTAAAAACATAAGTTGTACACCTATGTATGTACACCATTTTCATAAACAGAAATACTAAAATGACTTTGGTTTTACAATATTGTTTAGGTATTGTTTGACCCAGAACCATGAAATTGCATCATTAACAAAACAATTTACATAAAATGGTAACAGTCCAGATTAATTCAAATTATATAGGCTACCCTACTTAAAAGCAGCAACATTTCCTATGAAACCTCAAACTTGTTTTTGATATATGTTCAATTTGTTATTTGTTTTGAACGGAGTCTTGTTTCATATAAGTTTAAATACAAAGCCTAACAGGACCGAGTCGCTGTCATAAGAATCATGATGTGCATAATTTTATGAGATTTAGTAAATGTGTGTAAATGTTGGTTTGTACAGAGCTGGATGATATGACGACACTCATCAACTTGTTTGTCAAAGCTATTTGGAACTAAATCAATTAGGTATTCTGTAAATTCATCAATTAATCGATGTTTAATGATAATGTTATTACATCAATTTATTATCTTGACTAAAAATAGCAGGTTATAATTTAACGACCCTGGTTGTCATTTGTGTATGTATGGAGTAGCAATTTTTTGATACTTTTGTCACTAGTTTAAAAATTGTATAAGTTATAACCTACACCAAAATCTTTCAAATGTTATAATCTGTGTACATTTCATGGATCTGTGTTTGGGTTTTAGATTTACCTTTTGCTTATGGTATTCATAGATTATCTATGGACTTAAACTATTGAAGTAGGTTAAAAAAAAGAGAATATTTTTACATAGGCTTAAATTACATTTAAAGGTAGAATTAAAACATAAACATGTCATGAGTAATGAACAGATTAAGCACTTTGTTTTGAAATTCATTGGAAGATAGAATCAAGAGATCTTATTGACATATGATTGATTAAGAGATTTCCCACTTACATTATCAATGTGCTTGACAATTTGTGTACTAAGTTAGTATTTGTTCAGCAGTGGTATTATCACAACCTGTATAATGCAGAGAAATAGAAAATTCGTTCGTTTAGCCTCTTATTATAGGCGTAAGTATCAGTTTAATTTTATGTGGTTTTTAAAATTTAGTATCAATACAATAAACAGCTTACTTAGGTTATGTTTATTTATTAGAACTTGAGTTATTTCATACATTACTGGTAGATTAAACGTTGAAGTTCTTTTAGGCTAATACAGGTGTACCGGTTCAGTATGTCCCATATGTCTGTGTATGATCTGAACACAAGACTATTCAACATTATTTTTAACCTATTTTTTATACAAGTTCGTAAGCCAAGATAAATCAAAATGGTACATACAAATACACAATTAACTTATATTTTCCAAATGTGCATAGGACCTAGTATTAGGTTTTTTAATGTAAACTATTAAATTAACAACTGAGAAATTGTTTTTATCATTCACTACCTACCAATGATGAATCAGTTCATACATGAACAGTCTGTTTCTCTGAAATTAAGCTAAACTAAATCACATAAAGGTTAACATAATCTGGTAGTAGGCCTATAATTTTATTTTATAATTAAAATATTATATGACTCTTTTACCTTACACTTTAAATATTATTTCTCGTATCATCAAATTTCATAAAATAGTCTTCTGAATTTATTTCATGTTACTACTTAAAACTATGTTAGTTTTGGTTTACAAATTGTTGATGGATTCTTTTAAACTGTCAGTATTTAAAATGTATTTTTTCGCCTACCATGTAGGTTTCCAAAAAAAATTATTAAAATGTATGAATTAAGCTTAACTGAATTTTATTTGCAGAGAATAACTTAATTAATTTGAAATAAGTTATGTTCTTTAATATAGTAGGCTGCTATGGAAAAATAGGTTGTTTGTCTTGTGTAGATGAAATAAATATGTGTAACAGTGCCCTATTCTTGTAGGCTATTCTATTTATAGATACTATGACTCTTTGTGTTTTGGTTATTTAGTATTAAAACAATAGACTAACTATAAAAACAGTAATAGTAAACATCCATTGAACATTTGACTGACAATGGATTGGCTTTTAGAAGAGACATTATCATGGTAGCATACTATTGAATAATAAATTGATTATTTTAAAGTTATCTAGATAATTGTAAAGCTTTCCGATTAGTAAATTTAAAAGTTCAGTGAAGCTAGATGTTTACAAAAACTATTTACAAATGAAGTAATCTCTGAGGCAGTATTTTAACAGTTTATATTAATATTTTGTTAGCACAACAATAAGCATGGTGATTGGTTATTGAAAGTAAAATACAGTTAAGTTATGTAGGCTACATAAAGGTTTTTATTATTAACATTTCCTTTTGGTGTAGCCTACAGGTATTTTGATTTAATTATATAAAAAGAACTTGGGATATATCAACATTAACATAATGCCTATTTTTTTAATTGAGTCATATACTAGAGCTAGTGAATTTACTGACAAATCCTGTTAATAAAGGTGTTAGTTTATCTTTACAAGGTTTAAAAAAATAATATACAAATCTAAATTACCTACTGTAACCCAATAAGTTATGGAATAAGATCTATCCTTTTTAGACTTCAGCTATGAGAGCACCCAAATAGAAAGTAGATAGTTTGCTAGGGATTCCCTGGAAGTCAGTAAATTCTTAGGAATCTTTCAGAGGTTGCTTTTAGGAATTGTCTGCCTCTTTGTCAAAGATCTGTCCTTTCCCAACCAAGCCATTCAGATGTGAAGATTAGATGCTTTACAATATAGTCTACACTTGTAGACTATATTTCTTACACAGAGGCTCCCCAGTGAATATGCCCAGCCTATTCATAAGTTTTCTCGAGTGTCAGTGTCCTGTAATGAACCCTTCCATCTTCAGTCCATCTCATTAGACTTTGTCTCATGACCAATGAGAGAGAGTCAGGTGGAATTTACTTAGGCAAGATGTAAATTGAGAATTTACTCATTGTTAGGTCTGAGCTACTTCTATTTAATGTTTATATATATATATATATATATATATTGGGTATATAATGCCAACATTTAAGCAATTAGCCAGGGAATGAAATGTTTGTGTTCGGCTTATTGACTAGCCTAAAACTTTACTTGAATATTTTTACAGGTTAAATTCTGTGTTAATTTTAATGTCTAGCTCTTGACCCATTTCCTTAACAATAATTATTTTGAAGTGTCCTCAGCTCTATCAGATATACTATTGTCAATAGATAAAAGCTTACTATCAGATAATATAAACTAAGTCTACTATCAGATAAAGGTATTTCATTAAGTAAGCATTCACCTAGTTTAATCAGAATTGTATATATATAGTCAGTCTAATTGATTTTACACAGGAAATGGGTTAATGAATAAGATCAACTGGTTATTATATATAGGATTAGTCATATTAAAAATAAGAAAAAGAAAAATGACAAAGTAATCTACCCAATTTAGTGTTTGTAATCAAGAGTGGAATATACAATTTTTATTATAGATAAGTACAATATATAAACTCTTTGTAGCCTAGGGTTCTATTAGGACCTTATTTAAATCAAAAATCTGTTGTGATTTTCTTATCAGGGATTCAAGAATGAGACATTCAGTACAAAGTAGGAAAGAAGCCATAATAGTTGGACTAAATCTTATCTTCCTTGACAATTTCATTAACTAGTGGTTTATCTTATGAATTTATTTTGTTATTATTATTACTTACTACTGTATAATCAATGATAAATCAGTTTTGAATTATCTTTGTACTCTTCCCTGCATTATCGTAGATTAATGTTTAGTGGGTATTAAAGAATGTTTACAAACCTCTCCCAGAATGATATCATAGGTTATTGGGTGTGTTAAGTGATTTCTGTCAAATTTGTTTGGTTTAAAACTCATTGGTTTTTAGCTTTTTTGTTTTTTATGACAGTAATTTAATTTAAAATTTATTAATTTTAACTTTGGGAAATTAAAATAATGAATGAAGATTACATTAATTAGGCCTATTCACAGACAAAATGCAATACAAAAGCGTAACCTATTAACACCCCTTTTCTTTTTAATATACACTAGCATTCTCTCCATGAGTCCATCTCTCATAAGTAAACTTTCTCCATTGCTCATGTGCAGTCTCTCATCATTAGTATCTCATTTTACCTGTAATTGTCTACCTTACAGAGATATAACAGAAATATTTAACAATTATGTTGTTGGTTTTGTTCTTAGTTACCAATTATCAGTTATTGTTTAGAGATATGTCATAAGGGAAGTCATCATTGAGTGTATTATGGGATATGTAGGAAACCTCTTTTAGTAGAAAAATGTGGCGCTTAGCGGAAAGTACCTCCCTTCTGACTCTTGTCAAATAAACATGGAACGCTCAGACCACTGGCCGCCCGGCGGCGGAGGATACCATCCTGCTAGACTTGTGAATTGTGATTACTGATGGGTCCATTTGTCTGTGCGCGCGGCTTGCTAAGAGGGGAGTGATTATCGCTCATTGCCAAAAACATGTGGTCCCAAGCGGCGCGCCGAACGTAGATTATTCACCTGTCTTCAATGTAGCTTCGAGTTGTTGGTAAACATCATGTTTCTATGTGCACTACAAATCTTGTAAACTGTAATTATGTGTCGCGAAAGGTAGACAATCATAGTTGGGTGAGCAAGCCCTACTTTTACAGAACGGCTAGTAGCGTCAGAGCCGCGCTCACAGACAAATGGTCCCAACAGTACCACGCTCGTACTTACTATAATTGAGCTCCTGAGGGTAGAAAATAGTTTGCTTTTCATTTGAAGTTGAAGCACCCGCGTTCAAGTTTTATAACTGTACAGTACAACTTTTAAAAATGTAAAATGAAATTGCCCGCCATTTTAAAATCGAAAATCAAATTAAACATTGTTCAACCTAGTTGCAAGGAACCTTATTTCAAAATGTCATAATGATTAGTGTATTTGTACGGACCTAACTGCATAATAAACAAACATGTGACGAAATGTCAAATGATTGAGTTAAAATCATAGCTTCGGGTGTATTTACATCGAGTTTAGTTATTGATAGTGTTTAAAATGAGTAAGCAACATTTATGTGGAATCTGTAATCAGTCCTACCGTTAACGCGATAAGATATCGACCAAGCAATGTTGCCGTTAACAAAATTCTACTCCCAATAACTAACTCAGAACAATTATCTTCTTCTGGTAATTGTCAATTAAATCTGAAGAGTTGAGTTACCTTTAGAAACTGTCAAATGTCGACGTGTTGTTTATTGCGGTTGAGCCTATTGACAATGATTCGATCATTGCTAATATCGACGTGTTGTTTATTGCGGTTGAGCCTATTGACAATGATTCGATCATTGCTAATATCGACGTGTTGTTTATTGCGGTTGAGCCTATTGACAATGATTCGATCATTGCTAATATCGACGTGTTGTTTATTGCGGTTGAGACTATTGACAATGATTCGATCATTGCTAATATCGACGTGTTGTTTATTGCGGTTGAGCCTATTGACAATGATTCGATCATTGCTAATATCGACGTGTTGTTTATTGCGGTTGAGCCTATTGACAATGATTCGATCATTGCTAATATCGACGTGTTGTTTATTGCGGTTGAGACTATTGACAATGATTCGATCATTGCTAATATCGACGTGTTGTTTATTGCGGTTGAGCCTATTGACAATGATTCGATCATTGCTAATATCGACGTGTTGTTTATTGCGGTTGAGCCTATTGACAATGATTCGATCATTGCTAATATCGACGTGTTGTTTATTGCGGTTGAGCCTATTGGCAATGGTTCGATCATTGCTAATATCGACGTGTTGTTTATTGCGGTTGAGCCTATTGACAATGATTCGATCATTGCTAATATCGACGTGTTGTTTATTGCGGTTGAGCCTATTGACAGTGATTCGATCATTGCTAATATCGACGTGTTGTTTATTGCGGTTGAGACTATTGACAATGATTCGATCATTGCTAATATCGACGTGTTGTTTATTGCGGTTGAGCCTATTGACAGTGATTCGATCATTGCTAATATCGACGTGTTGTTTATTGCGGTTGAGACTATTGACAATGATTCGATCATTGCTAATATCGACGTGTTGTTTATTGCGGTTGAGACTATTGACAATGATTCGATCATTGCTAATATCGATGTGACAGTGTTGAGTGTGAGCTTATCTTTACAATGTCCGCGATGAATAAAATGCATCTAATGAAGATTACTATTTTTTTGCCAAAATATATGCAATTGCTTCTCTCTTTCTGGTCGTATCTTATCGCTGAATTAAACGGACAACACGTACGTTGTGATTCATTTATCAATCCCAAGGTTACATATCACTGATACCGTGTCAATTTCAGTTGGTATTGATACACGTTTCCATGTAACTTGATACAAGCCGGTGCATGTTTCAACGTGTTTTGTATTGAATCGTAACCGCTTGGAGACTCTGTTAGTTTTACTTTCTGGCATACGAGAATACTTATCGGTCTTTAGTATTATCATATGTTAATCGAATTTGGTTTGTGGAAAATATGGTGACCATTCATTAACTACAAATTTGGGGATAATGTAACTACAAAATTACGATTTTTCAATTGGATCTAGGATTTTGATCAAATTTTTACAGTGAAATTGTGAAGATTAATGACCCAAACCCATGTGGGAAAATATTACCTTAAGTTCAGGAGTAATTGACAAAAACAAAAATGGACTTTGACTGGTGTTATAAAATGGTCGATTTTAATCAAATACAATTTCCACTGAAGACGCTTTTATGGGGCCAGAGAAGCAAGTTTAGGTCCTATTTAATTATATATGTTTGTTTTCTAAGATGGTTAGCAAAGTTCATCTAAAGCAAACTTTAAACGTTCAATTTATAGTGTTTTTTCAAATATTTTATTACTTTGTCTCCTGGATTTTCAGATTCTTAATTCTGAAGATTGATGAAATTATCTTTTAGTAAATATTTAGGCTTCACACTTGAGATGTTTACTCCGTTTTGAGAACCAATTCGAATATTGTGCTGTAGGTTATCTGTAGCAATTACCACATCATTATGTAAGCACGTCGTCAACATATGCTATGAAGACTATGGACTCAGGGGGCCTGACAATCCCGGTAGGCCTAGCTGGATCTACACTTTTTTCATGTAGTCTTGAATTAGATCCCTATATTTCATATTCAACTCTTATCTACCATCCTTAATGTTTTTAGAGTATTCGAGGGGAGTGGTTTTTTATTAGCCTATGGTGACTGACAGGTTTTTCGCCTTGGAACAACTAGGGAAACAAAATATAGGTATGAAGGTTTTTTGATAGTTGAAGAAAACCATATGTGAAAATATTGTAAAATTTTGATCCTAATATCGAACCCTGTGGAACTCCAGTAATGGTTTCGGATTGCTCTAAGGAAACTGTTTGATGGAAATATGATGTTACTTCTTTCAGTTATAATACTACTGCAAAGGAATTGTATGTGCAGAACCCATCTACACTAGTACAAGGTCTTGATATTACTTACTGCTTGATACTACTATAATGCTGCGGTTATGAGTTTGTTATACGTAAAGCTGGTGCAAGGTTATCTTCATTCTAATACAGTAAACGTTGGCTTATACCTTTATATATAGGACGCAATCAAGCTATCGAGAGTTTTTTTTGAGATTTTCATTCGAGGCTGTCACTGGAATGACATATTTGATTTTTTTTTAAATCGGGAAGTAATTTTGAAACTTTAAGTTTGGTTTGGAAAATAGTTAAAACTAAAATAAAAAACATAGTTTTTTTTTGAGAAAATGATAAATGTATCTTTTTGCATTGGTAGGCCAGATACGTTGGCAACCAAAATTTGTTTTTAAAGTAATTAGATATTTGTTTGTATTATTAATATAATTTATTCTGCTAAATTTGTATAGGAAATTATTTGAAGACTGGTATATAAAATTATCGGACAATCTTGTCAGGGAAGCCAGTGTAGAAATGAAGCCATTATGAAAACAACTAAGAGTCGAAAAACAATTTCTTCTTTAAGATAGGTTGAAATCTATCCTGTTAATTCTCCGAAGGGAGTGACTGCAAGGCAAGGAGCTGAATTGTTAACGGAGGGGACAATAGTCTGTTTATCTCGAAAACACCGTTAGGTAACTTCCCCGTTGGCACGTATAAATCTATTTCCAGATTTTGATCAAATTTAGTAAACTATAGTCTCTAAGGATAAAAAACAAATGAATGGGTTGTTATCGTCCGAAAAATGACTGTTCGAAATTATCGGTAAAAAAAATTAAAAATCGCCAGTGGAACGAAATGACTTAATTTTAGACAAATAAGCAGTACCGTTCAAATTTTAGTGAAAATTAAGGACATAAAATATTATCCCAAATTCCAACTAAAAGAAAATTACTCTTTAGGAGTTGATAACATAGCTTGATCACCGTCATTAAAACTCTGATTACAATCCAATATAAATCAGGTAGGCTAACCAGCTCACTTGCCTTCTTCCGATCGCTATTAGAGTTTTAGAGGGCTGGTCTTTATTTTATAGCCTACTCTTTTCTTTTTTTTTAAGGGGATGATGAGCGAGAGGTGATTTGCCTTTTAAACAGCGGGGGAACCATGTAAAAGCGTATAAAGAGAACAATAATAATAATAATCAAATTATATAATGGTTTTTACGGAAGATAACAATACACTTAGGTAAAATGTAAGAAATTATTTCCTTTTCTTGTATTCTAGATGAGTATAAAACAATTTTTGTTATAGTGATGACAATAATTTATTTGTTTATTATTATGCTGTGTGAGAAAGTTAGTGCAATGTTATGGACCAACACAGAATTTTCTCTGATAGTTGGGAGAAAACTAATTGAGCGATTTTTATTTCATCTTTAACATAAGTTTTGCCATTTTGTTCGTTTTTTAAACACATTTTTATATATGTATCGCACAAGGGGGTTAGTTTTATACTGGGATTTATTTGGCTGTAAATTAGTGACTTAACTTTGGAGCGGCTTTATAACCAAAACCTGTATAAGAAGTTGAATGACGTTTCAGTGGTACAATACATACAAGTCAACAGGCTGCGATGGGCTGGGCATCTGGAAGAATGGCAGAAGATAGAATATAGAAAAGGATATTGAATTATGTACCAATGTGTAAAGATGGAAAGACTTCGTACAAGATGGACCAGTTTGGTGGAGAGGAGGTGAGGCTCGGGGTGGACAGAGGTCGAACCTATGGTAGCGCCGAGGATGTGTGAGCAGTCAGCCCTGCGTATGACAGGAGAGGAAAGTAAAACGTAGAAACTCAACCCTATCTCAATATTTTTTTTTCTCTGAGACAATAGAAGAATGTTATGTTTTATGAAATGGTTTGTAAAGTTATGAAATTAAATGGTGCATAAATGCGTTTATAACACCTTTCTTATCAGTAGAATTTCATATTTTAATACTTTTTTGATAAGAAATGAGTTATATTCTCCTCTATTGTTCATTCAGAATTAGTGTAATTAGATAATGAAATTACTATCTTGATTCGATTTTTTATCTTTATTTAACATAAGTAATTGTATTTGGTCAATTGATAATGAAGAGGTGAATCAAGTTATCGATTTCACGTACTTGGGCAGTATAATAACAGAGGTTGAGAGCATTGAACAAAAATTGCAAACCGGTTTAAAACGTCCAGACGAACTAAATAAGATCTGAAGGTCCAGTGATCCACGAGACTCCTCATTTTCAACTCTAACGGTAATCAGCTCTCTTTTACGGATATAAAAACAAGAAAACAACAACAGCTCTTCCCAGCTTCAAGCGTATATCAATCGGTGTCTACGAATTATTTTGAGTATCTGCAGATCAAACCCTGTCACAAACCAAGATCTCAGACACATTGTCCACAGAGACGCGAATAACATTGCCGAAAGAGTAATGAGCTGAACATTCCCGGATAGCACAGATGTAGGTCAATCCAGACTTGCATTGTAAAGAACCGTCCAAGAGCCTTACAACTGGGTCATAAGTCAAACACAGCACAGAACAGTGAAACCCTATGCTCCTCAGAAACAGTGACGACTCGTAAATCATTAAAATGGAGGTTCAAAAAGGTGTGTAATGAAATGAGACATGCATTTAAAATTGTACTCATTTGTATTTCTCATCCAAAATCTTCATTCGGGCAACTTCTGATGAAATTATAAAGCCTATTCAAAATCTTCATTCCAACACAAGAAAATGCAAAACAAGATCAGAACTTTGCAATACTGATAGAAAACTGCGAACAATAATTAGGCTAGCACTGATATTTTAATGTACGATTAAAAGCAATATTTGGACTTTTAAGGAAATGTCAAGATAAGGAAATGTATAAGAGAAAACTTATCATAAATATTAAGGGAAGTAAATATACGTTATCACAACAGAGAAGCTATATTTCGTTATAGTGCATTCATTTAGTCCAGGAGTTTACTAGTGGGGTCATATTAGCGTCCAAATAATCCGACAAGTGTTCGGTCCGAGACTCAAATTGCTTTTCTTTTGTTCCCTGATTGCGGAATAAGACAAGTATGGAGTTTCATTCCTTAATTGCTGGAAATGTCCGGAACAATTAAACAAAATATAGGTTTTATGTTTTCTAAAAAAATTACTTCAGGGGATCTCTCTACTGAACCGATTTTAATGAAACCGCTAATAAGATGGTCGTTATGAACTCTGGAATACGTTTGAATAATTCGTGTTATTATTGTTTATAGAACGTGTAAACAGTCAAAATTGAAGAAATTTTAAAAATAACCTAATTAGAATATTTTTTTTAATTTTTTACACCAGTTTGATTAAAAATCCTTTTTTTGGAACTTTTATTTTTTTAAGACGAAAAACCTCGCAGTCATCAGCGCCTTGTAAAGAATAAAGAAACATTTAGGTTAAAATTGAGGCGAACCTAATTTTGTCCTCGAATCGTCAAATAGCGTCGGGTCGGAATGATGGTCATTTGAGACGAATATGTCTTGAAAGTGTCTCTCATCCTGTTGCAATACCAAGGTTGAGGTCGACAAATGACCGGTTATGCGGTAAACAAAACAAAATCCGACCTATCATGTCAGATTGTCAGGACAAAGCGAATGTTATCGATACAAGCGTCTCAACGTTTCATCACAACAAGTTGCCATTTCACTTTGTGACAGTTTTATCACTTGTACAACAAGTATTTTGTTCAATAACTTTATCTTGAACTAATGCAACATCCTAATCACTTGCATCTTACTGATGAGTATGTCTTATCACAATAAGTAGGAAAGTAGTTTGGGAGATTTGTTAGTTTCGAGATAAGCAGAGAAACAAGTCGCACCTAAATAGCCTATCATTAGTTTTGGGGGAAATAGGTTTGTCCGGATTGAGAGCCGGTTTTAATTATTTATTATCATTTTTACTTTCTCGCTCATATACTTAAATACTTGGAGAAAGGTATCCAATGTGTCACATCGTTGTAGAGTTTCTTGGGCGTATTTTCGTTTTAGTGGGGTGTCGAGGTCCAAAATAATGTCTGCATGTTATATGTACAGTGACCAAACGTGTGATCCGATTTTAGTCAAATTTCGTATGTGGGTACATTTTGGCAGTATTTTAGTAGTCTACTTAAAAAAATTATCATTAAATTAGTTTTGTAGTTGGGAAAAAAACAACACAAAATTACTACTTCCTTAAAAAAAAATGCTGTTTCTTGAGTTATCAATAAAAATCAACGAAATCGGCGTGTATATAATCTCGTAGAATATAAAATTTCTCAGACTTGGATTATTAATTTTGTTAAAATTTTAATTTGTGTATGTGTTCCATAAGTTTTAAACGTTTTAATTGTAAGTTATATTAGAATAGTTGGATTGAGCGGGACATCGCCCCTCCACTTTCTAGGTAGGCGGGGAAACCAGTCTGACCAACGTGAAGGGGGAGGCGAAGTCGTCTCACTGTTACATTTAGTTTAGTATTGGTTTATGTCCCCCTGAGGATGGTAGCTATGTTACCGAAATGTACATAAACTTTCTAAGTTTTTTGGTTTGGGTATAAATTTTTTCATATTTAAAATATTAAATTTTTATAGTTTATTTTATTATATTTTATAGACAAAAGTTTAATTTCTATTGTTATTATTCCAATATATATTAATAAAAAATATTGCATGCCTTATATGGCGAAGTTCATGTGAATATTTATTAACTATATTTATTGTAAATTTTCCCTTCTGTGCAATGAAATCAGATTTTCCATTATAAATATATGCAAATATCTTTGCCAAACTAAAAAGGTATGTAGTGTTAACAAGCGACACACGAATGGTCATAAAACCATTGATGAGCATCATGATGGTTCTTCTAAATGTAATGCCCTAAAGTTGGTTTCTTGGCTCTTGTAGTAAATGTTAAATTGTATTGGTAGGTTGTTGTTACACAAGTTTCCTGAAGCTCGTAATTGTGTATATCACTACGTGCTTGATGCCGACCAGGTCCTCGTAGATGTGTATATATAACAAAATCTCCACTCGCTATGCTCGTGTCAGAGACTCGGTCCTGCCGGATCTCGTAATTATACCAATTTTACTTTTTCTTGTGAGGTTAGGTTAGGTTAGGTTTTAAAATTACATTTTTTACAACTTCGTTATTTGGCGTCGTAGAGAGGTTGGATTGGTACCATTGCATTCATATTTGTAATCTGCAGTTTTGTTACCACATTTAGTGTGAACAAAAACTGTTTAAAATGGTCGCTTTTGGGAGATTTTCAATTCAATTTTTCTGAATTTCAAGAGAGTTAAATAGTGCTCTACACCAAATTTCATGTTGCGGCCGCTATCGTGTTCACCCTGACGGTATGTTTGAGGCCTTCAATCGTTAAGAACAGTAAAAAAAACGGATGACTTTACCCTCGCATACTGAGTAAAATAAAAACAAATATAAGATCTGATATGAGGATGGATGGACTCTTGTTTTCCCTTCAATACGCCACGACGAGTCACCAACAATATATTAACGGTCTCATAACAGTTATTTAACGTCACGAGGTTCGTATTAAAATTACACATTTTCTTGTCTTCACGGAACATTTAGGTCACGTCAGCAGAAGTAACGGGGCTACTGAACTTGCTAAAAATAACAGTCATTTCTAAGAACTGTGAAAACGATTCCAACTATTCGGTTCCACTCGGAGTTGACACTAGTCTGATGCCAAATGATTCAGAGTTCGATCTAAGGTCATTGGAAAGTAAAACATTTTGTCACTCATTCATCGCAATTATTCGATTTTTGCCATTATAGTATTTGTATATAAAAGCTTATACGTGACGTTTCGAGAGTATAATCAACTTTGTTATCAAGTGATAAATATAGAACATAAGAAACATCAACTTAGCCTAGGACCGTGTTGGATACTAGTAACCTGAGAGAGAACCTTGTTGATGGAGTTCCTTTATATTGAAACGTGGTGTATTAGTTTTTCACACAAATGATGACAAAATCCTGATTAAATCATATCATTATTGACCCAAAGTATAACTTTCCTCCAGGGTGTGAAACAAGATGATTTCTATAAGTACAAAAGTTATAAAATACTTTGAAAGGAAACTCTCCAGGATTTTTTGAGGTAAAAACTAGGGGTGATTACCGAATTTGTCAAATTAATCAGCCACTTTTCCATATGGCGGTCGGCTCTAATATTTCTTATGGGGACCCCTATTTTTTATGTATATTTTGAATAAAACACACTATTTTAAGACTTTTTTAGTCTTGGGTATTTTTCGATATCTCAAACCGTTTAGGAGCTACATGCACTTAAATGTTTCAAAAATTCGCAAATTCATTTTATTTGCAGAGACGTTTTTTAAAGTAAAATTCAGTTGAAATTTAAACTAGTATTAGGGTAAAAGGTGTAATATAACACTAACTTACTGTTAAAATTGTTCTGTAGGCTGTGAAATAACAGTTATCGGTGGAAAACAAAAATCATAATTTTCTACTAATTGTTTAGAACATCCAGTGGCTTATACAACAGCTGTTTATTATTACTCCTTGTAAATTTATGACAGATTTGTATTATAAAACACTGTTAATACATTTGTTTCGGCTGTACTATTTTGTTTACAAAGTGTAATACATCTAGTAATAATTACAAAGTAGGTGTTCTATACAATTACCAGAACAGTTCTATCAGAGGGTAAAACCGTCTCTTCCAAAAGTGTTTACATAATTTTTCGTAACTGCTTTACATTTTATAATTTGGATAACAGCTGTTTTAGGGAATAAAGAGTATCAATTAACTACCTGATATTTGTAAAGTGCGTTGTCAACATTATTTCCAGAAAAGTAATTATTAATTTCTAAAAAAAAAAGTTATTATTTTTAATATTATATATAATGTTTTATTATAAAGTAAAAAAAAGAAAGTAAATGCTAGTTTTAACTCAACAAATCTTGGGGTTATTTCTAAGTTTGTTTTTTTTGTAATTTTTGTAATACAAGAGCAGTCTCCATCAGTCTGATACTCAAGTTCAATATGATGATAGTAGAGAGGGAAATTAGAATATAAAAGTGATGGAACTGGGAAGTTGAATTTTGTGTGTATTTTCCCTTTTTATACTTGCAACTGCGTGGGAAACCGAAAAAATAGCAAAATCTGTCTGGAGTTTCTCTAGAAAAGTGTATTTTTAATGCATTTTGAGTACATTGCTACACTATTTTTTTTTTTTTTAATTTTTTTTTCGAAAATGGCCAACTGTGGCCGTAAAAATTATTATTTTTTCATATTTGACCACCAATTCTAGTGTAAAAACGCATATTTTGTCAAATAGTTTCTCTACTATGAATAAACAGGTTTGTAGGTACAAACAGGACCTCACGTCGCTTGTTGAATTCTGGTGGATTATAAAGATAGATTTTTCTTTACTTCTCTTCATGTTTTCTTCTAATAATAACTTGGAAAGTTTGCCAACTTAACAGGGTATAAATATAACTACACAACTTTTTAGAAGATGAAAATAAGTTATTCGTTCTACACGGGTAGGCAGTGTTTAACGTATACAGGGTGTTTGAAAAGTCTGGAAACGGAGTCTTATGAGATAGAAACAACTACAGATAAACAACCACTTTTAGGCGTGTTTGTTAATTTTGCCGCCATCTTGAAATGAATTTCATTTTTGAAATGGGTAGGTAGTCGTGTGAAACGAGATTTTAATGTAAAATTTGACTAGAAAAACGGTGGTCGATTCCGTTTTTGAACGTCTAAATATGTTTTTAAGTTACAGTTAATCAAACGAGAGAAAACGCAAAATCGTGGATCAAAATAATCAAATAAAAACGCATCGGCATTCTTTTACGACTTTAAAATGTGATTAAAAAAATACTAATTGTAATTAATGCCCTTAACTTTGTTAATTAACATGATTAGAGCAATGAAATAACTTACAAAAAATAAGTAACGTCAGACTGAAAAACAAGTTTATAAGCTCACAAATAATAAGATGATTTATATTTTTAAATTCTAAATTATTAACAAAAACAAAATAACTAAGAAGAAGAAAATAACTTATTTCAAGTGTAATCACTTTAAAAAATGAATTTTCTTTGATTATTTTGATCCACGATTTTGCGTGTTCGCTCATTTGATTAACTATAACTTAAAAACAGATTTAGACGTTCAAAAACTAATTTGACCATCATTTATTTTTGTCAAATTTACATTAAAATCATGTAATACACGACTAGCTTCCCATTAAAAAAAAAAATGAAGTTCATTTAAAGATGGCGGACAAAAATTTCAAACTCACCAAAAAGTGGTTTTTTTATGGTTATGGGTTTATTTCTATCTCATAAGATTCGTACAATTTGAGATATTAAGCCGTTTCCTGACTTTTCAAACACCCTGTATATCAGGTGTTTATGAAATCATTTATTATTTTTATAACTTTTGAATGAAAGCAATTTTAAAAAATAGTCTTTTTTAGCAGAGTGTGTAATTCGGTACATCCAATAAATTGTTTTTCTTTTATTTTTTTTGTGGGTTTAGAACAAGTACAGTTTCAGTTCTTAGTGTATGAAATGTCTGGAATTTATTGTTTGAAACAAATAAAATTACAAATAAGATGTTAAAGAAAGTGATTGATTTGCATGTCGGTGTTAATGTTGTTTACAAAAATAAAACTGTCAAAACAACAATTCTCGTTGGTATTCGGAAATTATTTTTCTTCTTTTAAATACAAACGAAAAATTTTCTTTAAAATATAACTTATTCTCAGTGTAACAATGCTAGTTACAGTAAATTCTCCCTCAGGAATTGAACCAGAAATGTCTCACTCTTGAAACGAGAGCTGTAACCACTAGATCCGTTGTGCGTTTGGGGGGGGGGGTTAATAAATCCTCAGCTTGTTATTAGCCAAGGCCATGTGGTCAGCACATCGAGTTTCCATCGACGTAATTCTAGCTTCCTTGGCCAGATTTCGCTATTAGTCATCACTTAGTATTTTTGTTACAATGTCAGATCAACGGTGACATTTTCCCCACACAAGTTGAGAGCTCTGACTGGTAGACCAACTTGGGATAGTATACACTACATAGTACAAATAACAAATATATACACACTTTTATCAAATTTAAATAATGTGATATTAAATGATGAAAGAAAATTCCACCAAATCACAATAAAACACTTACAACACAAAGACTGTATAGTTAAGTTTATTCTACGGTATGTTCATTTCAATAGCACTGCTATCATCTGTAAGTGTGTGTGTTGTATCTCTGAAGATGACAGCAGTGCTATTGAAATGTACATACCGTAAGGTACAATATACATAACTATACAGTCTTTGTGTTGTTAGTGTTTTATTGTGGTTTTGGGGGAGTTTCTTTCATTGTATATTCACCTCAGTGCTCTAGTGATTCATAGAATACGATATTACTAAAAAAGCGTAAGTAAGTTTAGCCAGCATCCTTTATGATTATCTAAAATATTCTCATTGAAAAAAAAAAGCTACATACAATAGTGTAGCTTAATATACACATCTATAATTCTTAGTTTTTTTGACTGAAAAACGGGTAATACAGTTATAATACGTAGGGATTAAATGCTCTGTGGAAAACCTGTTTCAAGGTCACCTTGAGTTGTCAGACAGGCAAAAGTCAAAGTAGAAACATAATCTATTAGTTTAAAGAAGTATTATAAATAAAACGTTTTAACTCGCTCATCCTCAAGACCGTCTTTGATAAAATATGTATATATTTAAATAACTCCTAAACTTGTGTCTTCTGGGTAAATATTATAATAAATCAAGCTTAAAATGACGGCGGTCAAGGTTCTTTTTTGTTTTTGCCACTAATTCTTTAATCCTGTTATTTTTTTACTTGCTATTTTCCTCGCGGGTTTTGGTTCAATAATCTTCGTGTTTCAGAACGAACAGACTATAAATAATGGATAATACGTATAAAATAAACTTTCTTTGCATATTTAGAGAGAAGTGAATAAAAATATATTACAGAGTGATTCACCAAGAAATGGAGGATATTGATGAATGGAAATTAAAGAATAAAAAATTCATATAGACAAATGTCGGAACACGTATAGTCTCTTGTAAACGGTTTTCAAGATATTCTAAGTTTTAACAGCCGCCATTTTGGAAATATACAAATAAATTCTTTTTATACGCTTACGTAAAATGTAACATAACAAATTCGTGTATAAATCTGAACTCAATATCTTATTGCAAAGATAGGAGGGAACTAAGCTTTTCAGGCTTATGTTATATGAACTTTTTCTTTATTTTTACCAATATAACACGCCCTGAAAGTTACTGTCACCCTGTATATGTGGGTACGGAAGACCAGGTAATCTGGAGTGTACCGTCAAGTCCCAGGCGGAACATGAAGTGACACCGAAACCGTAGTGGTCGTGAATGGTGGACTGTTTACGATCACGGGCTCGCGACCATTCTGGGCTTCGGGGCGAAGCTGAGAAATCAGTTATAGCTTAAAATGATACCACGAGGCATGGGAGCCCTGACGGAGCTTCACTCCGTCACCCATGTAGTTGAGTATGGACTCGTGGAGGTAGTGGTGCTGCTGATAGTGTATATTCTCCTTCCTCCTTTTTTCTTGGGTGGGTGTCGGTGTTGTGCCGAAAGGCTCTACATACATCAGTTTCTCTTGAAACTCTTAAAGTACATGTCACCCTGTATATGTTTATTCACATCTCTGACTCTTATCTCTTTCTGACGAAGTCAAAAACATAAATTTCCTCGTGACCCAGCCTTTATATAATATAGGCCTATATGTATTGTTATCAGATAGAATAACGAGATATTAATTTATTTTATGGATTCCATTAAAACAAATAACCATCACCGTACAAGATTCTATACACTTTTAAATGTTATAACATTTGTAAGGCAGTAATAAGTTGCTATTTAACATTATTGTAGGATAAAAATCCAAAATTGGACCCCAGGGTGTGCCAGCTCTAAAGAAAATACTATTTATACAATTATACATCTCCTTCGGAATAAAAGTGAACCACACTGGACTTAATACAACAACGTATTTTGCCTAATCTGCTTTGGGATATTCTTGATGACACAATCAATAATGGAACCCCCCAGAGGCTGAAGATAAGCTCGGATTCAAGGGAGGCACAATGAGTTTGTTATATCTTTTGGTCTTTCAGAAAACGTGGGACTACAGATAAGAGAACATCGTTATCAATGATAAGAGAAATTACGTTCTGTAGTTTATAAATTTCGTTGCTATTGTTCATTTGTTTTGTTGGTAAACCTGACATCGCTTGTTGGATATCGTGTTTATAATTAATTTTATTTTTTGGTAATTATGCTGTAACTTAACTTTATATGGCAGACTAGTTTGTTTATTCATCTTTGCTTTTCACTGAAATTTTACCAAAATTAGTTAATCCATTTTTGTATATTAACTTAATTATTTTATAACAGTTATACAGGCTATTTGTTTTTGATAACTTTGAACCCTACAATTTGGCGGGGGGGGGGAGAGATAACGACTTAAAGTTAAAAAAAATAAAACTTTAGATGCTACATTTGACTAAAATTTCATCAAAATTATAATAACCTATTTTGATCAAATCGCAATTTCCTATTTAGATCTTATACTGGTTCACCGAAATGAATTAGTAGAAAGAGAGAGTACGAGAGAGAGGGGGTATGCACGCGCGTATGTCGATACGTATAGCCTACCCATAAATACCAAATTAGTTCAAGTATTTTTTGCACTGTACAGATAGAAGGGTCTCCAAAAATCTCAAAATTTAAAGAATTAATATTCCTCGAAAATTATTAACATAGATATTTTGATCCCAATGTTATTTTGATGGTTTAATCGGACGTCTGCCATTACAGTATTTTTGTTTATATAAACTTATACGTGACGTTTCGAGAGTGTAATCAACTTTCGTTATCAAGTGATAAACCTATCACATGAAAAACGCCAATAAATACTAAGCTCTAAAACTAGTAACCTGAAAAAAGAACCATGTTGATGAAGTTCACTTTACTCATTCACACAAATCCTGATTAAATCATATCAGTTTTAATATGAACAATACATCATTGGCTCACAGTGTAACTTTTTCTATACAAGGTGATTAAGAGATACAAGTCAAGCTGGTGTTATCCTTATGAACAAACTCCCCAACAAATTCACGAAAAAAAGGATTCAAAAACAGCCTGAGAAAGTTATTACTTTCAGGATCCTTTTATTCGGTAGATGAGTTTCTCAGCCACGAATGGGGGATTGAAAATAACTAGGAATTCCATGGAAAAGATAAGAAGTAATATTGTTGCAGCTATTCAGGATTGTCAGTATTTGTAGTTTGTATTTGTTTTACTGTGAATAGTTGCCTGTATTTGTTGTTATTTGGCAGTTTGACATTAATGTTGATAGGTGTGGGAAAACCTTTCTGTCAATGGTTTATTTCTATATGGATATAATTGCAATCATCTATCTGTAATCTATTGTAGTATTGTTTATATGATCAATTTACTTATTGTGTTTCCAGTTTTCGTAATTTTATAATTGTGACTGAAGACTTGTTTTGTTATTTTGTGTATAATCTTGTTACTGACTTGTATATACAAATATTATTTGTCAAAAAGATTAATAAAGAATTTTAATAATTGAAACAGGTGTAAACGTTACAAAGTACTTTGAAAGGTAATTCCAGGGGATTTTTTTTAAGGTGAAGTTCTTAAACTTACCAAATTTTCCATATCATCCGCCAATATTCAATATGGCGGTCAGCTTTAATTTTTGTTATATGGGAAACCGTTATTAGTTTTGTTATTGTAGCTCATGTATCACTGAGGATGGCGACTTTGTCGCTGAAACGCGTTTGGATTAAATAAACGTAATTTTACGCGATCTTGTGTTCGAGTTTTTTCTCTCTAATATTATCTCAAGTAAAGTTCAATATTTATTTATAATGTGTTTTATTAAAAATCACCATAAAAAAAAATATTGGTTGCCATAAGAAAATTTAGAGGTGAACGCTATATTGGAAAAATGGCGAGCGATATGAACAGTTTTGTAATACATGTAGTTTTAAGTTAAAAATCCTGGAGTTACCTTTTAAAAAAATTTTTTTAGTAACTATTGTACTTATCGAATAGAACAGTGGGTGCACCTGTTTCAATCACCCTGTAAAATTCAAACCATCAATACGCTTCTTTAAATAGTATATTTATGTGAGAAAGTTGACAGCTCATATTTTAGGGACGAAGTTCAATTTTTCCCATGACGGAACCTCGTGAGTGATAGATTTGCAATCTTGTTTTTTCCACTCAATTAAAATGTCTTAACTGATGTATGGGATGACAGGACACAAATTGCTGACCACATATCCCTGTGGATAACGACAGGGTGAGGCAGGTCGTGTCAAAGTGTGATGTTTGCAATCAATAAACTCACCATGTTACGTTGGTTAGGAGGAGAAGTAATCCTTTGTGACATTGTAGTGGAATATTTTTGTGATAATTATTAAATAGACTTTAATAAATAACAGGTGACGAGGTATTTATGACTGTAACATGTTACACGAATATTTCTACAAAACACATTCTATAAGTCTTTTAATCTCGATTGTACGTGTGTATATTTCACCAAACTAATATATATATATATATATATATATATATATATATATATATTATAACTCGAGTTGATCCAATTTTCAAGGTATTTCCTATTTTGGTATGATGTCAAGTCTTTGTTTGATAAAAATTCGTTCAGTAGCTAACAAGTTATACACATTACAAGTTGTACCTCATTAATCCGGACTAATTGGGATACTAAGGGCAAGTCCGGATAAATGAGCTTAGGAATTATTACTCTCTATAAAAGAAACAGACGTTGAATGTCCAGCTGTTTTTACATACTCTTTCAGGTGCAGCTTGATCAGCCATTTTTATTATCATTATTATTTTAAGCCAGTCCGGATTAAAGGATGTCCGGGTTAACGAGGTTCTAAATAATTGTAAAGGAAAACTTTCGACATTTTCCAAAATTTGTTTCTTATAATTTACAACGACAACGGATTTTTGTAATGATAGAGTTAGTACATGGTTTAAACACAAATAGAACTGAAAATTTGTTTGTAATCGGCACAGTTGTTTTCGAGTTTTAATATTTTTTTGATAATTTTTTGAAGACGAATCTTTTGCATATTTTTTACATTTCAACGACAATATAACATTTTATCAATAATAAAATTGGTATATAATTGTAACGTTATTTATAATCGAAAGAATTATCAAAAGTTTCAATATTGTAGTTGATTTCAGTTTGGTCACCGCTGTGGGAAGTGACTTGCGAGAATAACACTACGCTAGATTTAGTTTGAGATGTGATTTCTAACTGTGAAACTTGAAATTTAACAGATTAGTCTAGTCTGATTAGGGGCTTGCTAAGAATAAATTACTGTTTTTGTAATTCAAATCATGCTCCCCCCCCCCCTATATATTCTGCAGACTTCCATACAATTATTAAACACAATTTATTTCGTAAAATTACATTTAAAAGGGTAAAAACGAAAATAATATATTTAGGCTGTTAGAAATCATCACGTAATGTTGGCCACGTGATTATTGTTTTAGCAAATAATTGATAGACAAATCTGTTATATTCATTACAAACACTCTACGCACAAATTTTATTAAAGCAGGGTAACCAATTTTAAATTGTTCAATAAAACCAAACTGTGTTGTAAATATTAACGTAGCGAAGCGGCGTTTTATACTAAAATCAGTTGTAAATTGCAAGTGTTTTATCACTTTTAAACTAACAAATAGATCTAGACTGGTTTTGTCTCGCTAATTAGCTTCAGTATTCTTGATTATTGCTTCATCATCCCGATAAGTTTTTATTTTCATGTCATATTTAACTGGTAGGATATGCGCAGGTTAAAAAATGTGCTTTCCGATTAACAGTGATAGTACGCTAAACAAGCGGGAATATTGTAATGGTTAGTTTTTTGCATTCAAAACTGATCCTTCTAGAAACATAGCAGACAGGTTACTGCTTTTTAATTTCCCTCGTTAAGTTATGTGATGGGTAAAAATACTCGTTGTCCAGTTTTTTATCCGTTTTGAGGTTCCCTGAGTCCAAAAAATGTGGTTTTGGAATTGTGTCTTTAGTGGGCCTGTTTTAATCAAAATTTGTATGTGAGCACGTTTTGGGCATTCATTACGTATCAGCTTCAACTTTTTATACAAATTTTCCTCATGTGTTGACTCTAAGGATCCAGACAAAACGTATTGTGCCATCTCTCCGAAAACCCCGATTCCTATGTTATCGATAGAAAATATAAAAATCGGCCATGCGTTGTTATAAAATGCTTAATTTATCAAAATCGTCTTTACACGAATTCGTTCAAATTGTAGTGAAATGTTAAAATTTATGATCCCAACCTGTGTGAAACATCGCAAGTTTAAAATATAGATTACGGTTCTGGAATAATTATTGTTAAAAAAAACAAAAAATATAACTTGACCGCCTCTATGGTAAGCTCGGTTTAATCAAATACGGCTTGTTCTGGAGGGCGTGTTTAGGACACAACCAAACCATGTTTAGGCTCTTATGTCCATATGTAAATATTGCTTTTAAGACGACGTCCAAAGTTTATTTTCAATTTTTAATTGACAACTAACGAAATGACATTTTGGTGACAATTAGTGCTCCAGTAAAACATTCGTACCAGTGCTCCAGTAAAACATTCATACCAGTGCTCCAGTAAAACATTTATACCAGTGCTTCAGTAAAACATTCATACCAATACTCCAGTAAAACATTCATACCAGTGCTCCAGTAAAACATTCATACCAGTACTCCAGTAAAACATTCATACCAGTGCTCCAGTAAAACATTCATACCAGTACTCCAGTAAAACATTCATACCAGTGCTCCAGTAAAACATTCATACCAGTACTCCAGTAAAACATTCATACCAGTGCTCCAGTAAAACATTCGTACCAGTACTCCAGTAAAACATTCGTACCAGTACTCCAGTAAAACATTCATACCAGTGCTCCAGTAAAACATTCATACCAGTGCTCCAGTAAAACATTCATACCAGTACTCCAGTAAAACATTCATACCAGTGCTTCAGTAAAACATTTATACCAGTGCTTCAGTAAAACATTCACGCCAGTGCTCCAGTAAAACATTCATACCAGTGCTCCAGTAAAACATTCATACCAGTACTCCAGTAAAACATTCATACCAGTGCTCCAGTAAAACATTCGTACCAGTACTCCAGTAAAACATTCATACCAGTGCTCCAGTAAAACATTCATACCAGTGCTCCAGTAAAACATTCATACCAGTACTCCAGTAAAACATTCATACCAGTACTCCAGTAAAACATTCGTACCAGTGCTCCAGTAAAACATTCGTACCAGTGCTCCAGTAAAACATTCATACCAGTGCTCCAGTAAAACATTCATACCAGTGCTCCAGTAAAAGTTACGGCAACCGATTGCCTCGTATTAGAGTAGTCCAAGGTTTCAGTAACTTGCTCAATAATATAGATTATAATTTCCATTATCACCATAGGCGCAACCCCTGACGTTGTCCTGGCCTGCCGGAGGAGTGATCCCCGAATTGTCTGTTGCAGCTGTCTTCCAGTGGCAGATGCCTACCGTTCATATATCTCGCTCCACACCTTCTTGGTATCTCAGCTCTACTTTTCTGTTTCCATCTGGATTGTCATTGTTACCAGACCTCCCCCCCCCCATCTAAGCCATCTCACTTTAACTTTTGAATTATTACAATGTCCTGCAATAATGTGTTGAGTTCTTCCTAGCATCTCTTTTTGTATAACCGCATCATTTACTGACCTGTATATTCGGTTTTTAAACAGTCATTGTTCACTGCTTCAGCTCAGAATCCATGTTTGAGATCCACACAAGAATACTAGAACAATTGTTGTCTTACATAAACAAGAAGATAACAATGATAGGTCACGTGACAACAACTATAACAAGAGTTTTGTAAACTACTCGAGAGCAATATCGTGTTTAGCAGTAATGAATCGATGTGCTGTCACATTATTCTGATAGCGGGATCACGCTATGCTACGTGGCAATCTCTGCTCTACGGGTTATTCATATCCAGCCTTTTTATACGGCCAAATTGGTATGGATAGGAATGAAATACGAATATGAGGGAAATTTGTATAACGGGAGTTTGGATAACGGGTGACTAAAGTTGCGTTTAATGGAAGTCCGTCGATTTGTTAGTTAATCGACCCTTAATTTGCCGACAATGAATTTTTGATGAACTAAAATAGGAAATTTTGATGGTTTTAATAGAACCTTTTAAAGAAGGGTATTGATGGTTTGAATTTTACAGGGTGATTGAAACAGGTGCACCCACTGTTCTATTCGATAAGTAGTCTACAATAGTTACTAAACAATTTTTTTTAAGGTTTTAACTTAAAACTACATGTATTACAAAATTGTTCATATCGCCCGCCATTTTTCCAATATGGCGGTCAGCTCTAAATTTTCTTATGGAAACCAATATTTTTTTATGGCGATTTTGAATAAAACACATTTTAAATAAATATTGAGCTTGACTTGTGAGATAATATTAGAGAGAAAAAAACTCGAACACAAGATCGCGCAAAATTACGTTTATTTAATCAAACGCGTTTCAACGACAAAGTCGCCATCCTCAGTGATACATGAGCAACAATAACAAAACTAATAACGGTTTCCCATATAACAAAAATTAGAGCTGACCGCCATATTGAATAATGGCGGATGATATGGAAAATTTGGTAGGTTAAAGAACTTCACTTTAAAAAAAACCCTGGAATTACCTTTCAAAGTGCATTTGATGAACTTTTTAACGAGCTAATTAACTACAACTATTGATACAGTATATGTTAACAGTAAGCAATCCGCGAACAGACCTTACTGGGGTCATATGCTTAAATATAACGAAAACCACATCTTTATCGCCAAACCTGTATTATTCCCATAATTGGTAAATACTTAACCTTTAAACATTAGGGAAAACATTACTTCTCCAAAAGTTCCTGATTGTTGCAGCACAAGCTCATTTCACACCTCGTCATTTGAAGCTAACACGATTCAATTGGTGCATACGGGTTTCCCCGTGTATTCAACCCGTATCGTGCTTATTTTTATATGCCCTCTAGATATCTGCGGCCCATGAGATAAAACTAAGATTTCCGAAATTAGAGGGGCAGGGGTTAAATTACCACACTGTATACATTCAAATACATACGAAGATTTTTGGACTAGCACTGGCAACAAAAAAATTAAAAATAAGTTCCGAGCTTAATTTACCCTGCGTCATGATAACTTCTTTTTTATTATTTTATAGTTTTACAGCGTTCATTCTATAAAGTACAAGATAAATTCATAATTTACAATTAAATTATCTCCATGTGTTATCGAATATGTGGTATTTTTTGTTACACAATACCTAAAAAACAGTTTGTTGTAGCGTTTGTGCTCCTTAAAATAATTAGATTTTGAATAAAATTATTTAGGTTTGGAAGTAAAAATGTACGAATTTCCGCGCATTAAGATTGCGCGGAATATAAGAGCATACTTCTACAGAGTGCTTTGAGAATAGCTAGTTGTGGAGATATGTATCTAATATCCTGGTGGGAGATGTAATGAGGAGGTGGCGTCAAATTATATATCTTAAATTGGTAGGAAGAGTAGGTGGTCGTGTGAAACATGGTGTTCAAGGTCTTGATGGCGAAGAGAACGCGGGATGTATTTCTAGTCGGAGCACCTCCATTCCTTTGATCTATTATTTAGGTCACAATTTAAAAATGGAAAATAAAATAAAATTTAGTATAAGTTGGGATATGCATAGTCTTGGAGAGCGTGTTTTTTGTGTGATATTTACTGGGTTTTAAACAGGTTGCTACACACAGCTTTAAAACGTTCCGAGCAAGCCAACAAATTTAGACCGTACAAACTTTATGGCGTGTGTTAATTGAAGGAGCTATTTAAACGGTAAAGAGTTAGGCACTGACAATGGTTCCTGGCCCATTAAAAGTTGAGGCGATGGAATATTACCCATGAGGGATGGTTCCACATGTCTAACTCCAAGTACTGGGAGTCCGAAAATCAACGAACATCCACTGCACTCCAACAAGATTGCTGTTGCACGATATCTCCCAAAAAGAATTTTATGTGATCGTGAAACAACTTGATGACATTGAGCTGACTTACAGCCCGATGGTTCGATTTGCCAAGCATCCTGTGCTTCAGTTTCTCTCATGACCAGTTTCTTTAGAGACTGGTCATGAGACTGCAAAGGATCTGTGACCACCCAGTTAGCTCTATCTTAAGTTTTTCCTATATTTGTTTTTACGGTGTTTTAGAGGACAACATAATATATGTACAGATCGTCCAAGAACACTTGGGAAATCATCAATATTGATGTCAACACACTTTTAGAGCAGCTAAAAACACAAAGCGACGGGTAGAGTTATGTTTGAATACAATAAGAGGAGGACGCTTCCAACATGTATTTTAAACATACAGTCGACTCTCGCTAACTCGAACATCGATAACTCGAAATCTTCGATATCTTGAATTATTTTCAATCCCCTTGGAAAAACCTGTCTAAATAAAAAAAATAACAATATATAACTCGAAATAATTTTACGGTTATATTTTACCTCTATAAGTCGAAGAGACACAAAAATTACCTCTATAACTCGAAGTTCAGTAGATAAGTCGAAATCAATTTGCACTTTACCTCCACTAGTCGAAGTTTACCTCTATAACTCGAGCAACGATGAGGATGCTCCTTCTGACGAAGAAAACGAGGAAGAGGAGCCAGCAGACATTACACCTAAAGAAGCCAAAGCTGCAGTACGTACTTTACGTATGTTTTTAGAAAAAACCAGTGATGCACCAGACAGTGTGTTTACTTCGATTGTTTCAATCGAAAATATGATTGACAAACGTGCTGCCAACAGTCTTAATCAGAAGAAGATTACGGACTTTTTTAATCAGTGAAATTAATATAAGGACTGTACTGTTTACTGTGTATGTACAGGTATTTTATTATGTATACTCTAAATACACCTATTTTCTATTGATAGAGTAATATTGATACAGTTAAATGCTTATTTTTAGAGGGAATAAAGTACAGTACAGTACACTATTATTTACCTCTGTAAGTCGAATTTAGTCAACAATGACCTCTATAACTCGAACTATGCCTAAGTCGAACTACACGTAACTGGAAGAAAAATTGTAGTCCCATGAATTTCGAGTTAGCGAGAGTCGACTGTATCTTGATTTTCTCAATATTTCTCTCTGTATATATTTTTCTATACAGTAGAACCCCTCTAATCCGTCACCTTCGGGACTGGGGGCATGGTCGGAACGCAAAAAAGGTCGGATTATCCGAAAAAAGTCAATATTTATTACATATTATATAAACAGATTTTTTTAAAGTGAAATAAGTGATATATAAACTTTTAAAAGTCTATATAATAAAGTCTATATATAAACTTTGCAACTACAGTAGAACTTCTGTTAACCGGCCTATATCGTAGTGTACTGGTTGGATGAGAGTTTCCGAAAATAAATTGTAATTGAAACACCAAAGCGGCGGCGAGTCAAACGACTTTGTCGATAGAGGTATCCCATTGTCGGCGGCGTAAAAACTCCGCAGCACCAAAGCAGCGGCGAGTCAAACGACTTTGTCGATAGCGGTATCCCATTGTCGGCGGCATAAAAACACTGCGGCATTGGCACCCGTCGGTATAGCAGACATACAAAGGCAACATCGTTTGATGGGCCGCTTTTTTTCCACGAATCAATTTAGTATACATTATGGAAAATATAACATTTCTTTTCAGTTTTCTTCTTGTCTTTGACTGGTTATGATCTACGTACAGTATATACAGTAAATAAAAATTAGCGAGTTACGAAAACGGGAATACGGAAGCGTGTGTTGGTTTCGTTTTAGACGCGGTTAAATGTGTCAAAAGACTTGACAGAGGGGAATCTGTAAAAAAGCTTTGTAGTGTTTAATTTTTCACGAGAGATGACACAGCACTGATGCGGAAAAGCGATAGCGATTACAAACCGATAGCGATAACAAACCGGAAAGATTGGCGCCCGCCAGGCGTGAGACATTCCACAAGTCTGCAAGTCGGCAGAATAATATCAATTGCCAAGAGCTCGAGCACGGTCGGACTAACCGAGGTGACGGACCATCCGAGGGCGGATTAGAGGGGTTCTACTGCATCTAAGTTTTGTCTAATATCTGAGCAAAATAAGTGTTTAGCATTCAACAAATGGTAAATGTTTCCATCAGTACAAAGTTAAAGTATTCACATCACCATAGCAACCGCAACAATGGCATCTATTACCAGGTATTTTGAATTTCCCAGTGTTTTTCTACAAATATGAAGTAGTTATATGTGCTTAATAGAAGTTTAATGTTAAAAACCCGTAAAGTTTTCCTAAATCATTCTGTATTTAGCGTGTTTAAAAAGAAGTCATGAAAATAATAGTGTGGAGTGCAAATAATTTTTTCTTCAGAATAATTTATCATCCAACTCAACACTGTCTATGTAAATCACGTGTGACCTTGTAAAAGTCATGTGGTGATTTGGCCGGACGCCAATCTGTTAAGCCAGGTCCAGTTTATGATTAGTCAAAAATTCATTTCACTGACACTTCATTAATTATTCCGGCAAGTCATTTGTTTTATATTTAATATACTACTCGGGGAATTAATATAATTTTGATGTAACGATGCTTCCTTGATTTTCTTTCCTTGTTTAAAAGGTGAAAAACCACTTGATGAAGAAACACCGACGCCTTTAGGACAAATTACCACCTCACAATTTATAGTTCACAAAAATATTATTACAAATTTTGGCTTACAATAATTACTTTGGCTAACATAGATCCAAAATATATATAATACAAAAATATACAGAAGACTTGAAATATACCGTTTGGTTGGAGCACAAACCAGATGAAATTGCGTTTCATTGTCATATTTGAAAAATCGTATTTTTTATGGATTACCATTAGGTGTTACTTCATCTTACAATAGAATAGACCTAACCCATTTGTACACCTTTAAAATGTGTACATAATGATGTCCGTCTCTTCCGGACGATACAAGTTAAGTGAGTTTTACGTAAAAACAGAATTGTTAAAATTATAACCTCAAAATTATTACAATCTGCGATAATAGCTCTAGTAGTCAGTATAAATAAAAACACCATAATCAGTGTAGTACTTGTAAGAAGCTGAAAATTCAAATCAGTACAATCTTTTGGCTTATTTCTACATAGCATCAATGTTTTTACGAAAAAATGCGTTTTTAGGTTATGTTTACTTTGAGTCTATGTAACAACTAACTGAATAGACCAATCAACTTCAAACCCATCATATTTTATTTCTAATTTATAAATGTGAACAAATTTGATTGCTATAATTAAAAATAACATTCAAGTCTGTACGATCTTTTGGCTTATGTCTACATAGCATCAAAGTTTTTACGAAAAAATGCGTTTTTAGGTTATGTTTACTTTGAGTTTATGTAACAACTAGCTGAATAGACCAATCAACTTCAAACCCATCATATTTTATTTGTAATTTAACAGTGAACAAATTTGATTGCTATAATTAAAAATAAAATTCAAGTCTGTACGATCTTTTGGCTATTATACGCGGCTTCAAATTTGTTTCGTAAAATGCGTTTTTTACGTTATGTTTGTGAACTTCTACAAGAAACATCTTTTCCCAAAGTTTAATTAAAATACGTCAATAATTTCTACACCTATAGATTGGTTTAACCGGTCAAAGTGTAAGCTTTGAGGTTATGTAACAACTCGCATAATAAACCAATAATCAGCAAACCCATCATTTTTCTCTTGTAACGTTTTTTTTTAATAGGAACTATACAAACTGAAATATCTTTAAAAAATTAAATAGTATCAACTTTAATTTTGAAAGGCCTTCAAATAGAGACAAATTTTGTGCGTTTAAAAATGTCCCTAAGAACCGGCCTAATCAATAAAATCCTCTCTAATTTTCATTACTTTTGAGACCAATGGTTCTTGGTGGAATTCCATGTTTAAAAATAATAAAACACAATTTTTTATTTTGTACTATCCACAAAATAAAAAATTGTGTTTTATTATCTTTAAAATCCTCTCTCCACATCAGACCATAGCTATTTTGTTTCTCATTTTGCTGCACTATAGGCAGATAATTATTAAGAAGTTATGTACTAGCCACATCGAGTATTTTCTATTGATTATTGTTTTCTAATTTAAACCTGGTCTTTCAAAAGTAAGTTAAATCCTTAAACGGTTGTGGTTTCGTTATTTGTTGTCCAATCCACAAGAAAAACTCTTTATTGTATGCAGATATAATTGGGATTTATTAAAACATCAGCTGTTATTTTCATTGCTATTTATTGGTTGTCATAGCAACGAGTTTCTCATTGTTGACTTTTAAACACAGGAATCTAGTAGGTGGTAAACTTGTAGTAGTTTACAATATTATTTAGTTGACTTTTTTATTCCATCGCGATTTACAAAAAACACATGTCATTGATTTACTGACATTATGAATGCGAATTGAGTTTATCTGCTGGGTTAAGAAAGTTTCGTACTCGTAACAGTTTGAGAGACAGTGTAGTCGCGTATAAGAAGATTGTTAGTAAGTTTGAAACTACAGAAATTTGGAGACATCAAAAGGCCCATAAGGGAAGGTCTGTTGAAGAACTGAAAGAAGCAATGATTCAAAATGTAGCCGAGATAAATGTCAATACGTTAAGAAATGTTTCACATAGCTTTAAAGGAAAGATTACTGATTCTCCAGGAATAAAATGGCCGCCACTTGGAAACATCCGTCTAAATTTTAAGTTTTTTTTATTAAATACCGTTTAATTCCAAAGGAATTTATATACTTTATTTTCTTCTATGTTAAAAAAAACAAACGGTCAATTTAAGTTTTAATTTACTTTTGGAAGACCAGGTAGTTCACTTTAAACCTTAGACTTAGAAAGTTATCCCATTAAATTTTATCAGTTCAGTTCAATTTGTACTTAAGATAAAATTCCCTCTTATCATGGTATCGTCTGATACTTGTTGTCAAGAGAAGAGATTTTTATATCGTGAACCAGGTGTGTACATTGCATGATAAGAAGTGAGATGCCATACTGTCTGACGAGATTTTAATTTGGCCTTCGAAATATTTTAATAAGGACTGTGAGACAAAGCAATTGAAAATAAAACGACAGTATGTGAACGAATTTGTTCTTGGTATTAACCGTTCGGAAAACATTAGACAGGGAGTTTACGTAGCCACGAACTTAATTTTGTTTGATCACTATGGAATATATTGTTGATATATCCGTTTTGGATATCCGGGTAATTTTTGTAATTACAAAATTATTGACTGTATATCCGTCATCGGCGGTTTTCAAATGTCCTTGATCTCAATTGCAAGAATGATTAGTTCTGGATATTAGGTAACACTTTATAAGAAATTTGTTCTTTCATTTTAAGATAATATAAAATAAGTTAAACTTGATCTAGACAGTTTTGCTAACGGTCATCATAACCTTAAATAAAAGATAAATTATAAAATACTCTGATAGTGTCACGGTCAAGAGATCTAATGGGAAAGAGAGGAATCTAACCTAAGAAAGATGTCGATCCAGCTAGGTAACTTCTATAATTGAGTCCCCAATCAACACTTCTAAGTATCAGTACTCTGGGGAATAGTGTTGTCCAAATTTGGAGTCTGTTTCATATTTTGTACTCAATATTTATTGTCAAATTATATTTTTCTGACTGTTTTTGATGTCTTATACCTTTATTGACTCATATCGGAGAGGGGAAATTACTTTTACCAGGATCATATCGTATTAAGTACCTCAATGGAAATAACAGAGGTGAGGAGAGGGGGTAACTTTATTTATTTTACAAGTCGCGTTTCTTGATGGTGGTGAGGAACAGTAATGGAAACCGCCAAATTACTGATTGAGTCTATCATTCTTTTATTTATACCAACACTCATCGCCATTCTCAGACGTGTATTATATGTCGGGATCAACTTCATAGTTTCGTTTGTTTTAAGTGTTTTTTTTTTTAAATGGAAGAACTTTTGATTTTATCCGAGTTATAAGTACGTGAATATCTTGAGTACCGTCAAAATCAAATGTTGAAAATTTTCAAATTAGGGACCGTGCCACTTATTAAGCTATTTTAACTAAAATCTAATTATTGTATTTTTATTTACAGTTCAATAATTACAGAAATTTCGGTTGAAAACCAAGATAAATGTAGTTCAGGCTTACTATACAAGACGTCATGATTCAATTATGTTAATGGGGGAGCCAATAGACAGCCTGACCTTGAAGAAACCAATAGGTACCGTGCGGGTTGCCAACTCGACTCCCCGCTATTAGAGCTCTTGGAACTGTAATTCTTCTAGAGTTACATTCATAGGCGCTCTCAAAAATCATAGATATTTGCATTGCATCACAGTTGCAAGGAGCATACATCCGTAGTTGTTTCTTTCCTTGTGAACAAATCATCAGAAATTTCTCAATAAAAATAATATTTTTCCTACTAATTAAATAAATGTAATAGAAATCATTACTTGTAAATTGAAAAAAAAACTTTAATTAAAAACTAATCTTTATCTTTATATTGGGTTATTAGTTTTACACGGGATAAAACTATTATAGTTAAAAGCAAAAAATGTTTAAAAAATAAATATGTCATTATCGCTGACATAATGTTAATATCAGTTAGACTAAACGTGTTTAAATTATTAAGATAAAAAACTACGCAAACATAATAAAACTACTTTTTTCGCAACTCTATTGGCATTGCATGGCGTAGGTAGCCCTCGTGCAGGGAGCTGTTCGCATTGACACCCTAACCTAACCTAACCTAACCTAATCATAATCATGCTCTCCTATTGGCTATTACCCAACGGACATGGTTCGTGGCGCATAGTATAATGTTCCCGTATTTCCAGTAAAAATGTTTAAATACTAGAAAGTTACGCCAAATATTTAACCTTCAAATTAATAGGCGAACAGCAAACTTAATAAAAATCGGTTGAATTAAGAAAACCACTATTTTTTATATTAATTTTATGTTTGTATTCTTTACGACCCAAATGTATTTTATTAATTTTAATTTTTTGCTCAAAGTTAGGTTTGTATGTAGGTCTTAGTTTTTTAATTTTTGCAAAATTGTTTGAGAGTTTTGGAAATATGTTCTCCGTTGGAAGAATTATGGAAAACAAGATATTATGAAAATCGGTATCTCTATTTGTGCTATAGAGACTAATCATATGAACGTTCGGACATAAGTTTAATTTGAAGCGGTGTGAAATGAAAAGTGATTATGACTAAATTTTGACTGTCATTTAAATTACAAACTCTAAAATTGTGAAATTTCAACATAGTGTACTGAGGCGAATCGCTTCCACGTTGGTGTTCAACTAAAACTACATATAATCTGCGAATAAATTTTAATAATTCTTTCCATTTTAAATAACGTTTAATTATATACCAACTTTAATAGGAGATGATGAAATCGATTGTATAAATTTGGCAACTACTGCAACGATGTCATTTCCAATTAGAGGTGAATCATATACCAACTTTCGTCACTGATAAAATTCTGATTTTCATTATCGTCCAGACAAATTTAACTTGGGAACTACTGAATCAATTTGAATGACGTAAAGAATAAAACATAACCAATAAGAAAGAAAACTGCATGAAATCGAATCGGCAGATTCCGTGTTTATAAACTGTACAAATTTATGTGATTCTAGTAATATATTTATTTTCGAGCCCCAGTTTGAGGTTGCTGAATATTAAATTTGTATTTCCTTTTTCATAATAACTGTTAACTAGCCTCTATACTCTCAAATTATAAAAAACTAAACAGTTGTATTATTTGATTAAAAAATTCACCTATCTTCATTTAAAAATACAACTTCTCTATAACTCGGGTTAGTGGTACATTGGTTAAATAAAATATATAATACACAATAAGTATTATCTTATACATAAAATATTGAAATTAGTGAAGAAAAGAAAGCAGTCTTTTGTTTAAAATGTATCTTTGTAAATAACCTCTCATATATCTGTATATCGTAAGTAGAAAGATATTGCATTGTATTGTATATAGAGATTTCTTCCTGACGATTCTTAACTGTTTCGAAAAGCCATTTAACCACTTCCTTGTGTCGATCACAAACTTAGACAATAGAAAATATAACCTACTAGGTTCTATATTTTCAGAGCCAATAATAAAACACAAGTTTATGACGGCTTTGTTTGTAAAGAAATGCAATTTGATAAACAAACAAATTTTTGTTTTCCAACAGCCTGTTTATGTTGTCCAAAGATAACATTTTGGTATGCATAACAAAAACAATAACATCTTGGACCCCGGCCAATGTTAGCATAAACATACTGAGTCATCAAATATCATTTCACATTCGCTGAACACCTGTGAATCATCAAAATGAACATGCATGCACATAAACTTAAAATGTGGTGTCAGTAAAACTATTTATGCATGGAATTATTTTACGTACCTAGTATAAGGTAAGTTTGATAACCGTCAACAATTTCGAACTGCGCTTTTTGGGATTGAAGTTTCATGGCCTCAGGAAACCGAAAAAATGGTTTCTGATATATATACCGTCCGTTCATCGTTGTTACGTTATGTCAGTCCGAGTGAAGGGACAATCAACAGACACCAGGGTGATCTGACTGTGCTCGAGAGACAACCAACAGACGACAGTTAGGAGGTTGGAATGTATAGCTGAAGCGACAACCAACAACCACCAGGGTGACCTGACTGTGCTCGAGAGACAACCAACAGACGACAGTTAGGGGGTTGGAATGTATAGCTGAAGCGACAACCAACAAACACCAGGGTGACCTGACTGTGCTGGAGGGACAACCAACAGACGACAGTTAGGGGTTAGAATGTATAGCTGAAGCGACAACCAACAAACACCATGGTGACCTGACTGTGCTCGAGAGACAACCAACAGACGACAGTTAGGGGGTTGGAATGTATAGCTGAAACGACAACCAACAAACACCAGGGTGACCTGACTGTGCTCGAGAGACAACCAACAGACGACAGTTAGGGGGTTGGAATGTATAGCTGAAACGACAACCAACAAACACCTGGGTGACCTGACTGTGCTGGAGGGACAAACAACAGACACGATCAGAGGAAAGATGTTGATGCTGAAGCGACAACCAACAAACACCTGGGTGACCTGACTGTGCCGGAGGGACAACCAACAGACACGATCAGAGGAAAGATGTTGATGCTGAAGCGACAACCAACAAACACCTGTGTGACCTGACTGTGCTGGAGGGACAACCAACAGACCACAGTTAGGGGGTTGGAACGTATAGCTGAAGGGACAACCAAGACTATAAGCACTAATGGTGCAGGAGAAACCTAGTGATAAAGGGACAACCAACAGACACGATCAGAGGAAAGATGTTGATGCTAAAGGAACAACCAACAAACACCTGGGTGACCTGACTGTGCTGGAGGGACAACCAACAGACCACAGTTAGGGGGTTGGAACTTATAGCTGAAGGGACAACCAACAAACACCAGGGTGACCTGACTGTACTGGTGGGACAACCAACAGACACGATCAGAGGAAAGATGTTGATGCTGAAGCGACAACCAACAAACACCTGGGTGACCTGACTGTGCTGGAGGGACAACCAACAGACCACAGTTAGGGGGTTGGAACGTATAGCTGAAGGGACAACCAAGACTATAAGCACTAATGGTGCAGGAGAAACCTAGTGATAAAGGGACAACCAATAGACACGATCAGAGGAAAGATGTTGATGTTAAAGGAACAACCAACAAACACCAGGGTGACCTGACTGTGCTGGAGGGACAACCAACAGACCACAGTTAGGGGGTTGGAACGTATAGCTGAAGGGACAACCAAGACTATAAGCACTAATGGTGCAGGAGAAACCTAGTGATAAAGGGACAACCAACAGACACGATCAGAGGAAAGATGTTGATGCTGAAGGGACAACCAACAAACACCAGGGTGACCTGACTGTGCTGGAGGAACAACCAACAAACACCAGGGTGACCTGACTGTGCTGGAGGGACAACCAACAGACCACAGTTAGGGGGTTGGAACGTATAGCTGAAGGGACAACCAAGACTATAAGCACTAATGGTGCAGGAGAAACCTAGTGATAAAGGGACAACCAACAGACACGATCAGAGGAAAGATGTTGATGCTGAAGGGACAACCAACAAACACCAGGGTGACCTGACTGTGCTGGAGGGACAACCAACAGACCACAGTTAGGGGGTTGGAACGTATAGCTGAAGGGACAACCAAGACTATAAGCACTAATGGTGCAGGAGAAACCTAGTGATAAAGGGACAACCAACAGACACGATCAGAGGAAAGATGTTGATGCTAAAGGAACAACCAACAAACACCAGGGTGACCTGACTGTGCTGGAGGGACAACCAACAGACCACAGTTAGGGGGTTGGAACGTATAGCTGAAGGGACAACCAAGACTATAAGCACTAATGGTGCAGGAGAAACCTAGTGATAAAGGGACAACCAACAGACACGATCAGAGGAAAGATGTTGATGCTAAAGGAACAACCAACAAACACCAGGGTGACCTGACTGTGCTGGAGGGACAACCAACAGACCACAGTTAGGGGGTTGGAACGTATAGCTGAAGGGACAATCAAGACTATAAGCACTAATGGTGCAGGAGAAACCTAGTGATAAAGGCACAACCAACAGACACGATCAGAGGAAAGATGTTGATGCTGAAGGGACAACCAACAAACACCAGGGTGACCTGACACCAAGAAATATGTTTTAAATTTTTGTCAATAACTCCTTTCATTTACAGAAAAAATAAAAACTCATTTTATTTGTATTTGTATTGTTAAAAGAGGAAACTTTTTGTCTCTTGGAATTTTTTTGTTAAATTATTTTCAAGAGATTCAAACATTATATTTTTTTAACTGCCGCCATTTTGAAAATAATACAAATACGGTCTATATTTTTTGTACACTTGTAAAACATTACGTAAGAAATGTGTATCATAAATCTAAACTTAATATCCTAACTACTTCAAAAGCTATAATTTTTTTTGTCAAAATAAAAAATGGTGGATTGCCTGAAAACGAAGCGGTTTCGGGCACATGTTTACAGGAACTTTTTTCTTTATTTCTATGTAAGGAATTCGCTCCCGAAGCTTGTCAAAGTATTTCAGAAACACCCTGTATATATATATATATATATATATCATTAGATAATATCCACGATTTATTTGTGTTTTTTTATAAATTTCTATATTTATATTACGTCAGTTTTCATTACATTTCGATGGGGTATGATTGTACCTCAAGGTAATTGTCATCCTGAACTTGACTAACAGAACTTGACGGAACAGTGTCGCGTTTCCTTGATATCCACCAATGCTTCCTTTATAATACCTAACTGACACGTGGTTGCGATTGCATACCAGGAAAGTAACATATCCAAAGTGTAAATGGTGATAATTAACCAAATGGAAGTGTGGTTTTGGTTCGCTTTCTACCTTGACTAATGATTTTATCAATTTAGATAACTAAAAAAACTAACCATTAAAGTCACGTTTGTTAGTGATAATTACATACATAAGTTGGCCATGCAGTGACGTTATGCGATTATCTATGACTTAATTGATAAAATGTTTATTTAAACGTCTGACTCATGTTTTATTTACGCCAGGGCATGTATTCTGTGCCGTCGCGCGTCGTCAAGACGTTTTATTGGTGCAGAGTGCAAGTAAACAGACTGCATGGGTTTTGTATGGCTTATATGACGTCATATTATCCGACCTTGATAACATAGTGATAGATTGTAAACAGCTTTGTCGATTCATTGTTTTGTTTATTTTGAAAATAATTTAGTATAAACGTTTGTTAAACACTCAAATTAGATAAAAACTCCGGGAGGTTTAAAACAACTGATATTGTTTGTTTGTACTGTTGAAAGACCTGTACTTTTTTTGTTGGGTAATTAAATATTATTTTGCTGAGAAATTACATAAAACGTAAATAAACTTATAGTGAAACGTTAAGAAAATCAAAATAATTCGTTTAAAATAACTGTTGGAAATGTCCTCCTTTTCTATTCAAATATAACTCCATCCGTCGCGTCATGTTTTCAGGTGTTCAAGTTTTGGGATAATCTGAATACACTCTGTCCTTTAAAAAAAACCCCTAAAGTCGGATGAGCTGAGTGGCTGCGAATATTTGCTGTCTCTAAAGAAACTGATAATTAAAGCTCCGGATATGTGGTAAATTCCACCACCATGCTGGAACTCTTGCGTGATCTCAATGTCATCAAAGTATTCCAGGAAGACCCGTTGATAAACCTGTTAGCATTTTCATAACAACAATCCTTGTGTCAGATATCGGATACCAAACACCAATCTTGATGGAATACAATGGAGTGATCATATGTTTTTGACCGTCCAGTGTAGAGTTTTGTCAATTTACATCACCAGACCACGCCTGTAAATAATGTGAGAATGAATGTCCGACCTTAACCTTTGATGATCCAGGAACAGTGGCAGTAACGAACTCTTTTCCTGGCTCCTTTAACTGTTAGAATGAACCATGTACGAACATGTCCCAAATTTTTTAGAGTAGCGACAAGAGTTGCTGTTTGTTTTTGTGGATAAACAGAATAAACCATTTTGAACATCATCCACAAGCTCTTAGCGCATGTCATTTTCCCACTTTAACTGAGGAAGCTTCCTGTTGTTTCCTTGTGAATTTTCTGAACACAAAACTCAATCCTAAAGTATCTTTGCGTACCAATTAACGAGTTTCTAGGTTTTCACGATATAAGCATGCTGAACGCTTACCAACTAACCACCATTACAAAGCTGTTTTAACAAATAACACATCACCATGGTAACCGCAACAATTACATTGATTACCAGCTGTTTTGAATCTCGAGGTTTTCTATAGATTTCGTACAGTTATTTGTGCCTTTAATAAATGTTTAATGTTAAATTAAAATAGTAGAGGTTTTCTGGATCACCCTGTATAAGAGACATTACAAAGAAGAGTACTTTGAAAGGGATGACGTTGCTGTTGTATTAAATAGCTACTTTCCAGATGGATTTTTTATATTTTAAGTTGCAATGGCTGTAGTTTTCTTATAGAAGTGTTTTTTTTGCCGAAATTAAAGTTTTGAATTTAGGTGAAAACATTAATCAACACAAGTAGCTGATCACCACAATGTTTGTCAGAGATGTAAACGTTTAGTAACAGGAAGTAATAAACTAAAATTATTTGTTATAAATTACGACTAGAAACTATCTGTTTGATTTTTTTTTAAATCTCCCAAATCATGTTGCTATTTAAAACTATAAAATATTTAGAATGGGCTTAGTGACATTGGTAGGGATGTGATTGAGAAGGTCAGCGTATCCAGTTACAGATAACTGTCCCTTATCTGTACTTTCTTATCTTTTATCTTATATTTTCTACTGTTTCATATTAATTAATTTTTGCAACAAGGCCAAATGTTAGATTTCCTCGGCACATTATAGACTTGTTTTAATCTAATTGATTGAACTTGAAGTAGGCTAGTAAATTATTCCTGGTCTATCTATTTCTTTGTTACGTGTAATAAACACGACTTGTACTATATAACCGGTGGAGATAACTCTGTTTCAATATTTCGTTACAAACAAAACCTAGCTTCGTAGTGCATAACTAAACTTTCAAATAAACTATGCAAAAATATTGCACTAACTTTCTAACGCGTTCATCCACAAAACTAGGTTTTATAACAATCATATTTGCCACTACCTTAACATGTCTCCCTCAAATACACGCAAGTAAATAGAATATAAACAAAAAGTAAGGGCTTAAAATGAAGGTAATTAAATGATATAAATTACGTTTTTTATATTTTCTATATGACGTATTAACAAAATGGTTAAAATCAAACATGAAGAATAGAAGGGGAGGGGGTAATTTCAGTGCAACATTTATTACACTACTAACTGATGGCCACAGTTTCACCTGGGGATAGTTTTATAAAGAAATAATTTTTTTTTAGCCCAACCCTAATGGTGGTGCTGTGGAAATAAATTATGCAAAAATACAGCAACACCAATTTTGATCAAAATCGGCCTATAATTAACAAAGATTTCTTAACAGAGATCTGATAGGATAGAAATAGAAGGATATAACACAAGACAAAATAAAGAAAGATGTAGAATCCAGCTATGATCCGTCGGTATTGCCACACCCGTTCACACTATAGTGAGCCCTTAAAGGTTCGAACATACTAATAACGTCAGTGTCGGAAAAGAACAAGAGTTGGTCAAGAGAGACCCGGTAACTAAATACTACATGAATTGGTGTAGATCCAGCTATGATCTGTCGGTATTGCCACACCCGTTCACACTATAGTGAGCCCTTGAAGGTTGGAACATTCTAATAACGCCAGTGTCGGAAAAGAACAAGAGTTGGTCAAGAGAGACCTGATAACAAAATACTACATGAATTGGTGTAGATTCAGCTATGATCCGTCGGTATTGCCACACCCGTTCACACTATAGTGAGCCCTTGAAGGTTGGAACATTCTAATAACGTTAGTGTCGAAAAAGAACAAGAGTTGGTCAAGAGAGAGACCTGATAGGAAAGATTAACAAGAAAAAAGTATAGATGCATCTAGGGCTTCCCCCGTACTCACACTAGTAAGCCTCTGAGGATAATATGTTAAACGACAAAGACACAAAATTTCAATTTTAGTAACCAAAAGTGTATCGAAATCAGAATAATTATAGTCCAGACTTATATTTTTCACTTCACAGTTTAGGGTTAGTATTGAAAGTAATACGTGCTTATAAAGCAAACAGAATCAATGCACTTTCAATACAACTAATAATTTATATCTAATACTTATACAATTGAAGCTTATATTTTTTTATGAAACATGCTTTATCAATATAAAAGAGTGAGACGTTTGTAATCATTCAATATATTGTTTTGTTCATGATTACATAATTTTCTCAATACTATGGAATTGTGATAATATAAAAACATGAGTACTTGATATTCCACTGGACATTATGAAAGTGTGGTTATCATCATACAAGGTAAACCCAATTAAGATACGTTAATATTAAATGAGTATTTTTCTGTAACAAACTTCCGTTTAAAATAGACTAGCCTTAATAGAATCAATTTAATTTTCAGAATCAGGTCAAGCAACATACGATCATGGTCCTTACTTTGTATAATGCCGGTTTAATAATTATATATTATAAAATGTAGGCCATTGGAATTTTAAATTAAATGCCTTTCGTTTATGAAAAGTTGTGTTCCCCATTAAAATGTCATCGAAACCAGTCTGGTTAATTATTTTGCAAAGGCCTTCATCTCCCAGTACGAAGGCGGAACAGGTGTAATTATTGGTGGAGTTATTTAACGGAAAGAAATTATTCGATCTGACAGCAGACATTATCTTTACATTTTGTTTCTGATATATCCTTCAGGGTGTTACTTATAGTGAGGTAAGTCGTGGCAATTTTAGGGATGTACGTCAGAGTCAGGGTCGGAAAAGCACAAGCGATGGTCAAGAGAGACCGGATAGGAAATAGTTTTGGATCCCCCTTTTTCATCTTTCCTATCTAGACTCCCTAAATCAACGCTTGAGCTCTTCCGACTCTGACACTATTTTTAATTACGAAAATTGACAACTCCGCACGCATCAGAGAAAAAAATATTATTGAAAAATCGAATAAAACATGTCACAGAACCTTACCTGCATTCGTTTTTGAGAAATTTGAGGTAGAACTCAATAACTTGGGATAAGACCCTTGCTTTTTTATGTTTGACATACAGAAACTTTCTTCAATGAGTAATGAACATGTAAAACGTGTAGAGAATTACATTCTGTTTTAAAGTCTACTTTTTGAGTGTTATGATAAAAAAAATATTGCTTTTTACCATGAGTTATTGATACTATAATATAGTAGGCCTATAATAATACCAAATTTAAACAGCCTAAATTAAATTAATTTAAATAAATAATATTAATTCATTATTATTTTAAATTGGTACACAGCTGTTCTGTATTATAGTGGAATAGAAATTATTTTATACGTTTCAGAAATTTGATTAACTACGCTTCCAAGAGGAATATATGTATATCTTAAATAGAAACTGGCAACAAGATAGTTGATCAAACAAAGCCTAAATAGTTGAGATAAGATGTCAGTTGATATTGAATGACTGGATTAAATGACAAATTGCCCTATTATATATAGTACAGATAAGGAATTAAATAGAAACAACCGACTTTGCGTAATTAATGTTGCGTTAAGGCATGCAATGAAGATAACAAAAGAGGCTTTCACTGTCGGTAGACTTCATTCAAAGTATAATTAAAACCAATTTAATATTTGTACTATACGTCGTTGTTTGATTGCTTTTATAGCTTTCGTAAAATAAAATTAGTGCTATTCCGTTCACTTTAATGGAAATTCTAATCTCTAAACGCTAAAATACCCAACGACTTGCTTATTTCAATATTTTTGAGGAAATGCTTTCACTTTTCAGGGCGAATTTAGAACATTTTTAACGCCTGTCATTTTGAAAATAATACAAATAATGGTTTTTTTTTGCACACTTGTAAAATATTACATAGAAAAAGTGTATGTCTAATCTGAACTCAGTATCTTATTTATTTAAAAACTATAATGTATTTTGTGAAAATACAAAATGGGGGATTGTCTGAAATCGAAGCTGTTTCAGATACATGTCAATTGGAAGTATATTAAAAAATCATTACTCGCTACGCTCGTGTCTATCGTTCCTAGAGCGCCTCAATAAACTTGTAGGCTACATGTAAAGGAGCTTCCATTCGCTACGCTCGTGTTAGATACTCGGCCCTGTCAGATTTTTAAACTATACGAATCATATTTTTGGGAGGTCAATATTCGAGATTACATTTTTGATAATATTTTAACTTTTTGTCGTCGTTTAAAGATAAGCTTATGGTAAATACTTACATCCTGTATCGAAGTAACATAAAAAATGTGGTTACAATCTTGTTGAGCACTGTGGTGAAATTCACATTATTTTGTATTGCTAAGTTATAAAGACTTTTGTAAGGAGTAGGCCACCTGTTCTCATTAGCTTTGTTAGAGGTACAGTTATCTTTCACTCCACTCCATAGGTCAAAGGCATATAACAATTACTTGACAAAGGGCCAGCCCAAGCCTCTATCTTACTGGTCAACTGATCTGTGAAGTGGGAGGGATTTTAGCTTGCACTCAGGTTATCATAGTTTTAGGTTTAATTTTATTTCATTAGTAGATACGTAAGTTTAGATTTAGTTTATAAGCAAGCTGATGATGATAACCATGTTATCGAAATGTACACCAGAGCATTTAGTGGAAATAATTAATAAAGAGCAATTAATCAGATAATTGTGTTTTATTTTAAAGTTTCTAGTGATTGTGGTTAGGGGCAAATTCGAATCATTATTATAAAATGTGAACAAAAAACTGTATTGAATTGCAGCTATTGTGACGTTTTCTAATTGGATTTTTCTGAATTTTAATAGGGTTTTATATGAAAGCAATATATACCAAATACCTTGTTGCTATCTTATAATTTTATTTGGCTCTCGCATTTATGCGCAGATGACAACGGAATGTCGAAAATCATTTTTTCGGTTTCCTGATTCCATTAAACAAAAACGAAGTTTGAAAATTGTTACTATTATCAAATTCACTCTATTCTTGGGAAATAATAAACAATTTGCAGATATACCACTTACCAATCTTTATTTAATATTAAACAACAATATTGGATCTATTACTTCATCAACATTCAAACAAAAATAGAAATATGCCGGTTGGAATGTTTAGTGTCCACTTGTATACAAATAAATATTTAAACCTTCAAGGTACATCTGTACTTGCTTCGCTCTGATGGCGATCCAGATTCATTTCCTTAATCACTCTCGAACTGTTATCTTCTTTTACTTCCGACTTGCCCACTGTTCTGATTCACGTAATTCACCAACATTCTTATAAGTGAGCTTTTTTTTAGCAAGGCATTTACGTGTTTTAGTTTCTTTATCGATAATCCAATGAATGATGTTATTAGCTGTTGACAAAATTACGTTTAATCGAGTTCTCACGGGATAGATTTTACATACAGTCTATTTTGAGTTAATTCAGTCTTTAGGACTTTAAAAAATCGCGAACATAATTGGACGGTTTTTAAAGTAAATTGGTGCAATTGTGGGGATAAATTTTTGTACTTACTTCATGTAGAGTGAAGATGTATACACTTTTATATAACAGCTTGGGTTTTTTTTTTTCATCGGGCGATGTGTGGTCAGCATATCGGATTCCCGTAGTTGTAATTCAAGTTGCCGAATATCGCTGCTCATCACTCCCCACTTTACTCACAATGGTGGGTCAACACCTCCACAGACAACGAACTCGGAACCTCTTGGGTACAAGCTGTGAGCTCTAGCCAACCGTACAGATGTTTGGCGTATTTTTTTCAGTTATTTTATCACATATTTTCGTGATATGTGAAAATATCAAAATTTAGTTTTTTGGGGAAATTTTCCTTTTTTACTGTCTTCCGTGTCAAAAAATGTTTTTAGAACGAGATATATGTGTGTCGTCTAAGCAGTTCTTAGCTGACCAAACGATTGCCCTATATTTAATCAAATATCCTATAAAGGTATATTTTGACCATATCTCTAGATATTCCTAATAATTTATTATTTTTTTGATGACTCGATAGGTATAAGACCAAATCTCAAAATAACGATTGTCTCAAAATCAGTTTTACAATTTTTGATCAAATTTTCTTGTAATAGCCTATAAGAACCCAATAAAAAGTATTGGTTGCCACTTGACCGAAAATGCCAGTTTGTTAAAACCCTTGGGCCAAAAATAATCCCAATCAAAAGAAAATCCTTGATTGATTAGAAAAGGAAGAACTTTTTTCCTGACGTCAAAGACCTTTAATTAGAAAAAATATTATTTTACTTAGGGAGATGGGTTAAAAGTTATTGCAATGTTTTTGTACGTTTATTTTAATCATATAACAAACAGTCATTTTCTAATACGCCTCCTGTTTGATAGAATACTTAAGATATATTTTATAATTTACTTTAGTCATGGATTAATATTAGAACACAAACCGTAGGGTATATCCCCGTTTAAAAATACATTCTACAGTTTTGTACGAATTAAAAACAAAGCGAACCCCCCTGAATTAATGATGACACAATTTAAATGTTGTTTAATGGGATGTAAACAGTGTGCTCTGTAGTGTGTTGAGTGAAAGATGGAATTGTGTATTGATCAGTTTACATTGCATTACTATGAACATTCAAATGCCTTTGTTAGATGGTAACATGTTTGTTTTGATGTAGTGGTTGATGTATTGTATTTTGCATGTCTTTAAGTACCAAACCTTTTAATGAACTTTACTTTACAAAATCAGAAAAAAAGTAAAATATTTCGGCCTTTTAGGATAAAGCCGTTTGTAGGCTATTTGTTAACAATATTTTGGTTTTGTTAGGAAATGTATTTTTAGGATATATCCTCTGAATATATAGTTTCTGGACCACAAATAAACGTAATAAAGATAATAGTTTTATATAGAAGATTAATATAAAAATCTTCAGAAACATTAATCTGGCATATATAGCATGGTCAATGTTTGTTAATTGACTAGTAGCGGACTGACCTTTTTCTATCACAACGTCGATGGATAATAGTTACGAGTAGAAAAATCCCCCCCCCCCCCATGGACGTAAATGGATGCATTGAAACATTAACCCGCATACATAACATGATCAATGTTTGTAAACTGACTAGTAGCGGACTGACCATTTTCTATCACTACGTCGATGGATAATAGTTATGAGTAGAAAGATCTCCATATGTACGTAAAAGGATGCATTGAAACATTAACCCGCATACATAACATGGTTAATGTTTGTAAACTGACTAGTAGCGGACTGACCATTTTCTATCACTACGTCGATGGATAATAGTTACGAGTAGAAAAATCTCCGCATGTACGTAAAAGGATGCATTGAAACATTAACCTGACATACTATTACATAACATGGCAAATGTTTGTAAACTGACTAGTAGCGGACTGACCATTTTCTATCACTACGTTGATGGATAATAGTTACGAGTAGAAAAATCCCCACATGGACTTAAAAGGATATATTGAAATATTAACCCGCATACATAACGTGGTCAATGTTTGTAAACTGACGAGTGGAAAACTTCACTCATTGTTCATTACAATTGCATAGAAACATTTACCCCTATACTTAACACTGCCAACTAATGTTTTCAAACCGGCTAATAGTGGACTGACCATTTCCTTTCATTACGTTGTTGGGCAATAGAGTTGCGTGTAGAAATACTCACTCATTGTTCATTAGGATTGCATTGAAACATTACTTAACACTGCCAACTAATGTTTTCAAACAGGCTAATAGTGGACTGACCATTTCCTTTCATTACGTTGTCGGGCAATAGAGTTGCGAGTAGAAATACTCACTCATTGTTCATTAGGATTGCGTTGAAACATTTACTCCCATACTTAACACTGCCAACTAATGTTTTCAAACAGGCTAATAGTGGACTGACCATTTCCTTTCATTACGTTGTTGGGCAATAGAGTTGTGAGTAGAAATAGTCACTCATTGTTCATTAGGATTGCGTTGAAACATTTACCCCCATACTTAACACTGCCAACTAATGTTTTCAAACAGGCTAATAGTGGACTGACCATTTCCTTTCATTACGTTGTCGGGCAATAGAGTTGCGAGTAGAAATACTCACTCATTGTTCATTAGGATTGCGTTGAAACATTTACCCCTATACTTAACACTGCCAACTAATGTTTTCAAACAGGCTAATAGTGGACTGACCATTTCCTTTCATTACGTTGTTGGGCAATAGAGTTGCGAGTAGAAATACTCACTCATTGTTCATTAGGATTGCGTTGAAACATTTACCCCTATACTTAACACTGCCAACTAATGTTTTCAAACAGGCTAATAGTGGACTGACCATTTCCTTTCATTACGTTGTCGGGCAATAGAGTTGCGAGTAGAAATACTCACTCATTGTTCATTAGGATTGCGTTGAAACATTTACCCCTATACTTAACACTGCCAACTAATGTTTTCAAACAGGCTAATAGTGGACTGACCATTTCCTTTCATTACGTTGTTGGGCAATAGAGTTGCGAGTAGAAATACTCACTCATTGTTCATTAGGATTGCATTGAAACATTACTTAACACTGCCAACTAATGTTTTCAAACAGGCTAATAGCGGACTGACCATTTCCTTTCATTACGTTGTTGGGCAATAGAGTTGCGAGTAGAAATACTCACTCATTGTCCTAATAGGATTGCGTTTACTGACACGTGCTTCAGTTTCACGCAAATCAAGGAAGTACGGCCGTAGTATATTTGGCAACATTGTCGCGTATTTCCAAGAAAACACTCTCGATCTCTGCCAAGGTAATTTACCTTTATTTTAAGTTTTAAATAGATGTTCTATATTCATAACACAATATCATTTTCAAGAAGCATTCTAATATAGAAATCTCAGCTCATCGTTGAAATAGAAACTTCGACTAGATGACCGATTCTTCTCACTGGAATAAATTAATACGTTTTTGTCTCACTGCATATTTAGGGTGTCCCTACAATAACCGTTAATTTGTTATTACTGTATTGATAAATTTCCACGCTGGTTTGGGTCATTAATATTCACATTTCACCAACATTTTGAGTATTTACATTATTTGTAACAGCTTAATTGAAAATTTACCGATCTTGAGAAAATCAGAATTTTGTGTTTTTGCCTTTTCGCCCAAATTTTTATTGAAAAAATGAAAGAAAACCGTCGCGAGATATGACGTATATTAAATTTGATTACAATCGGTCCATTCATCTGAGCTGTAGATCACTGTAAAGATGTAGACATACAGTTCCAGAACCAACTTGTTTTGACTTAGAAGACATCAAAATGGATATTTGTATCTAATTTAGTGTCTTATAAGTTGAACTAGCTGATGGCGCCAGTTTCACCTGGCGATAGTTGAGATAGTTTTATAAAGAAATCACTTTTTTAGCACATTATATTGGTGGTGAAATAAATTATGCCCAAATACAGCAACACACTGATTTTGATCAAAATCGTCCAATAAATAACAAAAATATGATTCTTGTTTTAGGGGTAAAAACACCCTTGGAGTGGAACATTTTCAAAACCCTTTCTTAGTACGCGTCTACAGCCCTACCCCAAAACTATCTTAAAAAGTTCATAGCTCTAGGCTTCTTTGATCCAGATACGCTTTAGAGGTAAAAAACATCCTTGGAGTATAACATTTTCAAAACCCCTTTTTTAGTACGCGTCTACAGACCTACCTCGAACCATGTAAAAAAATTCATAGCTCTAGTCTTCTTTGATCCAGATATGCTTTAGAGGTAAAAAACATCCTTGGTGTATAACATTTTCAAAACCCTTTTTTAGTACGCGTCTACAGACCTACCCAAAACCATCTTAAAAAGTTCATAGCTCTAGTTTTCTTTGATCCAGATATGCTTTAGAGGTTAAAAACATCCTTGGAGTATAATATTTTCAAAACCCTTTCTTAGTACGCGTCTACAGACCTACATCGAACCATGTAAACAAATTCATAGCTCTAGGCTTCTTGGATCTAGAGATTTCGTGATCAGTCATTGGTTTTTTACTGTCATATATATAGATAACACATGATATATAAACAAAACCCTGTTTAAAATGGTCGCCATTTAAAGGTTATCAATTCTATTTTACTGAATTTCAACAACATATGAGCACACTATATAGATCTTACTTGCGACGGATGGATGGCATGAAAATAATCACTCTTTCTGTTTTCCGAAGCTATGAAACATGGAGATTAATATAAGTTAGCGAAGGTCGAGTGATTACTAAACTTGCCTTACACAACGTTATACTGGATGAGAGAACAATAACCTGACGTTGACCGGAGATAATTTTAGCAGAGCTTAATTTACTCAACGCAATTTTTTGTCACGTGCGGTTTGCCACATTGGCTTTACCTTTCACCAACGATCTTTCCTTAAGTACATAATAGAGTTCGTCACACTCCGTGTTTTCCAGGCTTTTAATTTCGTAATGCATCAACGGCAACGATCTCGGCCGAACTGTTTACTCATGCCCATCATGCACTATCAGACCGTAAACAGTCCATAACTTTCGCTCGCTGTTGTTGCATTGTAATTATTAATTTGTATTCAAAGTACAAGAAAGTTCAACGTTCAAGTGTATTTACATTCCATGAGCAAGTGCTGTTGATTCTGTTCTCGAACAATTTTTAAATTTCACTCAACTAAATAAGTACCCCCTCCCATTTTTATTTAATTTTCATAATATGAATACTACCATCCCTACGACAGTGAGCATTGTACGAAGAGCAAGTGTGGAGGGAGAGGGATAAGTCGTAATTAAATAATATACTAGCTATGCTCGTTGCTCCCCTTACGTGGTGCATGTCGGACTGAATATATTTCAACGATTTTTAACTTATTGTTTAAAAGCGAATAAACAGCATACAATAGAGAATTCTAGTCCGCGAATGATCTAATTGCGTCTGGGTCAGAAGAGAACAAGAGACATCTAATAGCGATGACTACATAAATACTATAAGACACGACATGGCCATGTTAAATATTCTACGCTTATTCTTGAGTTGTCCAATACCCGCTAGGTCGCTCTGCTAGAGAATCTGAAGTTGATGTGACTGGCGCTAAGTGGCTCTACGGTCAAACAATGTTTCAGGCGAGTAAGAGAAAACGCACTGATGCCACATATGGGACCAGAGATGCGAGGGAAGGTCGAGAATCGCTTATCTCAGCGCACGAACTGACAACACTGACTATGCTGACGGAAGTAAGTGAGAAGGTTTGTGAGAGAGAGGTCAACAATTGTACAGTCTCAACCAAGTGGGATGCGTACAGTCAAGCACCTGCTGCTAGCGCTTTCTGATAGCTGTGTGTCAAACTTGTGACGAACAGCACCCGTAAAGCGTAGACTATTTCCCTATCCTATGTCGTGTCTTATAGTATTTATGTAGTCATTGCTAATAGGAAAAGTGAAGGAGAGGGATCTCTCCCAAGATTAGATAAAACGGTGTTTAGCTCCAGCTAGGATTGCCACACCAGTACTCACTATAGTGAGCCCCTGAGGGTCTGTAACTTGTTTACAGCAATAAGGCATTTTCCTTTTAGCTTTCTAAATCGACTTTATAAAACAACTATAAAAGAAGAATGGATTATAAAATGAAATTAAGGAATAGTTATAAAGAAACGTTTGAACTCGAGTGGTACAAACGATGATCGTACTTTTTTGATGGATGGTGGAAAACCTTCATAAAGAGTGAGAAGCTTTGCGTTGATCGCACTATTTACGTATTCTCCCGAATCAAATTAAAATCATGTATAAGTTTAAAACGTCTGTGGTGATTTTAATCGTTATTTCAATTTTATAATAACCTTATTATTATATATCAATTTCTGATATTAATCAAATATATGCTGGCATTCGGGTTTCCTATTTTCATCTTTGGTGCTCTCATATTTTCACGAATTTCTTTTTCGATATCCGTAGATCATTTCTGTTTGGTTTGATTAGTTTACAATTCATTAACTCACCGCAAAACTAATCTCGAAAACTTGGTGTTGATAATAGCTCCAAAGGCTCTACATTAGCTGAGCTGTGTTCACACCTTCTAGATTTACATTATGCTTACTTAGTATTCATAAACGATCGTATAGATTTGTAACGGGACGTTGGTACTAACGTACAAAATAGGTTTTCTCCATCAAGGTCTATGGATCACTGAACACTTACTGATAACCCTGTCTAACCAACCAGTACACAAGGAAACCATCTCTGATGATTAAATAGAAAAAATAATTACCCTAACAAATACTAAACTATGAAATATCACTAAGGTAAACCAAGTTGTTCGGTATTTAGCCCGTAGAGCCGAACATCAGAGAAATGTCCGCACGCTTGTCATTGAACGGCCTCTCGAGGAACCTCAGGGACGTCACGTCATCACAAAGAATTAATCCACATTGAGACCGGAGTGAAATCGGGGAGCTATCTTATGGTGGACTCCACTCAGCATGATTAAAACACACGCGCGTGTGTGTGTGTGTGTCTTCGTGGTACATCGGGTGAAAGGGAAGGGTGACGATCGCGTTTCCAAAATTAATAGCGATCACGTCACAGATTTAAGTTTCTGAAATCTTTAACGAAACATCGTAGTATAGTCCGGCTTATGATGAAAGGATTAAAAGCCCTGAGCGTATTAGAACAGGTAGGCCTACTCATGCGTGGTTTCTATATGGTCGCACACATTGTAGACGTTTTTCTGGGATTTCCAAGAACTTCACTTAGTGCAGTTCCAGCTGATTTATTCATTGTAGGTTTTTCTTTCTCTACTATTTTTCTTTTATTTACTATAAAAAACAATTTTATATTTATATTCGTTTTCTTGATAATTACAAGTTTGGAAGGGGTTTGGGTGGAATATTGTTATTATTTCTATATATGTGCTTGTTCATAAATAAAAAATAAATTTGAATTAATATTTTGATAACAGACAGACAGATGTGAAAGCAAACTAAAGAATAATGTGTAAAAAAGCTTCTGTGAATGTATTTGTAAGTTTATGTAATTGTGTATTTCTTTAGGTTTAGAATTCCAATGACTTAAGTAGTTGCACTGTTCTATTTCATATATAGTAGCACTCCTATAATGACCTGTTTGGGCTGCTTTTGCAACAATTTTATATACTATATATTTTAAGAACCATAAAAAATATAATTAATTACTTTGATTTGTCTTTACAATTTTAGATTTTTCTTTTATTAATGTTACAGCATCGTTTCGCTAATCACTGGCAGCATCTTCAGGTGTAAAACACTCGAGTTTCAGTTATTCGCCGTAAGCGTTCTATAGATCAGACTAATATGGATAAAACTAAATGTTTTCTGTCACTAACTCAATTTATATACCGGTACTTCAAGTTTTATAAAGAAATCTTCCTGGATAGCCCACATCTGTTTAAACTATCGATTTATAAATGTGACCCCCCCCCGCTATTAATAAATAGGGTTCTTGAGATGAAGGAATGCAACCTATCATGTCATCGTGACCGCCTACAGGTGGTTAATTTATTTGTCCTTGCCAGCCAATTTATCTCCTCTTTTCGGATCTGTTCCCAATATCTGTTCCCAAGATATTTAATGATCAAGAAAGTTAAGCAGCATTTAACTCGTTACATAGTAATTTATTGTTTGTGTTGTATACATTGTTATGATTTTTGGTAAGTCTGTGACTTCATATGTTCAAATGTTAGTATTTAAATTTGTTCTACTAAAAACATGTGACGTGGTATATCACAATATTTCTATCATATAACCTCTCCACGTACTATAACGAGTACGGACTTGGCAATCCCGAGGGCCCTAGCACAATCTACACCTTCTTGTTCATGTAGTCACCTTTCTTTTATCTTTCCGATCACGTATTTCTTGACCAACTCTTGTTCTTTTCGGACCCTGACTTTAATTAACTTTAATTGACTTTAATTGACTAAAATCCTAAACCGTAATATTTATTTATTTGCACACAGGTTTGGGAGTCATTAATTTTCATATTTCACTAAAATTTGATCGAAATCAGTAGAGTAGATATTGAGAAATTACGTCTTATATAGATTCCATGGCCGATTGTTACTGATAATTCACCAAACGGCGTATTTAGACAAAATGACGACCAATATGTTTTGTTTATGCTACAGTTGAAAATCCCGAGAATGGTCAAATGACTAATTTGTTTAAAGTCGGGTCGCGTGTAGAGCATTGCACATACGACAAAGAAACATTCAAAAAACTACTCTTTTAGCGACAGGGCACCTTTAAACGGATATACCCCCCCCCCAAAACCCCGACATTTTCCTTTTTTCCTATCCCATAACCTTTTCCAAGTTATGGTCGAGATCTTGAGACGATGAAGCGAGTTATGTTAAAGATATGAACATGTACGTGATCCGTTATGGTGTGAAGAAAGTAATGATAAACACAATTACAAGTTTCAGGTACACAACTCCCTTGATCTACCAATACAATTAAACATTTCCTACTAGGTCAAAGAAACTAACTTTTGGACATTACATTTAAAGGATCTGCTTTTATTATGGGGATGGGTAGGTACCACGATGGAGCCCATTGCTTCCTCTGTTTATGTAAGACCAAGTGATGTTTCTGGGGGCGTAGTGGAACTGCCCCTCCTCATTAAAGAGGATTAGGAAAGGTTGCCTCGCAAGACTAGAAATGCTGAAATTGCCCCGAGCGCCCAAATAATATTGAAAATTTTATTTTACATGTTACGCTACGGGACCTAACCTAACCTAACCCAACCTTACAGGCTTATATTCTTGATTGAGGTTAAATTTAAACACATACTACTGAAATTGCTCTCGGGGCAATTTCAGCATTTCTGGTCTTGCGAGGCGACCCTTCCTAATACTCTTTCATGAGCGGGGCAGTTTCGTCGTTTCAAAAGTACCCAAAATGTCGGGGCGGTTTCATAGTCCCCTGTTTCTGGTGCTAGCTTCGGGTGAAAACACCTGAACATCATTGAAAACAGGGGAAATAAGCTTCCCTTGAGGTGTACAATAAGCTTAGATTGACGTACAAGGATATTGAATCCTCGTACCGCAATAATCTAATCTAAGTTGTTAAAAAAATAAGTTATGTTTTTATGTAAATAAATTTATTTAAACGAATTTTGCATAATCATAATATAAGATGAAATTTCCGAAGTTTTCTTGCTATAGGTTTCATCATTACATATCGGCTACTTGATATTGATCTATAGTCTCACTCCTACATACGTCAGTGTTACACTATCTCTACTTATTTATAATCTCCTTCCCACTCACTTCCCAACTAATAAAGCATCACGTTGTTTTAACATCTTGTTCAGTTTAAATTAAAAGTAAAGCTAGAATAAATTGAAGCTCTGAACATTGCAATATGAATATAAATTGGATGGCAGCAGAATTGTAATTTCATGGTCTAGTTATTAATGTAGAGCAGATGTTATCCTACGAAATGTTAATGGGTACAAATATTGTACTGCGTTAGTTCTCTCTCTTTCCTTCTTCAGGTGTAGTGGACCTTTGCTGCAACTCCGTCTTTTTAAATGTTGACTTTGGTTAGATCCACCTCTTTCATCTTTCCTGACGGGTTTCTCTTGACCAACTCTTGTTCTTTTTCGACGCAGACGGTATTTAAATATTCGAAAGCCAGGGGTTTTTATTGTTTTTAATATTTTTTATACGTCAATGCTGACCGAGATGTTTTTGTTTTTAAACAATAAGGGAAAAATCTTCCTCTTTGGCTTGCTTCCCTTTTACCTTTTCCATCAATCCTCTTCAATTCTGTCTTTCCTCTTTCTGACTTTTTCATAAATATTAGTAGAGAGAAAGTTATGTGTTGGGTTCATAAACGATGTAGAGTCGTTTGGTATGTATTTATTTTGAATCCACAAAAGAGGCATCAATGAAGTGCTCTTACAGCCGAAACGCTTGAACTGATTTTAATCAAATTTAATATTCTGTCATATTTTGGCCATATTTGTTATTTTCTCAAAACTCGGGCGTAGCTACTAATATTTTGCTCAAGTGTACCCAGGTATTGATCGTCATCTTTGCAAAAATACCATTTCCTGAGTTATCGGTTAAAACAAAACAATTGCCCACGGGCTATAAAATCTGTAATTTCTCAAATTCTATTCTACCGATTTCGTCTAGGTTTTAGTCAAATGTGAAGATTAGTGACCCGAATCCGTGAGAAAATCTGAAGTAAAACAATTGTTACGTTTTAAGAATAATTGATAAAAGATAAAATTGAACCTTGGTTGTCATCATTGGTACGATTTAAGCTTAAAACGGGTGTATGGCAGAAAGAAACTAAGTTTGAGCTCTTTAAACTCACGATCTCCTTCATTACACGCCCTATTTCTTCATAGTACCCTCCTCTCCTATATCCCCATTCTTTCTCATTTCTCACTTTCATATACTGCCACTGTTCTTAAAACGGTCTTATAAATTCTTTACTTACTTTTCCTTCATATTCTTTCACTTTTCCAGATTGGATGTAATGTTGCTTTATTAAATTATTACTGACTCCTGGATATTAAAATTGTTCAATTTCCTTCACTCTGTGTCCATCATATATTTAAAAGCAAAAAGTAACCCGGGGATTTTAAATGGAGATTCTACCAAGTAATTTAAAACGATTTTATAAGAATTCTTCTGGGCGGAGAAACAATCGGAAATCATTGTTTTACATCAATTATCCTACATAAAGACACATACTTTTTTGTAATAAGATTAACGTTACTGCAACTGGCAGGAAGAAACAAATGTTAATTGAATGTTACAGCGTTTTACATTAATTACACTAGTATCCAAACTTTAAATTACAACTATTAATTACTATTCACATTAAGTCAAATTATTATTTAGGTTATATTAACCGGCCATGAAATATCCTCATCACTGAGCTGTATAAAACCGATAGGTTTTTTAGAAGAAATATCATAATTAGAATTAATGTGTTAGGATATTTATCAGGTGGAAATATTATTCATTACATTGAAAAAGATAGGGGTTTTTTGGTTAACATCAAATTATTGATTATAATTGTCAAAGTTCCTTTCTCGTTTACAATGTAACGTACAAGGGCGTACCCAGGATCAAAACTAGGGGGGGGGGAAGCCATGGTCATTCAATATACAATTGATTATTAAAATACTTATTTCAAGAATTGTATTAAATTCCAGCAACAAAATGTATAATAAATATTTATTTTTTTGCTTCCAGGGGGGGGGGGCAGCTGCCCCCCCCCCTGCCCCTCGCTGGGTACGCCCATGGTAACGTGTAACCTTTGTTTTTATAATGTCATGTTTTTAGGTAATTTGATATATTTTAATACTTAAATGATATTCTGTAATCGTCACTATTGGCTTTGATAATAGCTCTAGATTTTATTAAATTCGATTCTTATATTCTAAATCTCAATTTCCAGTGAACATGCGAGCGAAGGGTTGGTGTGCGTAACACGCAATGTCCTCCCCTAGTCCACTTTTAAATCATTCACTCTTCATTATCCCTTTAGGTCACCTTGTATTTCGTCTTTTATTCATTTATTGTTCAACTTTTAATTTCCTTAATTTATCAATTCTCTTTCCGCTCGTGCTGACAGCACTTCATACTTCTAGTGAAATTATTTTCACAAGTCGGTTGTGCATAATACTTATCCTGTCGGAGTTATATTTATTGATTATCCTCAGCTAATTTTCTCCCAAACTCTGCTAATTTCGAAGGCTTAATACCGTTTCATCTGGTTTCCGTCACTGTCTTTTGTGTTCGGATTCCAAGCGTGCTTTAAAAGCTATATACGAGATATGTATTCTAAGAAACCCTTCTTTGAAGATATTTTCTGTTCTATATACAGACTTTATGAAACACAAACTTTTCGAGTGAATCGTACCACCCATTCCAGACATCATGAATGAGGATTACTTTTTTATTATTACTTTTTCATCCACTCTTAAGAATTTGCATCGAAATCTGATCATTCCGTTCGACACTCAGAATTTTGAAGCAATCACACATCTTTGAAATAAAGACAAAATCTTAAGCAAACAATTAAAAAAATGATCCAAATGGCGTTGTAAATCATCTCAGTGTTTTAACAAATTTGCCTCTTTTTACCAAGCAGCTATACATACGAAAAATACTAGACGTTGAGCGGTTGGACCAACTCTTTAAACTCTAACATTTTCTTATTCTCAAAATATACCTTTTTTCGTTAATTTTAATAATGTTCGCAACGAGAGTAGAAGAAAGGGCAAGGAAAATAGTACTTTTAGCATTATTATTTTAGGAAGAAAAAGTGTAAGTGGGATATAGACTGTGATAAGGAGTTATGCAAGATGGAAAGCGTTTACAACGATAATAGTGTTTCAACTCGCCGATATCTTCAGCTTTGTATGCAATAGAAAGATACATATATTATCTTTGTTATGTTTACACGGTTGATAACAATTAGGACTTTGACGTTTTCTCGTTGTCTTGCTTTCATATTTTAATAATAATAGAATGTCTCAAGAAGAATATATTATATACTTTGTAGACTGTATACGAGTCCTACACCTTCAGTCGGGTTACAGTAACCTGGTGGTACCATCGAAGGAGGATCCCTAATTCTAGGAATGAAGGTCTGGCCAATTCCTTTTTCGACTTGAAAACGGTCACTCATTGTTACACAAAACAATAGCTGTGAATATCGGAGGTAAACATTTCGATGGCACCACCAGATTGTTTAAGGGTCATTTTGATCTCTGCTCTCCAATTATAAAATCTAACAACTATTTAGTTTTTGATGAACACTTCATTCACTTCCAATTCAATCCGGCAAGGTAGACAGACTGTTGCTTATTGCAAAAAATAAAAATAAAAAAATTCTCAACTTATTTCCTACTTGATAACTATTAGAGAAAGGTTAGGTTAGGTTAGGTTGAAAATGAATTTCACGGGATTGAAGTACTGAAATGAAATGAACCAGATATAATCGACTGATATGTACTTCTACTGTCCATCAACTGAAATACTAATAATCACCACGCCTGGGTAATTCCCAAGACATCTAACAATAGACGTGATGTGTAGGAGCAGTAAAGATAGACAATAGAAGGATTTCGGTGACACTCCTTCAGGTAGAAATAGCAGGTCAGGTACTATGTTACCATCAGGTGGCTGATATCCAGTTGCACCGACGGTCGAAGGAATTTGCAAGGGTCGAAACATTCCTCCGTACGAAAAGTGTCTAGTTGCACCGGTGGTTAAAATCTACCAGGAAATACCTTTCTTTACTCACACTTACGGAACTTTGACATAACTATTAAACAGTTCTATACCTTTAACGGTATACCGTAAAACATTAAAGCGTATGTACACACATAATAATAATAGGGATGATAAGAAAAAATAGTAAATTACTTTAGAGCACAAACTTTTTATTTAGAAATTTAGAAAGTATATATAACCTAACCTAACCTAACCTGACCGCCGGTGCAACTGGAACACCCCCCAAAAGGAGCTCCGGTGCAACTGGACACATCAGTTTGGGGCTGATCCCTGACCACCGGTGCAATTGGACATCTCCCCCATCAGGTTACTATGACCTTCTTCAGTCTGTTATGTAGACGTAGCTACAGGCTAAGCACTGCCACATGACACAGACACTGGTCGCTTTGAAGTACTTTGGCTGACTGTACTCACATAACAGACTGAAGACAACCCAATGAAGCTATTTATAGTATAATCTTAAGTCTTTACTAACGCCAAAATCTCCTCCAACAATTGCTTCGTGATTTACATTAGAGACAAAAGTGTACCTTTTTGTATAAAATTTAAAGAACATATTCAAAAATCTGTTTTAATCCAATATCAAATATACGATCATGTAAAGTATTTGAAACAAAGAATAAACAAATAAACACTTTTTGATTGGAGGATAGGCCTACTTGAAAACTGATTTTATTTTACTTTATTTTTTCTATGTGAGAAAAGACCAAACGGATTAAAAAGAACGGAAAAACAAACGCCAGGGGAGAGAGAAATATCTTTTTCAACTTGATATTTGTTTACATTTAAATTCTGTTAAGCTTCGTAATTTTTTTTAAAGCCATCTTTTAGTATCTTCATGATTTTATTCATTATCATCATCTATCTTCTTTTGAGGTTTCCGGGTCGCATTTCTTATTCCCTTCCCAACGATTTCATCACACTACTCCTACCTCAGCCTCTAATTTACTCCCATGGCCAGCATACCTCCAGAAGTCGAAGCTCCCATCTTGTTCGTGGTCTTCTCTTAAGTCAAATTCCCTTTTCCAGTGTTCTTTTAGACACTCTGATTTACTCCAACCTCACCACGTGTCCAAACTATTGCAAACGCGTCATTTTAATTGTCTCTTTTTACGATTCAACCTTTGATAATACTCTATATACGTTATGGTTTTGTGTCCTTGTATATATCCTTCACCATGTCGTGAAACATGCCACTTTTCATATCCTTTGTCCTACTCCTCTGGTATGGAATCATTGGTAATTGAACTCGTCAGATTTTCAAAATCCTATCTTTTCTGAATCACTTTCCTTTTTCATCCTTAGTTCCTGTCCACCTTCAATATCTTATTCTTTTACAAATTTATATCTAATCATTTGGTTCTCCTCCTCCCTTGCCACTGTAAAATGTGTGTTATCCCTTCCAGTTCCTTTCCTTTTCTATGGTATTTTTCTGTGATGACTTCATCCATTATTATGTTAAAGCTGAAGAGTGATAAAACACTTCGTTGTCTCACTCCGCTTTCTGTTTCTCTTCTATTATTCCTACACAGTTTTCGCACTTTTCAGATGTTTTTATCCTTCCTACGGTTCCTTTACTAATTCCTCTTCATCCATATATTTTCTCTCTGAACTTTGTCATAAGCGTTACTTATATCAATAAAAGCCATCAAGATATTTTTACCGTCTTTCCCCTACAATCAGCTTCATCAAGAAGATCGTATTCACCATCGATCTTCCTTCTGAAGCTGCAATTCTTCCTCGCGGTTTCCTCTCTTTAAATAATTTTTCTTGGTTATTTTTAAATCTTTAATGGGAAATTAAATTGCTGTTATTGCATTGAAGAAATATTTTTAACTGAATAGGCCTAGATTGCTTCTGTTATGGCCATTAAAACATTTTTATCACTTGACGTATGACCTCGGTTAGCAACATTGTTTGAAATATAGCCTGATTAAAATAATTTGATAAACTACGTTTTTTTTTTTTTTTAAACTGGCGATTGTTTGAAGCATTTTAATTACCTCCCAGTCTCTCTCCTGGAGTTTATTTTTACTTTCTCACATAATATGCGTAGTAGAGAAAGTTTCGTGGTGGGTCAAACAAAATTGTCAAGTTTTTCGCTGAAATATTAGTTTTGAAGTTTCTGAGTTTGATAGATTTCAATCGAATTGTATATGTAAACATATTTTGACCATGTTTCAGGATTTTGTTTTACATTTTTCGATAACTGTAAATTTGGCGATGTCACGATTTTCCGGAAATTGTCTCCAACATTTTTGATCATATTTTGCTAAAATGTAGCCCCAAAGTACCTAAAATAAAACCATTAGATCGCTATCTCTACAAAATTCGGCCTTGGAGCCTAATAATAAAAGACGTAATTTCTCAGTATTACAATCAGAAAATTACCGCTAAGGAATAATTTCCAAAAAACCTTGAGAATCGTTTAAACACGTTGTCATCTTATAATATTTAGGTTTAGGTCGAGTTTATGACACATTTGAAGATAGTTTAGACCGTATTTAAATATAGAAATATGGTTTAAAATAATATACACAATCTAAAATGGCGTTCATGGATGATTTTAATACTTTTGTTTTATTATTATTTCGTTTGTATTAGAAATTTTGCAAAGTTTATTTATTTTAAACACGATAATCGTATTGGTCCAAATTATAAACAAATATTCCTTTAAAAACGCTATGATTTAAGATCGCATCGTATAGTAACAGTGTTACTTGACAAAATTCAAACAGAAGTTTCTACTTGAAAAAAAAAAAAAGTTTGTCTTAAATGTATGTACTGAAAGTACAAGAATGGGGTCAGCAATGTTTATTATTCCAAAGCAAAGAATGGTAATGTTTCACCGTAACCGCGTTTCACTTGTGAAACTCGCTGCCAAATTCCGTCAAATCCATTGAAATTCGTTCCTAAAATACATACAGACACTTAAAATGTACTGTGTATCAATTTAGCTGGGCGTGCAACAATGATGGTTGCTCTGAGTGTGATTAAATAATTTATAAAATAAAGAGAATGTGAGAGTGTGAATGTTATTACAAGATTTTTTTGTTAATTAATTGTCACAAAGTGTTTATGGTGTTATTTAAAAAAATTATAGTTCTTTATTTTCTTTTACTGTCTCTCTTTGAGAGAAATTTTAGAACAAATTATTTTATTCCAGTAATTTTTTTCAATTGGTTTTCCTCAAGTATTTTTTATCAGTATTTCTAAAAATCAAATAATAACAAAAACTATTCTAGAAACGGACACCATAAAAATTGCATTACTACTATGTTTCAGACATAAAATTATGAAGCCACACACGCAGTGTGGGCATATTTGACCTTTAGTTTAATCAAGGTCGTTTATTATATACTGTTAAGGTCACACTTTTATACAACAGTGAAATATTTAACTCTTATCACTGTTTTATACGTCCATTGCCAATGACATTTATATAAAGAAAAAATTTATTAGCTTTGGGAATTTTATTAGTGATTTTTCGTAATGTAGAAAAAAATCTCATTACGTGCCAAAAATGGCTCGGTTATGACTCGTAAGTTCACTTATATTGGGTTTAAAGTAACATAATTTTGTGATAAATAGCTTTGCTCTTAAGAATCACTAGAGCACTGTGGTGAATATACAATAAAGGAAAGAATTAACCACAAAACCACAACAAAAAACACTAACAACACAAAAACTGTATAGTTATGTTTATTCTAACTGATGTACATTTCAGTAACATAGTTACCATCCTCAGAGGTTGAGTATTAAACAAACACTAAATCTATAAATTTATCAAAAGAGCTTTGCTCTCTTGAAATTTTTCTTTAAAATGCGGAGGCAATGAAAAGATATGAAAAATAAAAATTTGGCTTTTTTTGTTTTTAAAATGGCATTTGCTCCTAAAGAACTTGATAGATGGATACTTATACAATCCGTTAGGAGGTAAGTCCGTTAAGGGTGGAACCAGTAGACAACCTGACCTTGAAGAAACCAATAGGGACCGTGCGAGTTTACCAACTCGTTTCCCTACTGTGTCAGTGCTTGGGATAGATACTGCGTTTCATTCCTTCCTTGTCAAGAAATCATCGGATATTTCTCAACTCAAACAATATTTTTTTCCGACTAAATAAATAAATTTTATAGAAATATTTCCCTTTAAATAAATAATATTGATTTTTTGTACTGGGTTATTACTATTATAACAGGGGAAATAATTGTTACCGCTAAAGCAAAAATGTTTAAATATGTCAGTACCGCTGACATAATGTGACACTAAACATGTTTAAATTATTAAAACAAAAAACTATGGTTTCACTCATTAAAAGTAAGCTACAGAAATATTATAATAAACGGCTTAAATACTCAATTCTATAACCAAGATATAGGTAGCCTCGTGCAGGGAGCTGTTCGAATTGACAACGCCTGAGGCTATTCTTTCTCTCCTATTGGCTAATACCCAACGGACATCATTCATGGCGTATAGTATAGTATATGTATTTGATATCCAGAACAACACGTTACACTTACAAGAGTAACTAAAATATATTTCTCGGTCAAACACCTATTACGACTGTCCTAACATAGAAACACAAACACATTATTATTAATGTATTTACTTCAAGTAAGGGTTACAGCTTTATCGCCTTTACAAACTTTTTTTATATAAATAAAGTTAAAAATATAAACGGTCTCATCCTTATGATCTTGTTCTTCGGGGTTCGACCGCGTCAATATTGTCTGCATATTGAGTACAGCCGAGAATGGCCATCTGTAAAGTGCCCGAAACGTCGGCTGTACTCAATGTGCAGACAATATTGACGCGGTCGAACCCCGAAGAACAAGATCATAATGATGTTTGTGACCGTGGATTCTATCGTTCAAAATCTCATCTTTTTTTTATTATTAATTTAGTAAAGGTTTTGTAACACTTTTTAACACAATAATTTGGGCAAAATATTACAAAAGGGATCAACTGTCGGATCTAATTGTAACAGGAATTGGAATGATGAACTATTACTGCTCTTTGTATTGAAAATAATGAAAATTTCTTTGTCTATGAAACGTTACACGAATGTTTAAAATTCCAATGAAGTTAACTCGTATCTTGTCTTTAAAGACACTTCATGAACCGTTGTAAATTTGTAGAAATACCAAAAGGACTAAATTGTTTATAGTAAAACAAACGAAGAAAGTATTTTGAATATTTTTAACTCTTATTAATATAAATTTATTGATATAGGTAACAAATTATTATGACATATTGTATTTTTTAACGTATTAAGGTAAAATATAATTTCTTAATAATATCAAAATCCGTAAAAAAAACTTTGTATTTTAAATTTAAAAAATCCCAGCGATTTGTTGGCGGTGTTAATGACACACTATATTATGATCAAGTAATCGTTTTACATTGCACGAGAATAAGTTTAACCAACCAAAATATTATCTAATATTCCTTGAAATAAATTTCTAAACTGACTAAAAAATATAAGTTCTAAAGATATAAGACTGATCATTGCATTACCACTAGAAAGTGTTTGTTAGCATATAGTTTGGACCTTGACTAGAAAAATTTGTCCACGAATGGTTAGCCATGCAGAATAATGTTAGCCCTACCTACTGTACTGTAATATCCTAAATACTAAGCTAGTGTTTTGAGTAGTCAAAATACATTTTCTAAAAAGAATCAAATATAACCGAGGTACATAAAACATTGCATTCAATTTCCCACACAATCATTTACTAAACGATATACTAAAAAATTTTGTCACGCTAGACAAAGCAACTAATATTCTAGGTACAGGGTGATTAAAAAAAGGTTTTAATTTAACATTAAACATTTATTAAGCACACAGATTCCACCGTATCAAATCTATAGACAAACTTTGAGAGACTCAAACCAACCGGCTATAAATGTCATTGTTGCTGTTGCTTTGGTGATATGTGTTACTTATTTGGTTTACCTTTGTACTAATGGTAGACTACTAATGTAAAACTTTACCATTTTTTAATTTAAAATTCAATATTAAGCTCACATTCTACATAAAACTGTATCAAATTTATATAATACATTGGGCGATTCCAAACAGCCGGTAATAGATGTCATTGTTGCTGTTGCTATGGTTTACTTATTTATAAAATAAGTTTTTTTTTTATAGTTTACCTCTGTACTAATGGTAGACTACTAATGTAAAACTTTACCATTTTTTAATTTAAAATTCAATATTAAGCTCACATTCTACATAAAACTGTATCAAATTTATATAAAATACACTGGGAGATTCCAAACAGCCGGCAATAGATGTCATTGTTGCGGTTGCTTTAGTGATATGTGTTACTTATTTGGTTTATCTCTGTACTAGTGGTAGACTACTAATGTAAAACTTTACCATTTTAATTTAACATTCAATATTAAGCTCACATTCTACATAAAACTGTATCAAATTTATATAAAATACACTGGGAGATTCCAAACAGCCGGCAATAGATGTCATTGTTGCGGTTGCTTTGGTGATATGTAATACTTATTTGGTTTACCTTTGTACTAGTGGTAGACTACTAATATAAAACTTTACCATTTTAATTTAACATGCAATATTAAGCTCACATTCTACATATAACTGTATCAAATTTATATAATACACTGGGAGATTCCAAACAGCCGTTAATAGATGTCATTGTTGCTGTTGCTTTGGTGATATGTGTAACTTATGTCTTTACTTAACTTTTGTACTGACGATACTGCTGTGAAACTTTTACCTTTTTTGTTGAGTAGCAAACATTTATTTTGTTTAGAAAAAAACATAAAAACAAAATTAGTCTTTAAAGAAACATCGGAAAATCAATATAACTTATTTAAAATAAATTTTGGAAGTGTCTACTTCACCTGTCGCTTCATATTTTTAATGTTCTGTGAAGTGTGTAGACGATAATATTTTTGATTTTTAGATTGATGTCTGGAAGATGTGTAAGTGTTCATGAACGATTTGCATACAGTCTGTCCTGTAACAAACACAAAGATAATTGAGTTTGTACGATCTGAACGGATATAGATTCTTTAAAATAGTGTGGTTTTCAAAGAAATCGGCTGAGAGAGCTATTGAAGCACGGACTATGAGACAAGTTGCACCATCATGCTGGAAGTAAGTAGCCTTGCGTCAGCTATTTTCATGAAAGGAAATTGGTGCAACTATTCTCTTGAGAGATATCACGCACCAAACACCAATCTTTTCGGAATGCTCTTTGATTTTAGGTTTCCCAGTACGTAGAGTTTTTGAATTCACATATCGATACAATTGAAACCATACGTCATCAGCCAACCTTGTGATAAAAAGAATGCCCAGCATTAAGATTTGATAAGTCTAAAACTATTGGTAGTACTGAACTTGTTTGCTTATCTGGTTACTTCAGTTGTTGCATGGGATGAAAAATTTTGTACGACAGTAATTTTGTTTACTTGGTGATGTCCCGTAAGATTCTGTGCAGTACTTTGAACTTAATTTCCACTTTCACTGAGAAGGGATCTAATTTCCGTGTAATCGATAAAATTGTTGACTTGCTTGAACCGTTCTGAACACCAACCTCAATCCGAGAGGCTTTAGATAGCAACAAAAGAGTTACTAATCCAGTAGGTTTTTACACTTAAACACACTGATGAAGAGTATGCTTACCCACTAACCAGCTGGTCAGAAGTATGTAAGACCAATCACAACAATGACGTAATTGCTAACGAATTTGGATGTCCCGCAGTGTAATAAATGTTCAATGTTAAATAGATGAAGGTTTTCCTGGATCTGCTTGTGTGTCACGCCTATTGTGATGTACCAATCTTCTTTGTCACACTGTGTTGCTGTCAATCGCGGCGAGTGTAATATGTTGATATCATTTCCTTTGTTTATTGATTAGCTCACCAGTGTTATAGAAACTAAACTTAAACAATTATCATAAAATACATTCATGATTTATATTTACGTTAACCAATCTTTTATTTGTCTTAACCCCCAGCCCATAGTCCTCGAATACTTTAATAGCGTCAGGAGTCGGAAAAGAACAAGAGTTGGTCAAAGAAATATTAAATCGGGAAATCCAACCCAAGACTATATTAAAAAGTTGGAGATATAGCTAAGTCCCACTGGATTGCCACGCTTGTACTACCTATAGGTAACCCTCAAGGATTTCGGGGTTCGAGCCCACATGGGCATGAACCATTATTACTAGTAAATAATTAATCGCTTTCGTCAAGTTCTGGAGCACACATGCAGAAAAATGAAATAAACAAAAATTAATACCTTATTGTACAAGAAACGCGTATACACCTCACCGATAGCAGGATACAATAACCCTTTCAGCACCATTTTTTACAAATTTCAAGCTGTCCTATTGATATTGTTGTTTATATATTAATCAAAACAAGAATCTAAGTTGAATTTTGTATAATTTAAAAGATTAACCGTAAAAATATTTATCAAAATATGCTTTAGTTCCACCAGTGCAAATTTAATACTATTCTGATCAAATTTAGAACTGAAGCTATTTTTTTACTATTCATTGTATATTATTGTTACTCATAATTTCAAAATGGTGTCCCTTGAAAACATTTTTTTCAATGGGTGTTTTTTAACAAGGTCCAACTTGAACCTATAAATAGCTTAAAGTGATGTACATTTATTAATTTTATTGTGTAAATCGGCAAATTAGTAGATAAGAATCAAGGCTTGAAGAAAGCAGAAATTTCAACAGCAAGTTCAGTTCACGCTAAGCAACATTGTATAATTATTATTGTTGGTTGGAACGAGTTCGCAGTGTAACTTTGACCTCGATTTAATTCAATTACTGCTCGCAGTGGAAATAACAAATTTTCTGTCCACTTGTATGCCATTGATTAATATTGACAACTATTTGTGCTCGGTTTGACTTCTGAAATGTTCAGTAAAAGAGTCGAATTTATTATTATTAAACTTTAGGATGGTGTTGTAATAATAACAGCTGACTGACGTTATGGTAGACTGTTAGTTTAATAATAATTGTTGTAGTCTTAACTGGAGAGACGGGATAACTATATATCTAGTACAAGAAAATAGTAGACTTAAAATTATAATAATATTTTTTAAATGATCTGAGGGTTTAAATAGACAAAGATGGTTTATGTACATCTACTTAAGGAATCATAAAAGTCCCCGTTCGATCGCTTTCATACAGGGGTTGAGGGTGAAAAAAGAAGTTAATCGAAAAATACCACGTGATTATTAATCACTTTTAATTTGATTTCTTACACATCCTAATTCAAAACAATTAACCATTTGTATTACCTTCTCCATCTCTTCTAAAATAAGCCTACGGTCATCCTGCAAACTCCTTCTCCGTCGCTTCTAAAATAAGTTGACGATCGAGCTGCAAACTCCTTCTCCATCTCTTCTAAAATAAGTTGACGATTGAGCTGCAAACTCCTCTGTCTCTTCTAAAATAAGTTGACGATTGAGCTGCAAACTCCATCTCCATCTCTTCTAAAATAAGTTGACGATCGAGCTGCAAACTCCTTCTCCATCTCTTCTAAAATAAGTTGACGATTGAGCTGCAAACTCCTCTGTCTCTTCTAAAATAAGTTGACGATTGAGCTGCAAACTCCATCTCCATCTCTTCTAAAATAAGTTGACGATTGAGCTGCAAACTCATTCTCCATCTCTTCTAAAATAAGTTGACGATTGAGCTGCAAACTCCTCTGTCTCTTCTAAAATAAGTTGACGATTGAGCTGCAAACTCCTTCTCCATCTCTTCTAAAATAAGTTGTTGATCGAGCTGCAAACTCCTTCACCATCTCTTCTAAAATAAGTTGACGATTGAGCTGCAAACTCCTCTGTCTCTTCTAAAATAAGTTGACGATTGAGCTGCAAACTCCTTCTCCATCTCTTCTAAAGTAAGTTGACGATTGAGCTGCAAACTCATTCTCCATCTCTTCTCAAATAAGTTGACGATTGAGCTGCAAACTCATTCTCCATCTCTTCTAAAATAAGTTGACGATTGAGCTGCAAACTCATTCTCCATCTCTTCTAAAATAAGTTGACGATCGATCTGCAAACTCCTTCTCCATCTCTTCTAAAATAAGTTGACGATTGAGCTGCAAACTCCTCTGTCTCTTCTAAAATAAGCCTACGCTCGACATGCAAACTACCTCTTCATCTCTTCTAAAATAAGCATACGATTGATCTGCAAACTCCTTCTTCATCTCTTCTAAAGTAAGTTGACGATTGAGCTGCAAACTCATTCTCCATCTCTTCTAAAATAAGTTGACGATTGAGCTGCAAACTCCTTCTTCATCTCTTCTAAAATAAGTTGACGATTGAGCTGCAAACTCCTTCTTCATCTCTTCTAAAGTAAGTTGACGATTGAGCTGCAAACTCATTCTCCATCTCTTCTAAAATAAGTTGACGATTGAGCTGCAAACTCATTCTCCATCTCTTCTAAAATAAGTTGACGATCGATCTGCAAACTCCTTCTCCATCTCTTCTAAAATAAGTTGACGATTGAGCTGCAAACTCCTCTGTCTCTTCTAAAATAAGCCTACGCTCGACATGCAAACTACCTCTTCATCTCTTCTAAAATAAGCATACGATTGATCTGCAAACTCATTCTCCATCTCTTCTAAAATAAGTTGACGATTGAGCTGCAAACTCTTCTGTCTCTTCTAAAATAAGCCTACGCTCGACATGTAAACTACCTCTTAATCTCTTCTAAAATAAGCATACGATCGATCTGCAAACTCATTCTCCATCTCTTCTAAAATAAGTTGACGATCGATCTGCAAACTCCTTCTCCATCTCTTCTAAAATAAGCCTACGCTCGACATGCAAACTACCTCTTCATGTCTTCTAAAATAAGCACACGATCGATCTACAAACTCATTCTCCATCTCATCTAAAATAAGTTGACGATTGAGCTGCAAACTCCTCTGTCTCTTCTAAAATAACCTACGCTCGACATGCAAACTACCTCTTCATCTCTTCTAAAATAAGCATACGATCGATCTGCAAACTCATTCTCCATCTCTTCTAAAATAAGTTGACGATCGATCTGCAAACTCATTCTCCATCTCTTCTAAAATAAGTTGACGATCGATCTGCAAACTCCTTCTCCATCTCTTCTAAAATAAGTTGACGATCGATCTGCAAACTCATTCTCCATCTCTTCTAAAATAAGTTGACGATCGATCTGCAAACTCATTCTCCATCTCTTCTAAAATAAGTTGACGATCGATCTGCAAACTCATTCTCCATCTCTTCTAAAATAAGTTGACGATCGATCTGCAAACTCCTTCTCCATCTCTTCTAAAATAAGTTGACGATCGATCTGCAAACTCATTCTCCATCTCTTCTAAAATAAGCACACGATCGATCTACAAACTCATTCTCCATCTCTTCTAAAATAAGTTGACGATTGAGCTGCAAACTCTTCTGTCTCTTCTAAAATAAGCCTACGCTCGACATGCAAACTACCTCTTAATCTCTTCTAAAATAAGCATACGATCGATCTGCAAACTCATTCTCCATCTCTTCTAAAATAAGTTGACGATTGAGCTGCAAACTCCTCTGTCTCTTCTAAAATAACCTACGCTCGACATGCAAACTACCTCTTCATCTCTTCTAAAATAAGCATACGATCGATCTGCAAACTCATTCTCCATCTCTTCTAAAATAAGTTGACGATCGATCTGCAAACTCATTCTCCATCTCTTCTAAAATAAGTTGACGATTGAGCTGCAAACTCTTCTGTCTCTTCTAAAATAAGCCTACGCTCGACATGCAAACTACCTCTTAATCTCTTCTAAAATAAGCATACGATCGATCTGCAAACTCATTCTCCATCTCTTCTAAAATAAGTTGACGATCGATCTGCAAACTCCTTCTCCATCTCTTCTAAAATAAGTTGACGATTAAGCTGCAAACTCCTCTGTCTCTTCTAAAATAAGCCTACGCTCGACATGCAAACTACCTCTTCATCTCTTCTAAAATAAGCACACGATCGATCTACAAACTCATTCTCCATCTCTTCTAAAATAAGTTGACGATTGAGCTGCAAACTCCTCTGTCTCTTCTAAAATAACCTACGCTCGACATGCAAACTACCTCTTCATCTCTTCTAAAATAAGCATACGATCGATCTGCAAACTCATTCTCCATCTCTTCTAAAATAAGTTGACGATCGATCTGCAAACTCCTTCTCCATCTCTTCTAAAATAAGTTGACGATTGAGCTGCAAACTCCTCTGTCTCTTCTAAAATAAGCCTACGCTCGATCTGCAAACTCCTTTTCCATCTCTTCTAAAATAAGTTGACGATCGATCTGCAAACTACTTTTCCATCTCTTCTAAAATAAGCATACGCTCGATCAGCAAACTCCTTTTTCATCTCTTCTAAAAGAAGCCGACCATCTACTTGCAAACTGCTCCATCTCTTTTAAAATAAGCCTACGGTCGACCTGCAAACTACTTCTTCATCTCTTCTAAAATAAGCCTACGCTCGACCTGCAAACAACTTTTCCGCCTCTTCTAAAATAAGCTGACGCTCGAACCTGCAAACTCCTTCCCATCTCTTCTAAATTAAGCCTACGGTCATCCTGCAAACTCCTTCTCCATATCTTCTAAATTAAACCGACGCTCGACCTGTAAACTTTTCAAATTATTTGAAAACAGTTCGATTAAGCAAACAATGATAATATGATGATATTAAGAAAATTATATGGATTTAAAAAAATTGTTATACGAATCAAATGAGTTGAGAACGTTTGAAGTGTATGAGTTGCACTCTAATAGTTCAGATATAGGTGGGCTGGCGTTACGTGTTTGTTAAATATCCTGTTTAATCGAAAATAATGTATAAGAGAAATAATACAGAGTTATGACTGAATACAATATTTGCTTTAATTTTGTATGCACATTTAGGCAATTACGTTGTAAATTTCGAAATAACGCAAAAATAAGTCTAATAGAATAAACTTAAGATATTAATTTTCGTAAATTTGACTCGTTCTGATTCGATTTAAATTGGCTGAGTTACAGCCATTTGAAGTTGTACATACATAATCGTTGTTAAAGTTAAAACAGTCATGCTTTTAAAAGACCATATATTTAAATATTATCTCACAATTTTCAAGTAAACTTAGTTCTTTGACAGCTTAAGACCTGTTTAACTTCCACATGTTTATTATATAGGGCGCATGAAGTAGGATATATATTTTATTTAACTGTTAAAAATAAAATTAAAATATTTAAAATTAAATAGTGTTAGTCCATGTGTTTCAATGGTGTACAATTTGTGTTTGAAGTGTGTGTATGTAAGTATACTTTTCACTGCTATGAAGGTGAAAGACGGTGAAAAGGGTTAAGTCTATTTTAGTTTCTAATAGAATAAATTTGTCACTGAAGATTTACGCATGTCATTTAAATGTTATATGACAGGAGGAAAAAATACTTTTATAAAGTACAAAAAAGTACTCGTGGTAATTTTTGATTTAAATCACCGATAATAAGTTTCCCTTTACACCCTCTTCACCTTTACCCTAGTGATAACTATATTTATTAGACCTTTATCATGCACTTTAAATACAAATTGTACACCATTTAAACACATGGATTTATTTAACAGTAAGTAATTTTAAAGATATGTATAAACAAATTTATATTTAACAATCTAATAATATATATATTATATTATAATATAATTATATATTATATATATGTAATATATATTATATTATAATATAATTATATATTATATATTATAATATATATATATATATATATATATATATATATATATATATATATAAGGTACTTCGTGCGGCCTATATAGTAACACGTGATATTTAATCAGGAAAGAATTAAGTTTATATACAAAACACAAAGCTCTCGTTTGTTGACTGCTCGGCCATTTCCTTTTTTAGGTTTTACTAGGTTTAGTTTAGTATCAGGTTCTGTGGATAAGCCTGTAAGAAGGTTTGTCCAAGAATTTTTCATCGTGTATATGTTGTTAGTATTAAATTTCCTTTCTGAATATTTATAATTTCAGGAACTATTTATTCCAAATTACGAGGAAATATGTCATTTATAGGAAAACCTCTACAGCTGCAAAGTGAGGTCAGCGATTATTCCGGCAATTACAGTAAGCGAAAAGAGCTGTAATGTGAAACTGTTTACAAATGTTTTGGAGTTCTATAATCCACGGGGGTAAAAATTTGTTTTTAAAACATTTATGGTTCGAAGTTGTTTAGGCTATTTAGTTTTTTCTGCATACCTGGACTAGAGATTAGATGTTGAAATTAATTTTTAAAGAAATCGTTTGTATTTATTTGATCCTGGAGTCCTTAAACGATTTCGCTGCGGAAATCTTGTTTGATGAAAATCGATGTTTTAAAATGGCGGTCAAGATTAGTTTTTTGCTATTATTCCTTAACAAAATTTATTTTTAGTTGTGATTTTTCACACAAGTTTAGATTTTTAATTTTCACTAAAATTTCAGTGAAGTTGGTAGAACTGGTAAATAAAATTGGAAAGTTGGGCACTAACTAATATGTATTTTTGGGTCCTTAAAAGCTATACTTGATCCAAACTTGATCATAATCGGTCAGAACCGATTTTGATTTTTTTAAATGTCAGTTACCCCATACAAAAAAAATTTATCTATCCACTTTGATTAAAAATCTGTCCACTTTTATGGACATAAAACGGATAAAAAAAAAAAACCTAGATTTTTACTCTCACATAACTTTCTCCATTCTATACTACGTAGGGCCTATATGTGTAAAAGTAAAAAATAAATACATAAATATTGATTTAAAAACTTTACTATTATTGAGAAACAAGAATAGTTTTTCAAAAACACTACACTACATCATTTTATACTGAAAATAAAATGTTTAAATAATAAAAAAAAATTTTAATCTGATTACATAAAATTCATAGAAAAGTAGATTGAGAAAGTAAAACAGCATCAAGCACAAATATCAGAGAAATATTCCCTTCAAAATATAACTTGCAAGTCTGATGAAAATGTAGCACTTTGCTTTAGTGCACTCGATGGAGTGGAGCAATGCAATCAGTAATAAAACCACTCGTTAACTTTTATATACAAATAGAAACATTCGAAAACAAATAAAAACTTTGCTGAGTGATAGATCCCTATCAATAGTAGACGATACATTGCTACAAGACAAGGAGTGTGTTACAAGTACAAAAGTCAATCGGAGATATTATTTATTTTCATGGACTCATGTATAATTTTTTACAGCTATATACAGGGTGTCCCATGTAGAATATTGACGATAGACTGGGTAAGTTCAACGATGGCACCTAGCAATTTGTTTTTAATGAGTTTTATTGATATAGAATTTTTAAAATAGCTTGAACTGTATGTTTTTAGAACAGCAATTATACTTCCGCTTTCCCCCCACTCCAGTCATAGTGAACGCTACGCTAGGTTATCTGGCTTCTCTTTCTTAATAGAAACTGGACTTAAAATTGGTTAAATCGAGGTAAAAGTTACACTAGCAATTCGTTCTCTCACCAAGAATCACACAATTTCAATTCCACACAAATGTTGCTTAATATGAATTCAAATTTAAATTCAACATGCTGTTAAAATTCCTGTACTTATTGTCCATCTTTGTCTGTGATATGATATTTCATATCTTATTAATACGCAGCTGATAGGTTGCTGTGAATGGAAGCGAATTTATATTCGTGTTGTTTTTAGATCCGTTCTTTGAAAATTGTCCGATCATTTATAATCGTGTTACAATTGAATTACAATCATGGAGAAGGAATAATAAAAACTAGGAAATGTGTATTAGTTTGTGTATATGTTCGACTAAACTGTATCAACAAATGAACAATCCATTTGTCTTTTTTATTTATTGTGTAACACTTTTAAGTCATCATCGCCTTGAAGAAGAAAAAATGAAGAGCATAGCTTTCGAATACTCTAATACCGCCAGAGTCGGAAAAGAACAAGAGTTGGTCAAGAGAGGAATCTAACCAAGGACTACATGGAGAAAGATCTAGATCCAGCTAGGTTACCGTACTGATTATGAGTGAGCCCCTGAAAACCAATTTACTATCATCCAAATTACTGATGGGTCCATTCGTCTGTGCGCGCGGTTTGCTATGACGCGGCGGGGAAGAGGGGAGTGGTTATCGCTCATTTCCAAAAACATGTGGTTCCGCACGACGCGCCTGACGTAGATTATTCACCTGTCTTCAATGTAGCTTCGAGTTGTTTGTAAACATCATGTTTCTATATGCACTACAAATCTTGTAAATTGTAATTATGTGTCGCGAAAGGTAGACAAACATAGTTGGGTGAGCGAGCCCTACTTTTACAGAACAGCTAGTAGCGTCAGAGCCGCGCGCACAGACAAATGGTCCCATCAGTATGTAGGCCTATAGTAAAAACACGTTTGGCATAACTAGTTGTAGATTTTTTTTTTTTTACTGGAGCTGTAAAAATGTGCTATTGTGGTTTGATAGTAGACGATACTAGGTTAATACATATATCCTCTAAAACAATTAGTAGAAATTTAAAAAAATCTACAGCCATTTTTAAATGTATCAATGTTTTCTGTTTTGTTTAAAGGCGAAAAATCGTCAGAATGGAACATAAAAATGCTCCCTAAAATGTAACGATAAAAAGTATATTTTGGAGCAAAGGAGAACGACAGAGACAACATAGAACACCAGCTCTAGCTCTAATGATAACGCTTCGGTGCCTCAACTACGCTGTTAGTTAACAATTTATATAAAATACTGATTCAAAATTACCTTTTTGAGATCTGTGGATTATAACTGCTACGACAAAGAACTCCATAACGTACCAATAATCGAATTTGTAGGATAACTCAGTGAGAAAATGTACTCATGCGAAATTTTATACAGGGTGTTCCGTAACTCTCTGGACAGATGTATATAGCGTTATTGCTTGGGTCAAGACAAACACATTTCACCATAGGAACATGGGTCTGCGGTGCCTAGTTTTCCGTCTATCTGTCTGTATGTGTTTTTTACAAAACAATTCCTTACTCCTAAACGGTTTGAGGTACAACGTTGATATTTTGCACAAATGTTTATCTTATTAAGACCTATCTTCGTTTAAAATTATACTAAAATATCGTCAACCGTTTCAAGATGGCGGCCATTTAAAAATCTTTGATGCCAAATTCCACGAAAACCGTTTACTTTACAAAAAAATTGCAAGATATGAAAAAGTTAGTAAATTTTATGTAGTTTTCAATAATACATTATTTGTTAAGATCGGATAAAAAACAACAGAGAAATTAGCTCTTTTCGTAAAGCATGACCACTTTTCTCCGTTTAAACAATGCTAATACTCCTAAAAACACATACAGACAGATAGACGGAAAACTAGGCACCGCAGACCAATGTTCCTATGGTGAAATGTGTTTGTCTTGACCCAAGCAATAACGCTATATACATGTGTCCAGAGAGTTACGGGACACCCTGTATAAAACACTTGCTTAAAGAGTGTATATTCGTAATTGTTTTAGGTCAATTGGTTTCTAAACTCTTGTATTCATACTTTTGCAACCGACAGTAGGAACTACAAATTGTTAATAACAGGATAACACCGTCATCTGGTTGGTAAGATAAATGAACCGCATTCCCGATTTGAACCACAAATATCCGGAAAATAAATCCTATTGTTAAAATATTTGCCACAAGTTGTATGACTGCGGGACAACGGGATATGTTTGATGGATTAAATTAACACGGTGAGCTGGCTTAAACTGGGAAAAAATCGCAAATCACACGTGGTGAGTGCGTTCATTGGAATCTGGAGCATGTAGCTAATTTGGACTTCTTATCGTGTGTTAAAAGAAGAGTTGTGTGTGTCTGTTTGGAGTTAAATAAGATTTGTTCTGGTTTAAATCTGTTCCAAGGGACATGTTAAAGTTACAAGTATGATTCATGAAGACATGGAGGACGTGGTCTACTGGTAATACAAATATCCGAAATGATAGTTTCACTTACAACAGTCAATTTTTTTTTTTTTTTTTTTTTTTTTTTTACAAAAAACAGGCATACGTTTTAAAATAGATAAAATATTTAATTCAGGTTTAGTATACGTATTTATGTATAGTCTACTACGATTTACAAGTGTACCAACAACAATGACTTGTATATTTTCAAAATGGCGGCCGTTTACAATATTTAACTTAAATTATCATGAAAACTGTTAACTTTACAAAACATTTACAAGAGACTAAATATTTTACTCTACCAACGACAAACAGTTTTAATACATCCTTTTTTCAGTAGGTCAAAGGATAATAGAGTTATATATATATATATATAAAAATATATATGTATGGGTAAAATTATTTTTGCTAGAATTTAATCGATTTTTTTTTGATATTTTACAATTTCTAAATCTTCACTATAGTCGGCCTACAATGATTCATTTATTCATGAGGTGTAAAGTAAATAGATTCTGAAATAGAAGTAATAGAATTCAAGAATGTTCGGTTTTTCTAGTAATTTTTTGTTTTAGACAATTATCAAGAAATCCAATTTTTAGTATTTTGTTGATAACTCGGTTATCCTTTGACGTAGGCCTACTGAAAAAATAAAAATATTTTGTTTTGTAAAGTTAACGTAAGTTACGAAATATCGAAAAATAAAGGTTTTATTTTTGGTACACTTATAAAATGTAATATAAAAAATGCGAGTACCAAATCTCCACTCAAATATCCTATTTATTTCCAAAGTTGATAGATAGGAAACTAACAACATTAAATTTGTAAATATGGTTTTTAGCAGTCTTTCAGACATTCTCTATAGTCTGTATAACGTTGGGTTTATGAATAGTAGTTTTCAGTAAGTATTTGTAGTTTGGACGAAATTCTAATCAATGCTTTATTTTGTGTAGACCTCATCTTATACTTTTGTTTGTAAATATTAATACAATAAACTGTATAGTAATATAGTGTTGCCTATTTCAAGCTTGTCTGATTAAATAGTATGCGATAACATCGTTTTATATTATTCTCCCTTATTTCAAAGTACTCTTAAAATAATATTGTATCAAGATAAGAATATTATGAGAAATATAAAACATTTAACAAATCATACAGTATAACGGCTAAAAAATAACTTTCGACCATTTCGATATTTATAATCGAAGCACATCGTGTTTTATATCACTCTTCTTAGTTTTTTTAGTACTTTACAAATATTCTATTTAGATTGAAATATTATGAGAAAGTAAAAAAAGTTAATTCTATTGGAGCTGCTAGTTGGTGACTCATTAAGGAAACGCCGGGGGGAGGAAAGGACGGACTCAGGTAGCTGGTGGGCCCGTGCGCCACCCAACGGTATACTGACTAATTGCCTCTTTTCAGATATATTTATTTTACTCATATAGAGTGATCAATTTCAGGATCAATAAAAGATTATATGTGAGCGAAATAGTTTAAGAACTGATTAGAAGATAACACAGTTTGTACTTACAGTGATGCCGCTTCGGAGAAACTGTCACCAGAGTTTTCGATGTCACATTTAAATTCGACATTTTTTCTGTTTAAAAGTTTTTGGAAAAAGATGAATGGATATAATTGATGCGAAATTTTACATCGTTTGTGTATTTAACATGAGATAAACATAGAATACATGAAAAGAGTACAAAAATCCCTTCGTTGTTTAAAGGTAAAATAGTGGGTCGTCATCTTAAAAAAAAAAAAGAACTTAAAATAAAAAAAAAGAAGAAAAGAACTTAAAATAAAGACCCCATGGAATAATTTCAATAGCGTCAGGGCTGGAAGAGAACTAGAGTTGGTCAAGAGAGACTTGTTGGATCTAACTCAAAACTACATCCAAGGTCCGTCGGGATTGTTACTCACAAAAATTTGCCCCCGAGAGTCCCCAGGCCTTAACGGTAAAACAATTAATTCTTATACATACGTGATCAGTACACAAAAAAACCATCTAATTTTCCAGCTGAAAATTTGTCCGGTTAATTCTCCACAAGGAGGGGACGACGCGTTAAAAACTTTTTTGAGAGAAGATGTAAGTTAACTCCGAATAAACCGTTAAGTAACTGACCCGTTGGCACACCCTCTTTTACTCATTTGGTCAGTGTAAGTCTTCGATTCAATTTGTTGTTTTCTAGTTTCTATGTTATTGTATAGTTGATAGCTTGTAGTTTTCCTGGGATTGTTGTGACATGGTTAACGATGAAATATAACGAACAATAAAACAGTAGGTTTTATAACTTATACAAATTGTTTTTAATTGGATACACTATAATACGTAATTGTATAACATACATTATACATACTGTAACTACTTTTTCTTTATATTATGTAAGTATAAGGTCTATTTGTATATTGCAATGGACAATCATTTTAATCAATGTCTTTCGATTCTTCCCACGCTCTCTACTTGCCATGATCAATTATTTTAATTAAGATAAAATTGTAATTTATCCATATCACTTTAAAATATAAATAAACAATCACTAATTTGTTTACAAAATACAACTGATAATGACGTAATGCTACCTTATGCTTGTTCATATTATGAAGAATTATGACGTCATCATTTTAACTATTATATCGACATCAAATGGGTTAGACTGGAGTTAGCACGTTTTTTAGAATTATATTTATAACAAATTTATATTAATTGTACGCAATGCATAAAAACAGTTTTCTATAATAATTAAGTAATAAAATATTAATATTCGGACTGCTGGAATTATCTGTTGAAATCTTGTTTTTCCCTTGTGAGTGTTAATTTTGTCATAAAGCCTACCAATACAATAGGTCAAGTATACAACACAATAAAAATAATGTATATTTTAATATTTCGTGGGTCTAGGTGTTTCCAACCTATCTCAAATTGATTTTGTGGTTTATTCTAACAAAATCCCGTGTTGAAATGATTTGAATGTGCAAATAAAAAACATCTAGTTTGTAAGGTTGTATAGGGTTAATGTATTTCAAATTTTTGTAAATTAGAACTTTTGACACGGGTGAAAAATTTTCAAATCGACTTTCGTCACGACCGACGGTTTTGTGTGTATAAAGTTGTGATCGGTTGAGTGGTTTCCGAGATACATCGTTAGTTACATTATGATTTCAACCCTGTATCAAGGGAGCTTCGTTGTAATATAATGCAAACCTGTATTGTTATCGTTAAAATTATATTTAATCTGTGGTATCATTTCACGCAGAATTTAAATTATTTAAGCAATTTGTAGATGAATATCAAATGATTTGTTAAAAACTATATTAATGCACAATTTGATAAGGCTTTACGTTTCCATTTTTAAACTCAATTAGTGGCTTTTTACAAAAATTGATGCAATTCCTCCAATTCAACTTCATTTTTTTTTATCGCAAAGACTCGTAAATTTATTTTCAAAGAATCAGTTGCATGTTTTACTTTGAACACCCTCACTTCTTCTAGTAAACGGTTATGACATCGAAATCTAATATTTCAAATGGCGGTTGGTCGAGCACATTATTTAAAAGATCGGTATAAACTACTTTTAGCGGCGATTCACTTTTTAAATTTGGACCAATAAGTTTAGGCACTTCACATGAAAGATCGATAAAAATTCTTTTCAACAATGTTTTTCTTTTTAAATTTGGACCAATAAGTTTAGGTACTTCACATGAAAGATCGATAAAAATTCTTTTCAACGATGTTTCACTTTTTAAATTTGGACTAATGAGTTTTGACACGTCACATAAAAGATCGATAAAAATTCTTTTCAACAATGTTTTTCTTTTTAAATTTGGACCAATAAGTTTAAGTAGGCTACTTCACATAAAAGATCGATACAAATTCTTTTCAACGATGTTTCACTTTTTAAATTTGGACCAATAAGTTTTGACACGTCACATAAAAGATCGATAAAAATTCTTTTCAACGATGTTTCACTTTTTAAATTTGGACCAATAAGTTTTGACACGTCACATAAAAGATCGATAAAAATGCTTTTCAATGATGTTTCACTTTTTAAATTTGGACCAATAAGTTTTGACACGTAACATAAAAGATCGATAAAACTACTTTTAGCGGCGATTCACTTTTTAAATTTGGACCAATAATTTTTGACACGTCACATAAAAGATCGATAAAATTCTTTTCAACGGTGTTTCATTTTTTAAATTTGGACATATAATTTTAGAGAAATTGAGTTTTAAAACTAAATATTTTATTTTAGTAAAACGAGTTTTGATTTTTTTTGTACGATTTAAAATAATGATTTTCTGTACAAATTGTGAACAGTTAAAATAATGTTTTATTTCTAAAAGATTCCCTCTCTCACCGGCCAACTTACTTCTAATGTGTATTGTTTTAAAACATGGTAGGCTAGGCAAAATTTCAAAATGGCTGTCTTTTGAAACGGATTTTTGTTACTTCTTATTTATGGTCTACAAGATCCGGCAATATATACCGGGTGTTCAAAAAGTCTGGAAACCCCTTAATATTTATTTTATTAATAAACGCAGAGCAATGAAACTCTAGGATTACGTCCTCAATGTAGTTACCGACTTTTTGTTCATTTTAACTGTCTTTTTTTTTTCACTTTGAGGGGCCGTCCCGTGGAGGAAGTCCAAAAATCTTAAATGTAAGCATAGGTCGAGAAATACCTCATTTTAAAGGTCTTTGTTAGAGGAACACATTGTCGCAATCCCGACTGAAAAAGGACCATTCTTGTTACTTCTTCTTTATGATTTACAAGATCCGGCAATATATATATATATATATATATATATATATATATATATATATTAAACTATCTGCTTATTTTAATACCAAGGTTGAAGTCAGGAAACGAGCGGAGTTCATAGGTTGATGTCAACTTATTAGCTGCATGACTTAATACCTCAAAGGAAAAAATTAAGGTTAACATCTTCATTTTGATAATTGCTTTGTATATTAACTGATATATTCCTATTCAGCGTTTAACAAAGACAACCTAATCAACACCAGTACAAATTAAATGCAAAATAATTATATACATGGAATTCCACATTTTATTTTTATTGGATGAATATTAAAATTGTGTAAGAATTTTTATATATATATATTGTTTTTTACTTTTTAATTATTTTATATTCAGATAATTAAATTAGCATATTTTCTTACTTTTAACGTATAGACTACTAACAATGAATACGATGTATTTTTCCTTTGTTGTTTAAAGACGAAAAACCTCTCAATAATCATAGCTTTATAATAATTGAAGATAAAATAAAGCCCCTAACTCTCGTAGCGTCAGTGGTCGGAAAGGAACAAAAGTTGGTCAAGAGAAACTGATAGGAGAGATGAAAGAGTAGGATCTAACCCTACGTGTAGATCCAGTTAGGGCCTCTCGGGATTGTCATGCACGTACTCACGATGGAAATGTACGTGTCTCCGTTTTATACAAATACTATTATTGTACAATTTGCTGATTTGAATGTTAATTATCTTATAAAAACTTTATTTTTGTATTTCACAACGGTTTAAAAAGAAAATACTGAAAATTACACGGAAATTATTTAAGTAGTTTAAGCTGCGGAAACGAAATTTAATCAAAATACCAGTTTACCTTAAAAAAAATTTTTTTGATATGATTTTTTTTTTTAAATAGGCGTTCTTAGAACACATATAATTTAATAATGATAAGTTTATTAAAATATTGCCAGCCGTTTAGAGTGAAGGAAAATTCACAAAATTTTATCCCATTGTTGGTCATGCTTAGTTAAAAAAAAAAAAAAAAAATTTAAAAATAAAAAAATCCATAGAGCCCTGAAATTTAAAGTAATACTAACTTTATAGAATTCAGCTTTAATGGAAAATACTATGGCAATGGAGTCTAAGTTATTTTTGTAGAATAATAATTTGCATTGTTTGCATGTCTTAACGTTATCAAGAACTGTTTGTTTATCAATAGACAAAAAAAAAAGAATCAGTTTTTCAACTTTGTATTTTTACTGATCTCTCTTGCTTCAGAAGGTGTTATTTATTTCATTCTGTTATACATGTGTAGTTTTGTATGAACTGTACATTTGATGGAAATCGTTTGAGATAATAGATTTTTCAAAAGGGTAAATTTTTACGTTTTGTCGACCACCCCAGAGTAATATTTATGAATTTAGTAAAAAAATAGTTCAGTTTTGAGATTTTAATATAAGTTTAGTTTTATGGCATGTATTACCAAATTCGAAATAAGGCGAATCGTAATTTGATCAAAATTGGACTAGGTGTTTAGGAAGTAGCACACTGCACAAATTAGACAGACGGACAGTTTGTGACTTTCGCGAGAAATAACATTTGTATTCGTTGCTTGTGTATTTTTTTTTAAATTATGGTTCATCGAGTTACAATGGTTGCAGTTTTTATGGAAACAATCAATACGCTATCAGAAGACCCGATTTTTTAATCAAGAAAATGTAAATAAATATGTTAATCGAAAGTATGTTTGGAGTTAGTGACAAAGTTTAGAAGACCGGGTAATGAGGTGGTAATGGTGGAACGAGCTCTTTATAAAATCATAATTTTACTCCATTAATCGAAATCTGTGATATGAATTTTTTCTTCCTTCCAAAAACCACTTCACAATAGCTATTCCTACTGTTTTTTTAATTGCGTTATAGGAGTATATATATATATATATATATATATATATATATATATATTTTAAAGCAGAAATATACAAAAATTGAATTGAAGTTATGTATGTAGTTAATATGATTGTTAGTATATTACGATATGTTAATGAATTTGTTGGTGATTCTGTGTGTTTTGTGACGTGCAGACCAGGTGATGGACTCTACGATGACACGGGATGGAGAGAGAACACCAACTGGCGAGGAAGCAGAAGAAGAAGACGACGACTTCGACGATCTTTACAATCAAATCAACTACAATACAATCACATCCTTAGCGGCGCTTAAGGAAATCTTAGGGAACGATAGTAATACAAGTGCGGACGATAATTCCTGGTTTCAACATTATTTTTTAACACATGTAAATAGGTTACCTTCTAGAAACCAATATCCGGGTAGGCGGTTATCCGAGTGTCCGGAAGAAGATGAAACAGCGACGGAAACGTCCTCGGAACAGACGAGTTCGAAGCACACACCAAAAAATCAAGTTACCAAAGTTGAGACGCCTTCGCCGACACAGTCAGCACCTCCGACGCCCAAAAGAAACCCATCCTTAACCCCGGACACACCACCCCCGTCGCCTAAGATGTTAAGTCGAGGGACTTCTCCACATTTGGATAAGAGATTCTTCGATGTTAGTCTAATAGAGATGAAGTCGCAAGCTTCATCGACGTCTACGTTGGATTACGATTCAACCGATGAAGTTTGGGTTCGAAGAAGTGATGCGGAAACCATGAAACGGAAAAAAGTGAGTTTGTTTTTATTTGTTCTTTCTGTTGGTGTTAGTTTCTTCTTGCACGTTTTATTGTAGATTGATTGCACTTACTTTAACTGTATTTTATGTCTATTTTCTATATTTTATTTATTTATAGCATTTATAGCATACATAGTGTAAGCCGTGCTGCGGTATATATTTAAGTTGTCATACATATACAACCATCATTCACAACACACAATACATATACACAAGATACAATACAACAAATACACAAGATAGAAATTGTATGAAATACAAACCAATTAAGACGCATTGAACCATGTATACATGTTATCTCATATTAATCAATTATCTGAGTCGTCATCCCGAATACAAAATGCATCCCAGGCAACCAGAGGTTATGAGCTGAGGTACTCCTCCACTGAGTAAAAAGCATTCCTCAAGAGGTATCTGCGAACTTTGTTCGAAATTCTTGAAACAACTTTGTTTTTTTAAAACTTTTTCATTTCATTGTTTTTCGTCTAATCTAATATATTTTTTGGATGTAAGAATTAGCTTATAAACAGGACACTGTTTCTAGTTTCTTGATATTTTATACTGTTTTTTTTGTACCTAACCTAACCTAACTTTCCTCAGTAAAACTGTAGTTGATTGTCCAGAATTTGTATGCTTTTTTTCACTGTTACTATAATTTTGGCATGTTTAAAATCAGCTCTTTTGCCCTCTTCCTTAAACAATTTTTTGTACTTTTTACACATTTATCGTAGTTTTTATCTATATTTTGTGCTTTTTCATTTCATTGTTTTTTGTCTAATCTAATATATTTTTTGGATGTAAGAATTAGCTTTTAAACAGGACACTGTTTCTAGTTTCTTGATATTTTATACGGTTTTGTTTTACCTAACCTAACCTAACTTTTCTCAGTAAAACTCTAACGATTGTCCAGGATTTGTTGGTTTTTTTTCATTGTTACTATAATTTTGGCTCGTTTAAAATCAGCTCTTTTGCCCTCTTCCTTAAACGATTTTTTTGTACTTTTTACACATTTTTGTAGTTTTTACCTATATTTTGTGCTTTTTCATTTCATTGTTTTTTGTCTAATTAAAATTTTTTTTTTTGGATGTAAGAAATAGCTCTTTAACAGGACAATGTTTCCAGTTTCTTGATGTTTTTTATCGGTTTTTTTTTGTATCCTAACCTAACTTTCATCATTAAAACTCTAATCATTGTCCAGGGTTTGTACACTTGTTTCATTTCAAAATGTACCATTTACCCTCGTCAATGCCATATTTTGCTCATGTACGGTTATTTCGCGCCACCATTTGAGTAAAACAAATTTGATCATATTTGGAGGTTAGGAGTAATTTGGTAATTTAAGTTGGGAAAATAAAGCCTTTTTTTATCTATAATATTTCTGTTTTTATAGCTCTTACGAAAAGAAGTATTTGTGGTCAGATTAGTTTATTCTTAAATTATAAATAAAATGAGATGGGTTTGAAGTTGGTTAGTTAATTCAGTAACAAAACTGTAAAGTTTACAAACATATATATTTTTAACAATTGATTATAAGTATAGAAATTATTGATTTTAACGTTACTTAACGAAAAGATGTTTTTTTTTTATGAAAATTAATAACCCTGCTAAATTTAAATAAAAATTATTCAATCATTACATAAAAAACACATTTTTATTTTTGTTTTTAAATAACGCATTATAAAGATATGTAACGAAGGACGCACAACGCAATGTGAAGATGTAGAAACGACAAATAATGAAGTTGGAAGTCATACGAAAGGCATAACAGTTGATTATATAACCAGTGAAGCCTTTTGTGGATTTATCCAGCCCTTTAGACAACACTGTAGGATGTGTTTCAACATATTGGATTACAATGTCTGTAATAGTTTGTCTGTAATAGACAAAGTGTAATGTTAGAGATTGTGCGATGCTAATTAATGCGTCGTTCCTTAAATGAAATGGTTCCGATCCTACTAATACATGAAATTAGTTGCCATTTTTAACACACTGTGTATAGTATAGCGCAGAAGAGAGCCAAAACTTGAGCCATCCATGAACCTTCTTTACTTTGGTAATCGTCAAAACATTCGACTTCTCTTTCTACACGTTCGTGGTCTCAGGAAACCGAAAAAAGTCATTTTCGTAATATCGTCCGTCTGTCTTTTTACAAAAATTAAGATAAGAATGTGAAATTCTGTGTAAGGGATAATATTGTGTTCACATTGAAATTCAGAAAATATAAAAATCGCTGTCATTTTAAACAGTTTTTTTGATCATATCAAATCTCATGTGTTTTTCCATACTAACTGATAAATATTCGCAGATTTCAGTTCTATAATGCAATGGTACCAACCCACACCCCTACGAGATAAAATATAATGAAGTTATTGTCACAAATGTAAACCCTGAACTTTCAAATAAATATGTATAGTTACTAGATCCTTTGAAAGTTACTAATGAAGTACCGTACCTAAGTTTTTCAGAAATATTTGCAAAAATTACTTCTTTTTTTTTTAGATTCGGTAATCCCAAACAGCAACGATAAATTGAAGGAAAAAGATTTTCTTCAGTGTTACAATACTTTGTGCTATTTATACAACGAAAAGTAATAAATCTAGGTTAAGTTGGTGGAACGTTGTTTATCACGTTATGATAGTTGATGGCCACTTGTTTGTCTTTGATAACAAACTGAACATGTCTGTTATCTCAAGTGGATGTCCGCTTTAACTATATTGTGTTGAGATGGAGGCAAATGTTACATACCTGATATCTTATCAAAACAATGACTAAATGAAGTATTTTATTAGTTTATCTTCTATCCTTTTTTTTTATCATTCTCGCATATATATATATATATATATATATATATTGAAGTTTTTTCTGATGCATCCGTTTTAAGATATTCCGAATCTAAAGAAGTGTACATCTGTGCGCTCTACATCCAAACGTGTGGACCGATTTTAGTCAATTTTGATATGTGAGCATATCTCGAGATAATTCAAAATATGAGTTTACTACATGATGTCATAAGATAAAATTTTAATTTCCCCAAAATAGGCGCGAATGATTTTGATTATTTTTACCTAAACTGTAGCCCGTAAATTACTCATACAAAACAAACTGGCGGCCATATCTAAAAAAATCCCGTCAAGTGTGTTTTTAGGAAAAACAAAAAAAAATCTATAAAAACCTCTTTTAACCGTAAAAACATGTGAATAATTACTCGAAACCCTGTCTATTGATTTCTTTCAAATTTTAATGAACAAAACGAACTGGCAGCAATATCTCAAAAAATACCGTCAAGTGTGTTTTTAGGAAAAACAAAAAATCTGTAAAAAACCTTTTTTAACCGTAAAAACATGGATTACTCGAAATCAGGTCTACTGATTTCTTTCAAATTTTAACGAACAAAACGAACTGGCAGCAATATCTCAAAAAATACAATCAAGTGTGTTTTTAGGAAGAAAAAAAAAATCTGTAAAAAACCTTTTTTAACCGTAAAAACATGGATTACTCGAAATCAGGTCTACTGATTTCTTTCAAATTTTAACGAACAAAACGAACTGGCAGCCATATTTCAAAAAATACCGTCAAGTGTGTTTTTAGGAAAAACAAAAAAAAAATTTTTTAATTTTAATGAAATGGGAATGTTAATTAATTTACGCGTATACACAGCAAGAGAAATAAATTAAGACTCTGTTTTGAACGATTAATTTTCGCTTTTTATTTGACAAATTTACATTTTTGGTGAAGAATACTTTTGATTGGTTTTGAGTGTGATTGAGAAAGTTTATTCAATATTTTTACATACGATTTGTTATATGAAATAGTCTTTGCAAACGGATAACTAATCTAAAAACAGAGCTATACGCTCGATAGTTGGATACTACAACACAGAGAATATGTTATATATATATATATATATGAGTATGGAACTGACAAAGGATTGAAAACAAGCTAGAGCAATTCAACGCAGAATACTATTAGGCAATAAAACATGTTTTCATTGTTAAACATCTTTAAGTCAAAGAGTATTACAAAATGAGGATTTAAAACAGCTGTTGTAACCTATGAAAGATAGGTCCTGAAGTAGATACCAGCTAAACTTCTAGATGCGACAGTGTCAATAGGTTTGTAGCAACTGAGGATGGTTACTTAATCATTGAAACGTCGTCTTGTTTTGTTATTGCACAAATAAACTGTTTTTGTGAAAAGTTGTGTTTTCATTCATTTGGTTGTTGAAGTAACATATTGGGGACCATAACAAGAAACCGGAAACTGGAGAAATAAGGCTTGACTGGGAGATATACAGATTATCACCACTTTGAAAGTATATAAAACTGAAGAAACTACAATGGGCAGGACACGAGTGATGACAGTAAACCAAAGTGATATTAAAGGATAAAGTAGACGGAAATAGATTACCGGATACGAAAGATCCAAGATGAGACTATAGGTAACCGAAAATACTGGGGCAACATGAGGGTACGTAGATGTTGATATATATGGAGGAAAAAATTTAAGGAAGGCTCCACAGAAGTTGGTAGCACCATAGTAGTAGCAATATACTGGTTTCAAATTCAGATTTTTTTTCAAAGTCAACTTGTTTAGAGGAAATGTTACATATACAACAGAAGGGCTAAGTTTTGTTTAAATTTAGACCAGTGTCGTTTGTATGAGGAAGTTTTGTTATTTTCTTATAATTTTAAGGTAAGATAATCATATATATTTGAGACACATTTCTAAAATTTTCTCTAAGGCTATGTGCATTTGAAATTTAAATAATAACTACCGTTTGTTTCCCAGAGCATTTTATATTACGATCCAAGGGTAGTTTTCATTTACAAATACCTTTCGATTTGAACGTTTGTAAAGAGATTTAGTCCAATACAGTTTGGTTTGTCGTCATTCAAATTAAACAAAATCGCTAATGCACATTTTGAGTTAGCTGTTTTAGACACACTTGCAAACCTAAAAACTTCTCTATACAATATTTGAGGCTTCTGGACTGTAGAGAAGATAACAAAGACAAGCATTTTGTAAAAACAACGGCACTCAGAAAAAAAATCAAATTGGATATATATCTTGCTTGAAATATATTTTGACGGTGATCATATCTCTACAATTACGTAACCAAGAAAGTGACAGGACTGAACCAGACTGTGAAAGTAACAGATTTAAATTGCAAAGTAAACCAAAACAAGATTTCATGACAAACGATTTGTTATGCTGGATTCCTAACTATATAACAAAAAATGTATCTAAAAACATTAACTTGGTGCGTATTTCTTCGCGTCCCATTTTACATGAGTCTAATTGCCGTGTTATATATTTAAGCATGAACTGTGCATAATTCAGTTTAGCAACAGGTATACTGTAGTGATCTAATGGAGTACGACAACATATCAGAAACGTAATTTCAGCCAATAAGGGCAGATATTTCAGCGTCCCAAATCCTTTCCCTGTTCAAGCGGTGGTTTGGAGGAGGAAGATGGAGATCCAATTCATCCTATTCCTTCAGGCATAGGTCTTTTTTTATATTCAAACGTTCAAAACAAATATGAAGAAAGGAAAGGAAGTGAGTTCCCGGAGCAAAGCAAAATGGAATTAGAGCACCCTCGACATGAGTGTTATTCAGAAACTTATTTAGTAGTTTCGGCATACTGATTCAGTAACGGATAAAAAACGTGAACAGAACAAATTTGTTTTAAGAGAAGGTAAGTAATAAGACATTGTAGTTGCTATCACTTGACCTCCTTACGAAAATTACGTTGTCGAACTAATGTTTCCTACAGTTCAGCCCTTACTGCTCTAAGGGAAGTCCTTAAATTGTGCTAATATAAAATGCGGGTTATTCATTAAGTAAATCCTGTTGATTATGAAAAATAGTCCATACTGTGTTTGGTTTAAGAGTCTAATAAGACATTATATTGCAATTTTAAACAAAGTTTTCTCTACTGACGAGGCGTGATTTCACTTGAATGGATACATAAGTAGCCAAAACTATCGTAATTGCAACCCTCAATTGAATCTCCTTTACATCCATAAAAAATTGGCGTATGATGGGATATATGAAGGAAAATAATGATTGGTCCACTGTGAATGGCGAGGCGTATCAAGCCAAAACAAAGGCGAGCCGATTTACTCCGCTCTTCATTGCTCTTTGCGAAGCTGAGAGAAGTTTAGAGAAACCGTAATCACTTGCGGACATTGTTTAATTAACGTCCATTTGGGTAGGAAAGATCCATAACCCAATTTAGTAGCATGTAACCTACATTGTATAGGCAGAAATGAAGTACAATGTCCCATGAGACTTGAGGCAACAACAGTTTCCGATGACGTCACTTCAGTCAACAACACACCTGTATAGTCGCAGGATGGTAAAACTGAATACTGTTACATTCTATAAATATTTTAAAAGAAACAAACTTTCTCGTACAGTCTGGTCATAGCACCAAACATTAATCAAAATTAGTATTTCTTACTATCTCCTTTAAAACGTTTCGGTATTATTATCTATATGCAAAAAAGAAGAATTTTTTTCTTTATCGAAGAGTTTTCCACATGTCTTTTGGGATATACGTTAATGCAGAAACATCTTCTCCTCAATAATTTATGATATGTTTGTAATGTTTTGAAAGTTATTTATATATGGATAAGAATTAGGTTAATTTGCTTGTGGTGTAAACTGTCCTAACTGTAGATTTCATTGGAATCGAGTTTATAAGGACGGTGGTTAAGATTTATATTTTTTTGTTTTTTGTAATTATTTCTGAACTGTTATTTTCGTTTTCTTGTACTTTGACACATTGAATTGAGTCTTTATTTATAAAACTATTGAATCAGAAATCAGAAGAGATAATTTTGATAATAATGTCTTAGTATAATCCGCACGAGCACAGATTTATCTCTTTCTTTTCTCTATAACTCAAGAACCAGAATTTTTTATATATATTAACTAATTAGGTTTTTTAGAGGCTACGAAAAATTTGATCAAAATAGTTTGAACCGATTTTGAGAAACTCGGAATTACGTATATTTTAATTTTTACAGCTACCTCCCAATTTTGAGTTGTAGAACAATGAAATGTCTCGCCAAAATATACCCTTGTACCAAATTCGATCCATTCCTTTGGACTGTACACAACATTAGTTGTCTGTCTATTAGACGACAGACAGATATGTTAATAACTACGTTTTTGACTCATCGATATTTCGACTATCATTCGATATATGTGTGAATCTAAAAATAAATTTAGTTTATCTATTTGAATGTTTTTATTCATTTTTGAAATTCATCATTTTTTCACTTGTGGAATACCTCAAATTGCACCCCATGCCCGCCGGATTAGTTACTAAAATTGTGGCTTCTAGCCCGTTTACTAACACAAAATTATGCCTAATTACTGATGGGTCCATTTGTCTGTGCGCGCGGCTTGCTATGGCGCGGCGGGGAAGAGGGGAGTGGTTATCGCTCATTTCCAAAAACATGTGGTCCCGCGCGGCGCGCCGGACGTAGATTATTCACCTGTCTTCAATGTAGCTTCGAGTTGTTTGTAAACATCATGTTTCTATATGCACTACAAATCTTGTAAACTGTAATTATGTGTCGCGAAAGGTAGACAAACATAGTTGGGTGAGCGAGCCCTACTTTTACAGAACGGCTAGAAGCGTCAGAGCCGCGTGCGCAGACAAATGGTCCCATCAGTACTCTAGTAGGTATCTTGAGTTCAGATTTCATGGTCTCATATGTCGATATTAAGGTCTCAACCGTTAGAATATCTCCATGCTAAATACCAGAGGCTCACCTATTGTTATGGCAAACCCGAGGAAACCTAGCTAGATCTATACTTTTTTCATCTAGTCTTGGGTTAGATCCCTTTCTTTCAGCTTTCCTGTCTGATCACTCTTGACCTATTTCGACCCTGAGATACGATTTAGAGTATTCGAGGGGTACGGGTCTTTATTTTATGTTGTTTTCTTCCTTGTTACGTACCCAGTGTACGACTTTTTTTACTGCTTCACGTTTTATGACGTCAAGAAACTGAAATAATGCTTCCGTGCGTAGCGTTTGTCGTTGTACGTAAACACGCCGGAAACCACGAAAATTAAAGTAGGAACTTGAAATTTGATGTAGAAACTATAGAGTTCTTATATAGAATTGAAAATATCAAAATGTTGCCCGTATCAAACAGTTTTTTGTTCATATTTCAACTTATAGCAACAGTAAATAAGATAACAATTTGGAGATTTCAGTTCTGTATGTAATGGTACCAACCTCCACCTCGAAGTTATTGTCAAAAAATGTAATTTCGAATATTGATTGACTTTTAAAGAAAATGTGATGTTCGTATATGATGCATAGACGCGTGCATAGCAAGTAAACACTACTTCAAGCCCCCGCTAGGACCAAGATAATATCACGAGCTAAGCGAGTGTAACCTGACAACAAGTGATATATACAGTGTGACCAGCAAACAGGTACCGATTTTGATTTTCTATTTAATTCCTTATTCTTCAATCCATTCTTTGGAAACTTTACATATTTTTTTAATAATGTTAACAAACGTGTAAAAATGTCAACTCACTGGCGTTTATAGAAACTAAATTGCTGCAACGCGAAAAACAGCTGTTGAAATAAAGCACTGCTTTTGTTACGTTTGGAAAAAAAAAACTTTTATTGCTACAAACGTATTTATATAAACAATTTTCTTTTAAACAAACTAAAAACTGAAAAAAAGGTTTAAAAAGAAATTAAAGTATTGAAATTGAAACAGCGACACGCTGATAACAACGCCTAACATACGACTTCTGCGTCCTTGTAAATTATGTGAAATTCGAAGAAGTTCCTCTTCGATAACGCTCTTCAAATCCTCATCATTGTTGAAACTATATGATGTGTATTATTTGCTCCTTTAAATAGCTCCTAGGAAAAAAATCACACAGTTAAATCAGGAGACCGCTGCGGCCAATCTAAACGATTTCTAAACAACACCCTTGAACATTGTTATTTAGTAATTGTTCCACTGAATTTGCAAATTGTTGGCCCATTTTCAGAATCGTAAAATAGGACAGTACGTGTTTTAATTTCAAACTTGTTCAACGTATTTCCGGTTATGGTTCTGTCTGAAATGACAACACGTCATTAGCCGTCACAACCGCTCTGGCAGTAACTCCTTTTGATTTAAGGAGTTTCTGATCAACAACGTGAAATCGTCTAAATGATTTTACAATTTTATTTAAAGCAAAGGACAATAAAATCGTACTCAAAAGAATTATGTTATAAGTTTCTGTTTTAAAGTAATGCTGTTATTTTTATTATTATACATTTTTCAGACATTTGCCATCATTTGTGTGTTAAAAATCAAAACAATCAAATGATGACAAATGTCCGAAAAATGTATAATAATAAAATTGAACTTCCATCATTAACAAATAATGCTCTTAGTTTGAATCGAACAGCTGTTCAACAATTAAACCTGCGAGAGTAAAAGGCATACAAGTAGAGAGGCATAGAAATTGTTTTTGTGTTGCCTTCATTTTGTTTCTATAAACACAAATGTGTTGAAATTCTCTCACAACATTTTTGGTTACTTTATTAAAAAGTGTGTAAAGTTTCAAAAGAATCGGTTGAGGAATAAGCAATTAATAGAAAAAAGAAAAGGGGTGTGCCTATTCCTCGGACACTGTACAATTACAAGATTACCTTACTGGATAAGACACCTTCATCTACAGTAGCCTCAAGGTAGGAAAGTGTCTGTGGTGGAGGGGAAAAGAGGGGCCCCCACACTTCGTTGTTGCGTTTGCTTTCAGCGGTACAACACCAATAAAAATATATAGACCTCAAGTGGAACTTTTTTACACAACTTTATACTTTGTTGGTTTTATAAATAAATATTGTGTGCAAGTAGGCAAAATCATAAGATAAGTGAGATACACTCTCTCACGAAGTTGTAACTTTAGGAATTAAATGCGACTAAGCAGTAATTTGTGTATCTAGTTTTTCTTGGAATGGGTTGTACCGTCAAGTCAGGCTAGGGAAGCCACGGCCATTACACTAGACAAACTTCTAGTCTGAGGGAACTGTACAACTAAAGCTAAAACTCTCCAAACTAATATTAAAAGTTTTCTACATTTCCAACACAGCCCGTGTTACCTATGAAACCCACATTGAGTAACCGACGCCTGTTCTGCCAAACGGTTTCGTAAATTTGTTACGCTTTCTAATTGTTCTTTTGATCAATTTATACACTGTTCTTTTTTAGACCTATGATTCGATCTGGGTTAATACAAGTACCTTACGTCGATCAGTTAGGCTTGCTTTCTCCGGTCCATTGTACGACGCTGTAATTGCATATTTAACAAAAAGTCAGTCGGTTTTAGTAGGGTTTATTGCGATACAACAAACTGCTTAAATACGTAATGCGGATGTGATGTAATTGGGTAATAATGTTTTATGTACGGAACATATTTTTGATAGACGCCAAATAATCATGGTACTTTTCAACACGATTGTACACGTAATCGAAGCAGATCCTTTAAATAGGATCCTGAGTAGAGTAGGTAAGTTTAAAGCAGATTATTACACAGGTTTTCTGAACCTCGTCGTTGTGCATCACTACTTTCCACACTACTTTCCACCTGACATCCACTAGGCCTTGCCGGACTTGTAGATATTGAAAAGAATCCACTCGCTTCTTCTGTCAGTGTTTCATCCATAGCGGGCCTCGAAGATGTGCGTATGTAAAGAAGCCTCCACTCCCTTGTTGGGCCTCGAAGATGTGCGTATGTAAAGAAGCCTCAACTCCCTTGTTGGGCCTCGAAGATGTGCGTATGTAAAGAAGCCTCCACTCTCTTGTTGGGCCTCGAAGATGTGCGTATGTAAAGAAGCCTCCACTCTCTTGTTGGGCCTCGAAGATGTGCGTATGTAAAGAAGCCTCAACTCCCTTGTTGGGCCTCGAAGATGTGCGTATGTAAAGAAGCCTCCACTCTCTTGTTGGGCCTCGAAGATGTGCGTATGTAAAGAAGCCTCAACTCCCTTGTTGGGCCTCGAAGATGTGCGTATGTAAAGAAGCCTCAACTCCCTTGTTGGGCCTCGAAGATGTGCGTATGTAAAGAAGCCTCCACACCCTTGCTGGGCCTCGAAGATGTGCGTATGTAAAGAAGCCTCAACTCCCTTGTTGGGCCTCGAAGATGTGCGTATGTAAAGAAGCCTCCACACCCTTGTTGGGCCTCGAAGATGTGCGTATGTAAAGAAGCCTCAACTCCCTTGTTGGGCCTCGAAGATGTGCGTATGTAAAGAAGCCTCAACTCCCTTGTTGGGCCTCGAAGATGTGCGTATGTAAAGAAGCCTCCACACCCTTGCTGGGCCTCGAAGATGTGCGTATGTAAAGAAGCCTCAACTCCCTTGTTGGGCCTCGAAGATGTGCGTATGTAAAGAAGCCTCCACACCCTTGCTGGGCCTCGAAGATGTGCGTATGTAAAGAAGCCTCCACACCCTTGCTGGGCCTCGAAGATGTGCGTATGTAAAGAAGCCTCCACTCCCTTGTTGGGCCTCGAAGATGTGCGTATGTAAAGAAGCCTCCACACCCTTGCTGGGCCTCGAAGATGTGCGTATGTAAAGAAGCCTCCACACCCTTGCTGGGCCTCGAAGATGTGCGTATGTAAAGAAGCCTCCACTCCCTTGTTGGGCCTCGAAGATGTGCGTAATGTAAAGAAGCCTCCACACCCTTGCTGGGCCTCGATGATGTGCGTATGTAAAGAAGCCTCCACTCCCTTGTTGGGCCTCGAAGATGTGCGTAATGTAAAGAAGCCTCCACACCCTTGCTGGGCCTCGATGATGTGCGTAATGTAAAGAAGCCTCCACACCCTTGTTGGGCCTCGATGATGTGCGTATGTAAAGAAGCCTCCACTCCCTTGTTGGGCCTCGAAGATGTGCGTAATGTAAAGAAGCCTCCACACCCTTGCTGGGCCTCGATGATGTGCGTAATGTAAAGAAGCCTCCACACCCTTGTTGGGCCTCGATGATGTGCGTATGTAAAGAAACCTCCACTCCCTTGTTGGGCCTCGAAGATGTGCGTAATGTAAAGAAGCCTCCACTCCCTTGTTGGGCCTCGAAGATGTGCGTAATGTAAAGAAGCCTCCACACCCTTGCTGGGCCTCGATGATGTGCGTATGTAAAGAAGCCTCCACTCCCTTGTTGGGCCTCGAAGATGTGCGTAATGTAAAGAAGCCTCCACACCCTTGCTGGGCCTCGATGATGTGCGTATGTAAAGAAGCCTCAACTCCCTTGTTGGGCCTCGAAGATGTGCGTAATGTAAAGAAGCCTCCACTCCCTTGTTGGGCCTCGAAGATGTGCGTAATGTAAAGAAGCCTCCACACCCTTGCTGGGCCTCGATGATGTGCGTATGTAAAGGAGCCTCCACTCCCTTGTTGGGCCTCGAAGATGTGCGTAATGTAAAGAAGCCTCCACTCCCTTGTTGGGCCTCGAAGATGTGCGTATGTAAAGAAGCCTCCACTCCCTTGTTGGGCCTCGAAGATGTGCGTATGTAAAGAAGCCTCCACTCCCTTGTTGGGCCTCGAAGATGTGCGTATGTAAAGAAGCCTCCACTCCCTTGTTGGGCCTCGAAGATGTGCGTATGTAAAGAAGCCTCCACTCCCTTGTTGGGCCTCGATGATGTGCGTATGTAAAGAAGCCTCCACTCCCTTGTTGGGCCTCGAAGATGTGCGTATGTAAGGAAGCCTCCAATCCCTTGTTGGGCCTCGAGCTAACGACCAATATGTTTATTAAAATCCTCAAAGGTTACACTTGAGTAAAATTTGATCAAAATCGTATTATCCGATTTTGAAAAAAAAAATACGTTATATTTTGTCGTTGTTTTTTACATTTTGAGTTATCATTCTAAAATACCGTTTCGTAAGTCATTAGTAATATACCTAAATATCGTTCATAGGACTGTTATTAAAGAAGTAATATCTCAAAATCGGCTCAACCGATTTCGTTCAAATTTTTAAAAAATGTGAAGATTGATGACCCGGTACTGTAAATAAAACGATTCGGGAATAATTGGCTAAAAACAAAAATAATCGCCATCATTAAAACCTTGGTTTTAATCCAATACGACTTACGCTGGGGTGTGTTTGAGGCTCAAGGGATGCAAGTTTAGATCCTATATATATTAAAGACGTCGTCCATAGTTCATTTTTACTTTATAACTGACAATTTCGATGACGAGTTTTGTTTGGTTTAATTTTGTTTTAGAGATCGGTAAATGAGAAAGTTTGTGCAATGCTTTTTCACTGTGTATTTAGATTGCAAGTTTTAAGATAGTCCTACGTTATGTTAACCTTTTTCTTGTTTTATAATATCACTTGTTAACGACAGTTGATACACTCTTGAAACGTAAGGTATTAATTTTATACATACAATGTTAAATGTTCGAATAAATTATACCTGTTGCAAAATACGTGATTGAAATATTTATTGTTTAAGTGGTTATATTTACTGTTTACCCTCAGTGGTTCACTTTTGTAAGTACGAGCTTGCAATTCAGAGAGATCCTAACTGGATCTACACCTGTCTTCCTTCTCTTTCTCCTTTCCTCTCTTGATCTACTGTTCTGTTTTGACCTTGACACTATTGGGTCTATATTTTAAGTTCCCTTTTTTAAAGATTGTAACGACCGAGAGGTTTTTGTCTATACAGAACAAAAAAAAAAGAAAAAAAGTTGAATACATCTACAAGTCATTTACTCTAGAATTCTACTCTTTTTTAGGAAATGTTTGTTCAACAAATCATTAACATTCTTTTGTCACACTTCCTGACCTTAACAATACTACCTGCCGAGTTGTTGGCATTCTACACCTGTCGTACAACTTCAAATCCCCGTCGATAATGAATGAGGAAATCTAACTATTGTAACTGGTCTGCAACCTCGGACATAGGGTGAGGTCCGCGTCATTAAATGTATTGAACAATAAGGAACAGATTTCACTCAAGATTTTTATTTTATTTTATTCAACATCAAAACTTATAATAAATGTTTAAAGTGATGTCCATACACTTGTCAACACGCTTCACTGTGCTTCTGGAATCTTGTCTCAGAATTACCTCACTGATCTATGCGGTTTATATTTATTTTCAGCTGCTGTTGAATAGTTGATTTTTTAAAAAATAATTCCGCATATGAAGAAATCCAAACTAGACAGATCAGAAGATCTCAGTGGCCAAAATCCTTTGTAAATAAAGGTATTTATAACAAGTTGCAAGCGTCCTGCTCCAACCAATAATAAAGCTCATCTTCTTCAAGCAGACCAATGAATTGTTGAATAATTTCTTGATACGACTCGCCATTCGCAGGAGATAGCAACTTCAATGTCTTGTAACTTTTGTCCTGTTAAAACAGATTTGTTCACTTTATGTTTTTGGTCCGTTACTGAGCCAGTTTACCAAAACGTCTAAATTTCTGAATAACCCTTTCCACTGTAGTTTCTTTACCAAATTTTACAAGTATTAAATGTTGAGCTTGATTTATGAGAAAAACTATACAGTATAACAAACACACAGAACACAATTCTCATAAAAAAAAATACGCCTAAGTATCAGACGCGTTTCAACGACAAGAGTTGTGGTTTGGTTGGTGTGGCTGGTGTATCACTGAGGAGGACGACCTTGTCGTTGAAACGCGTCTGATACTTAGGCGTATTTTTTTTTTATGAGAATTGTGTTCTGTGTGTTTGTTATACTGTAAATTTTACAAGAACTGCTTCTCTGCACTGTTTGAAAGAACCATATTTATTAATGTTTTCGACAACACCCGCTCTTGTACGTACGTATTTTTAAATGCATTATTCAATTAATGAGACCAAAACTGTGCAAAATGATGTTTTGAAATTGAATAACAAGAATTACATTAACAAGGTAAATTATTTAAAATCAGCTGATCCAGGCTACCAAATACAAAATAATGTACAATAACTGAAATGATTTAAATCATTGTACATAGAGGTATAACCTAATTTTAACACATGATTAGACCCGGGCTTCTTTTAAGCCGATCATCCGGTACAAGTAACAGCTGTGTTTGTGTTTACGATCCAGCTTATGTTTAAATTTAAAAGATATTTATAGTCGTAATTTAAAAAGAAAAGTCTTGTTCTAAACAAGTTTCACAAATAGATTTGTAAGTTTTGTCTAAATTAGTTGTTTAGGTACTCAAGTGGAAACGTCGTTTAAATACAATTATAGGTTGGATATTGTAGCTCATAGATTACTGAAAATGACGAGATTATTGTTGAAACGCGCTGGATTAATAAACGTATTCGTGAGAAATTAAAGTTTAATTTATCGTATACGAAGTCAGTTTCTTTGGTAAACAGAGTCTCATATAATTACAGGCGTAGATTGACAGGACGTTCATAACCGACTCACCGTTTGTATCTTCTATCCGACCAAAATATGCTTCGCCTATGTTTATTTGGATTTTCCCAATTTAAACGTGACCGAATGTGTTTGGCTCTAGTCCAAGTCTTGAGAGAGCACAATGGAAGGTGGGTTGTTGATTTGCTTTGCTAGCGTTGGTATTTCATTAAAAAAAAAAAACATCCTGCACCGACATAAGTCACGTAGACTTGCAATAAAAGTTATGCATGACAAATTTGAGTCCGATTATATTGTCTCGTAAATAATGTGTAGGAAATAGGTGTATGGTTGTGGTAAATAGGGTGAAAGTTGAGAGTGTTTTTAATCAATTATTAGAACAGCTGATTCCGGGTCGGGAAAGAACAAAAGTTGGTCAAGAGAGACCTAATGGAAGAGAATGATATCTTAGAATCCAAGACTAAAGCCAGGATCCCTGAGGATGTGCAGACCGCCACTCATTATACTAAACCCCTGAGCGTAAAAATCCCTACAATATGAATTGAGGTTATGTTATTGTAATGTAGTGTATTGATTGCTATTTCTTGCATTATAATTATAATAATATAAAATGTTGACTATTTCATAAACGTATTGAGAAGTAACAGTAAACAATATCTCAGGTACTGTAGACAGAGACACCACTCCGCAGGAAGAAATAATAAAAATTGTATGTTTTATGGATAACTTGCTCCTTCCATTATGACTGTCATTTATCATTCATTGGGATAACAGTGGTATATTGTATGAGTAGGCTATATAAGATTGGGAATGACAAACTATTCTTTACACTCACAATTTATAAGTGAATTCATTACAAGCTTAAGGGGTCTGAATGTTGTTTAATTTAACTCTAATTTTCTTTTATACTCGTACCTATGTAGAGTGGATCGAAGTTACTGTTATAAAATTACGTGAGGGTAAAGTATATATTATTAGTAATAAAATGGCGCCTATTGCAATTTCCTACTTTAAACACCCTTGGTTTAAAAAAAGTTTTTTAAATTATTAAAAAAATTATGTTTTTTAAAATATTTAAAAAAATGTTTTTTACATTATTTAAAAAAATTGTTTTTTAAATTATTTAAAAAATTATTTATTTATAAAATTGTTTTTTTAATTTTTTTAAAATAATTTTTAAAAAAATGTTTGTTAAATTATTTTAAAAAATTGTTTTTAAATTATTTATAAAATTATGTTTTTTAAATTATTTTAAAAAAATGTTTTTTAAATTATTTAAAAAATTATGTTTTTTAAATTATTTAAAAAAAACTCATTTCCTCCATTAAAATGCAATTTTTTGGCTTTCCGTGAATATTTTTGACACCATTTTCAGATTATACATTATAAGTTTGAATTAGTTGTAATTTTGAAAAAAGGTAGAAGAGTGTAAAATTAAAATCTCAGTTATGTTTTTCACTAGGAAGTGTCAAATGTTATAACATAATAAGAAATTGGAGTTTTACCGGTGGAATTACTGTTTAAAAAATTAGCTAAACAATATTTTAATCCAAAGGTGTTTGGAGTAGAAAATTGCTTATCACTAGTAGTATGTGCTTTACCCTAAAAGTTTTGTTTAACATTATCCTCGATCCCCACTGTATATGAGAGTTTTATCACGTTTTAGAGGAAATCTCTAAAAACATGTTATTTAAATTTATTTGTAAATTTTGCCACTCTATGTAATTCGGAAAGATTTTATTTCATCGTTATTTGTTTTACTTTCTTCTCTTTCTTTTTTTCTTTCTTTTTTTTTAACGTCTTTATAAACGTAAACATAAAAACGAGAAAGTTTCTTTATTTTCTATAAAACTGACAAAAGATGTGAAATTCAAATTTAAAGTTGTTTGTGTTATATTTTATTTTGTCTCGTTTAATTGGAACGTGCGTCGTATAATGAGAAACGAATATGAACCTTGACCTCTGTAATTAAAACCTTGGATACAAATTACGCTTTCAACGTGATTATGTCACACATGGGGATAGTTTAATTTCGCGTTTCTCTGACAATTTATCTTCAGAGTCCCACTTTAATGTGTACGATCTTGACAATCCCGAGGGAACCTAGCTGGATCTACACCTTTTTTCATGTAGTCTTGAGTTAAATCATTTTCTTTCATCTTTCCTCTCTTGACATACTTTTGTTCTTTTTCGACTCTGGAGATATTCGATCGTTAGAGGAGTGGTCTTTATTTTATGTTTCTTTTCTTTTTTTTATTATTCTATGACGGCCTAATAACAATGAGAAAAAATGTATGCCAATTTAATTTTATGTATAGAAATACACATAAAATACTTGGTAATCATGCATTTTTTCCCTTCTCATATATAAGTGATATTGTTGACATTTTTATGTAGATGGAGATTCATATTATTTTTGGTTACTATTTAGTTTCATGTAGACTAATGTGTGAGAAAGTTTGTGCAATGTTTTTATCCGGAACTGTTTGGATTTACTGCCTCCTATCTAGCTGCAGTATTTAGCATAATCAATACCACAGTAGCTTGTGTACATGCATGCAACCCCTACATTTTAGGTACTATTTATTGTATTTTTACCCCAGTTCATGTATAGAAACAACTCGGATAAGCAAATTGAATCTCTACACTACCGGCGACAAATTGTATTTATAACCATAACGGAACAAAGTCTGTTACTTTGAAGTGATGACGTGAATTCTTTTTGTTAAAATATCTCTTGTGTTATTGAACTTTTAACACAGTAAAGGTACAAATGTGCAGATTTCAGTTCTGCGTGTAATGGTGCAACGATACGATAACAAATAGCGAAGTTATTATCAAACGTTTATCAATCTTCTAAAATAGTATGATGTCTGTAACGAGATCCAACAAGGTTGACATAGACACGAGCTTAGCGAGCTTAGCGACTCCTCCACAAATATACATCTACGAGGTCCACAAATACCGAAAGACAGAGACAAGCGAAGAGAGTGGATACTCCTCCACAAATATAAATCTTCGAGGTCCACAAATACCGAAAGACAGAGACGAGCGAAGAGAGTGGATACTCCTCCACAAATATACATCTACGAGGTCCACAAATACCGAAAGTCAGAGACGAGCGAAGAGAGTGGATACTCCTCCACAAATATACATCTACGAGGTCCACAAATACCGAAAGACAGAGACGAGCGAAGAGAGTGGATACTCCTCCACAAATATACATCTACGAGGTCCACAAATACCGAAAGACAGAGACGAGCGAAGAGAGTGGATACTCCTCCACAAATATACATCTACGAGGTCCACAAATACCGAAAGACAGAGACGAGCGAAGAGAGTGGATACTCCTCCAGAAATATACATCTTCGAGGTCCACAAATACCGAAAGACAGAGACGAGCGAAGAGAGTGGATACTCCTCCACAAATATACATCTACGAGGTCCACAAATACCGAAAGACAGAGACAAGCGAAGAGAGTGGATACTCCTCCAGAAATATACATCTTCGAGGTCCACAAATACCGAAAGACAGAGACAAGCGAAGAGAGTAGATACTCCTCCACAAATATACATATACGAGGTCCACAAATACCGAAAGACAGAGACGAGCGAAGAGAGTGGATACTCCTCCACAAATATACATCTACGAGGTCCACAAATACCGAAAGACAGAGACGAGCGAAGAGAGTGGATACTCCTCCACAAATATACATATACGAGGTCCACAAATACCGAAAGACAGAGACAAGCGAAGAGAGTGGATACTCCTCCACAAATATACATCTACGAGGTCCACAAATACCGAAAGACAGAGACGAGCGAAGAGAATGGATACTCCTCCACAAATATACATCTACGAGGTCCACAAATACCGAAAGACAGAGACGAGCGAAGAGAGTGGATACTCCTCCACAAATATACATCTACGAGGTCCACAAATACCGAAAGACAGAGACAAGCGAAGAGAGTGGATACTCCTCCACAAATATACATCTACGAGGTCCACAAATACCGAAAGACAGAGACAAGCGAAGAGAGTGGATACTCCTCCACAAATATACATCTACGAGGTCCACAAATACCGAAAGACAGAGACAAGCGAAGAGAGTGGATACTCCTCCACAAATATACATCTACGTGGTCCACAAATACCGAAAGACAGAGACGAGCGAAGAGAGTGGATACTCCTCCACAAATATACATCTACGAGGTCCACAAATACCGAAAGACAGAGACGAGCGAAGAGAGTGGATACTCCTCCACAAATATACATCTACGAGGTCCACAAATACCGAAAGACAGAGACGAGCGAAGAGAGTGGATACTCCTCCACAAATATACATCTACGAGGTCCACAAATACCGAAAGACAGAGACAAGCGAAGAGAGTGGATACTTCTCCAGAAATATACATCTTCGAGGTCTACAAATACCGAAAGACAGAGACGAGCGAAGAGAGTGGATACTCCTCCAGAAATATACATCTTCGAGGTCTACAAATACCGAAAGACAGAGACAAGCGAAGAGAGTGGATACTCCTCCACAAATATACATCTACGAGGTCCACAAATACCGAAAGACAGAGACGAGCGAAGAGAGTGGATACTCCTCCACAAATATACATCTACGAGGTCCACAAATACCGAAAGACAGAGACGAGCGAAGAGAGTGGATACTCCTCCACAAATATACATATACGAGGTCCACAAATACCGAAAGACAGAGACAAGCGAAGAGAGTGGATACTCCTCCACAAATATACATCTACGAGGTCCACAAATACCGAAAGACAGGGACGAGCGAAGAGAGTGGATACTCCTCCACAAATATACATCTACGAGGTCCACAAATACCGAAAGACAGAGACGAGCGAAGAGAGTGGATACTCCTCCACAAATATACATCTACGAGGTCCACAAATACCGAAAGACAGAGACAAGCGAAGAGAGTGGATACTCCTCCACAAATATACATCTACGAGGTCCACAAATACCGAAAGACAGAGACGAGCGAAGAGAGTGGATACTCCTCCACAAATATACATCTTCGAGGTCCACAAATACCGAAAGACAGAGACAAGCGAAGAGAGTGGATACTCCTCCACAAATATACATCTTCGAGGTCTACAAATACCGAAAGACAGAGACGAGCGAAGAGAGTGGATACTCCTCCAGAAATATACATCTTCGAGGTCTACAAATACCGAAAGACAGAGACAAGCGAAGAGAGTGGATACTCCTCTACAAATATACATCTACGAGGTCCACAAATACCGAAAGACAGAGACAAGCGAAGAGAGTGGATACTCCTCCACAAATTTACATCTACGAGGTCCACAAATACCGAAAGACAGAGACAAGCGAAGAGAGTGGATACTCCTCCACAAATATACATCTACGAGGTCCACAAATACCGAAAGACAGAGACGAGCGAAGAGAGTGGATACTCCTCCACAAATATACATCTTCGAGGTCCACAAATACCGAAAGACAGAGACAAGCGAAGAGAGTGGATAATCCTCCACAAATATACATCTTCGAGGTCTACAAATACCGAAAGACAGAGACGAGCGAAGAGAGTGGATACTCCTCCAGAAATATACATCTTCGAGGTCTACAAATACCGAAAGACAGAGACAAGCGAAGAGAGTGGATACTCCTCTACAAATATACATCTACGAGGTCCACAAATACCGAAAGACAGAGACAAGCGAAGAGAGTGGATACTCCTCCACAAATTTACATCTACGAGGTCCACAAATACCGAAAGACAGAGACAAGCGAAGAGAGTGGATACTCCTCCACAAATATACATCTTCGAGGTCTACAAATACCGAAAGACAGAGACGAGCGAAGAGAGTGGATACTCCTCCAGAAATATACATCTTCGAGGTCTACAAATACCGAAAGACAGAGACAAGCGAAGAGAGTGGATACTCCTCCAGAAATATACATCTTCGAGGTCTACAAATACCGAAAGACAGAGACGAGCGAAGAGAGTGGATACTCCTCCAGAAATATACATCTTCGAGGTCTACAAATACCGAAAGACAGAGACAAGCGAAGAGAGTGGATACTCCTCCAGAAATATACATCTTCGAGGTCTACAAATACCGAAAGACAGAGACGAGCGAAGAGAGTGGATACTCCTCCAGAAATATACATCTTCGAGGTCTACAAATACCGAAAGACAGAGACAAGCGAAGAGAGTGGATACTCCTCCAGAAATATACATCTTCGAGGTCTACAAATACCGAAAGACAGAGACGAGCGAAGAGAGTGGATACTCCTCCAGAAATATATATCTTCGAGGTCTACAAATACCGAAAGACAGAGACAAGCGAAGAGAGTGGATACTCCTCCAGAAATATACATCTTCGAGGTCTACAAATACCGAAAGACAGAGACGAGCGAAGAGAGTGGATACTCCTCCAGAAATATACATCTTCGAGGTCTACAAATACCGAAAGACAGAGACAAGCGAAGAGAGTGGATACTCCTCCAGAAATATACATCTTCGAGGTCCACAAATACCGAAAGACAGAGACAAGCGAAGAGAGTGGATACTCCTCCAGAAATATACATCTTCGAGGTCTACAAATACCGAAAGACAGAGACGAGCGAAGAGAGTGGATACTCCTCCAGAAATATACATTTTCGAGGTCTACAAATACCGAAAGACAGAGACAAGCGAAGAGAGTGGATACTCCTCCAGAAATATACATCTTCGAGGTCTACAAATACCGAAAGACAGAGACGAGCGAAGAGAGTGGATACTCCTCCAGAAATATACATCTTAGAGGTCCACAAATACCGAAAGACAGAGACGAGCGAAGAGAGTGGATACTCCTCCAGAAATATACATCTTCGAGGTCTACAAATACCGAAAGACAGAGACGAGCGAAGAGAGTGGATACTCCTCCAGAAATATACATCTTCGAGGTCTACAAATACCGAAAGACAGAGACAAGCGAAGAGAGTGGATACTCCTCCAGAAATATACATCTTCGAGGTCTACAAATACCGAAAGACAGAGACAAGCGAAGAGAGTGGATACTCCTCCAGAAATATACATCTTCGAGGTCTACAAATACCGAAAGACAGAGACGAGCGAAGAGAGTGGATACTCCTCCACAAATATACATCTACGAGGTCTACAAATACCGAAAGACAGAGACGAGCGAAGAGAGTGGATACTCCTCCAGAAATATACATCTTCGAGGTCTACAAATACCGAAAGACAGAGACGAGCGAAGAGAGTGGATACTCCTCCAGAAATATACATCTTCGAGGTCTACAAATACCGAAAGACAGAGACGAGCGAAGAGAGTGGATACTCCTCCAGAAATATACATCTTCGAGGTCTACAAATACCGAAAGACAGAGACAAGCGAAGAGAGTGGATACTCCTCCAGAAATATACATCTTCGAGGTCTACAAATACCGAAAGACAGAGACGAGCGAAGAGAGTGGATACTCCTCCAGAAATATACATCTTAGAGGTCCACAAATACCGAAAGACAGAGACGAGCGAAGAGAGTGGATACTCCTCCAGAAATATACATCTTCGAGGTCTACAAATACCGAAAGACAGAGACGAGCGAAGAGAGTGGATACTCCTCCAGAAATATACATCTTCGAGGTCTACAAATACCGAAAGACAGAGACAAGCGAAGAGAGTGGATACTCCTCCAGAAATATACATCTTCGAGGTCTACAAATACCGAAAGACAGAGACAAGCGAAGAGAGTGGATACTCCTCCAGAAATATACATCTTCGAGGTCTACAAATACCGAAAGACAGAGACGAGCGAAGAGAGTGGATACTCCTCCACAAATATACATCTACGAGGTCTACAAATACCGAAAGACAGAGACGAGCGAAGAGAGTGGATACTCCTCCACAAATATACATCTTCGAGGTCTACAAATACCGAAAGACAGAGACGAGCGAAGAGAGTGGATACTCCTCCACAAATATACATCTTCGAGGTCTACAAATACCGAAAGACAGAGACAAGCGAAGAGAGTGGATACTCCTCCAGAAATATACATCTTCGAGGTCTACAAATACCGAAAGACAGAGACAAGCGAAGAGAGTGGATACTCCTCCACAAATATACATCTTCGAGGTCTACAAATACCGAAAGACAGAGACAAGCGAAGAGAGTGGATACTCCTCCACAAATATACATCTTCGAGGTCTACAAATACCGAAAGACAGAGACAAGCGAAGAGAGTGGATACTCCTCCAGAAATATACATCTTCGAGGTCTACAAATACCGAAAGACAGAGACGAGCGAAGAGAGTGGATACTCCTCCAGAAATATACATCTTCGAGGTCTACAAATACCGAAAGACAGAGACAAGCGAAGAGAGTGGATACTCCTCCACAAATATACATCTTCGAGGTCTACAAATACCGAAAGACAGAGACAAGCGAAGAGAGTGGATACTCCTCCACAAATATACATCTTCGAGGTCTACAAATACCGAAAGACAGAGACAAGCGAAGAGAGTGGATACTCCTCCAGAAATATACATCTTCGAGGTCTACAAATACCGAAAGACAGATACAAGCGAAGAGAGTGGATACTCCTCCAGAAATATACATCTTCGAGGTCTACAAATACCGAAAGACAGAGACGAGCGAAGAGAGTGGATACTCCTCCAGAAATATACATCTTCGAGGTCCACAAATACCGAAAGACAGAGACGAGCGAAGAGACACACACCCCTAAACGCTCTACCTTTACCTACAAGGTCAAGGAAACCAACTTTTGCACATTACATTCAGAGGATCTGCTTGTTTTGCATTGTATGATGGGGTTGGGTGAATACCACCCCTCAACTTGTTTACACTATATCCAATCATTCAGTAAACAACTTGGTGATCATCCCCCCCCCCTAATCTGTTTATAAAATTATTTCAGATTTTATAAATAAAACTCCGTGTTTTACATTAGGATCAAGACTTTTAATAAACGTTCTAACGGTAATTTCAGTTGGAACCCCATGGGTCTCTCACTGCACTTTTACTAATAAAGTCTGTAACTTACCATGTCTGGCAGCCATACAATAAAACCAAGTACGTTGCTCTCGAAAAGTCTAAATTTAGTTTTTTTACACAGTTAGTTGTGATTTCTAAGTAACTGAAGCTAATTTTAAGAATAATACCGAAGTAAATTATAAAGCGTGAAGTAAACAAACTTTGTTCCTGGTTTAAGTTATCGAGTTGAAGCTAATCCGAGACAAAACAGAATCGCGTTAATCTTTGGTAGCTATATATAGTTTCATCTTGTTTAGGAACACTTCAGAACACAGATATTTCCTTAGGAAAAATATTCGCTCTTTCTTAAACTATATGAATGTGATATGTTTTTAAATATAAAGACTGTTATCTTCGAGTTGTCTGTTTCTTTAAGACTCTCAACTTATCTCTCTTTTTCAACCAGAATACCCTGAAAAAAGGCATTTTCTATTTTCTTATTATTATTTTTTTTTTGAGTTTTTTAGTTTATAAATATTTATTACTGGAAACCATTTAATAATTATTTGGCTTATCTTTATTTTCTCTCTTTTTTCTTTATTATATATTTTATTCTTGTTTATCTCTGATCGTTAGTATTTAACAATACTCAGACAGTTATTTAACATTACTCTTTTAGTTGTTTGTACATTTTCATCCTGGGAATTTTGTATTATTTTTTGTATTTATTTTATTTTAATGGTTTAATATATAATTTTCGGTTTATTTTACGTATATTTTTATTGTGTTTTTTATGAGGTTAAGTAGTAGAGAAGACCTAACTGTCTTGATTTCGTGACTTAAAATGAAGCAATTTATTCATCATTCTATCTGCCTCCCCCCTTCTTCTAATAAGTATAGATGTATAGAACAGACTCTTGTAGAACAAATGGTTTACTATATCCTCGTGCCACATGTCAAACTTTCTGCCAAATTCATTCTTTCTCTGTCACTATTCCTTTCCTCCTCGTTACCTCTCTCTCTCTCTACCTCCTTTTCCAAAGTATAGAACAGACTCATGTATAATAATTCGTTTACTGTATCCTCGTGCCTCATGTCTCTCTCTCTCTCTCTCTCTCTCTCTCTCTCTCTCTCTCTCTCTCTCTCTCTCTCTCTCTCTCTCCCCTCCCTCCCTCCAAATTGTTATAATTTTATGCTCTATTTTCTTGGACATTGTTGATTCCCTTCATTGATTACACAATCGTAATTTGAAATTTTATTATTTTCTTTTATGTATTAAATGTGTCCCATGAAGGTATTCCCATCTTTGACCTGTAATAACAGTTGTTTTTGAACCTATTAGGCATGAAAATTTAGATCTGTTTAAAAGTATAGCACAGAATGTTCATGTAAATATCAATGGCGGCTGTTTAATATAAAAAATAGTTTTGGGGCTATTAGATTATCATCTTATATTTTTAACTTTAGCAAAGGAAACATTAATCAACAATAAAATCAAAGAATAAACAATGATCATAATTGAAATTGAATAACATCTACTGTTATGCATTGATAGCACCGTCGAATGAAACAAGAATAAAAAAAATGTTTCTTTTTCAATAATTGTCTGTCTTGATGGTGTGAGAATAAACTCGTTTTTTTAAGTAGCCCCACAAAAAGAAGGCATTACCGGTTAGGTCTGACGATCTCGTGGCCAGTCCATAAATTCACTCCTCCCAATTCATTGTTCAATACATGATTTACAATATTAGCATAGTGTGGAACATCTAAGACTACATTAGTGGAACTGTAAGGTGTGAAATCACATTTTGGTTCAATATACCAACATTCGTAGTGCTCTCAGAAATTTTGTAGGATTAACTGACTCAGCTGCCCACATTCGTAATTCCATCACTCCCCCCCCCCCCCTTCAATTACATGAGAGTTGGTAATATAATAAATTTGGTCGACTTATCAAATCTTTACGGTTGATTCATCAGAAAACAAACTCCGAAAATACTATTCAAGGTCAGTCTCGTAATGTCAACACAAAACTCCACTCTTCTATCTCGAACACCATAGGCATTGTAACTCTTGTAAAATTTCACTTTATGTTTTTTTAAAAAAATCTTCTATGAACCGTATATTTGGCGGTGTTTAAGACCATTTTTCTAATTGAATTTGGTTTAGCGGGAGATTTTAGTAAAACAGAACAAACATTTTTTTTCCACTAACATGTCTAATTGTCAACTGTATTTTAATAATGTAAAAAAACCCTCAGAGGCTCATTTTAGTTTCATTTCATCTCTAGGAGACAGGGTGGTTACATCTCTTTCTTTCATCTTTCCCAACCGGTTTCTCTTGACCAACTTTTGTTTTTTTCCAACCCTGACTCAGAACAAGAATTGGAGTATTCGAGGGAAGGGGGTCTTTATTTTGTACATTTTGGAGACATAGCTATCATCCAATACTGAGTAGCTATGTTACCGAAATATACAAAAGGGATTATTAAACTTTCTAATGTTAATTGTTTTAGTATTTTATTTGCGGTTGGGAGATTACTTCTTTTATATTGTATTAACGACAAGGCTCATTGTATATTTATTTTATGTTCTTTACTTCTTTTTTTAATATGGCAATGTTCACCGAAAGTGTTTTGCCTTTAAACAACAAGAAGAAAAAAAAAACACAATGAAAAACTAGGTTATTAATCTAGGTTGAATGTTGTTAAACAAATTATCGTAAAATTTCAAAATGGCGGCCGCTTGAAACGTTTTATCGGTAGTTCATTGTTATATACTTCCTTGTAAAATACACAAGTATTTGACGATTCGCATATATTTAATTTGAAGACGAAGTCGGCAAATGGGCGGATAAAGAAATCCTCGCCCTGACAACAGCGTATCCATGAATTTTGATTTAATATCGGAAATTGGAGTTAATATATTCAGCTGCAGATAATATTAATTTTTAATTTATTGATGTTAACGCTTATACGTTTTTACTAGCTAGTATTGAAAATACAATAATATTCTGGGAAGCGACTAAGGATAGCTATGTTGGTAGAGCATTGGCGAGTAAAGCCAAAGGTCCTGGGTTCGATTCCCAGTCTAGTTCGTATATTTTTCACTTCAAATATTATCGTATTTTCAATAATAATACTTGTAATACAAATAATAATACAAATATTTACTTGCAGATAATAAATATCAATTTAATAACATAAAGACATCTAATTTGAATGTTATTAAAATCTCTTTCTAAATTGAAATTAACGTTTTTGGCCTTTTTGGTTATGTTTAGAATTTTTGGAATGGCGGAAGAAACTACATAAATACTAATTTATTTTTTCAACTCAACATCTTAATGATCCTTATTACAGTCCCAAAATAATTATAATTGTTCAAAATTTTATTTTATATTGTATTTTTTTCCATTTTATAAATTTTACTTTAAGTTTTCGAATAAAAACTTTTCATCGCTGAAAATAAATCTTTATTATACAAAGTTACACGTCTCAGAAGTCATTTTATTTTTACTTGTGTACAAATGTCGTTGTTTGCCACTCTTCACTTGCCAACAGCTGTTCTTTTTACTGCTACCATTTTAGAATAACAACTTATATATTTAAGAACATTCTACTGTACTTAAAAAGTAAATTTTTAATAAAATATGTTTAAGTAAAATAATAACTTGGAATTTAATTTTAAATTATTTCTATACGTAATCACATAAACATAAACACAATTCCAAACCTAATCGGAAGGTTATTTTTGTAGCCTACAGGTTATATTGTCGTTGATATCCGATCAAATTACTTGATTGGCGAAATATGGGCGGTTTGATTTGAGCGATTGTCGTTTATCTAACTCAAATTAGACTGATCTCCGATCAATGACGAGCTTGATCTCCGATCCAATTTGATCGGGGTTTATGCTACTCAAATTAGACTGATCTCCGATCAACGGCGAGCTTGATCTCCGATCCAATTTGATCGGGGTTTATGCTACTCAAATTAGACTGATCTCCGATCAATGGCGAGCTTGATCTCCGATCCAATTTGATCGGGGTTTATGCTACTCAAATTAGACTGATCTCCGATCAACGGCGAGCTTGATCTTCGATTAAATTTGATCGGGGTTTATGCTACTCAAATTAAATTGATCTCCGATCAACGGCGAGCTTGATCTTCGATCAAATTTGATCGGGGTTTATGCTATTCAAATTAAATTGATCTCCGATCAATTGCGAGCTTGATCTTCGATCAAATTTGATCGGGGTTTATGCTATTCAAATTAAATTGATCTCCGATCAATTGCGAGCTTGATCTCCGATCAAATTTGATCGGGGTTTATGCTACTCAAATTAGACTGATCTCCGATCAACGGCGAGCTTGATCTCCGATCAAATTTGATCGAGGTTTATGCTACTCAAATTAAATTGATCTCCGATCAAATTTGATCGGGGTTTATGCTACTGAAATTAAATTGATCTCCGATCAATTGCGAGCTTGATCTCCGATCAAATTTGATCGGGGTTTATGCTACTCAAATTAGACTGATCTCCTATCAACGGCGAGCTTGATCTCCGATGAAATTTGATCGGGGTTTATGCTACTGAAATTAAATTGATCTCCGATCAATTGCGAGCTTGATCTCCGATGAAATTTGATCGGGGCTTATGCTACTCAAATTAGACTGATCTCCGATCAATGGCGAGCTTGATCTCCGATCAAATTTGATCGGGGTTTATACAACTCTCTCTTGTAGTTTCAATTTTTGTAGCAATCACTTTCATAAATTTAATAACAGTTGATTCATTAGAATAACGATAAACTCAATTTGAGGTTAGGTTCACCAATTTTATCCTCTACAGTTTATCATCGCTATTACCTCTGTTCTCACTTTGTCTGTTTTTCAATAAAAATTTTTGCAAAATTTTATGTTTAACAAAGTCTACGTTGCATTTATTACAATATTACTATAATTAAAACCTGGAATTTTGTTTGTCTTTATCTTCCTAAATAATCAAAAAAACATTCCAAATACAATTAAGGAATAGTAACTTATAAATTAGTTGTCTTTTTTCTTGACAGTTTAGACCATTCCTTATCATAACAAGTCATTTTACAAACTAACTTAAAACTACAGCTGATTTAGTTAAATAACCATAAAAACAGATTTTGTTTAGGTGAACCAACTATATCATACTGCAATAATATATTATTTCTATTGTCATGTGAAGTCCTATTGATTGTAAAAAATGTTGTTACACAAACTCTCTCACACACAAAAGAAGTGGGCCTATGATGTTTTTGTACGACAGCAAGTTCATACATAATGACGACTGACAGTTTTAGTTAATTTACGAAAGTGCGTACATATCGAGTAGGCCGTGAACCAACTGAGTTGTTCTAGGAGTAGTTTACTGGAACTATCTGAATGTTAATCTATATTTTATAGGTATGATTTTATCCTATAGGTACCAGTCATCGAGAGGAAGTTGTGATTACCCGTGTTCTTATCAGTCATTCCATGATCACTCATGGATTTTTGATGGAACAAGGGAATCGGCCACAATGCCCATTTTGTCAAGGTGTATTTTTCGTTTGCACATGCTCATTACTGTATTGTTCTAAAAAGTGTGTGTAGGACATTTGCCTTTACCCAATTCCATTCAGGCGATGCTGGAGGGGGAACACCGAGATCATGATCGGATAGTCCTTTTTGCGTCTTCTGAAAATTTTTGATAAAACTAAATAATTTTCTATTTGATTATTGCAGGGTTCTTTTACTGCTCTGTAATATTATATTTGTTGTATATTTAATTTTATCATTGGTAATATGTTGCACGGCCCATTTACAGCCCTGTAATATGTTTAATTATTGTTTATTGTATTTTACCATAGTGTTAACTTGTTACAAGGATCCCTTAACACTGTAACATGTTATTGTCATTATTATTATTTTTTGTTGTCGTAGTTTTTGATGATTGTTTACTGCGTAAGTAAAACTAAAACTAGCTACACTTGTGCCAGAAATTGGCAGTAATCGTAAATAGAATTTAATTAAAATCACGTTTTTAACTCATTTTCAAGGTTATTTTTATTTATTTATTTTTTTAACGATTAATTTTCTTTTAGTTAAATTTTACTCACTACGTTTGGTCATTACGTCTACTATAATTTGAAAGAAATCTGTAGAGGTGATTTTGATATATTAAGTGTTTTATAATAGATCTTTTTTTTTTGTTTCTTACGACAACTTTCGATATTTTTTAGGAAAATGGAGACCAACACATTTTGTTGGAGTATTGAAAACCTGTGATTTAACACACTTTATGTAAACAATTAAGATGAGAAATCGGAATATCATGTTTTGGTCTTATGGATGTTATAGTTTGAATGTTAGGTATGAAGGACAAATATGTCCATAAAAACTACTTTATTGAGCTCCAGAAACCTCATAGAAATAATTCTGCTTAAAAATAAATAAAACAAATTGAACATTAGGATTTTACCTATTCAAGGCGAATTTCTTATTTTATGATCTAATAAGTACTCAAAGATGGCCTTTTTGGGCAAAAAAAGTAGGACATTTTGAGAAATTTTGCTATCAAATAAATGTTTATAGTGATAAAATCACAATTGAAAATGAATTCATATTTCATTGAATATAAACAAAAATTATCAAACAATTATTTTTTATTTGTAGTATCAGGTGGGGACACATGGAATAACTGAGGATGATGACGTAGTCATTGAAACGTTGTTTTAAACAAATAGAATGTTTTTGTAGAATTTTTTTTTCCCATTTGGAGATTAACGTTTCCGTCAAGTTTTTCGTATTTCCAGTGAAAAAATTTAATGAAATCAGCTGATACCCTGGTGAGGTATAAACTTTATTATTTATTTATTTACAAAGACAACAATCAATCAGGTGACGGTATTGTATTTGTTATGTTCATTGGAACGTGGTAAAAAGAAAAAAAATACGCCTCCAAACGTAGGACGAACATCAGCCTTGTCTAACACATACACTACTATATGTGATAAATGTAAAAAAAATACTCTTCTCTATATCCAAAGTATAGTAGGAAGTTAACTCTGACATATTTTAGAGTCGAAGTTCACGGAAGTAAAGTTAATTTATCAACCCTCGAAAGTAATAAATTCCTAATCTCGTTTTCTGCTCAATTAAAATGTCCAAACTGATGCATTGGAAGGCAGGACACAAATTGCTGACCACACCTCCCTGAGGAATTTTATAAATAACTTTTTTTTTCAATTTAGAAGGGGGAATTTAAAGGCTAACTATTGTGGTCATCATAGCCTACACAAAAATGTTAACATCTAATGCAGTACCATCGAAATGTATGGGGGGGTATTTCTTTATCATTTATAGTCGACGTTTTCGGAACGGATACAAGATTTATTTAACAGAGTCATTGTGTCTCCGCGAAGCCCAGCTTATCTTCAACCTTTGGGGGATCTATTATTGATTGTGTCATCAAGAATAGCCTAAAGGAGAATAGGTAAAATTCGTTATATTAAAGACATTAGTCCAGTTTCGTTCAGTTTTATTCCGAACATGTTTACTTACTTATTATTACCAATAATGAAAGATTTCGGGAAAATGTCTTATGAAGTCCTAAAATAACATGTATTTTCAAAAAGTTTACAATTTAAATTAAATCTGTCGAATATTAATGTTTTGTTCCATTGTGGGGTGTTTTAACTTTTGATAAGGTAGTTTTTTTATAGCGAATCTCCGATTGATCTAGACTTTGGTGGATAGTTCTATCGCCTCGGGTTTGATCCTCTTGGAAGCTTAAAAAGTTACGGTTTGACCTAACATCGTGCGAAAACCTGTCGAGTAGTCTCACAATATACTGTTGTGCCAATTATTTATTATATAGGGATGTTTAAGTTGATTGACAGAAATGATTTAACGCTTTCAAAGCCAAATTTTATTCTTTTAATAATTGTTATGGTGGACTAGTTATTAGTTATACAAGAAACATTAGGTTCGTAGATACTCAAATTGTTCGTTGTTTTACGCAGTCATTCGTGGACACTGGTGTACTTAACAACAAAGTTATTTGTCGCCAAACTCAGTAAATGTATCAGCGTTTCGTAACTATTCAATGAACTCGATGTGTGAGAGAAGATTTGACCTTGATAAATGCTCAGAAGAAAAGGCGATCATGGGTGCCAATCGATGGGACTCCGGGTACTAAGCTATTTTCCAGGATATTTCAGATACTCTCAAACGGTGGTGTGGCATACGATGACTTGACATCAATCTGCAATAATTTGAAGGATGACGGTGTTCTCAAATATGTCCTTAGCAGTAACGTGGACAAAATGTGACTAAAGAGACCATTGCGGTGCAAACCAGTGAATCCGTTAAGTTATTTACTGTCTTTAACTATGATTACCTAGATACTTAGATATACCTAAAAATCTCAGAAGAAAGCGTTTTTACTATACGTTCAATTAAAAAACAGATCATGTTTTACCTTAACATAAGTAGAGTGTGGGGCAGTTGAGAACAAGATTGGAGTGTGGGTAGGTGGGGTATAGTGGGGAGGGTGGTGGGCGTGGTTAACCTTGCCCCTCCCATTGCCCCTCCCCTCTGGATCTGCCCCTTTCCCCTCCCCTTGTTGCCACGCCCCCTCTTGCCCTGCCCCTTGGCTCCTCCTTCCCCGTCCGCCATTTTGTGACGTTATTTAGTGACGCCATGTGCTAGTCCCCTTCCCTTCCCCTTCCCCTTCCTGCCGCCATTGTTGTTTTGACGTAACATTTACACGATACACGTTGACGTCATGCTCAGTGACGTGAGACCCTTAACTTTTTTATTTCCCAGTGGGATTCGAACCAACGAAGTCAGGATTTGAAGGCAGAGACACTACCGATTGAGCTATCGTGCATAGTATGACTCGTATATTTAATGTAGTATATAAGACACCGTCGAAGTTTACATTTTACGTAACCAGAGCGCACCACTATCGGTTTGCCAATCACTTGAGTGACTATATTTGTATGATTTATTCAGATCACAGGCAAGTACACATGCAATATGTTTGTAAATTACGTTAAACGACGATCATGGAGGTTTGACTCCGTGTGATATGTTTGTACATTTCGTTAAACGACGAGGCTGGACACGTACCCCTTACCGTAAGGTTGAGTTCGTTTGGCCTTCGACCAAAGCACACCACCATAGGTTTGAACCTGTGTGATATGTTTGTACATTTCATACCTCTGGATCCATGAAGCCTAGAGCTAAGAGTTTTTTAACATAGTTTGGGGTAGGTTTGTAGACGCGTGCTAAAAAAGGGTTTTGAAAATGTTCCACTCCAAGGGTGTTTGTTACCCCTAAAACTAGTATCCTATCTTTGTTATTTATGGGTCGATTTTGATCAAAATTGATGTGTTGATTTGGGCCTTTGTACCGGTGGAAAACGTTTACAATTCTTGATCGATAGTGTAATTTTTAATTCAGAAAATTAATCCATAGAGAAAATTTAAATAATTAAAAGAAAAAAGAAAAAAAAAATATTGGAAGTGTCCTCCTACTGGATTCAAACACAACTCCACTTGTCGCTTTATGTTTTCAGATGATCTGTCGTTAATATTGTTAATTTTTCGGGTGATGTGCTCGTGTTCGTAGACGATCAGTATATATTTTGTTCTTTAAAAAACCAAAGATAAAAATCATGAGAACTGAGGTTGGGGTGATTTGGGTTGGCCACAGATCCTTTGAAATAATGCGGTCTCTAAAGAAACTAGTTACGAGTGACACTGAAGCACCGGATACAGTGTGTGGCAAGTTGTACCATTATCTGGAAGTAGCCTTACTTCAATTCGGTGTTAATTTATTCCATAAAGGTCTGTCCATAAACTTCACTGTTTATATTTTCATAAAAGAAAATTGTCATACAATTCGTGTGTGAGATAACACTAACAGATCAACGAACTGTCTGAAAACAAAGCTTTTCGGACTTAAGAACTGTCTTCTTTATTTTTGCATTTCCCATCGTTTCCTTAAGTTGGCTACATATTTTAGAATCACCCTGTACACTTATTTCATCCACCTGCTTTGTACTATTACATCACTTTTCTAGCTACAAATGACTTACAATACAAAACGCTTACTGTATGATGCAACATATTTGCTTGCAGTGCCTTATCACAGACCACAAGCATGACACACGTCCGGTCCCACATATTTTTAATATCAAACGCTCTTTAAATATTTCGTTACATGATAGGGACAAAGCTTGACAAACAAAGGTTATTCTTTACTCGCGTGACAAGAAGTCGTAATGCTTATCACTGTACATCATTTCCCCGTCAGCTAATCATGTATACAATATCCTTACATTGCAATATCATATTTAAAATATAAACGCTGTCAAAATATGAACCTCTACCTGACTAAATTGACAAGGTTAAGGTAGTCATGCTCCATTATACTGTATAATATGCTCTTTGACGTTGTAGGAAATGTTAAATTGTATTGGTAGATGAAGGTGTAACAGCTGTTACAAAGGATTTAGTAATTGTGTAGGTTATATAACTAATTTCTTGACATCGGCAAGATGTTTCTGTTCTGGCAAGCCAAACAGTTTCAAATTGTTTGTGATTACCAAACCTAATCTTATTCTTCGTTCACTCTGGGAGTAAAATAATACTGCAAACAATAGGCCAACGTCCACAGATTCCTTAAAAACTATCAGTTTGGACTATTTCAAACAGCTATTTGTCACTTTTAAGTTTATCTTTTTTCACTACTCTATAATGACAGAAATACACATTCTACCGACTAAATTTTTTTTTTTTTTTTTTTTTTTTTTACGAAGTTAACTTTAATAATCGTAAAAAATACGACATGCTGTACGTCCGTCGTCGTGTGTACATACATAAGCACGAGATAGGGGTTACAAAAATTAAGATATGAATATGTAATTGAGTATAAATGGCTACAGTGTGCTCAAATAGAACTCTATTGTAAATTCAGAAAACTATAATTAAAAACGTCAAAATGGAGCCAATTTTCAACATTTTAAAAATATTTATCTCGTATGATATACGACTTTGTAGATAAAACAATCGGATTAAAATTGTGTATATAATGTTACCAAACCTGACAGCGATGTTTTGTCTCAACTCTAATTTCCAACTCCGAATTCCCAAGGAAATGTGATATTCGTATTGTTTACGAAATCCGACTTATTTGACCTAACCTAACCTAACCTAAACTAACCTAACCTAACCAAACCTAACCTCACCTAACCTAATCTCACCTAACCTAACCTAACCTTACCTAACCTAACTTAACCTCACCTAACCTAACCTAACCTTACCTAAACTCACCTAATCTAACCTAACCTAACCTCACCTAACCTAACCTAACTTCGCCTAACCTAACCTCACCTAACCTAACCTAACCTAACCTAACCTTACCTAATCTAACTTAACCTCACCTAACCTAACGTAACATAACCTAACCTAACCTCACCTAACCTAACCTAACCTTACCTCACCTAACCTAACCTCACCTAACCTAACCTTAGAACCTAACCTAACCTCACCTTACCTAACCCTACCTAACCTAACCTAACCTAACCTCACCTAACCTAACCTAACCTAACCTAACCTCACCTTACCTAACCCTACCTAACCTAACCTAACCTAACCTAACCTCACCTAACCTAACCTAACCTCACCTAACCTAACCTAACCTAACCTAACCTTACCTAACCTCACCTAACCTAACCTAACCTCACCTTACCTAACCCTACCTAACCTAACCTAACCTAACCTAACCTAACCTAACCTAACCTAACCTAACCTCACCTTACCTAACCCTACCTAACCTAACGTAACGTAACCTAACCTAACCTAACCTCACCTAACCTAACCTAACCTAACCTAGTCACCGGTACGAGCGTAACGCGTGGAGACTTTTTAAGATGCAGAGATCTACAAAGCCCGCTACAAAGTACAAAGTAGTGTTTAGGCTACGAGATTCAGAAAACCTGTGCTAACAATAATTGTAAGTAAACTTTACTGAGTAAGATCCCCTAACAGTCCAACTTTCAGAGATTACATTTTTACAGGTATGCTTGTATTACATTGTATGGTGGAGCTGGGTAAGTACCATGACGACACCTATAAACTTGTTTATCTATCACACAAGGAAAGAACTTAACGTAAATATTCCACCGATCATGTTCTCTCAAGTCTAAAACATTTAAAGCTTTCGATCTTCAAAGTTTTGAAACCTAAACGTTTATAATTGTTTGAGATATTTGAAATTCATTTATTTACCAAATCACATTTTGTTTTTTATAAGCTCTTCTTTAATTCACTATGGTTGATACAAGATATGGTCCACGAAAAGTAGAAGTTTATGCGGTGAATGTAAGTGTATATAATAGGCTACATTTAATTAAAAAAAGTTATTAATTTTATATACTTTATATACAGCTAAAATCTGATTAATTTAATTTAAATTTAAATCAGATATAAATTTAGATATCAATATTAGAGCTACTTTTTAATGACTGAAATGTAAAATAATTTTAATGTTGAAGTAAAAGGTAAAAAATAATTTGAAAATATAATAAATTATTTGGTAATCTGATAATAATATATAGTACCAGTTTTCATTTATGAAGTAATAAAACTCTTACAAATTTTTGTAAATACTGCCCTCCATGTTTTTTTTTTTTCGGCAGAAAACTCGCTAAATTTATTAAATAATTTTAAATTTTTTAGTTGAACATTTTTTTTTTAACTTTTTTTTAAGAATACATTTTTTAATTTTTGTATTTTTAAAAATCTATTTGTTTATTTTTCGACAAAAATGACTTGGTTATTAGATTTGGTAATATGTTTAAATGATCAAATTTCGGTATCACAAGACCTCACGATACTAAATTTTTTTTTTAAACTACAATATAGTGGCCAATGTATAAATCGATGCAACACTTCTTCAACAGATAAATTGTGTTCAAATTACAGTATAGACATTTCTCGTGAAGAGACTAGAGACACCTGTTGTGTACAGTCATTTGATTTATTCATCATTTCACCTAGGTAATTTCAATGCATGACATTACAAAACGGACAAAACGTTTTATGTTATTCACAGACATCTCTGCAGGCGATACATTAATTCAGAAAAAAAATTAATATTTCACTTTCCCCCACATACATGTAGTAACTTGAAGGAAAAGTTTACGTGATTTTTTTTAAATAAGTTTAATTTATTTCCAAAGAAGGCTATACAATTTCTAAATCGTTTAATATAAACAAAAATAAAATGAAAATAAAAACATACTCTAAATGTATATTCGTTTTGATGTCCAATAAAGAGAGATGTCTGTTGTCTCTAAAGTATAAACATGTGAACCGATTTTAATCAAATTTTTTGAGCACATATTTAACCATATCTCGAGACATTTGTCTCCTTTTCGATAACTCAAAAATTGGGAATAGATGCCAATTTTTGGCAACAGTGTTGTGGTTTGATTGGTGTAGCTCGTGTCGTGTATCACTGAAGAAGACGACCTTGTCGTTGAAACGCGTCTGATACTTAGGCGTATTTTTTTTATGAGAATTGTGTTCTGTGTGTTTGTTCTACTGTTTAAATAGATTGTTTCGCTTCTGCCATAAATCAGTCCTACTCGCAAATTGTAAAATATTGTAATTTTAGGTTTTAATGTTGGTTGTCGTTGTCTAGGTTCATTTCCTTCGTCCCCCTTTTATTCCTGAACAATCATTTTCTTTTTCTTGCTACTTTGTACGCTAATTTAGATCAATAATTTCGTCATGTCCAAAAATTTGAACGAAATCGGTAGATCCGATTTTGAGAAATCATGTCTTTTTCTAAACCTTTTTCACGTTGAGCACAAGTGGACCTTATTAAATTCCTTGACCTCCAGGGGAATTCAATATTCCAGCTCCTCTCGCTTGCGTAATGAGAGTAATAAATACTCTACCATAAGTGCCTTTAATGGTGTTTTATAACATCTCTAACCATCAGGGGCTCACTGCAGTGAGTACTGGTGTGGGAATATTAGGGATCCTTGCTGGATCAAATTTTTTCATCTAGTCCTGGGTTAGATCCCTCTCATTCCTGTTAGGTTTCTCTTGACCAACTTTTGTTCTCATCCCCGAGGCTATTTGAGTATTCGAGGGCAAATATTTTATCTTCTTTTCTACATTAAAAAAAAAGTATGTTCTTTTTTCTTCTTATTTTTTGTAAGGCCATGATGACCGATGACCGAGAGGTTTTTTGTCCTTAAACAATTAGGTAAAATAAGTCATCAGATTCATTATTGGTGTTTCTATTATTTAAAATTGTATTACAAATAGACTAGTTCTTATATTAATGTCCTATAATCAACCGAATGTATTTGGCTTCCACGTGTAACTCAATAAATATATTATGTAATCAAAACTTGAAAGATAATAGAAAAGCTAATTTTAAACAAAAGTTATTATTTATTATAGACTGTTGTTTACAGTTTGCAGCTGATAATTTTATTTTTAGATGTTTGCTTAAGTCACGTTTGTGATATTAAGTCTGTATTACCGGCATTAGTCCTGCTCTTGTCCTGATCTGCTACCTGGTAGCGACGAAAAGAACTTCTTGCGTTCACTAGCATTGCTAGCAGTATTCTTATTTAGTATAATACACACAAGTTTATTTTTATACTATTCACCAAGTAGGCCTAGGTTTCGGTTCAAAAATTATACTAATAGCAATGTTGTCTTTCTTAACTAAACCCTTGAAATGATAACATTAACTCTTTGAACTGCCAAGTGTTGTTGTTGTATTTTTAACTATGCCTATAAACAAATTATAAAAGTTGGTTTTCTACAAACTGTCGCACATAATGAGTACGGGCTTCGCAATTCCATGGGAACAAGGTTGGATATACATTTTAGTTCTTGTAGTCTTGGGTTTTATCACTCTCGTCTTTTCTATAAAGTCTTGACTCTGAAAATGTTTGTAAAATTTATTTAGAAAATTTTGTTCACTGATAATTTTTTTTTTTTACTGAATTTAAAAAATGTATTAACAATTAAAAAAAATTTTATAAAAACCTTTTTGTCTCTTTTAAATTTCACTAAAAACTATTTTATAAAAATGATTTGACCTTCAAATGACCTTGAAAATATAAACTAAACAAAGAATTACGCATTTATTCCCTCTAGCTACTACATAACTTTTGTCTCATTTAAATGACTCACCCATTGTAGGATGTATTTGTTCATAATAATTGTATTACTAAATATTATTTTTCCATATAAATATGAAAATACTGGCGATAGTACTAAACAAAAGTAAACAAAGCGCAAGGAAAGCCCCAAGGGCTTGGTTGATTGTTTGACCCACTGGAATAGTAGTGCAGTTCAATGCTACCAACTTACAACGTTAAAAGTTCCTAAGTAGCTAATGACGTCATCGCACATTACAGATTGTTTTTGTTTAATCAAACAGTCCTTCCATCTTTATATTCCGATCAGAATGTTTGACTGTAATCGATTTATTAACTAAATATAGCGTCATAAAACAAAGGGATGCATTTTAATACAGTTTCGTTCATTCGTTTAACACAGAAAAATATAAAATTTGTGAAAATAAAATGAACAGTCACAGTACCGGTAAAGCCAATGTTAATTAAATTAAAACTTTATGAACGCCATCGCAACTTGATCATGCAATGTAATGACCTGCGCCTTGTAGGAAATGTTAAATTATATTGTTAGATTAAGGGGGTCTTACATAGTTTTAACCTAATAATTGTATTTTGGTTCGCTTGTCCCAGTGTGACGGCCCTGGAAGCAGTATACATACACTCTCGTCGGTAACTCGATTTGTAACTATGTACTGGGTGATCAGCTTAAAAGAGGCCCCAATCTATAATTTATTAAAATTATATTATTCTTCTATGCACAGCGATTTAAATTATTTCTGTCATTGTTATACGCTATATTGTGTTGGCTAGCCTGGATCAGCTGATTTTAATTGATCATTTCAGCTTGCTAATGTAATTGTTGTTATTGAAACATCATTTTGTACAGTTTTGGTCTCGTTTTGAAAATACGTACTAACGTACAAGAACCGAGTGTTTATTGTCAAAAAATTCAATGTTTACAATCAGTGCAGAGATGCGTTTCTTGTAAAATTTGATGAAGAAGTTTCAGTGAAAAGTGTTATTCAGAAACTCAATAAGTTTCGGGAAACTGTTTCAGTAACGGACAAAAAAAAGTGAACAGAATAAATCTGTTGTAAGAGAATAAAAGACATTGTTGCTGCTATTAGTAGATCTCATGGCAAGTCCTTACGAAAATTAATATTTACTTCGGTACAACCCATACTGCTATAAGGAAAGTTCTTAATTTGTACTTTATTCAAGATCTAACTACTCCTGATTATAAAAAAAAATAATTCAATACTGTGATTGGTTTAAGAGACTAATAAGAAATAATATTTTTTCTTTACTGATAAGGTGTGGACTGATATAGCCAATACTGTCGTATTTGGAGTAATCATAACTTCATTGTATTAAATGTTGAGCTTGACTTATGAGAAAAATTATACAGGATAACAAACAAACAGAACACAATTCTCATAAAAAAATACGCCTAAGTATCAGACGCGTATCAGTTATAGTTTGATTGGTGTAGCTCATGTATTACTGAAGAGGACGACCTTGTCGTTGAAACGCGTCTGATACTTAGGCGTATTTTGTATGAGAATTGTGTTCTGTTTGTTTGTTATCCTGTATAACTTTATTGAATCTTTTTTTTTTTTTTAATATTTTTTGATAACTCAAATCTCTGTGTTTGTGTTGTCCCAAAATGTAGTTTTGGAATAATGTCTGTCTGTCGTGGGTGGACATATCTCAGGATTTGAGTCCAAAAATGTAATTTTTAGAATATACAAAAACTTATAAGGGACCATTTTTATTGCCTTTTTATGATACAGTACTATTTATTCCTTATCATTGTTGAGGTTGATTACATGTCATCCTAATGAATCCATCCTTGAAAAATTGCACTCGCATAACGACTCATTCTGTATATAAATATTACTTTAAGACTAATATAGTTTAGATTAAAGTTGCAAAATTGATACATTTTAGCCGATGGAGTTGGTATTCCTTTCAAGGATTTGCTGATTTTATATTGAAGTGAAGAAAATGATTAATGATGTTTTAAAATATACTGTCACCCTGGACTCGCGGAAGTGTCATATTCCACCCTGATCAGTGGATTTTATTTACTTTGTTGTTTTAAGGGGGAAAACCTCTCGGTGATTATCGTCTTATATAAAAAAAAAAAAGAAAGAGAATAAAATTAAAACATAAAATTAAAATAAAGCATATTTTAAGCTTTATTTAAATAAATTGTATAAATATAAAACAACTTCGGTTTTATTTTTCATTTTTTAACTCAACATCAGAACTACATTTTTTTAAAGAAAAAATACGTGATTAGTATTTGTAGATTGGTGTACGAGACAGTTCTACCAATATGTACTCACAGTTTATTTTTATTTAATAATAATTCTTTTTACAACTTTATAGATTGGATTGACGTATAGTTTCTACGGTGTACGGACACTGTCATAAAAAACATAATTTCAACGAAGCTATTAAGTATAAGATGTTTCAAAACATGTCTAATTTACATTTACTATTTACAAAATGCCCTAGGATTACATGAGCACATGTTTGTTCTAGGGAGGAGTATATTTAATTTCCCTCCGTTTTCCCTTCAAATGCTAACCTGAGTATTGACGGTATTAGTTCCTAGCAAGTCCGCATTGAGCGCTACGGTACCTTCTTTAACGCCTGACAATAGTCTGGTTCTTTGATGATGTACATATTTCTTTTATGAAACTTGTACTTACAATATAAAATAAAATTGTTTAAATAAACAAAACAAAAAATTATGCTAAATAATATATAATGTTTAACACGTGAAAACTGGACTATAATTTATTAGTTTATTTTCCGTTGACCCAGTTTTTTTATAAACCGACTGTATCTTTCTTTGTAAGGGTAGTAGAATGGGGAGCACATGGGTTGGTGGTAGTCGCGTTTAGTATTGTGAAACATAAAATAGAAATATTTTAGTTAAATTTGTATAATCAAGAAGTGTCAGTGTTGTGTTTTACTATCTTTGGGTAAAAGGATATTCCATATGTAAGTCTATAGTTGTAACATGTCATACAGTATTCAATTTATTTGGAAAGGAAAATGTTTGTTTTTAGGTTTTTAAGAACATATTCTTTTTTTGAAAAAATAAATGTTTGTGTGTTTACGAAAATGTTAGATTACTTTAAAAACGTTATGTTTAAAGTAGTGAGAGTTTTAGTGTCGAGTTGACCTTGATATGGAAAAGGTGTTTTAGGGCGGTGGGCAGCTACAACCCCAAAATCTAGGGAAACAAAGAACGAAAGTTAAAACGCAAATTTCTTAAGCTTTTATTTCGGTATTGTTTTTGATTGTATTTCATTTTCCCTCTGATATGACGCGAATTTAGTCCTCTGGTTTTAAGTGTCTCATCTATTAGGTCCTCGTATTTTTGAGCTGTACATAATATATTATAGATTTATGTAAAACAAACCTATATAATAACTAATGAAACAGCCGCCATTTTGAAACTGTAAAACCATTTATTTTGAGTAGCAATTGTATTAAACATAGCCTTCTCACGAAAGTTTACCAAAAAATCTACAATTCCTACTTTTATGGTGATTATCCTTAAATTTTGAGATTATATTTTGAAGAAATGTTATTTTAATATACGGTAACTCGTTGTTTTTTATGGTAGATAACCTGTGTTGGATATCATTCAATATAGATTTTAAAGCTGCACATAATGAGCTGTTGTAGAAATTTGTATACCGTATTATGTTTTTCAAATATGCCGTAATTTTTAAATTTATCGACTGTTTTTTTATGGTTTTTGAACTAGTAAATTTTATTATCAATTTCTACAAAGTTAAACATCATAACAACTTCTTTAAAAAATATCAAAATTTGTTTCTTTTGCCTTTAAACAACAAGAAAAAATATGATGTATTTAAATGTAGTAGGAAGATGTTTTAAAACACAATAGGAGAGTAGGTGACGCGGACTACAACCATTGCGGCCGACAGTGTAGTAGTCCGACTCCAATTTGAATATTTTATTCAGTTTGTATATTGTATAGTGTTTGACATTTTTAATTTGAATATAGTATAGTAAACTTTAAAATTTGAATTTAAATATTTTTTAACGAGTAATAATCAATTTTATTGCGTTGTTTTTATTTCAATACAATGCAATTTTATATGATTGAGCGAGCAAGACAAGTTCTCATTGGTTTCTGGAATTTCACAGTGCTAAACCAAGTAGGCTTCTTAACGGAATTGGAGTTCTTTCGGAATCATTAAGAAGAATAGTTTTGCAGTCGGAACTCATTCACAGGGTTCAGTAACATTTCGTCCCGATAACATTTCGTCCCTCTGCCAATTTCCTAGAAAAAAGGAACATTTCGTCCCGCTCGAAAAATTTGTATTTGTTAGTAAGGTAATTTTTTTCCCCGTTGGGGAGACAAAATTTAATAAATTGAATAAATTTAAAAGTATTTGATCTAGTTTTACCAAATTCGATAAAAACATTTTCATACGAGAATTGTTATTACTATTAACATATTTTTAAAATTTGTAAAAACAATTAATTTTTATATTATATTATAACCTAACCTAACATAGCGTATGTGCCAGGACGAGATGTTACTAGTGGGCAAGTAGAGAGTTCATCCCCAACCTCACGCTCGTGGAATCGGGACGAGATGTTACCGGAACCAAATGTTACGACACCATTCACGGCCAGATTGTCACCGACGATTTTAGAAATCTCTGTTAGCAGAAAAATTTGCCGCTCAGTGGAAAGCTCCTAGACCTGCCAAACCCAGTTGTTGTACTGGATAAAACAGCTGTTATAGCTGCATACTTGTGCAAACTTTGGAAGGTAAATAGGTTATAACATTTTAGTTTTGTGAAATGGTTTTCTTATATTGTTTGCAGTAGGAACGAAAAATATAGTTCATCCTTTGGATCAAAAGAAGCTTCACTTTCGGTCCTAGTGATGAAATATACTATTTTAATAACAAAACAATAATAAAAACCCAACATGGTTCCTGTTAATAAAATTATTTTTAATACACTTTTTATCCTTTTTTTTACCAAATTATGATACAATTTTTAATAAAAATACCTAATTCTAGATATAATATTAATTATTTACATAAATATACGGTTATATGCTGTACTGGTAGAACGTGTTATAACGCAGAGCTTTATAATTTTAAATTTTACTATAGATTCGGTAATATTGTTGATGTAATTTGTTCTGACATTTCACATTTTTTGTGATATAAAAATTACCACAGGATATATGAAGGATGTTGTGGTTTTCCTGCAATGGTATAACTCAATTGGGTGTTAATATCGTGGCAGTCAGGACCAATGATTACGTAAATTCGATTCAGGTAATAATGTTGCGTTTTCCCCCGTGGCTTCTACTTCTCAAAATTTTATTATAACTGACATAATCTAAGGTTGTATTGCAAGAAAGGGGGGTAAAAAATACCTTTGTAAAAATGTAAACGAAATTAATAAGGCAAAATTCGGTAATAAAGGAAATTGTTTTTCATTTTTATTTGTAATTTCTAAGTAGTTGCTCCGTTTATTTAGGTTAATGCAGTTTAGAAACCATCCACGAGTGGGAATGGTCTAGGAGGTCGATACAATCTCCAGGAAGGGGTTAAGTTTGAAGCTGTGCCAACGCCATGGCTTACGTGACTCATTGCAACCTTCCATTTCTATCGTTTGCATATCTTTTGTTGGAAAATATTTATAGTCTGATTTATATGTGAAAAGTTTCTAAACGTAGAGAAACATTTACTATCATTATGACAAAATATTTTTATTGCACGAATGTTGAGTTTTTTTAATCAAAAATCCTCGTTTAGAGGTTCTCCGAGTCGGAAAAAATGTTTGTTTTAAATAATATTTGTCGTGTGTACAGTGCCAGTTTAGAAGTTATCCACCTTTCATTCATGATATATGATAATGTTGATGGGCATCTTCTAGGACTTACCCAACCTTAATAATCATTTTAAACCGATAAATTTGGATAAATCTGACTGCTAGGCCTACCAAGAAATTATGTTTTCAGTTGTTTATCGATAACTCGATTATCGTTTAAGAGAAAAAAAAATTAAAACATTTTAATTGTCGTTAAAAGAAGAAACATTTTGTCTATTGTACTTTTTTGTAAAATTAACGGTTTTCGAGATATTCCATGTTAAATATTTTAAATGGCCGCCATTTTGAAACGAGTAAATAATAACGGTTGATAATTTTTCTCAAATTTAGTCTCTATGGCTCTAAGTGGCATAGAACTCTGTATCATTCTCCATTTAAAAGATATTAAACAACATGGCGACTAGACATCTTGGAAGTGTCTCTTTCGCAGGACACCCTGTATATAACCTTCGAAATCTAAGACTGCGTCTATGGTTTATTTTAACTATTTTTTCTGTCAATCATCGAACTAACATTTTTGGTGACGAGACGTTTTGATGAGAAAAGTTTAAAAGCGGGATTGGGGCGCTACTTAGCTCTTGGTTTATTGGTTTATGTTTACTGTAGCTGTAAACTTCTGAGGATGACTACTATATCATAGAAACGTACATTAGGGTAATACAGCTATAAACATAATGCATCTATTACAGTCTTAATTTAGTTGTTTGTTTTTATGGTTGATGAATCCTTCTTTTGCTTATTAAATAAAACTCCAAAAAATGGGCAAAAAGCTGTTTCTTTTTTATAAATTAAGCTTTAAAAACTGGGTCCACCGATTGCATTCAGGTTTTAGTGAAAGATTAATGACCCAGACTAGTTTGTAAAATTGCAACTAATAAAAGTTTACTAAAAAGGATTAATTTACATAAAACGATAAATAATTTCGACAATTCATTTCGACGAGTTTATAACGCAAGTGAAGCAATTTAAAACTTTATATAAATATTGTTTTTTAATTATTTGATTTTTCCGCTTATACGTTTTTATTAGCAAGTATTGAATTTACAATAATATTTCAAGTGAAAAATATACCACCTAGACTGGGAATCGAACCAATAAATACATGCGTAAGGGCTGAAAAATGAGTAAAAATTAATTTCAATGTCGCATATGCGAGGTAATTAATTTGAAAACTCAAAATTGCAGCAAAAACGTAAAGTCAAGTTCGATTCCCAGTCTAGGTCGTATATTTTTCACTTGAAATATTATTATAAATATTGTTTTTAATATATATAAAATTTGAAATGGCTCATTTTCACTGTTTTACAGAAATTTCATTGATAAATGTACATGTTTGCTTAGTTTTTTAAGTTGAGAAAGTTTATGCAATGTTTATGCATAGTTTATTATAGTCTTAATATTTTGTTATGAAACAAACCCCATGTCACGTATAAAGAGCCTTTGTTCTGCATGTTACCTTATCAATATGTAAAGTTTAATTTTTCCCCTGACCTAGATGAAATGTTGGCGGTTGCAGTAAGTTAATGTTTACATAGTTTATACTTCTCCATGCTATCGTGACGTGTGCTCTATGGCTACTCTTTATGACCTATATACTGTAGTAAGAAAATCCATATAAAACAAGGAATGCGGTAACATAAAAGGACAAAATTATTTTATTATTTTGTATAGGGTGTTTCTGAAATACTTTGACAAGCTTCGGGAGCGGATTTCAAACATAAAAATAAATAAATACGTTCATAAACATGTGTACGAAACAGCTTCGTTTTAGACAATCCGCCATTTTAAAAAAGTAGTATTCATAACATATTGAGTTCACCATTTTGTATGTAATGTTTTACAAGTGTGCAAAAATGGACCTTTGAGGGACCTTTGAGATGTCAAGATAGGGCTTAGCCATTAGACTAACCTAACCTAACCTAACCTAACCTAACCTAACCTAACCTAACCTAACCTAACCTTTGAGGGACCTTTGTGACGTCAAGACAGGGCCTAGCTATTAGACTAACCTAACTTAACCTAACCTTTGAGACGTCAAGATAAGACCTAGCTATGAGACTAACCTAACCTAACCTAACCTTTGAGGGACCTTTGTGACGTCAAGGCAGGGCCTAGCTATTAGACTAACCTAACTTAACCTAACCTAACCTAACCTTTGAGACGTCAAGATAGGGCCTAACTATTAGACTAACCTAACATAACCTAACCTAACTTAACCTTTGAGGGACCTTTAGGACGTCAAGATAGGGCCTAGCTATTAGACTAACCTAACTTAACCTAACCTAACCTAACCTAACCTAACCTTTGAGACGTCAAGATAGGGCCTAGCTATTAGACTAACCTAACTTAACCTAACCTAACCTAACCTTTGAGACGTCAAGATAGGGCCTAGCTATTAGACTAACCTAACCTAACCTATCCTAACCTAACCTAACCTAACCTAACCCATCCTAACCTAACCTTGCCTCGGGACAAACTGCTATGTTGACACCTACTTGATAAACGTCTTTAATAAACTGAAAGGAAGCAGTGGGAAGAGATTGATAAATTAAAAACTTTAGCTTCGTGTGATTTTAGATTTACGAGCCAAGTGCCAACGTTACGTCAACAAATTTATTGCTTGTCGGTACCACCAGTGTGACCACATTGTGTGACTCATTAATTAAATCTTAATTAGGGTGGGACGTATTTTTATATAGATGTTTTAAAATTATATACCCAACCTTTCAGGATGTTACATACAAAGATAAAGAATAGAGTTCCTATAAATATAATACATACAGAGTGTATGGGACTTTAGATTCTGACAAGACGATGTTTTAGGGGGAAATGTTAGAGATAAAGGTTTTAAGGCTTAAAAAAGGGCACTTGTAGGGGTTACTAAGTAATTTGTTTTTTACATTATTAAATTGTAGCTGGTTCGGAAAAAATGAAGAGGGTCTAGTTGGATCTACACCTTTTACATGCAGTTTTGAATGATATTCCTCTCTTCTTATCGGGTCCCTCTTGACTCTGGTGCTATTAGAGTATCGAGGACAAGAGATCTTCTTTTTATATATTCTTTTTTTTTATTTTATAAAGCGAAAATGATCGAGAGGTTTTTCGCTTTTAAACAAGGAAAAAACAAAATATTGATGTCAATAAATATCTCGAAACTCATAAAATTTACAAGAGATGAAATACCTGTAGATATCATTCAGAGCCTGTTATGAAAATTGAACCGTATTTATCAAATGAACGTAAACAATTCAACGTTTTAAAAACAACTCTTAACTTCTCTGTGTAAAAATTCAAATCAATTTTATGTAAATTTAACGGTATTTTACAATAATGATTCGAATTTACCTCTAACCACAATCACTGAAAACTTTAAAATAAAACACAATTATTATTCGATTAATTGTTCTTTATTTATTTTTTCCACTAAATGCACTGATGTACATTTCGATAACATGGTTATCATCATCGTAGTAACATACTTAAGTAGATATGTAAGTTTAGATTTAGTTTAGTTTATAAGCAAGACCCTCCGATGATGATAACCATGTTATCGAAATGTACATCAGGGCATTTAGTGGAGAAAATATATAAAGAACAATTAATCGAATAATTGTGTTTTATTTTAAAGTTTCCAGTGATTGTGGTTAGGTGTAAATTCGAATCATTATTGTGAATTGCACCACAGTGCTCAACAAGATTGTATCAGTATTTTACACGTTAATTTCAATCAAGTTACAAAAAACTAATTCCTATTATGTTTCACGCGTCCTTTTTTGAACTCGTAATTTGAATATGTTAAGATGGTTGCATTAAAAGGTGTGTTTTTAATTGATTATTGAGGAGACTTTTGTAAGCGTGTCAACAGATCGTTTCCCGTCCCTTACTTCCCATCTATTGTTATGCGATATTGAAGTTTGTTTTTTACTTTGTGAGTTTTTTTAATATCTGTTGTTTGTTCAGTACTAGTATATTGTTAGGTTTTCCTTTTTATGTTAACTACCGCCAACACCGAGACAATAAAAATTAACAAAAAAAATCCCCCTCAAACATCTTCCAAAACGCAACATTGGTTTTTGACCTAGCTTTAAGTATAGTGAGAAAGTATAAAAGGATTAACTTATTCCTACTTAAAGGTTAAGTTGTTTTATAGCTGGTGATGTATTTTGTTTTTCTTATGCATTTTTTTAATTCGTTCCATACAACCCAGAAACTCTTCCAGGTATTTCAATTACGAAAGAGAGCAATTTCATTTTAGAATTGTTTATTAACTCGAGAACATCCTTTCCAATAAAATTTACAACCAACTTCTAAGTGAGAGGGGGGGGGACTACATTCCAAATCCCCGAAAGTTGAGTTAATTAAATGTCCAAGATATTTATTTCTCGTAAACTTTCTTTATGCGTTAAATTCTACAGACAATTCGCACCTGGATTGTTTTGATATACCGGGCCTTTCAAAAGTGAGTTAAAATAATTTAATTGATAGTTTATGTTTTTTTTTTTACATAGAACAAAATAAAGTACAAAAATTCCTTTGGTATTAAACGTGATTTATTAAACAACTTAAAATTAAGCTAAATATATTTATTTGTTAGTGTTATTAAGACAGGTGTTGGAAGTGTCTGCCATTCTCTTCCTGGAGAAGCAGTACTTCTTCTTTCCTCTATGCTACGCACGTTACTTCTTAACGTTTTGACATTTATCTCTGCTATGTTTTGAATAACTTCTTTCATCTCTTACGATTGAAGGTCTCTCTGGCCTCTTGATGTCTCCAAAACATAAACTTACAAGCTTTGTATACGCGACTACACTGCACGGTCCGTCCCTCAAACCCTTGCGAGTAGAAATATTTCTTAACCCGTATGATAAACTCCGTTCACATTCATAATAACACTGAATCAATGCGTGTTTGTAAAGGTAAAGTCATGATGGAATACAAATAATCAATTAATTGTAAGCTACTACCAGTTTACCTCCTACTAATGTTTGAAATTAGTCAACAAAACTCGTTGCTATGGCTACAAATAAACAGCAATGAACATAACAGCTGATGTTTTAATAAATCATATTATATCTGCATACAATAAAGAGTTTTTCTCGGGGATTGAACAACAATATAAGGAAACCTCAACCATTACTTTTAACTTACTTTTGAAAGATCCAGTATTTTGTATATCCACATATTTGTAATATCTAAACCAAACAATTAATTATGTTTTCTCAAGTAACGTAACGTGATGGATAAAAGATTGATTATGAATTTTTCTTAGAAATATCCATTTTGAGCCCAAATAAAAATGAGGGGCTATTTTTTGTTGTTCCTTAACAGCTCAAATGACAGATTTTTTATCAAATTTGAACTTATTTGAATCATATATCTAAGCTTTTTCCCCAATACTTTTCTGGATAACTAAAATATTAGCGTTAAGATCAAATCTCAAAATCTCTTTTTATCAAAATCGGTTCAAACAATTTTGATTAAATTTTGTTAACGTATAGCATTAATAGACCTAAACCAATCGTATTAGTCCCGATCGTTCTAACCCCCCCCCCCGGTTTCAGGGTTATCTGTTAAAAGATGGAAAAGAACCATGAGGGTTATCGCTGAGCGAACCACTTGGTGTAACAATATTGTTACGTATATAGTGATATGTGATTCTTCCTAACCAAAACCAGTTAGTAGAGGGAAATTAGAATATAAAAGTGATGTAACCGTGAAGTTCATTTTTTTCTTCTTTTTATACATCTAACCAAGTGGGAAACAGGGAAAAAAAAAAAAAAAAAAAAAAAAAAAAAAAAAAAAAAAAAAAAAAAAAAAAAAAAAAAAAAAAAAAAAAAATAGCACAATCGGACTGGAGCATTGCTAGAAACGTGCATTTTTTATGCATTTTGTGTTCATCCCTACGCTGGTGTTTAAATTTGATCCGTATAATAATAGTAAACATATTTTGTTAAACTAATACTTTTATTTGCAAAACATTACCTGGGAGTTATATAGTTATTAGATTTGTATTATATTATTTAAGCTTTAATTATTCAAAATGACGACTCCAGTCTTAAAGGAGTACTTAGATATGATCGCAGAATTTAGAATGAACCCACAATTCTATTATAAAAAAGAAAATACTCGGAAATAAAGGAATTATAGAACTTTAGGATATAGGCCCTAGTAACTTTAAGAGTACGTCATATCTCTTAAAAATAATTTTCATAACTCGTCATAATTATTTTTCAAAATTCGAATTTATGGATTTAAGATTTTATTATTTTTTTTTACTTATGCAACAAATGGGGTAAGAATCATCAGATCTTCACGAAAATTGAACAAAATATGTATATTATGTATATATAAACACTAGAAATCGATGGTTCAATTAGAAAAAAAAATACGGTCGCATTGTAATTTAATGAGATGTGGTCGTAGAGTGGAACTTTTTTGTTTTAATTCTCTTTTTTTTTACCTACTTTCTAGTGAAGATATGCAAGAATTTGTTTATCATGGTAAAGTGACCACCGATTTCTAGTTTAAAGACACATAATTTGTTCGATATTCGTGATGATCTTATGTTTCTTATCCCATTTTTTTGCATTATTAAGTGCAAAAAACTTAAACCAGATATTCGAATTTTCTGAACTTAGGAAGTAGCGCCTATTCTTAATGTTACTATAACCTTATCTTATCGATATTCCCTTCATTTAAGAGTAATTTTGTTTCTACGATCCAGTGTAGCGATGCACTCAAAATGCACTTTTCTAAGGAAGCTCCAGTCCGATTTTGCTATTTTTTTCGATTTCCCACTCAGTTACAAAAACAAACAAAAATTCAACTTCCCATCTACATCAGTTCTCATCAATTTTTTGTACTAATTTCCCTCTACTAAGTGTACAATCTCAAATAAACAAAATGGTGGTTTTTGAGTTATGTGTAATATTCCTTTATTAATCCGCATGGATCGTAGATATTTTATTTTATAATTGAATAGCTGCCTGGAAGAATGTTGTAAGATACAAAACAATATTTGTATACAAGCATTAAAAAACTTATTATGCTTCTACTTTTTCAAAATATTTAACTTTTTGTTAAAACAGTAATCATGTTAACTTTAATCAAATTTAATTAGACTGTATTATGTTCTGTAAATAAACATGATTTTGAAATATCAAACTTTTAATGCTACCAAATGTGGAATAACGTTGTAAGGTACACAATAATAAAACGTTATAAGGCACAATATTTAAGATTTTATTATCTACTGTTCCAACAATATTAATACAAACCAGTATACACTTTCTAAGCTTTTTAACAATGATTTAGTTTTTTAAAATTAAAAATCTAAAATTAAAAATTCTAGGCCTAACTAGAAAGGTTATGCTGATACAACATTTTTCCACTCATCTCTTTTGGTTTTTGCACAGCTGGTTTTAAAGTTCCAATTCGATTTATATATTCTAATCCTTCATTTTTAAGTCTTTTCCTTTGATTATCTTTCCATTCTAACATTCTAAGTTTGCGTTTCTTTTTCCTATTTAAATTTTCAATGGAGCTTACATTAAGATTAACAAAAGCTTGGTCTGCCATCATTGTTCCATACAACATTATTCCACACATCAGAAAAATGAAACTATGGGAACAGCTGAGTTAGTACAACATGTATCCCAAAGATAGCAGCACATAATTCCTAATGTTCCATACAACGTTTTTCCATAATAAAGCAACTTTAAAAATTTTGTACCTTACAACATTCTTCCAGGCAGCTATTCAATTGTATCAATATCGTTAGAACCTATTTTGGGTTTTAGTTTAACGTTAGCTTTGCATAAGTTTGAGCATACCCTTTATTATTGAACATTACCTATTTATTCTATGATTTTCTTTAAAGAAATTTCCAAATCTTATCCCTTGAATGTGTGACTTGATTGATAATAATGCATCAGTTTAAATCAATAAAGGCAAACGTTTTCGGTTCCACTAGTACATTTCGGTTGCAATTCCTAACAATATTGGCTCAATACAGAGTGAATGGTTCAGGAGGTGATATATGGAATCTTGAATTCAAGCTCAAGGGATTTGGGGAAAACTACTCTACAGTATCCTTTCTAACCTATATAGGTCAATTGCTTTGGGACTTGCAAAGAATTCTAGGATACATAAAATAAAGAAAGTAATTAACATGTAATTCGACCTCACCGTGCAGCTCGTTCTTGTTTTTCAACCCGAAGATGTACATCTGCTTTTTTTTATTAATTCTACAGGGTGATCCAGAAAATTGTTAAACATTTACTAACCACACAAATTACATAAAACTGCATCAATCTACAGGGTGTTTCACGAAAGATTTAAGACCAGTTTTACTGGTGAACATAGACTTTGTATTCCGTCTGGCGTATTTTGTGTTTAATAAAAGTAATGATAACTTTTAAAATTGGTAAGATTATTTAGTTTAAATTTGGTACGCGCATTGTTTATACTATTTTTATCAGTATACCAAGATCCAAAACTTTACTATGTAAATATTCAAAATGGCGACAGTTGAAATGTTTTAAAAGTCAAATATCTCCGAAACGGTAAATTTTAGGAACATTTTATATAAGAGACAAAATATTTACATTATTTGAATGAAAAATAAAATGGGTTTTAAATTTTTCTGAACATTGAAAAATAATTAAGTTATCGTCAAAAAAACTAAAATGGAAAAAATTGTTATTGTCAAGAACAAACAAAACAAAACTTATGATAGAGCTACTATTTATTTCGTATACAGTTTCAATAACTCATGCTTAAAAAAAAACGATATTTTTTTATCATAACATACTCAAAAAGTAGATTTTATCTTGTTTAAATTTTACAATTTTCTATTTAAAGTATAACTTATTTTTGTTTTGTACTTGACTTTATTTACATCAATTTTCTCAGAATGTAAATTCTCTACAAGTTTTATATGTTTTTACCTATTTAACAAAGTTTTTACAAGTCAATCATAAAAAAACGGGGTTTTACCCCAATATTTTACGTTCTACCCCAGATTTCTCAAAAAGTAATGGAGGTGACCAGTTTTATTCGATTTTCAATGATATTTTTATTTCTTTAATGCGTTGTCAATTTTTGTAATTAAAAGTTTGTAATAAAGACAATTTACCAAATCACTAATTAAAACTTTGAAATAAAGACAATTTACCAATTCCCTGATTTTGATCTTTGGAGTTTTTCAAGGACGGAATGTATGCAGATTGTCCAATAACTCTTCAAAATAACATCACTCGAGAATGTACAATAACATCATCAGAACATCTGAAAACTTGAAGCAACTTGAGTTATGTTTGAATCCAGAAGGAGGACATTTCCAACATAATCAGTTACTTTAGTTTTCCCAATATTTTAATATACATTTATTTAAGTTTTTGCATCAAATAAACATTTACTATCGAACAAAAACTGTAAATATTATCCATCAGTACGAAGTTAGTTAAACATATATAAATAACACATCACCATAGCAACAGCAACAATGACATCTATTGTCAGCTGATTTGAATTTTCCAGAGTTTTACTATTATAGATGACTGTTTAATAAAGGAAAGATGTTAATTTAACGGTTTTACTGGATCACACCGTACTGTCTTCTTTATTCTAGGAAAGCGCAAAGTGTATATTTTTGATCAGCTGACATTTTCCATCTGGCATTGAGCGTGTGACGATACAAATGAATATTGAAAGATGATCAACGTACACGTAATGTAGTCTTGACAAACATGGAGACGAGAAATTGTACTCTCAACATTTGAAATGGATGACATGTCGCAGCAAAGACTGTACTTTCGGACGTGAGAAGAAAAGAAAAAAACTAACGGAAACCACTGTATATGGAGCAACCGCGCAATCGACGACATTTTTAAAAAGAAAGTTACGATCATCTCGTTCGGTAAGTCGCGTACCAAGATCTGGGAAAGATTGATTAAAGGAAACTTGGGATAACAGACCGTTTTAATTTTTGTTGCGTTAATTTGACGCAAATATATATAATTTTAAAATCTTAGGCAAATTTGTCGGTTATTAAATTTCCAAAAAAAAATAAAATAAATAAAAAAAAAAAAAATCAGTGTTTACTCCCTCATATTTTAGTGTTATTTGATTTCAACAAAAAATAGATTTGTACTGTTTTGCGGATATATCCGTTTTGGGACATTCTACAACCAAAAATAATCTAACCTAACCTAATGTAACCTAACCTAACCTAACCAAATGTAACCTAACCTAACCTAACCTAACCAAATGTAACCTAACCTAATGTAACCTAACCTAACCTAACCTTAACTAATGTAACCTAACCTAACCTAATGTAACCTAACCTAACCAAATGTAACCTAACCAAATGTAACCTAACCTAACCTAATGTAACTTAACCTTACCTAACCTAATGTAACCTAACCTAACCTAACCTAATGTAACCTAACCTAACCTAACCAAATGTAACCTAACATAATGTAACCTAACCTAACCAAATGTAACCTAACCTAACCAAATGTAACCTAACCTAATGTAACCTAACCTAACCAAATGTAACCTAACCTAACCTAATGTAACCTAACCTAATCTAACCTAATCTAACCTAACATAACCTAACCTAACCTAACCTAACCTAATGTAACTTAACCTAACTTATCCAAATATCTGATTAATGTTATACAGTAAACGAGTTTAGTCAAATTTGATATGTGGGCATATTTTGGTTCATTTTCTTAACTCTCTTGTATTTGTTCGACAACTCGAAATTTGGAGGTCGTTTATTATGAGGCAAAATTTTCGTAACAGATGGTCTAACGATTTTGATTGTGAAAATCGTTATTGTTGTTTATCCCCTAAGGACCTAAACAAAACGTAATGTTCGTCATCTTGTAAAAAAAATGATAGTTTTATGTTATCGATATAACATACATAAATATCGCCTTTGGAATTGTTATAAAAAGACGATTTCTTTCAAATTTTGGTTGAAGATTCATAATTCAAATGAGTGTGCGAAACGACAGCTTAAAGGGAATTGCGAATCAGAAATAAAAGACAAAAACAGAACCTAACCTATCCTTGTTCGTCTTCATAAAAAAACTCAATTTAAATCTAATAATATTTAAGGTTAGAGTGGGTTTATCATAGAAGCGAATAGGTTTCGGCTATCTTTACCTTTATTAAATATCTTTCAAAGTTTTACCTATAAATACCTATAAAAATTTTACTAAAAGTTCATAAAAATTAAATCTTTCGTTTAGAAACCAACCTAACCTAACCTATCCTAACCTAACCTAACCTAACCTAGCGCCTACTAAAGGAAATGACTTGTTTTATCTTTTTACTTTCCAAGTTTACGAAGTATTGGTATAAGTTTGGTAATCGCAAAACAGTTGAGCCGTTTTATTGACTGCTCTTCACGGTTCATGGCCTCGTGAAATCGAAAAATTGATTTTTGATATTCCATCCATCCGTCGTCTGTACGTAAACATGATAGCGGTTTACCTAAGGACAGGACGTTTGCTATAAGTATTATACTCATGTAGAATCTTACTGACATTCATAAAAACAGTTTGTTCATATCTCGTTTGTTATTCAAATTATAACGTACTAAATTTGATAAAAATTTACAAATTTGCAATTTGACATGTACAGTTTACCAACTTCACATTTCTACGTTAACAAATAGCGAAATAATTGTCAAAAACGTAATTTATAATCTCCCAAGAACATGTGATATTCGTTTAGGGCGGAGTCACTGATACGAGCGTAGCGAGTGGAAGGTTTTTCGGTAATTATATAGCAGAGCTGCCTCACTTCAAAATCAATTTTTATGGGTTTTATTCGTCAAATAAATGTTGGAAAAATATTTTATTATCGAAAAAAAGTGTCGGAAAGATGATTACATAATACAATTACACAAGTAGTTTTTTCGTGAAAAAATTAACTCTGTGTTATCTTATATAGCAACCTGGCCAAACCTTTCGTGACATATAATAATACAGCCCTACATATGCGTACACTGAAGCACATACGCAGACAATTGAACGCCAATGGAGGGAAGTGCGAGGAAATGTGCCGCGATATGGAAATTCAAAACAACATTTCCATGGCCATATAGCCGAATTTATGTTTAAAATAAAGTACAATGAGTATAATACTCGTTTTCATCATTTATGGCGAATTACGAGTGAAATACATTTAAATTCAATAAATTCCTCTTTTACTGAATTTGCAGCAGAATTTGACTCTGATTAAGATTTTCTTGTGTAATTATATTATGTAATCATCTTTCCGACACTTTTTTTCGATAATAAAATATTTTTCCAACATTTATTTGACGAATAAAACCCATAAAAATTGATTTTGAAGTGAGGCAGCTCTGCTATATAATTACCGGTTTTTCCACTGTGTATAGTTTCGAGATCCCCCAAGGCCGAGACAGTTTACACGAGCGAAGCGAATGGAGATTTTGTGCCATCGTCAAGAAAGTAGTAATATAGAGAGTTACGAGATTCAGCAATCCTGCGCAACAAACTAATTGATCTACCAATACAATTGAATATTTCTTACAAGTTTCAAGAAACCAAGAACCTAATGCAACCATTTTTTGATCAAAGAAGTTAAATGATCTTCTATTATATTGTATGATAGGGGTGGAAAAGTATCATGATGGCCTTGTTGTTTTCTTTCTTACGTAAATACATTTTGGGGATGATAGCAATGTACTTGATGGCTGTATAAGATAGTTGATTTTGATTTATTTATGACGTAAACACTAGAACACAAATACCATGGATATCAGATGAATTTATCTCCAGAAGTTAAAGCTGTTGGGAAGGATCAATTTAAAACTATTTAGGTTATCTCATAGGCCATTTAGGGGGATTGTACTCTGTTGATAACAGGGTGTCATTTATCATTTTTGACAAATTTCAAGTTTGGTTCAGTGATAGTTTAATATAATATGTAGTAAACAGGGTCTAAACATTGCACAAAATTTCTCCCACATTTATTTACAAAACCAAAATTCAATTAGTTTTAAAAGTTTGGCTTAAGATGTCGATTGAAGAAACTTCAAAACTGTTTTGATAATCAAAAAATGCAAACTGTAAGTCCAAATACAACATATTGATATTTAACATTGCGCTAAAGTGTTTAGATACAGTGTGTGACAAAAATACGTGTTTCACCTTTCATACGTAATGTAACATGTTAATTGAATGTTCCACGAACTTTTAAAAGAGAGTTATTTCCTCAAATACTGAAAGGTAAAGTTTATATAGCAAGGAATAGCTCTTCATTTAATTCTTTAAACTGTGTTATTCACTTCCAGGAACTCTTATTCACACTTAGAAAGAAAGACCGAAATATATTTTACACATTTTTGGCACACCCTATATCTCAAAGTGTTGAATGGTAACTCCCTGACTAATAGGTAAAATTCATTAATGATACGTTGTTGCATTATTTGTTTATTTATTATTTTTCTAGTAAAAAAATTTATAAGTTGGTCTTTTTGAACATTTAATCGGCAGCCATTTTGTATTGGAGCAAGGTTTGTTTAGTTTTTAAAAGTAAACAATACCTTTACAATGAGGTATTACTTGAAGGTTCTTAGCTAGAGTTACACTTTTCTTCATGTAGTCTTGGGTTAAATCTCTCTCTTGTCATCTTATCTATATTAGGTCTCTCTTTTATTTTCTTCTTCTTTTTTAAGGTGAGTTTTTTCACCACAAAACAACACGGGACAAAAGTATCTGGACTATTTGATCACACTGTATATATGCCTTCTACTTATACATGAATACTACTAATTACCTAGAACTAAGGAATTCAATATCCCACAACCCCTCTCGATTAAATATCTCGCAGTTTACTCCATTTAAATAACCTCCCTCTCAATAAATGTATTAATATCCACGTGTTTAATTAAATACAGGAACGATTAATGATGAGGACCATATGATACAGCAGCCTCAGGCTGTTCTGGCCCACGAGTATCAGTTTATGATTTAATTTTCTGCTTGTAATAACGGCCTAGAGGTAGGGGGGGGGGGTTATCGTTTAATCGAACACAATTTTAATCGAGTTAAAGATTTAAATAATGACTAAACGAAGCGAGACATGTTTTAACTCGAGTATTTCGTTTGTAAGTTAGTTCTTTGCAACTAGGTAGAATGAATATTTACAACTATTAAAAGTTTATTTTTTGTATTTAAAATTTTGGCCACTTATAACAATTATTCCACGGTTCCAGGACACTACCGCGGGTGCTCTGACTTAGGAATGACGTTATACCTCAGGAACTAAAGCGTCGATTTCAAACAAATTTTCAGTTTCAATTATTGTTTAAATCATGTTTCAAATTTGTCGCTGAAAAACTATAATGTGTTGAAATGTGTTAAATATGTGGAACATTTTGTTTTTCTCATTACCAGTGTGGACGAATATTGCTATAACGTGAAGACTATTTAGGCACTGAAACCTGATAAGGTACCTCACAGAAATGAAAATATGTATTCCAATCATATGCTTACAGATAAATAGATATTTACGTTTTATATAACTTGAAATCTTCACAGCCGCTCAATTATAAAAACAATAAGTTCCGAAGGATTCTATCTGGATCAACACATTTTGTCTTATAGTTAGATTCCTCTCTTTCATGTTTCCTATCAAGTTCTCTTCACCAACTGTGTTCTCTATTAGACTTCCTATTTTATTAGGCTATGACGAACGAGAGGTTTTTCACCTTTAAACAAGAAGGTTAGGTTAGGTTTGGTTAGGTTAGGTTAGGTTAGGTTAGGTTAGGTTAGGTTAGGTAAGGTTAGGTTAGGTTAGGTTAGGTTAGGTTAGGTTAGGTTAGGTTAGGTTAGGTTAGGTTAGGTTAGGTTAGGTTAGGTAAGGTTAGGTTAGGTTATGTTAGGTTAGGTTTGGTTAGGTTAGGTTAGGTTAGGTTAGGTTAGGTAAGGTTAGGTAAGGTTAGGTTAGGTTAGGTTAGGTTAGGTTAGGAGAGAGAGAGAGAGAGAGAGAGAGAGAGAGAGAGAGAGAGAGAGAGAGATGAAAAATAGATGCTATCTTCGTATCAAAATAATATCTTGTCGATGTCTGTTATACGGGTTTGTTTCAAAGTGAAAAGGAGATACGATGTCATTACAAAAGAAATGGAATTGAAAAAAATTTAGTTGCAATATATAACGTAGATCAACTAAAATTGAAAGAGAGAGAGAGACAGAGACATACTTAGAATCTGTATTTGTTCCAAGAAATACAAAATCCACGTCCTACAATTGTATTACAGAGTAGAAACTTCATTGGTTTATTTTAAAATACTGAAGAGAATTTCTAGTGATTTCTCTTTTTGTTTAACTGGGATAAAGAAAGAGACGGTATTATGCAAAAATATATAATTGAAGACGACCAGTATTTAAAAACATTGTCATTTTTCGTTTTGATCCTAATTTTCTTTTAATCTCGGTCAATTTTATGAATATGTCAGCCCAATTTTTGTTACTTATCCAGTGACAAAATTATTATTTTCGGTTATATTATAGATTATGTTTGGTAAACACCGCTTAGGCTGATTTTTCACATTGCATGGCTTTAATGATTTTCGGCACGCCGTCCTTCCGTCGCGAACATGAAACAGTTTTATCTTTATAACTCGTTTGTTATTAAACTTAATACACTAAATTAGATAAAAACTTGCAGATTTCAATTCTGCATGTAATGTCACCACTTTCAGAACTATACGATGGAAAATAGGGAAGGTCTTGTACAAAATATAACCTAACCTAACCTAACCTGACTTCTCAAGGAAATGTGATATTCGTGAAGTTATACAATCCGTGAAGATCTGGTCACCAACTGGAGACTCCTTCATATATTGTCAAATTCGACGCCCTTCATATTTTAACTTTTTTTTTTCTCACGCATCGTAGGAAAAATGTTATACGATTATGAAAATAAAACAGGTGTTGGGTTTTCGCGGAAAATCCGTTTTGAGGTAAAACTGATTTTGGAAATGTTATCTACCCCAGTGCCCACAGTGCTACCCAAATGAGTGGATTGTTTTGGAACCTTTTATGTGTTTTTAAATGAGGAAGCTTGAGCTTAGTCTATTTCTTTCTTCATTATTTATTGACACCATTTTAAAAAATATAAAGTACCAAAGTAAACTTCTCTTAAAACGTACATTAAGTGAAGCTAAAGAGAGCTCTCTCGGAGTCCCAAAGGAATCAAACACATATCAATAATTAAAGACGCTTCTAAGTAAAGGTTTTCTGGATCCTGGAAAGATTTTATCCATAAAAGATTCAACTACAATTTGATAAATGTATTTCTGTTTTGGTGAACTGAATTTAGTCTTTTACGTGTCCTTGAATGTTTTCATTTTGTTTAATTTTTCGGGTCAAAACTTTTAGTAAAACAGATTTCTCATTCTTTCACGTAGACAGAAAAAGTTAATGGGATTAAAGTAAATTCAAATAAAATGCATTGGTCGTCTTCTCAAAATGCTAGTTGGAAAGTTATCGCAAAAAAAGTATAGATATACCATGGGGCTGTTATAAATAATGCAATTTCTCAAAATCGACTATCCATTTTGTAAAAGTATTGGAGAAATTTGAATATTATACTAGTTACCAAATTGCAACTAAAAGAGTATTATGTTCAGAAATTCTTGAGAAACTACGAAAATGAGTCTTACAGCAGTTATTAAAATCTTTGTGACGGTTAAATGCGGTTTAAGCTTAGGTCAAGTTTAACACCAACGGAATAAACTTTTCTTTTTTTTTTTTTTCAAAATTTGTTAATAAAAATAACACAAGAAGTTGATTTTCTCCAATTTTCTTACCAACTTCAGAAAAATTCAAAAAGGAAGAAAAATTACATTTTTTCCTTACGTTTAAAAAAGTAAAGCTACATTTCAGCTCATTTTTTTTTTCAAAATCGTTAAAGCCGATTATTATAAATTGAAGACTTGTGTTTATAGTCTGTTTATAGGGAACATTTAACTGTTAAATATGTCTCTTTGAGATGTGACATAAACGTGCTTTTTTCGACTGTAAAGCAGTGAGAGCACAATATTACGCTTTATGTGAAAGTCGCCTGTAACATTTTTATAAAATTTAAGTCAAAGGCAGTCTGTAGAGGTGTAAACCAAATGTATGTCTTTTCAAATAATAAAGGTTCTAGAGCTATCAGTATAATTTTTTTTTAAATCTTGCATGAAGGTGTTTGACCTCAAGTTTTTCCGATTAAAGTGAAATTTAAGAATTATAACCGAAACAAATTTCGGTTTAGCAATAATTTAAAATCATCTTTTAACGGTCATTAAAAATCTGGATTGTACTCCAATTTATCTCTAGGTCGAGTTGGTAGCACTGCCGAGTGAGTTTAGGGCGTGTTTAAATATAAAAACTATTTTGTTTAACTCGTGGACGTTTTAGCTACCGGATTAACATTTTTTGTGACAAATAGGTTTACTAAGTATTTGGGTTGGTTTGAAAGTTTATGCATTCTTTCTGAATAGTTTATTTAAATAATAAAGCTACACAGTCGATTAATTTAAACGCTATACAACTTTATATTCTTTTATACACCCCCACTTTTTTTCCTTGAGAGATAATCTCCCCCTCCGATTCATTTGGAAACTATGTAAATTATTGATACACATTGCATAATATAAAAGCTGCCTTTTCGATGCTACGAGTCATTTTACATTTACTGGATTTGTTCCCATTCCATTACTGTTAAATTTTAAAGCAAAATCCATTTTCCTTCGTAGAATACTGATAAGAAGAATTATCGAGATCCTATTTTAAAATAAATCCTGCATAAGCTTAGGTTATAACTCTCTCGGTTCTGTTTTAATACCCTCTAAAACTTTTCAAGCTCTGATCTTTGCTATAATTCTAACAGTAAACTGTTTTGTTTTGATGTGAGTGTAATTTATTTGACTGTAAACTCAAGTCTGATTGTTGTATCTACACAATTAATTGTATACGGGAATCCATTAGTGAACTACCATTGTCTATTTAGGTCACAATTCTTATCTTTTCCTTGTTTTGCTGTTTGCTAATGTAATTACTAGAATGAGTAAAGAAGATACACGGAGCGGTTATTATTGAAATTCTATTGTAGACTTGTATCAATATTGAAGTCTTTAGTATCGCAGTAAGGTTACATATGTGACCGGGTTACATGTAACCGGGTCACATAAGTCTATTAACTATTAAATTTATATTTAATTAAATAAGCACGTTTCCAAAAATTACAAATGAAGTCGAATTTTATCCTAACATGAAAATCTACTCCTTCTCTTTCATCTTTATTATTCGACAGTTTTACTCGCTCAACTTTTTAAATCTCTCTCGTGAAATGTGCTCGATCTCACTTTAGGATACTGTAGCTCACGTTGTCCAATAATCATTTATTGATAAATAAATAAAATAGCCTTGCTAGACAGCTTTTCATCTGGTGATGTGGAGTCAATACATCAACAGTCGGTGTGATTCTAGCTTTCCTAATCAGCATTCGAAACTAATCATTGCTCCCCATTTCCCTCACGATGCTGGGTTAACAGCGAACGTGTTTAGGGTTCGAACTTAGAAACTCTTGCACACAAGGCGAGAACTCTAACCACTATAACACTACTCATTGAATGAAACTTGTTTGTGTTCAAACTGCCTTCGCTCTTCGCTAGTGACTACAGGGATACAAAAATCCAAATGAGGCCGCAGTCCGTACAAAGTTATGTGCAATCAATTAAGATCTTAATTTTAATTTTCAACAAAAAATTTGGAAGAAAACACTATTTTTTTTTATTCGTAAGAGAAAGAAAATCATTTCCATGATTTGTTATTTTTATGCTTCAACTTAAAGTGGTGTTCCCATTCATATATAAATGTTATATTGAGAATATAAAATTTGCGTTTTCTATAAATGATAGTTTTAATGTTTGTGAACAATTACATAACTTTATTTTTAAATTTCGTTAAGAAATCTGTAAGATTGCAGATGGTTGATCAGTCTCGTTCTGTTACAAGCGCCGTGGACCACTGAGGAAAACAACGGTAACTATCTGAATTTATTGTGCTTTCAAATGGAAAATAGGTAGTTCAATGCTTCTAGAAATGAATTTCAGAGCCATCGTAACAAGTTTGTCTTACCGATTGCCTCGGTCCTATTCTGATCTAGGCATTCAAATTCGAAGATCTGATGTTCTTGCAGGCCACATTTACACAGAGGCTCACCAATAAATATACATATTCTATACGTATGTTTTCTCAAGTAGCAGTTCCCTGTAACGACCACTACCATCTTCCTAAATTTGCCCTCCCCTGACGAGAGAAGTTTAGGCGCGACGAAACTCTCCCAACTCTTCCCGTGCTCTTTCTGAGCCTAAGTGCTGATGACTTGCATCGCTAGCTTCTTGGGTACTTCACAGAACGGATTATATCCCATGGGTTTTGATAACCAGCATTTCTGCATATTCTTTCACGCTATCCTAGCAGGTTCAGAAACCCAGCAAAGTGTCACATTGATCAACCACTCCAGTTGTAATGGAATTGTGAGATCCATTTGTTGTATTTAGGGCTTTTAAGGCCATCCTGAGTGTCTGTGTAGTTACACTTATCCTTTTATACATATATATCAAGTTTTATGAGACACATTCCATCGAAGCTGTTATTTCTGACTGAAACAGCGAAGGGTACAATCCAATTGTCAGAACACATCAGTTTACCTCCTCGAATTCCAGGCCCTCTATTTCACTCTTTGTTTTAGAGCCATCAGTGAACCACTCCAGTTTATGCATGAGAAAATACGTCTTTCTCTTCATTCCATACGGCCAATTATTACTAATGTAGATCACAATTTAATTAATATAAAAATATGACTATAATAATGCTGAATATAAAAAAATGTATTTTTTTTTGAGATTTTGAGTTATGATTATATTTTGGATGCATAATTAGATGGTACTAATTTTTAACAAAACCCGTCCAACGGTTATTGAAAACTCATTCTTAACGTACAAGCAATCTAACGGACTTACATTTCAGCTGGTTTTCCAACCAGAACCAGCTTGAGTTGAATTGTTTTAAACCTCTAAGGGCAAATTTCTGGACACACTTTATTTGTATCTCTCCTTGCTACCCCCATCCCTCCAACACAGTAAAATCCTCTGTGGAATTCTTCTCGTAAAATTTTATTAGGAAATGTTTATGACGTGGGAATTGTTTTTTTAGATTACTCCTTCCAATTTGTAAATTCCATTAAATAGATTGTTTACTGAAATCCAATCGATACCGCCTGTCTTGAGTCTCGAAATTTGTTTTCTGTGGAAAGTTTCAAGATACTGAAGACACTCAATTCACTTATAATTAAGAGTTATTTTTAGATTTCTGTAAACATCAAAATATTTTTAGAGTTATTGTTTTTGAAGAATAATATAAAATATGAAGCTTGATTTTATAACCAAATAAATAAAATAAACTCACAGAAAATCTTGACACTGCAATTCTTGGTGGACTTTGACCTCTCCAACAACTCTCTCTCCAGTGTCTTTTCGCCAGTCTTCTTAAGCCTCTAACACCGGGTCCCCACGAACACAATCCATCCACCTCTTGCTTAATCGGCCTTTCTTTCTTCTTCCATTCAACCTTTCCTTCTAAATCATCCTAATCCATTCGTTCAATTTGTTGTTGATTCAACTTATTCTTTTAGTTATGTAATAGTGAAGAAGCGATATCGAATATTTCGCAGGTCTACTTTTGGAAATCACTAAAAAGGTGTTTTATGAACAATATCTTGTATCTGTCTGTCTATGGTCTACGTGTTGACCGATTTTGATCAAATTTAACATGCGGTCATATTTTGGCCGTATCTGGAGATAATTTGGAGTAAGACAGAAACTCAAAATTCCGATTTGGCTTTGGATATATTTATGATATTAATGCTACTATGTAATTCAAACTTATTGATCGCTTCAACACAGTTTGTGAGTTATCGATTTTCCCCTCCTTTTTTTTTTAAATCGGCGATAAAACTATTATAAAAGACGAAATTAAAAAAAAAATCAGTTCTACTGATTTCGTTTAGATTTTGACAATATATGAAGATTAATAAATACAAACCAGTGTGAAAAAACAGAAACTCAACTACTGGAATAATTTTCAGAAAATGAATGTGAATCTAAACACCTGTCATTTAAAATCGATTATATCAAGTACGATTTACGTTTGGTCGAGTTTAAAGGAAGTTAAGCGTTTATTTATAATCCAAGACGCTTAGTTTACACTTTATTAATGACCTGTACGGAAGTGACATTTTTGGCGTTTATAGTTGTTTTTTTTTTTGGTTTGTGGAGGGTGTGAGAAAGTTTGTGCAATGTTTTGCACAGTTTATTTTAACAGACCTGACGCTTAGATCTGCAACTTACCAGAATGCCTCCATTCATGTTGCCAGCATATACAAGGTGTGTCTCTAACTCAGAGGATGTTTACGTGAATTAAAATAAAGAAAAAAGTTTCGTATGTTCGTAAATACTTCTTTTATCATTTATTTTGTAAAGTAAATAATTTATATCTCTAGAACAGCTTAACAGATTGAATTGAAGTTTTGCACATCACTCATTAATATAAGAACCTAATTTTAAAAAAATAATAATCATCTTCTTAAAATAATCTGTTTCAAAATGGCGGTCATTTAAATTTTTTTTAATGAAATTAACTTGAAATGAGGTATTTTCAATTAAAATATTTAAATGGCCGCCATTTTCAAACAGATTTTTGGACCCAGTTGATAATTTTTTTTTAAAAATTAGGTCCTTATATTAATGAGCGTCGTGTAAAATTTCATCTCAATCGGTTAAGCCATTGTAGAGATACAAATTATTTAGTAAACAAAATGGCGGATAGCTGATAAAAGAAACTTTTCCGGACATATGTTTATACAATTTAAAAAAAAAATATGTTGACCCCTTGAATTAACTTCGCGCCCTACAGAAACACCCTGTATAATCAAACGTAACATTCTTGCAATCAAACTTCAATCTTTGTTTTTTTCAAATCTATACCTTTTATTTTCGATGTTATATGGTCTTCAGCAATAAATCCTCTTCAGTTATCTATTGCAGATTGTGGAACTCGCTGCCCATATCAATGAGGGATAGTTCAAGATTGTCAATATTTAAACTGAGGTGGAAGGGAGGAGCTTGGTATCAGTTCATGTTTGCAATTATTGTAATGTATAGTGTTGTTATAAGTTGCCTATATATTTCTTTAATTTTACTCGTGAGTTAACTTAAAAACTTGCAAATTGATGTAATGTGAAAAAAAGTGCGTTTTATATTGATATGAATTTCTTTAACTTGTATTTTCTTTTGTTTATTTATTATTTTAATTGAAAGCTGTGCCGTGAAATATGTATTATACTATACCCCAAGAATCATGTGCGTTGAGTAATAGCCAATAGGAGAGCAGGAGCAGCTCGCGGTTGTCAATTTGTACAGCGCCCTGTACGAGGCTAACACCGAGCGAGGCTACCAACGTCTTGCAATACTTATAGAGTTGGGTTAATATGTAATTTTATTATGTTTGTGTTGTTTTTTTATGAGTTAAACGATAATTTAAACATTTTTAGTCTAACATTAATTATGTCATCGATACTAAAGGATTAATTTTTTTTTACATTTTTTAACTTTAACAGTACCGGTAGGGTACTAATTATTTCCCCTCTAATTAATATTAATAAAACCCAGTACAAAAATAAATATACATTTATTTATTTTTTTTAATTTAAAGGGGGAAATTTCTATTACATTTATTTATTTAGTCAGAAAAATATTGATTTCGTTGAAAAATTTCTGATGAATTGTTTACAAGGAAAGAAATCAACTACGGATGTATTTTTAAAATTGTTAATTAAAATATCCTCATTGCAACTGTGATGCAAAATGAATTGCAGGATCTATTTTTTTCTGATCGCCTTAAAAACATCGTAATTGCAGAAGGTGCCAAGAGCTAGGAAACGAGTTGGTAAACCCGCATAGCCCCTATTGGTTTCTTCAAGGTCAGCTCTGATCAACGGACTTGACTTGTGGTTTTAAATGAGTTCAATGGAAGTGGCTGCATTGCCTCGTTTACCCCTATACAAGGATGACATTTCAGTTTATTTACCCAAATAGTCTTTCTCTCGGATCATATTAGTAGTTTTTCATCTGACGTCACAAACTGCATGAAATTTCATTTTCGGTTGTCTTTTGATCGTTTTATTTTGGAAGCACTGCTAAACTTGCAAAATTAGCCTTCATGGACTTTTTTATTTTTACTAATTGCTTTTGTTTATATGTGTTATTATGTTTGCACCAATACGTTAATATATAATTATTTCAATATTAAATGTATTTTTAAACTAATATTTAAATTTATTTTGTTTTGCAGGTAAGTTCAGACGTTACATTTGGATCTATAGTTGCAGTCTCAATTCAATATTTAAGTGAGTTATTTTAAATATTTTATTAATATTAATTATTGGTAAATTTCTATTTAATAGACCAATAAAGCCACCGTCCAAATGAAATGTTTAATATAATAGGTATTGAGCTCTGTGTGGTTTAGTGGTTATCGCTGTTATTCCCTTAGTGAGAGGTTTACGTTCCAATACCCTTGTGGCTCAAACATTTATGGTGTTGACCCAGCATCTTGAGGTAGAGATGTTGTATTTGATAGCGAACTCCAGTTGAGAAAGCTAGAACAACCGTGACGGAAATATCGATGTGATAAACTGTATGTTACTCGACAAAAAGTTTAACAGACTTTAGACTGTTCACGTTGTGTTGTACCTCGAAGTTTTTAGGTTAGGTTTGACATTCAGAAGAGGGTGATTTCTATCTTAGGGCTAACGCTTTTTATTGACGTATACCGCGACTTAAAAACACAATTTAAACGATTTTTGTTCATAATCTTTATTTTTAAAGTTTTTAAATTATTCTGTATTTATATACTGGGTGTTCCAAAAGTATGGGACCTATTCTGTAATTTTTTAGCGGATTTCAATAGGAAAATTAAACTATGGATAATTAGGTCCTGCTTTTTTAGGCGGATTGGGGTTGAAATATATTTGTAACATATCCTATTTATCAAAAGAGATTCCCAAAGTTTCATTTTCCTATTTAAATACGTTTAAAAACTACGGAATGTAATACTTTCGTAACACCCGGTGTATGTATTGTATTTTATTATGTATAGTTACAAAACGACGCCGCAATTACACTATCAGCTGTAACAGTGCCGAGAACCGAGTTCCAGCTACAGAATGTACGTAGGAGTTAAAAACATCTGACTTATCTCGAAATATTAGCAAATAATTAATTAAGAATCTTCTTGTACGTTATAATAACGCCTCTGTTAAATTAATTGTTTTAAACTTTGTTGTATTTCTTAACGACTATTGTGGTATCTTTTAAAAATAATTCAAGTAGAATGATGATATATCATGTTATCAGTAAGTGGTAATCATTGTTGTTCAGCACCATTTCCTCCTACTTCAAAGTATTTATTTCTCATATTAATAATTCAAGAGTTTATCTTTTGCTATGATAAGTTGCTTTGATTTCTTTTATTACATTTTCTTATTTTTCATTTGTTGTTGACAAAATCGTTTTGTATAACACGTGTCCAAACAATTATTACTAGGTACTAAAATATCATTAAAAATAAATATACAGTTACACTCAGTAAAATACATACAAACATAACAAATTTCAATAGACAACACCAACATAACATACAACAAATAACACAGCCACAATAACAAAGTCCACAATAATAGTTGAAAATGTCTTCAGCTACACACACAGCCTTTATGACAGAGAAACTCCTCTACAGAGTAAAAGGATCCAGACAACAAAAGTTCAGGCTTTTCTTAAAGTCAATATAATTTTAAATGTTTTAGTCTTTGAGCTTATTGAACAAAGCCAATCCAGCTTCTGATAGTAACTTTTTAAACTTAGCCTGTGTTGGCCTAAACGTAGTGACTTCTGAATCGGGTACCATACTCATGTATGTCCTTATTCAGAATGGGGTGACATTTAAATTTAATGTACAGTATTACTTCCAGAACGTACTTGGAAGTGTCAATAACCTCAGCTCCTGGAAAGCATATTTGGATTTTTCTCTTCTATTTATTATTGCCATCAGAATTGATGAGTCGCCCCATAGTATAATTCCATATATACTGGATATTTTCGTTATGGTATAGTGACTTAATTATGCACTTTGACTTACTTTAATAGTACTTAGGTTAAGAGTAATTTGGCAAATATTACAATGACTTAACAGGGTAATTTGGATTTATTTTTAACTAGTTTGGTACACTGGTCGATCTTCTAGGACGGTCGAGATGTTCATTTTCACTTTTCGACAAATTTCCTCTCTCTTACACATTATTTTCTAGACATTTTATCTATGTGAGTAAGAAACGTCATTGTACATTGCTAAGAAGAGTGGAAACCCAATATTTTATATAATCTTGATAAATATATCTTGTAAAAATACTTTCGGGGTCACTGTAAAAATTTATAGACCCACAAAAAACAGTTATTCATTTAATTAAAAATATTTTATCAAAACAAATCTACGTAACGTAATTTCTACACATGATAGACCACTACATTTCATAGTTGATCTCAAGACTTAAAAAAAAAAAACTTGTAAGATGTCCACTTTATAGTTGAACAGACTGTACTGTATTTCTAGTAATAGAAGGAACGTGTTCCTCCTTTTAGTTCAGTTCTAATCATTGTGCGTGTGTGTGATTATGTGACAGTTTGTTATGAATTGCGTTGTGCGTGTTGTCACTGATTATACGTGCTTATTGTTAGTTTCCCTTATAGGTTCTAATTTAGGGTTGATTTTAATTATTTATCAAATTTTGTTCTTGCGTTAGTATTTTTTGTTTTCTTATTCCGATTGATTTTGTATTGTAGATTTTGTTTGTATTTATACTATTATTTTTAGTTTCCCTTATACTCGTATGTTTTGTTTTATTGGGGGTCGTTTTAAATTATTTAACAAATTAAGTTCTTGCCTTAATATTTTTTGTTTTCTTATTACGATTTATATTGCTTTGTGTCAGATTTTTAAAATATGTTTTTAGTTTCGTTTATAGATTTTGTTTTATTTTGGGTCGGTTTATATTATTAAACAAATTTTGTTCTTGCGTTGCTATTTTTTATTTTCTTATTTCGATTATTTTGCTTTATGTTAGAGATTTTGTTTGTATTTATATTTTACTTTTAGTTTCGCTTATAGATTCTGTTCTGTTTTGTTTGGGGTCAGTCTAAATGATTTGACAAATTATGTTCTTGCATCACTATGTTTTTTTATGTATATATTCTCCTTCCGATTGATTTTCATTATGATGTTTTGTAGGTTGTATTCATATTTATATACTCTCTTTAATTGATATTTTATATTATTAACTCAGCTTTGTAAGTAATTTACTAGTATAGTGTTAGATATTGTTATTTAGGTGTTTTATTCGTAATAGTCTTTTTTTTTTTTTTTTTTTATTTCGCTATAAGTACTTTCTTCGGTATTCTTTCAGTTTTTTGTTACCTTTTATAATTTTAATTGTACGTAATAGAAAACTTCTACATTATTATTTTCAAATTTCATGTTTAGCGCTTCCCATTTAAAAGTTTTTTTTTAAAAAACCAAACTGTGTTGTCTAAAATTTCTTTCAGTCTTTTTTTTTCTTTTGCTCTCCACTAATAGATTGAACACGCGTAATCTTTATTTTATGATTTTTTTATACATAAAATTTATATTATGCGTTGTTTTATTAGTGTATATTAAAACGTGAAGGGTCTACAGTCTTCTAAGCCCACTGTTCAAAACTAGTGAACCTTCATCTTTTAGTCATTTCGTTAATTAACTCTTTTCTCTCTACGGTTTTGATTTATTTTAATAATAAAAGTCTTTTTTCTTTTTGGAAATTATTAGATAATGATAAATTCTACTTATTATTAGTATAATTATTTCGGATATTTGCCATCAGTTGTGTTTCAAGTGTATCGATTAAATCGCGTTATCAAACGATAAACAGAGAAGTTAAAAACAAAATGAAAAACTAAAATAACGATTTTAGATTGCAACTGTTAAAATTTATTTACTGTAATATTCCACAAAGACAAAAGTTATTGAAATTTGTATAATAACTTATATATAACTTTAATATACGATATTACTACTTGTGTATGAATGGAGAGGGTGTGAATTATTAAACTCTATCCGTAGTCAGTTAGGCGTCTCTTCAGAATATTTGTTTTCATTTATGGAATGAATGGCCAACGCATCCCTTATCAACCCTTGTCAGAAGCTCTAGTTACCAACGTCCTTCATTAGATTCTCTTAATTTAATAATACAAAGTCTCGTATTATTTAATTTCTCTTGTTTTTAAAATATGGTAAAGGCTAATTTTAAATATAATATAAACATACTAAATATATTTGACGTCTATAACAGGTTTGGTTGGGTTATTTTTCTCGTAAAATATATTAAAATGTAGTTTTAAATTACAAAATGGATTCATATTGAATATTTTCCAACAAAGATTGATTAGTCTACATTTTGTTTGTTTTAAACCATACATGTATTAAAAAAAATTGATATTTGACATCAGGATAGGTTGGGAAAAGTTTTTAAACTGTAATTTTAACATTTAATGTAGATACATATGCAATGTTTAAGATCTAGGACAGGTTAGGTTCATTTGGTTTAAAAGTATAATATATTTGACTAATTTAAAAATTTAATATGTTTACTCAAATACTATTTGGCATCTACGAGCTGTTAAGCTCTTTTAGTTTTAAAACATATAGACATGTATAGTGTAAATATATAAAATTAATTAAATTTTAACATTTATTATTGATACACAGAATATCTTGGTTGGGTTGGGTTCTTTTGATTTCAAACTATATTAATTTTAAAATATTACATATTTGCACAAATACTCTTTTACAAAAATTAGACTATTGGTTTTAAGATATATATTATAAAAAATACTTTTAAAACATAATATGAATGTTTTTATTGTTCATGTGTTTGTTGGTAACGTAGGCTACTTCCTGGATTGTTAAATTATTAATATTTGTATGATATACAGTACTAACCTCCAAACATTTTCAGATACGTCTGACTGTAGTTTCGACACCACACTGTCATTGTCGAAGACGAGAAGTTTTTTTTTTTTTTTATATTACACAATTAAATCGCATTGCACTTGAACAATACCACATAACATTTCATGTACAAAACTATAAAATATAATCATTATAAAGTATAAATAATCGTTAAACGATCCAGAAATGTTGATTATTTTATAGTTTTGTACATGAAATAGTATGTGGTTTTGTTTAAGTGTCATGTGATTTAATTGAGTAATGTAAAAAAAAAAAAAACTTTTGTCGTCGACATGACAGTGTGATGTCAGAATATTTTTAGCTGTGATAGGTTAGGTTGGTTCTCTTGGTCGCTAACCATGTTAAACTGCAACCTTTATATACAATATTGAAAGCAAGGATTTTCCAGAATGAAAACGTAAAAACGCCAACTTTTGACAAAGTTGTAAATACTGTAATCGTTGTTTAATGTGTTTGGAAGTAGATTTAAATTTTGCAGATCATATTTAGATAAAGGAAGTATTGTGGAACTAACAATAGATTTAGTTTTAAACAACTGTCCAACAACTGTTGTGTAGCTGTAAAACTTGTCGATACCTCTGATAACTGTTGAATAGTGTCACCCCGTATACACGCAACTCAACTGTAGAGGGGTGGACTATTATCATCTTGACTGATTAATATATTATCTTAACTGTTATGGACTGTCTGTAGTTTTCCATTGAAATCTGACTGATATTAACAAACGTGTTTGTTTGTATTTAACAGAGTGGGAATCTGTTTTGTATAATACAATTGAGATGTTAGAATCCTTGTTATTTATAAGCTATGGAATTACATAGTTTTAGTTTAATTCTGTGGTTTATAGTTTTTATTTTCTAACATGTAGGCCTAAGTGAGTATAAAATTATGTGTAGGGTTAAATCTGTTTCCCTGTAGCGGTGTTCAGAATGATGTCTGTTTGTCGACTGCACCCCTAACGAGTGAATAAATTACGCATATTTTTACCATATCACGAGATGTTTTGATCATCAAAATTTGAGAATACGTAAAAAAACAAAAAATAAAAAACAGAAAATTCTATTTTCAAAATCACTCATAACGATTTCAATAACACTTTATAGCATTTAAGGGACCCAACCAAAATGTATTGGTCACTACAAAAATGTTGATTCGTTAGTTATTGGTAAAAAAAGGCTATTTTGAAAGATCTGATTTCTCAAAATAGGCCCTACCGATTTCGTACAAATTTGAGTGAATTGTTTCAATCTAGTGCTAAATCGCAAATAAAACAAATTGCGCTTCAGGAATATTTGGGAGTTGGGGGGAGGGGTGAAATTTAACCTTTACCGCCGAAAAAACAAATTTTCAATTAAATACAATTTACGTTCAGCATAGGTGTGATTAATTAGACAATAGTTATTGGAGGAACATATTAGTTCTATAATATCCATTAGTTATATTTATATTGAATATGCGGATGCTGAATATTTGGTATTTTTGTCAAAAATATTGATTTCATTATATATATATATATACACAAAACTAATAAATAACTCTAGAGAATCGAAGTTAATATACTATCGATTAATATTGTGAAAAAAGTATGGAGGTGTTAGGTATAAAAATTACAGAATTTTATCAGATCAATCAGCTGTTGGGCTGGTAACGTCTCTAATTCTGATACAACAGTTCATAGCTCAGTAACAAAAAAAAAAAAAAAAAAAAAAAAAAAAAAAAAAAAAAAAAAAAAAGAATAAATACCTAGGCCCTACGATTAACACAAAAATTTGAAAGAATAATGTTTAAAGATGCTAAATCCAAAACCTTTTTTTAGCGAAATGAAAGTACTTTAAAGTTAGAGATTATAAAAAGACAATAAAAAGGCTTTTGAAATATTACAAATAAAAACAAAATTAACGCATATAGAGTAATAATTGTAATTTAATCCTGAAGTTTTCCTTTTTAATTGCCATCTTTATTTATACAAATTTTCATTACGTTATGGCTATTTTTAAAAAAATTTTTATTTATTTATTTTTTTTTTTGATTCGCTATACTCTCCGGCGTACTTGGAACAAAACATGTCTTCGCCTCTTTTATCTTAGCACACATTTTATTACAATAGTTGTTTTACCATTTTTTGTAAGGATTATTAAGGTGTTGGTGCTTTTTAAAATATTAGTTTATAAAATCATATTTCCCAGAAAACTAGTTTAATTATTACGTTACGTGGTATGGATAAAGTAATAAGCGAGAAAGTTTTTTTGGATTACATTGTAAGTGGTGAATATTAAATAAAAACGCTTGGTTTATTTTTTTATTAAGAACCCTCTTTATACGACGTGCTGTTAAGCTTAGGTTAGGTTAGGTTATGTTAGGTTAGGTTAGGACAAACTCTAAGACTGCGCTGAGAGAATACGATACTTTTTGTACCATTAAATTATAGATCTTTATATTACAACTATTTAGTACCCATCTACTCGTACATAAAGTTTTAAATTCTTGCTATTGTTTGGTCGCTATGTTGGGTAGGATAAACTTAGAGACCTCTAGTTTGCGCCATTATTCTTATTTTTAAAAGACCTTTAAAATGAGGCATCGCTCAATAGGGGTTGCTATTTAAAATTATTGACTTACCCTCAAACTATCCCATTTTGGGGGTAAGGGTTAAAATTTTGATACTTCAAAAAACTCTAAACATTCCCTAAAGCAAATACGTCTATTTCTATTAATAAAAAATAATAATAGGGGGTGGGACTTTTAGGACATTTGGTATATATATATATAAGTTATATCTTTAATATTCACAACTTTTACCCCATTATAAAAAGCGTTCAATGTACACATGTAAAGGTTTTTACACATACTTTCGAGGAAAAATTAACTCGTAATGGTAATTTAATGTGAACTCAAAATCTCTGACTACTGTTCTAATGTGTATTTGTTGGGATGAGCATTGTTAGATATAGACTTTACTGTACCAAGTTCTATAAATGCACTCGATGTGGTCATACTAAAACTAGTTTTCTAGATTGTCTTGTTTTACTTGATTGTTGATTCCGATTAGTGGTGACTTAATGGATGCAATGAAAATGTAAATAGAACGATTTTATATCGTAGTTTAAGGACACAGACATAAAGTGTTGTAAACCGGCATTGGAAGGAATGTATTACAGTGTATAATAGTAGCATTAAGAAACTTTATCACACAACCGCAGTCACCCAGTATGGGTTGCCAGAAGTCCCGTCCCGGGACGTTACTGTTTGTGGAATTTTCGTCCCGATTATGTAATAATATTCTTTTTTTTTCGCGGTTACACAATATTATTCATTTTTTCCCGGTTACTCAATATTCAATTTTCCCCCGGTTACCCAATATTATTCATATTTGTACCGGTTATCCTATAGTATTCATTTTTCTCCTGTTACCCAATATTATTAATTTTTGTTCCTGTTACCCAATACTATTCATTTTTTCCCGGTTACTCAATATTCAATTTTTCTCCGGTTATCCAATATTATTCATATTTGTCTCGGTTATCCAATAATATTCATTTTGTTCCCGGTTACACAATATTATTCATTTCCCCCCGGTTACTCAATATTCAATTTTTCCCCGGTTACCCAATATTATTCATATTTGTCCCGGTTATCCTATATTATTAATTTTTTTTCCGGCTACCCAATATTATTCATTTTTGTTCCGGTTTCCCAATATTATTCATTTTTTCCGGTTACACAATATTCAATGTTTCCCCGGTTACCCAATATTATTCATTTTGGTCCCGGATTTACAATATTATTCCTTTTCCCGGTTACACAATATTATTTTTTTCCGGTTACCCCATATTATTCATTTATTCCCGGTTGCTCAATATTCAATTTTTCCCCGGTACCCAATATTATTCATATTTGTCCCAGTTTTCCTATATTATTCATTTTTGTTCCGGTTACCCAATAATATTCACTTTTGTTCCGGTTACACAATATTATTCATTTTTTTCCGGTTGTACAATATTCAATTTTTCCCCGGTTACCCAATATTATTCATTTTGGTCCCGGATTTACATTATTATTCATTTTCCCCGGTTACCCAATATTATTCATATTTGTCCCGGTTATCCAATATTAATAATTTTTGTTCCGGTTCCCAATATTATTCATTTTGCTCCCGGATTTACAATATTATTCATTTTGCCCGGTTACCCAATATTATTTATTTTGGTCCCGGTTACCCAATATTATTCATTTTGTTCCCGGTTACCCAATATTATTCATTTTGGTCCCGGTTACTTAATATTATTAATTTTTGTCCTTTCATGAGTTCGACTAGACTCTGGTGAGCCTCGATACTGAACATATGTGGATAAGCCTTCACTCGCTACGCTTTAAAGGTGACTCGGCTCTTCTGGATCTCCTAACAATACGAATATTACATTTTCTTATGAGCTCTGGGTTCGAAATTACATTTTTGACAATAACTTCCCTATTTGTCATTGTAGCAGAGCATTGAGTGCATATCGTCTGAAAGATAAACGAGATATGAACTAAAAACTTTTTAATATTGCCGCCATTTTGAAATTTTTAATTAGTTTTTACTTAGTTTCCATAGAGTTCTATATGAGCATACTATACTTCCCTATACCAAATTTCATATTAATATCTTAACTTTTGTGGGTGCTAATTGTACTTACGTAATGAAAACCATTTAGTCAGTTTCCTGAGGCTATGAATTGCATTCCTTTAAATAGTTGGGTCCTATATCAGCCTACAATAACTAATGTTATGCACCTTTGTGAACTGGACTTAAAATACTAGGGTTGGGCGGTTTCACAACAATACATTCACATTCCATCATATTGGAATTGACTCTGTCTTCTGTCTCTAACGTGCAAACCCTCCTCTTCATTGTCTATCTTTGTTGCGCTGGTCAGTACACTTGTCACGTCTCAGCGGTATTATTCAGGTCAAGGCCTTCGCCAATTGCAAAACATTTAACATCGTCTTCCCTTTTTAGCTGGAAAAAACAGAGAAATTGAGTTATGTTCTTGATTGCCAATTCAGGACATTGCTGTCTTGTGTTATTTTAAGATGAATTGTCAGAAATTGTAAACAGCAGCCATTTTAAAACTGTATAACATTCTCGATTTTTTGTATACGCGTAAAAAGTTTGCATACCAAGTCTGAACTCAATATTTCATCCATTTCCAAAATTATAACTTTGTTTAGAAAATACACAAACCATAGACAGAAAATTTTGCCTTCCGGACATTTATTTATAGGAATTATTTATCTTAGTTTTGGTTCCCGAACCCAACATCGCAAGCATGTAATGAGCGGGTGCCAAATGACTCCAATTGGTAGGATCGATGGACAAATCCGCTAATATACAAATTTAGTGTTTACCCTTTACTAAACGAAGAGTAGTTTTGAATTGTAAATTTAATCCTATCGTTAGATGCGATAGGACTGTCTCTAAGGGAAATACTGAGGCAATTAGTAGAGTATTAGATCTTGGAGACTTTAATCCCCCTCTAAAATAACAGAAGACAAGAATGAACTCCATCAGACTGTAATGTCTAGTGATGAAATAATTAAGTTGTCGAGTTTTATATCTAAGTATTTTTAATTTAATCTTTTATTTATTCGTTCTTTCTGAAAAAAAAAACAGTAAACTAGGATTTATCAAAGTCAGCTGAAAACCAATGATGAAATTCATCTTTGCCTTCGTATTCAGTTTAACGTTGCTTTTTTCCCAATAAAAAGATTCTGTTGCTGTTAAAAGTAGCCAATTACAACAGTTCGCATTATGTTTCACCACGACTTTTGTATTAGTTTGCTACATGATACAGGGTGGCCAAAAGTCCCCCATCATAGAAATAATACTTTATTTATATTATATTGAAATACAACTTTTATGTTTGTCTCCAATATTAAAATATAACTCTCAGGCGTTGCTCCGCAAAATTTTAGTGGCGTGGTATAGATAAGCACTTGGTAGCAGGGTTTCTATCCCTGATGTCCATATTGTTAACTCCCACTCAGGAGAAAACATCGGATTTAATCTGGTGATCGAAGAGCCCATTACAATGTTCCGGTTCTGCCAATCTGTAAAGTTTCCCTCTAGCCAATGACGTATTATTTGTCCTATTTGAGAGGGTGCGCAGTCCTGTAGACAACATTGGGGTCGTGAACCAAAGTTGTACAAACCGGGCATCAATGAATTCCAAAACATTTCCAGCTATTTTTCACTGTTTACTGTTCCTTCAAAAAAGAATGATCCGTAGACTAGGTCTTTCCTTAAACTACACGAAACTCTATCAACTCCTTGTTCTTTGTTACTGGATATCCAATGCGGATTGTAGTGCAAATGTTTTGGTTTACTTCACCGTTAACACAAATGGAGAGCGTTACTGTGAATAAAAACTCTGCCCCCTCTTCCAACTTTTCCAAAAAACAATTACACATTTCAACACGACCGTCCTGTTTATCTTCTGCCATGTGCTGCAACGATTACAACCTTGTGTGGTATTTCACAACTCGTTGAATACTTCTCCGAGGATCGTTTAGTTTCAACTTCTTCGGGGAGTTGATTTCTTGGACTCTCCAATACCTTCGCCAAGAACATTTCCTCCACCTCTGTTTACATGCTTGGCCGTCCAGGTCTGTCAACTTCCTGCTTTGAATTTCTCAGGAAAACAGCTCAGTGCTTTTTGACACTCTGTCGTTGAGAGTGTTTCTGCCGCAACGTCTCTGTTTGAGTATCCTTCTCTTCTACAGGGCAGAATAATTTCTACACAATCTTCACTACTCAAGATGTTTCATCTACGACAAGTGAAACAGTTTTGTTTATTTGTTTTATTATTTAACAGCTTTTCGACGGTCGTTTTGATATAAATATATATTATAAATAAGTTGTTATTCCTATGATGTGGGCCATATTGTACAATGATACCGATATACAGAGTGGAAAATAAAGAACTGCTGATTTTGTAATGGTGATAGATAAAAGTGGAATACCTTCATGAGTATACTTACTTTTTGTTGGGTATTTAACTCTATTTTGAGTCTAAACTGAAAAATTGAAAATAGTTTTTATGACATTCAAAGTGTAAATAAAAGACTGAATCAAAATGACCTTTTGACGATCCTATCCAAAATAGCAGAGGCCGAAATTTCAATAGTTTAAAAAAAAATTGCTTGAGAGTTACCATAAACTACAAATGGCTTATTTACATATCAATTAGTTTATTTTTTACAATTTAATAAAAGGTTTTAGTTAGTGTACAGTAGATAAAGAAAGTGTTGGTGCAAAGTTCAGGTGAAAGGGTAAGTAATTTATGAGGAGCAAACACTGGAAACCCATAAGAAATGAGGCGTTGAAAGTGGCTGTTCTGGACTATTTGTTTTCGACCCCACGTGCAGTACGACCTTTCAACTGTACCCGAACTAATATTAAACGAAATTTGATTGTTCCCCTTTGTAGTTTAAAGGTGAATAACCTCTCGGGTCATGATTTCCTGGTAAAAAAAAATGGATAAGAACATAGTCCTTGAATACTCTAATACCGTCAGGGTCGGAAGAGAAGAAGAGGGTCAAAAGAGGTCTGATAGGAGAGATGAAAGGGAGGTGTGTGAGGCAAGAATACATGAAAATATGTGTAGATCCAGGTAGGATCCCTCGGGATTGCTACGTCTTGAAACAGTGCGATGTTTGGTTAAACTATTTTTTTCTGTACACATTATTAATTATTTATGGATATTACCATTTATTTATGTATTCTTGCTATTTATTATATTTTAACTAAAATTTTGTTTTACAAAAATTTTGTTTTTCGAACGATTTTGGTGAAAAACCCAAACCGTTTCAGTCTGAACCCTATTAAAATTTCAGAAAAATCTAATTAAAAATGTCTGTCATGTTAAACAATTTGTTGTTAATATGTCTTGTGTTTTTCAATTTATAACACACTAAATTATATATAAATTTGTAGAACTGTATTAAACTAACTTACACCTTGATCTGTCAATATAATTTAACATTTCCTACAGTCTCCAAGAAACCTACTTTTAGGCATTACACTTAGAGGATCTGCTTGTATTGGATTGTATGAATAGGGCTGGGCAAGTATCATAATGACACGCGTCAACTTGTTCACTTTTCTCGTGTTCTGCGTTTATCACTTGATAACGAAAGTTTGTTTATACTCTCGAAACGTCGTGAAGTAGTTTTTATATTCACAAATGATGGGAAAATGTCCAATTAAGCGAATATCTATTCCCTTAGAGCTAATGTCCTGACTGACCAATTCACCAACAAATTGAAACCCCTGGAGCAAGACAAATGAAATTCGCTGTGTATATTTTTGACTCCCTAAATATACGATTTTTCTAAACCGACGTTAAATTTTAGAAACATACTTGTGCAATGCTGTGAGGTGTATAATTTCTCCCGCCAGGTTACAGTAAAATAAAGACTAAGCGTTTAGTTCTCGTATTACGCAAGACTTGCTACCGGATGGGAATGTTTTTGTTTGACTAAGCACATTACAAACAAAGATCTTTTAACAGTGTGTATTCTGCGCTGTAATTTACTTTTCTTAGCTGTCTTTGTTTTGGTAAAATCTAATGTAAGACATACTTCATACTGTTATCTAGCCTATCTTTGAAGATATCTTTAATTTAATTCAAAATAATGGAGATCAAACAAGTTTTTGGGCTTCCCAATGGTTAAGTACCCTGCCCCACTATGTAATACAAGCAGATCTTCTAAATGCAATGCCTAAACATTGGTTTTTGGGCCTTAGAAAATGTAAAATTATATTGGTGTCTTACCGGTTATTAGACAGGTTTTCTGAACCTCGTAATTGTGTATATAACTATATTCTTGACATAAGGTAAGAACGAGCCTCTTAGAAGTATATATATTAAAAGGTCTCCACTCGCTTCGCTCGTGCCAATATCACGGCCTTGAAACCTCCACTCGCTGCATAGGTAACTAGCCCTGCCATATTTCATTGTTATAAGAATATCACAGGTCATTTAGAAATTACATTTTTGACAATAACTTCGCTATTTGTCATCGAAGAGATATGGGGATTCTACCATTACGTGCAGAATTGAAATCTGAAAATTTGTATAAGTTGAATAATACAGGAGTTATGTCCTGTACTTAGTATAATGGGTGAGTAAATGTACAACAAAATTAATTTTATGCGTTAATATATTCATGAATAGCTAGTTTATTTACTACAAATTTAAATACTTGGTTAATACGCTGACTTGAAGTTACGGCCTTTTATTTTCTTCTTTTGTTTACTGTTAATTTCATTTTATATTTAATTTTTTTAAATTTAAGATACTTTACTTTTATATTGAATGAGTCTTTTAAATTGAGGCAATTGAATATCTCAAACACGGCAAACGGTAACAAAAGTTATTTGGTTTCGAGAGAGAAATAAAATTACATTAGGCCTATTTAAGTATTTGTTTGGTCTGTTTTCAAAATTATTTGAAGGTCATCTCGATTTTTAAAAATAGGAACCTGTATATTTGTATTACTATTAGTGTATTTATTTATTTGTGTAACTTATATTATTATTGTACAATAAAAAATATAAAACATTGATGTGAAAAGTTTTTTAATCCAACGTTAATTTTTCAAACTGTTCTCAACATAAAGCTCTCTTCATCTTTAATGATTTGTTTCTTAAAAACATCAATTTAAGAACAAAATTGTAATAATTCCAAAATTGTATTTTAAGTTGAAAATAAAGTTTTCAATATTTATTTATACGACGACAAAATTTTTAATACAAATTCTGAAAAAAATCCCGAGCTTCTACGGGTTAAAAATAACTTTCCCCTAAAAACTATGATTTTTACCGAGAAAACAAATTCTTTAAAGTCAGGAAACTTTTTAACATTTTGTTAAATATTTTGAAAAATTAAAGTCGGATTATACTATAAAATGTTAACATTTTTAGCACAGAAATTAAATGTAACAGTTTCTATTTGTTTAAGAAATAAGTTGATTTTCAAATGACCTTGAAAATATAGACCTTTAAAATCTAATTTCCCCCTCGATTCCAAATAACTTTTCGCTAAAACATTTTTCTTCCAAGTTTTTTGAAATATAACACATTTCCATCAATTTAAAAGACACACGATATATGACTTACGAAATGATGAGCTACAAAAAGACTCATTGAATCGTCCGCCATTTAAAAGTTTCTGATCACTGAATAGAGTAACAATCCTATTCAACAAAACTTAGTTTAAATGCTTAACTTTGGCTGAAATGCAATTAAAATTTCAGCTACTAAAGCCATTATAGATTTAGTTTAGTTGTAGAGAACTTACTTTAATTAATTCGCACAAAACACATTTGATCGCCTTTGAATGCAGATTTTAATAGCACAAAATATAAAATAGGACATTATAGACGATATAAATAAATAGTTATCGTCCAAAAAATTATTTTGTAAATTTGGAAATTGCCCTCAATTTGACCATCTTATTGTATAGTTAAGAAACTGGTAAAGCTACTTTTCCCCCTCTTGTTTAAAGATTTCTTCGGTCAGTCATCGTAAAAAAGGGAGAAAATAATGACACTCTAACACTCTAATAGCGTCAATATCGAAATGAACAAGAGTTGGTCAAGAAAGACCTGGGTACTATAGTATTAATTGGATCATCTTTTTCGAATCAAGTGTTTTGTTGGTTCATCAAGATTCATGTACCGATAAAGCATCAATTATCGGACTAATTACGTATACATAATACAATTTTTGGGAATAATTTTAGGAAATTGAAATGTTATGACATAAATATAAAATTAACCTTTCAGATTTCGTCAAAGACAGGTTAGGTTATGTAAGAATATATTGATAATAATTCACCTATCATTTACATGAAATACACCTAATATGAAATATTAAACTATCAAATATTCGTTTAATGCGCATGCATTAATGTACGATACTTTAATCTTGATTACCCAACATAAACTTGCAACAAGAAGTGGGTTCGGTTAGGTTAGGTTAAGTAACGAGAGCTGATAAAAAAGATGAAAGGGATGAATATAATTATAACGTAAGACCCCGTGAAGAAAGGTCGATCTATCTGGTGTTTTTCAGGATTCCACGTCCGTACTCATCATAATAAGCCTCAAAGTATAAAACATCTACTTAACAAATTTGTGCAAATTTTGATCAAAATTGCGGCCCCAAAATAATTTGGGGAAAATTTTCCACAGTATTTAAATGAAATTAAACAGCGCACTCTGAAGTGTGAACACGATATTGAATAGCTTTACGTTTGAAAACACTTTAAGACATTTTTATTGCGCGTGGTAGAGGCAGGAACTAATTAAATATTATTTTTATTGAGCGATGAAAATAAAGTTTATGGTAGTGGGGGAGGAGGGAGTTGACAGAAAGGAAATTGTAATAACAAAGTTAGAGAGTTGAATGTTTTCTGGTTTCAATTGTACAAATATTTTGTTTTGCAATGTTGATTTATTTAATTTTAATTATTTTGATTGACTTATCTGTGGGCGAGTTATCCATTTTTTAAATCTAAAGCATATTAGTTTGGTCTGGTATCAACTTATTTATCCATTACGGAATATCTGGATTGTCCTTTATTAATCCATAAACAGAGTGTTTCACTTTTAAATAGCATTTACTCGTTTAAAATCAACAAGAAACAAAAAATATAAATTTACTGATATCGTGTTTATGTTATAAATAGATAAAAAATTATTAGATAAATTAATAAAATTGCAATTTTATGTTCTATAAAAGTAAATCATGAAATATTAATAATGATATTGAATGTAACAGCAGATATTTCTTGTTGAAACTCCATATACCGATGATGCCGCAAGGTGAAACAATTGTAGCTCATTTATATTAATAAAATAATTTTGAAACTTTAGCTTTATTGCTTTTTTGAATTAATAATGAATACGATCCAATAATCCGTTTCAAAATGACCGCCAATAGTTTATTTTGACAGTTTTTACTCAAAACAAACAAAAAATCCGATTTGAATTCAATTTTGGTATAATGAAGCATCTCAGAACGCAAATAAAAATCTATTAGTTGCTACCCAAAAATGCCGGCTAAGGTGGTTTATACCAAATACCTCCACCTTTTATAAAAGAAACAATTTCCTTAAATCATTCTCCCCATTTTGTTAAAACGTATTTCAAAAACGGAAAAATAAACCTTGACGTTATTAAAAACTGGTGAATGAAATACAAGTTATGCTTAGGACTAGTTTATGCCACAAACAAAAAAACCTTAGGATTTGTTAGAATGTGTAAATTTCTATAAACTATATATTGTTTTAATTTGTAAAAAGTTTAAAATGTAGATTGGCAAAAAATTCGGTAATAAATTGAATCACATTCTTTATTTCTTGCATTTAAGAGTATTTATTATATAAGGAAGAATATTATTTTTTGGCTGGATGTCTGAAGTGAATTATTTGCTATAATTTTCAATCGTATATTGTGTTAATTTACAAAAACATTTACAATATTTAACTTGAAACAACGAGATAATGCAGTTAACAACACAATGTGGTCGCTTTGTTTCTTTTACTCCGTGGTTTCTGTCATGTCTGGCCTAAGTATTGATCTCACGACAAAGTGGAATTTTTATTGAAGTTATCGGCTCTCTGAGTGTTGGATAGTGTTACCTACATCGGTTATGTAGAAGAGAACTATCGAAAAGAAAGCCTTAAAGAAAACGTGATTGATTATACAAATAGGTTTTGTAAAGGAGCTTATTATTGTGTCTTATTGGTGTCGTATCCTTTGTACAGGAGTTTATAAAATATGAAAATAGTTTCTCTGAGTCTTTGTACCATTTAGATCGATAAATATAATTAGTTTTCTAGCGTCAATTATTCGCTTATAGATCGTTTTAATTCTTATAGAGCGCTGTTTAGAAGAAGATTAATATCCTTAAGGAATTAAAACACATAATTAAATCCGTTCTCAACAAAAATGAACTGTGTAAAATATTGCACAAACTTCCCCACTCCATCATCGTCTAAACGAAATAAAAACCCAACAAAATTATTCTTAACCGGTATTTTCAGTTCATTAGTTGTTGGTCAAAAAGTGAACAATGAATCTTGGAAAACGTCTTCAAATATTATACAATTAAATAGTAGCTAAAAGTCCTTAGTTGGTGGCATAAACAAGGATATCTTCAGCTGAGGTGCCATCAGAGGACCGCATCTTTAGTTAACAAGGCTTTGGTAACGCTAAGAGCTTTTCGTTGAGCGGCATGTTTTTTCTGATGAAAGAGATTTCTAGATAGCCCATGATAGGTCAGATTCGAAAATGACATTTTTTAGTCACCTTACATTAGTTTCTAGGATTTACTTTAAAATAATTGGAACTTGTTTTATCGTGTTCTACCTCTTAATCACTTTAGTGCAGCTATCTGACTAAAGTACATCCTTAGTCAGTGGAAAGTAGAAGAGGAGAGGTGGTCGTGATTTGAAAGCTTGAAGTGAAAAATAATCTACCAATCTCTCTGTAGCCTATAATCTAAAAAAATACGTGGAAAACTCTTAATTATGAAACTGCGAAGAACTAAAACTGATACTTGATCTCCATTTTAGCTTCAGAAGGAAACGCTCAGCCAACCAAGTTCATAGTATCACCAACATAATAGTAAAAACTTTTGAAACAAAGCTATCTCCTCAAAGGTTTTCTGGATGTGATGCTAAAGTAATATAAACTATACAATGCTATACGTATTGGTAACTAATGTTAAAGTCATGTATAGAATGTCGTCATTTCACGGTTAAGATTGGAAATGAGTTTTCCGAGTCTTAAGAAATGCGGGAGTGTCGCAGGGAAGTGTTTACTGTACTTATTCGGGATATACAGTACCCTCAGACTATGAGTGTGTCTGGTGTAATGGGCGTGTCCTCCCTTCTACTTACCTAACCAGAATTGACGGTACAACCTATTTCAAGGAAACTATGTACACAAATTACTGCTTAGCTACATTTAATTCTTAAAGTTTAAGTAAAAGTTAATTCTTAAAAGTTAAATTTTTTAAACGTTTTATTTTTATTCACTCCGATAAAAGAAACGAAAGTAGGGTAGGCGTTTACACAGAAGCATTTGAGGTCTATATTTTTTTGTTGGGGTTGTACCGCTGAAATCAAACGCAACAAACGAAACGAAGTGTGGGGGTCCTCTTTTCCTCTCCAACCCAGACACATTCCTACCTTGAGGATACTGAATGACATAACCTTTTGCATATAACAGCTATAATGGTGCTGATGAAAAATGTTTAAAACCCAACCAATAAACAGCCATACTCCCAAATTAATTTTAATTAGTTTCCATGTAGACTATGTGTACTCTATATACTAACAAAATAAAACCTCAGGATGAGGTCGTCAGGACTCCAAGGATAACTGTGAAGAAAGTTGGTTATGGATTTATTGTTTACTGTTGTCAGTTCTTCTTATGAGTAAACAAGACATCAGCCTAACTACTGTGTCTGTTATTGTTTTCATTAGGATTTATCGTAGTTTAAACTTTGACTTCAATAATTCAACGCCTCTTCTCAAAGTAGAGTCATTATATTTGCAATATTGCATCCATTTTTAAGATTCTTTTTTTTTGTAGCCTATACATCCTATATACTCTATCGGGATAATGAAAAAGGAGTTCCAACCGCCTATAGGCTACTATTATCAAAAGGGGAATGCGGCTGAACTAAGGGTCGCCTTACTCTAACGCACGCGCCATCATACACAGGAGCGCAGAGTATTAGGCTTGACCGATACCTGCCGTGGGCCTCCCGCATGAGTTACCTACTGTGCTTCAATTGATTAAACTTTCATTTATTGATTTTAAAATAGAATCTGTAAGTGTACTTCAGTACAAGAAAAATGAGACCAAACAATGTATAATTTACTTAAATAGAGTCCAAAATAAACAATGTTTGCTACAAAAAGAATGACTAATAAGTGTGAATAAAAATTGTTGATTTCAGGAGGATATTATTCAGTAAATTATACGTTGTTTGGTTTCATTTTTCTTGTAATTATGTGTAGAATAAAAACATATATTATAGATTTTATTTTCAAATATCAAATAAAATAAATTTAAGTTTTATAAAGTGAAGCCCACCCCAGTAGATGACTCATACGGGTGGCTGGGGGTAGGTCAGTGGACACCCTAATCCTCTGCGCTTGTGTGACCCTTCGTTCACCCGCATTACCGTTTTGTACAAATATATAAGAAGGAATGGTGCAGAACTAAAGTCTCCCCCCCACTTAACTCAAGATTCCTTATTGACAAAGCGAAACAAACAAAATGCTCATCACTCATCTACTCTCATAAAGCCGAGAATGTTATACGCCATTGACAGCATCCTACGATTCATTTCCATTCTTTAATTGACAAATTAAGGAAATGTCATTTTTGATGGAGTGGCAAAGTTTGTGCAATGTTTTTTTTACCGTTTTTGTTTTTTGTTACAAATAAAAATAACATTCTGTTCCTTCCCTAAAGATATAAATAGGGAACAATGAGTCTGTTACCGTGTCCACATTTACTTAAACATTGATTAAAATTCATTTATGCTAGTCTATTAGTACCAGCAGCTGCACACTTTCTTCCATTTTGAAGATACCTTTGTTTTTTTATGGTTCACAATGTGGAGTAACTGCACGACACACAGGCGTTCATAAAATGTTGACCAGGATTATTATCTACATACCTAACGTTTGCACAGCTTGTTGTTTCTACCTATATTTTATCTTGGAATGCGATTTGCTATTCCTAATTGGATCGGCAATTTATTGTTGTAATTCTCCATCGAGGCTACAATAATGGTGTTTCGTAATACAGTATTTCGATAAGTCTGTCTGTTAGTTTATCTACTTAAGGTTTTGAAAAGTTAAGTAGATAATAATTATTTTCCGTTTTATTTTCTAACTTACACCTAGAATGGAGAAAGTTATACGTCGTTTAGAGGTCCCCTGAGTCCTTTACAGTCCAAACGTGTCGACCGATTTTAATTAAATTTTGTATGTGACCATATCTTGGGACTCTTTTTTTAAACTTGATTTAGTTCAATTCAAAATTTAGGGGTATTCACAAATTTACGATTTTCACAAATTGATTGACACGCTTTTAGACAAATTTTCCTCACCGTAGATTCTAAGAACCCAGAAAAAACAATATGGATTGTCATCTCTTCAAAAATATCGGTTTGTATGTTATCGGTAAAGTTTGGTACTTACCCAGCCCGATCGTACAAAGAGATACTCTAAACGTAAATCCCAAAAGTTGCTTTCTTAGGTCTTAGATTTTCATTGGTTAAACTCAATTAATTTTTTATATTTACTACTTTTTTCTGTTTAGATGTCAGTTTTTTTAGACACTAACTAAATGTGTTTTTTTTATTATTTTTTTTTTATTATTTTTTTTTTTTTTAAATAAGTTAAAGTATTACCGAACACTACTTTTTACTGTATAAAAAAAAAATTCTGGGACAAAACTTTAGACCGCACTCGAATATCAAAATTTGAGAAGTTCATTCTGTCAAACTTGATGCATCATACTTATTTTAAATGTTTTAAAAACAATTTTAGCATAATAAACTGTAAGTTAAATTTGTGCATACATATAAGTAATTTTCTATTGAAAATCTGTTTTTCAATAATAATTCATTGTATGAAAGGAAACTGGAGAAGACATGATTTACCAGTTTATTGTAATCACGAATTGGGTATGAATTTGTAAATAAAGTAAGAAATGAAGAACTAAAAGAGAAAGAGTGCATAAGTTCAATTTTCTAGGAAGCAAGATCACCACCAATGATAAGTTACAAGAGGAGATAGGATAAAGGATATGGAATACAAGGGCCTGTTTTATAACATAGTGTAGGATAAAATAGAGCGATGGAACATTAGGAAAGGTGTCAAAACAATCATGTATCAATCACTGAGACAAAGAAAGATTTAAGAGGAATAGGAAATGTTACAAGAAGGGGTTGAATAACGAATGAAGTCTTTAGGGATAAGTTCAAGGTCAACAAAGACACATACAAGAGAAAACGTTGTTTAAGTACGTAATGAGAAAGAGGATATCAGAATACTTATAAGAAAACTGAAGAAGATGAAACACCCACGAGCAAGATGAGGAGGATATGCAGAGTGAGTGAGTAGACTGGAGACTCGTGGGAAAAGAAGAAATTGTGCCAAAGATGATGATGATAATAATGTTTTGTTTTGTTATTTTCTATTAGAATTCAACTGCTTATTGATTTTCCTGCACTTGATTTGATCGAACACTGCACATACTAAGTTTGGTTATGGTAGGTTAGGGGTGAAGAGGTTTCCAGTAGGGTGGTATATAAGGAGAATGAAACTTTATTTTAGGGTTGGGGGATGAATAGGGGGAGTCGAATGAAGGGTCGATAGATAGATAGGACCTAACCTAACATAATCAATATTACACGGTGATATTATTAATTGGACAATTATTCCTATTATTTTAACGAATTTCAAAATTGTAATTCACGTGTATTTTTTTCGTTATTGTTAAAAACTGAAAACCTTCTCGATCATCATCGCCTAATTAATAAATAAATAAAAAATAAGAGCCCTAGAGTTCTCGAATAATCTAATGTGTGAGCTTTTGCGCATCAAAGTCCCTTGGAGTTAATTATGGTGTACCTCAGAGATCAGTGCTTAGACCTATTTTATTTTTAATCTACATAAATGATATTCCAGAACAAATTAAAACTATTAAATTTGGTTTTATTTTCAGATGATACCAAAGTCATTGTAAATGGAAAATACTATAAGCTCAGTAAACAGCAAACAGTTCTTATCTGTTACTGGCCTAAATATATATATATATATATATATATATATATATATATATATATATATATATATTATTTTTTTAAATTTTAATAATAGTTTAACAGACAGTCAACTTTCTTGGAGTGGATTATAGATGAACAGTTGAGCTGGAGTAAGTGAATATAAAACTAAACAAGCAATGTTATCTGTTGAGAAATTAGTCTATATGTAAAACTGTTCGGGAAGTGGTAATCAAAAGGGTTTGTTTTGGTTCCTTTCATTCCCTGATTGAATGTGGTGCTGTTTTAGGGGGAGGGGTGCGTACTCCAGCATTAGAATCAGTTTGAAAAATGAGAAAACAAAATATTGTGTTTCTTGCAGATCATCCTGTCGGCCATTGTTTAAAATACTTGATCGCAAGTTGCGGCAGATGTAATTTCTACAAGAATTCCGTTTAAAACGACGTCGCTAAGACGAGGTCACTGGAGCGGAGCATGAATGATATATAGTATTTGTTTGGATCAAACACCAAGAGTGCTGTAAACTTTGTACTACACAGAAGCTGTTGTATTAGATTGTTCACTATTATTGGGATAGGCTAATTATGTGTGTCTCTGATATATAAATAAATAAAAATGAAGGAGATGCCGTAAGAATAAAACTGAAAATTACTTAAATGTTCTTAAAATCAGCTCGAATATAGTTTAAATGTAATATCTAAGGACTCTACAAAACGTATTGGTCGTATCTCCCAAAGATTCTAGCTCTGAAGTTATTAAAAAAAGAACGTTCAATTGCGCTTTAATAATAAATCTATTTTTATCATATTCAGCGCAGCAGATTTTGATTAAATGGAAAAATTAATTAAATTTTGAGGCTTTAAAAAAAGTATGTTATTTTGGTTAGTAAAATATTTTATCTGTCCTGGAATTTTAGCTTTTTTATGTACTTACAGAGGGTAAACCGAATTATAAGGCTTCTGGGTTTGGGTGTTAATCACAATATTTTAATTTCAAATTTGGTCTGTTTGTATTCGGCACAGTGTTATTCCCAAATAGGAACGATTTTCATCAATTAGTTGTACAGCAGTTTGTTTATACTTAACGGTTTTTATATTTTTTCAACCATAATAAGAATCAAATCAACACGCTTATAACAAACATTTTTGTACCAGTTTGAACGTCTATTAAATCCAAAGATAAAAAATAAAGAGTATTTTTCAATTTTACTTGTTTTAAAAGGCGAAAAACCTCTTTTGTCATAATTAAGGAATAAAAGGACATAAAATAAAGAGTTTTTGCTCTCGAATACTGTACTAGCGTCAGGGTCGATTTGGTTAAGAAATACCTGATAGGGAATATGAAAGAGAGGGATCTAACCCAAGACTACATAAAAAATCGTGAGATCCATCTAGGTCACTCACACCCGTACTTGCTATAGTGAGCCCCTAAGGGTTTTAAAACAATATTTTCCACTACGGAATTACACAGTATACTTGTCATACCCTCCCCCTCCCCATCCCAACAAAAAATAAATTCGATGTCCCAGACCGAACGCTTTAAAATAAAAATATTATTCCACTACTGGACGATTTATCACTGTACATTTAGTTGTTTCCTTGGAAATTTCAAAGACAAAAATGATTATTTAACTTCCATGATTGTTTTCTTGGCTGCATTCAGTGACCCCAAGTGTCGTTACTTGCCAAAACTGCAACTCCCATGAAAGACACTAAATACTGAAGGAGAATAAAACTTTTTTTTCCAGATATAATTGAAAAATTACCATTATTTTATAAAAAAATCATTAAAAAAAAAAATCAACATGATGTCTTGAATTACGATTAAATTCTAAGACATTGTTATCTCATAAAACACTGCTTGAACTGAAATTATTGTGATAAAGAAAGCAAGAAGTCTGTTGGCAGACCTGATGACTTGCGCAGTGATGCCAATATTCCAGCCATTGTTCAGTACTACCCTTGTCTAGTTCGTGTATAGTTGGGTGGCATTGTGGTTAACATAACCTATATTCGATGGTACTGTCGTTTTGTGTTTTGTATTGTGTGTTTTTTGTGTCTAATTTAAATATCGGTAGTTAATATTTTCTAAATTGTGTTAAGATAATAATTGTAGTTGATGTTTTCAAGTTGACTAGTTATAGATTTTGTAATTTGAAAATTTACACCCAAAATACTAAACTGGCGAAACTGTTCGTCGCCAAAAATGTTTGTTCAGTAAAAATGTGAAAATCAACCTTTTGCGTTGTCTTAGAATTTGTAAACAATATTTATAAGTCTTATGAATAAATATTGTAAGTTGAAATTAATTAAAAAAGATGACGGTTTTTGTTTTGGAAATTATTCATTACCGGTAATTTTCTATTGTTTTACACTGGTTCAGGTCAATAATCTTTACACATATCATTAAAATTTGAACGGAATCGGTAGAGCCGATGTTTAGACACGACTTGACGGTTGATTTATTGATTCTTTTTACCGATAACTTACGGACCGGCATTATTGGAAAGATGGTGATCAATACGTTTTGTTTGGGTCCTTAGAAGCTACACTTGATAACAATAGTTAAAGCCGGTGTTTTGTTATGACAGGTAAATTATCCCCCCAAAACGTCCAGAGATGTGGTAAAAATGTATATATCAAATTTGATTGAAATCATTCAACACGTTTGGGTGGTAAATCATTAAACCAGAGTCCAGACAGAAAGACATTAATCCAAAAATCACTTTTTTGGACTAAAAGCCCGTAATAAACTCTACATAAATTTTAAAAAAAGGGAATTAATCCATAAAGTTGGTGTTTTTTCTCCCCCCCCCCCCGTTCGTTTCGGAGTTTTACTCCTTGGCTTTATTGAAATTGTATCCTTTGGTGTCCTTATTATGCATACAGTTTTTCCTATAACACTATTATTTAATCCTAATGTAACCACATATGGTTCAACAATAATTATTGTAAGCAGACTGTGAATGAGTTTGCTAATTATTTAGGTAAATTTCTTAACAAATATTTAAACATTTTAAAACTAATAAAAATTCATAATTTATTTGCTACATAGATAATATTAAATCTCTGAGGCTCCAACTGTTCTAGTAGTTAGCTTCACGAGGTTTACATTTATGGTGTTGACCCAGCATCGTAGGGTATACAATTATAGTTTGTTCATTTGACGAAGTCGGTCGGACTTGGGACAGCCCCCTCCTCCACTCACACACACAAGCGTAGGGGATTATGATCTTGGGTGTGATCAGGGGACTGTCACTGCATCTTGCCCGTGAGTGTGCGTGCGCGTGCGGGGCAGGTAGTGCCTTTCATCAACCGCCTTCGTCAAATGAACAGAGAATAGTAGCGAACAACGATGACGGGAATTCAATGTTTGACCGCTACCCGATTGAAAAGCCGTTTAGCAGGCCTAGGTCATTCAATGAATTGTATAAAATGTTTATAAATTTAGTATAGAGAATAACAAAATAAAGTTATTTTTATAAAGTTGAAATCTTTTAAGCGGTAGTTTAAATTGTACAGACAGACACGGAAATTATAGAAGTCCTTGGTTTTACCTACGGATCCTAATAAAGAGAAATCAATGAAAATCCAATTAATCTTTTAATGGCTATTGAATTCTTTGACATCTCACAAAAAGTCTTTTTAAAACGTATACGCTCCCTATTTCTCATTGTGTGGTTAAATTCAATTGTATTTGTCATACAAAAATCTATAATATGTGATTTCGCTCTGTAATTAATTCCAAATCAAAATTTTTTTTTTTTTGTAGGTCACGCCTTGTTCAAGTTATAGGGAGGAGGTATGATAGATAACAGTTTAAATTTGGCCTAGCGCCAATATATTAATTTTTGTCAAATAAACATAGATATTCGTAATCAGAATAACGTCTACTTTCATTTAATATTCCACATATAACATTAAAAAATAAAATCAACTATTATTTTAGCTTCTTAAATACTCCAAGATCATTTATTGTTACCGCTATAATTTCCTATATGTGGGACAATACAAAGAATATAAATGCAAGGTTTTACATATATAGGATTTATCTTCTTGTCTGTGAAGGCTGGTTGCGAGTTATAGATAGACGGCCGGACAGATACGGAAATTATAAGGGTCCTTTGTTTTACCTGCGGACCCTAAAAATGAGTCAAAATATCATTGTCAGTTTTTGGCGGGTTTTTAGATCTCGGGTAGTCCATAAAAGTGATTTTTGGAATGGTGTCTGTCGCATGTAGAGGCAAAACGTGTGGACCGATTTTAATCAAATTTGCTATGTGAGAAATATTTTTGCCACGTTTCAGGACTGTACAAGATTAATGACCCAAACCCGTGTACAAAATGGCTTAAAGATTATGACTCACGTATAATTGGAAAATAAAAATAAATAATAAACTTCGCCTCTGCCATTAAAATCTTGAGTTTAATCTAATACTACTTACACTAAAGACGTGTTCAAAAATACCCCTCGTTACTTAAACATATAAATATTTCAAAGACGGCGGGATGGATGTGTGAAAAAGTTATTGCGCCGTTTATTATAAATTGTATTAATTCTTTTAATAAACGACCACTTGTAGACGTGTTAATTCTATTATAGATTGTATTGCGACAAAATTATCAGTGTTTAGACGGCTTGTCGGGTGATAGATCATTGTGCGACAATTGTTAGCGTTTACAATGTATAAATACAATAGTTTTCCTTCAAAATCTCATTGTATAAGCGTAGTTGTGTTGATAACATAATCCGATAAGATTTCTGGAAGATATCCAATTTGTGTGTAGTTTCTTGTTTGGAGAGTTAAGACTAATATACAGTTTCATTCTGTAATGCAGGAATAATCCGAAATGTATTGTTTTGAACAATTAAAGTTTTATTGGTTATATTTAACTGATTTTAGTATAGTTCCTATTAATGAAATGTTCAAAGAACATTCCCTTCACCTCATCTTGTACTCAAATAAGGGATTTCTAATTAATTACAAATAATTATTTCTTTAAGATAAGTTACTTATCATACAATGTGTATTATTTTAACCCCTACCAACAAGAAACAAAAAAAGAAATTGGATATCCAGGAACAAACACGTTAAAGTTATAATTTTAATTAGCTGCATTCCTTGTTCCTAGGTGACAATTAAAGGAAACATTTTTTAAATAATTAATAATTTGAATAGTCCAAATAAATTATTAACAAACCGTGGAGGTAGGGTAATGTATGAAAAACTCTAGTTTTGTTTAACATTTCATGTCGTTACCAGAATAAATTGATCAGGATTTTTTTTTTTTTCAATTGATTATTGCAAATGATAACCTTAAAAGTGTGAAGTGTTACAATTGAAAGGAAAAATGTTGAGCAAGGCGAAAGGGCTTTTCCATAAGGTAAGTCAAGATTACAACTTTGTATTATTAGCGTAATTAAACTTTTCAAAATCTTTGCACTTTCTTTCTTATACAGCCAAATGCAAAAATCGGCCACCATCTTCTCAAAAAATATTTCTAATACATCGGAATGAAATTTTCTTTATTACACGTTTTTCCTTATGTGAGTTACATTTGGTATGGAGCCTTTCATTAAAATTTGTCTCCATAAAACGAATTAACAAACTAATTTATTTGAAGAAATAAGAAGCATGGAAGGGCAGGGCTGGTAAGTGAGGCAAATAAGATCACAATTGTTTTAGGACTACTGTAGTTCATTAATAACATCATCGTTCAACCTGTTTCAAAATGGAAGTTGTGTGTTGTTTTGGTTTTTACACTTTCATAAGACAGTTTCCCTCTGGACTCTGAAGTTCTGCTACATGAGTTAGTGTCTTTGAAGCTTCCCGAAGAGTAATTGAAGCTTAACGTGGGTTTTATGATTATTAAATACGGTTATGATCTTACCTTGTGTCACCATACATCAACAAGTCCCTTCAATGCAGGAGCTCAAAATAGAAACTAGACGGTAACATGGTCAAAAATATGCGAAACGCTTGTAAATAATTATATAATGAGTAGTATAAAAAATATTAATTTTTTCCATGACTATTTGTTACAATACTAGAAATAAGACCAATATTTTTGTTCAATTTTGTAGAACTAAAGGCTTGTCAAAATGTTTAAAACAAAATTCTATAACGTCCTACCATTATGTTTCAAAAATATTACTTAAAATGTTACTTTTAAAGTACTTAAGCTATCTTAAACAATGAAAAAAAAAAATTAAGTTCCATTTAATTCTATTTACAAAAGTAAATGTACATGATGGAATAATATTCGAACCCAAGATCTCACAAAAATTACGTTTATTAATCAAACGCGTTTCAACGACAAAGTCGCCATCCTCAGTGATACATGAGCTACAATAACTCAACATGAGGTAAATCATGAGTTCACTCAGCTATATGAGTTATTGTAACTCATGTATCACTGAAGATGGCGATTTTGTGGTTGAAACGCGTTTGATTAAGTAAATGTAATTTTTGTGAGATCTTGGGTTCGAGTTTTATTCTATCTAATAATATCTCACAAGTCAAGCTCCGTCACAAGTTATAAATAGAGAATAATGAAATTTTTAGCACTTGTAGACCATTTAGTGAAATTAGTATTAGTTATCCATTATTATAATTAATTTATAAAACTAATGGTTTTCGAAATATTTAACAAACACATTAAAATGGTTGCCATTATGAAAATGTATAATATTTTTAGTTTTTTGTAGGCTTTACCGGTAAAGGGTGACGTAAGAAAATGTGTTTTTCAAATCAATTTCATTTTTGGCAAGTACGAGAGTGCAATTCTGAGGTAGCCTAGCTGGATTTACACCTTTCTTTATGTAATATTGGGTTCACCCCTCTCATACATCTTTCCTAGTAGACTTCTCTTGTTCTCATCTGACCTTCATCTTGGTGTTTATTAGAGTACGGTATTCAAGGCTTAGGAGAAGTTTATTTTAGAAGATTTGACCCTTTAAACGAAAAAAAAGTCATTCATTTAGTGACTCATGGATGGCAATCCTGGGATAACCTAGCTGGATCTACACTTTCTTTACGTAGTCTTGGGTTACATCCCTTTCATTCATCTTTCCTATCAGGCCTAGATAACTCTTGTTCTCATTCGACCTTCTCCTAGAGTATAGAGTATTCAAGGCCTAACAGGTCTCTATTTTATGCTTTTTTTAAGACTTTTTTTAATGGAGAGGTTTGAACCTCTAACGAAAAAAATTATCATTCATTTTCAAAGTCTTGAATTGCTTTTATAAAAAAAATCTTCAACCGAACGATGAAAAATAAAGCGTTATCGGGCGTATTTATAGTAATAAGAACGAATGAAATAACAAACACAATATTTAGTAAATTCTACAATTTTATTGAGTCTTGCCGACCATGGTTTCGCTAGCAAAGGCGAAAAACAAGGCAGCTTAACACAGACTAAGGAAGATATTGAAAACTGTCATATAATATTACAAAAAGAAAGAAAGTTACTTAGCTAAAGGGGAGGGAGTGGAAAGGCGCGGGAAACATGTGGTCATAAGGAAGACAATGGTTTTAACAAAGGTGAGTTTGACAAAAATTCTACCTGATCATTGAGTCTTTACAAAATATTCTACTAATGTCTAACATTTCTAATGAATTTAAATTCCTACTTTTTGCATTGACACAGAGAATCTCAAACTTAACATTATTGAACAAAAATAAATGAGTTATTAAATGATTGGAAAAACTAGAGTCAATATGACCCAACCGCCAACTTCTTTCGTGTTCACTTAACCAATATTTAAAACTACGGCCTGTTTGGCCTACATAAGTTGCATTACAAATATTATAAATTAACATGTAATATTACAGATACATTAGTTACACAAATTGTGTCTACATATATAAAAAAATTATACTATGCTATATAACATCAGTCATTCTTAGGGAGATTATCAATGTCCATTTCATCAATCGAGTACATAGGTCTCACCATAGCTTTGTTATATTGAAGCTTTATATATTGAAAGCAATGGTTATTCAACTTTGACCCCTGTCGCTAATAAAAAAAATATATATATATAATAATAAATTATATAAAAATTATTTTGTAAATGATACAATTGTATCACAATTCTAAGGAGGAGGACTGAAACTTGAGAAATGTCACAACTTTACCCAAACAACAAACTTCAGATCCTCAACATCAGTGGCATCTGCGCAAAAACACCTGCTCACAGGAAGTGAAGTTATTAGAAACCGGAAGTTATAAGTCATGTTCAGATGTCTTATCCACCTGATGCAGACTTTAAGACTTTTATATTACATACTCGTAATGTAATATTTTTATAAGCAAAATATGACTTATTGAATGTCGACAGTTATAGTCGGCGTTCCACTTCACAAACCTATTTCTAGGTAACTGCCTCACCCAATGTTGTCTCAGTTTTCCTCATAGCTTCTATGTAAGCGTGGATTTTGTTGTGCGTGACGGTTGCGGTACTTATCCTTGCGGAGTCCAGTTCCACGTGCGTCTCTGTACATATTGTTTATTTAACCATTTAATTGATGTAATGGATCCATTTGAAGAAAACCGACTTTGTAAAACGCTTAATAGCGTTGAAAAAGGAGAAAAATATCAACCACGACCACCTAGTGATTTTGTTAAGGAACGTTTTGACGATAGTGATGGATACGAGTCTGTGCCTGATGATGAACCAGACGAAGTGGGAAGTGAAAGGAATTAAGATTTACAAGGTGAAATAGAAGATGATACTCTGGCGTAAATGTTCAGAAAACTAATTGAAATAGTTTTATTAATTGTCTTATTGTTATCATTATTATATTCGTATGTCTATAAGAAATTAAGTTTTGTATTCTTAAATTTGTATTCAAATTATTTGTAATATTGTAATATTATTTGTAAGCGCCCTCTCGAAGGTTTGGATACGCCATTCTTCACTTACAGAAGCTGTGTAAAGATTCGTATCATAATTCTACTTCCAAATATTCTTGAGGCATTTACATCGTTCTTTTATGACTGAGTTATAATCCCTATGAAAAAGTAAGAATTTTCAAATACCTAGTATCAATATTGACAGATCAAAATTATATCCTTGAAAAATTAGTTAAGGCAGGAAATTCCTGTTGTTATTCGCTTCTGTCTAAAAACCTGAAATTAAAATGTGTAAGACGATCTGTTTAGCTCTATTGCTATATGTAAACGTGATCACTTACGTTGAAGGAGAAACGGATATTCACCCCCAAGAGAGACGGAGGGTGGGAAGTGGAGAACTCAACGAGGAAGTTCACTCTACTAATATTGTCAGGGTAGGAGAATTAGGTGGGCTGATCACGCGAGAAAGGAATACCTTCAAAGTTTTTACAGGAACACCTAGTAGCAGGGGGTAGTATTAAGATGTATCAGGTGGAGATGGGAATCGAAGCTATGAATTTGATACAATTGACACAAGATATTATGATATTGATAGATTGTCAATGAAGAACTCTTGTGTACTTGTTATTGAACCTTCTGGTTCTATAGACTACCATCTGTGCCCTAAGGGTGTATTTCCTCCTACACTCTCAAGTGGTAGACCTATCAAGAGTTCCAGCGTATAAGGTTTTATAGTAGTACCTTTATCAGTAGACTTCAAGACACAGAATCCCGAAGGTACAATTTAAAGTCATGTACAAAACGGAAACCACGTATGTTTCATAATATAGATATATCTGAGGAAGAAACAGCTTTACATTCCTAAGGGAGAATGTTATGTTTGTTTATTTACGATACAGATAAGAAGCTATTTTTTACTCAGCTATAAACATAGCAACTGATAACACGGAAACTGTGTCATCGCAAATGTTATCACTGTACAAGAGTTGTAAAATGTTATGTCGGGTATGACGCAAATAATACACAATGAGTAGGCTAAATTTCAGTTGAATATCTCTAGCATTTGTGTAAACAGTAGACCTCCCTCCAATACATTAAAAACCTCGTTTTTATTAACACAGTGTGGCTACTGTCTGGTAGATCTTGCTTGGATGTTCTAATTAATTAGTAGTTCTTGTAAACTCATTGTGACGTGACAACAATATTCTTATTGTAGACGTAACACTACAGTTTCTGTATACTTGAGTAAAGCTCCATTCACAAAGTGGTTACAAAAATTAATGCTTTATGGGTGGCTTGCTCCTTGCTTTGTGATTATGATTTAACATTCAATACCCATCGATGTATAAACCCTGAACTGCCTCTGATTGGCTTCGGTGAATGGAGATCAATTCGATGAAAGCATAACCTGTCCGTGATCTATTAGCATATTGAATCTGCAGTTTCGTTAATGCGTTCAGGCGAGAGTTATTTCTTCATAGGTGGATGTCATACAATCATAATACGACAAAACGTTGATCATCAGACTTGGCAAGGTATCGTGTTCCGGTACTGAACTGAAAGATATTTTGTGGTTTGTCTTTACATGGAATCTTTCTTAATCCCTTTCATTACTTTGCAACCTAGGCCACCTCCATCGTACGTAATTACTGACCTCTCTCTTGCTCTCCTCTAAAATGTTACCACCCCCTCTCAAATCCTCTACCAAAGTACTCGTCCATGTATGTGTAGACCTCTCGACCCGCCTGCTTCAAGTCCAGTTCTTATCTGGCAATGTATTCAACGAATATGAACTCTGTAATGCTGACTGCTTTTACACAAACTTCAAAACTGAAGCAAAATCAGGATTGGAATCTTAGCCCTCCTTGCAGAAAAGAAATTTCCACTGGTTAGGTTCGTTGGTCGGTGAACCAATCCGTTGGAAGCGTAAATAAACCGACTACTTTTTATAACTTACTGTAATGAAATTGATACGTATATACAAGTTACATGAAATGTGTAAGTTTTACAGAACAGTGAAAGTAATAATTCATTTTCACTGAACGAAGCGAGGTTCTATTGTAACCTCACTATTTGTTTTTCTGTCTGTCTGTTGCACAGTTAAGTTATGATCGATGTATGTGTACAGGCTGTTTTATATTTTATTTCTATATTTAAATAAGGACCACTCTAAACCCAAAGCATGAATTCTGGTACTGCGACTAAGTTTTAAAGAAGTAAATATAATTGTGTAACGAGTAGTTGCACATACAAAATTACAAATGAAATATTAAAATTTTTTTTTTTTAAATTCTCCCACGTGAAGTTTTTACAAGACCAAACAGTAAAAACATTGACTCACGTCGTTTTTTTACGTGAATTGAAGTCTTTTTGAGTTTCAAAGCATATTATTTGAAACAAAAATTGTGCTTGACCTATTGTTGCTACATGACCACCCTTTATCCACCCCCCGGTAGCCATTTCTAAAATGTTATTCTTTGTCATACATTTAGACAAGATCATGTATCGATATCTTGATGTTTTTTATTTTTCTTCTGTTTAAGGCGAAAAACTTTTCTCTTAAGGCGCGGTCGGTTTCCATCTGTACTTAAATAGCAACATAAAAGTAATCAGTGAAATATACAGGGTGTCTGAAAAGTATGAGAACGGGTTAATATCTCCTACATAAGGGAATTTTGAACGTAGATGTGATTGAGAAACCTACTCCATTAAAAAATACTATTTTATTATGATTTCAAAATTTTTGATCGCCATCTTGGATTCGCCACTTTGAATTTAACTTTTATTTTTTTTAATGGGAAGGTGTTCATGTCATACATCATTTTTATGTAGAATTTTAAGACAAAATCAATGGTGAAAACCGCACATTCATATCTCAAACGGTTTGTTTACATTTAAAATTTCATTTAATGTAAAAATAAAATAAATTACATTAAACTTCTTATCTATCAAATTTTAATTTTAAATAAAATTAATAATTGTCAAGCAATCAAAACATAAGGTATTAAATAAATACATATTAAATACTTCTTGTATAGAAGTTGTAATTTAATTATTGTAGCTCATGTATTACTGAGGATGGCGACTTTTTCGTTGAAACGCGTTTGATTAAGTAAAAATAATTTTTGTGAGATCTTGTGTTCGAATTTTATTCTATCTAATATTATCTCACAAGTCAAGCTCAATATTTATTTATAAATATGGGTAAGAAATAACTTCTTTAATTAAAAAAATAAAATTTGTTTTAATACTAATTTTTCATATCATTAATATATAAAGTTGTTCGTACCAATTGATCTTTGATATGAAATACAAGGTCAAAAAACTTTCTCACGCTTTGAACAAGTTTATGACACAAGTGAAACAAGCTTAGGGTATCTTTAAATATATAAATATCAAATAAAAGTGGTCTTTTCTTTTATCACTTATAGAATGAACGTATTTTCAAGAAAATAGCCACCTATATTATTTTCGGTTTTTGTAAATGGGTGTGAAGAAAGTTTGTGCAATATTTGGGCACCATTTATTTGTAAAATATAGTTCATACTGTTTGCAGTATTCTGGTACCTCGACTAGTGTTTGTTTCATTCAGTGGAAATAACTGAAACGTAGTTCAATATCTGAAAGACACGACGTTTAACTGCTTCATTATTAACTGCCGGTCAACAAACATAATTACATAATTGGCAGCGTGAGAACTAGTGTATGGAAGATTGCTCAACTCATGCCAGCCCATATATAACATGTCTTTTTCTTGTTGTATTTGTCTAGTATCACAAGTAGAACGGACATTGCGTCATTCTTGAGCCGTAGATGGTGAGCTATACAAAAAAAAATATGTGATTGAGGACATAATGTTTTAAGAAATGATGTAAAGGGATCGATTGTTACTCTGAGCGTACACGCTTTATTGTAGGCGGTCTTGTTTAAAGGCGAAAAACCTCTCGGGGAGAGATAAGATTGTAAAGTAAAAACTTTTAGCCCTAATTGCGTTAGAGTCCGAAATAAACAAAAGTTGGTCAAGGGAGGCAAGGTTGGAAAGATGAAAGGTGTGACACAAAACTACGTGGAGAAAGGTGTAAATCCAGCTAGGGGTCCTCGGGTTTGCCACACTCTATGAATTTTCTATTGTTGGTTGTAGGGAAATATAAAAGAGGAATTTGTAAGTGTAGTGTACCTTTACAAATTCTATTTGAAATGTTGTTATTCAGATAAGAAATGAAATCAATATTTACATACAAATAAACTCATTTTGAGTTAACGTAATAATAATACCAAATTCAGAGAGATGTATAGTCTTTTCAACAAAAAGTTAAACGTACCTGGAGTGGTTGAACACAACGCAGAGCCATCGAAGACGTAATATCCCATACCTAATTAAATTGTATATAGTATCCTCAAATTTAATTGTATTGTAGAATATAGCGAGTTTCAAGGATATCAATTTTGTACCTATATCCTTAGTATAATTGAAATATGAATAATTTTGCTACAATATAGTTACTACAGTATTCTCAAGGTAGGGATGTGTCTGGGGTGGAGAGGAAAAGAGGGGCCAAACACTTTCAGCGGTACAACCGCAATAAAAAAATATAGACTTCAAATGCTTCTGTGTAAAAACGTACCCTACTTGCGTTTCTTTGAACGGTGTAAATAAGAATAAAACGTTTACAAAAGTCTGTCACGAATTAAATGTAGCCAATGACTACATAAATACTATAAGACACGACATTGCCATGTTAAAAATTCTACGCTTATTCTTGAGTTGTCCATTACCCGCTAGGGTGTGGAGCTGTCGCTCTGCTAGAGAATCTGAAGTTGACGTGACTGGCGCTAGGTGGCTCTACGGTCAAACAATGTTTCAGTTGCGTTGCGACGTTAAGTAAATAAATAATAATCTAACCTACTGCACTGGTCATTTCTCTGCGCCCGGACTCGTCACTACTAACAGCACAAAAACATCCGCTTTTGCTGAAAACATTTTCTAAATACTCATACTATCATGCAATTATTCTAGTTAAAAGAACAAAAACGTTAAAATAATACTTTCCCCAAGACGATCGTAATTATTATGAGTAAAATATCCATGTGATCTTATACATTTTTAAAATCTTTAAAAAAAAATTGTTACGGAAACACTGGTCGTTTATAGTTTTAGAAATATTTTGAAATATATTGAAAATATTGTAATGAAATATTTTATAAACCTTTTCTCAACATTTTTCTAATATACGCCGGAAAATATTTTTTAAGAAGTTAAAAACATATTTGATTTTGGTTTATGGGAAAATGTTTTGCAATACTGTTTAATGTTTCGAAAATATTAATAAAATATTGTTTGGATACTATTGAAAACGTTTATAAAAAATGTTTTAATAATATTTGTTACAATATTTTACAAAAGAGATTTGAAAACTTTGTTTACATACGTAACAACATAAAATAACAAATTTAAGAAAAGCTTGATAAATTTATGGGGGGGGGGAGTAAAGACAATTTATAAAGTCACCGTAGAATTAAAACATAGTAGACTAAAATTTTAAAATATATTCTTACATAAAAATATGACAAGAAATAACATCATAGGACTAAGAAAATTATTTAAATTGTAAAAATCATAAATATTACAGATAAAATTCATTTGTAGTCAAAATAATAAAATAAAAACCTTAATAATAGCTTGATAAATTTGTGAAAAAAAAGTGAAACTAATAACTAAATACAAATTTATATAAAGTCAACATAGAACTAAAATATCGCAAAATTATAAAATATATTATTACATAAAAATATGACAAGAAATAACATCATAGGACTAAGCAGTAAGAATATTTGTGTTCAATTTTCTAAGTTTGTTTTTTTCTAACTGCTGCCCTGTCGTTATCTGTTTCTGGCTATAAAACAATTTGGCAGGATAAAAATAAACGTTTATAAGTGTTGGTAATAAATAATTAAATTACATTCTCAAAACGTAATATTCTATTATGTTAGCCATTATATACTTGCAACATACAATGAATTTATAATGGGATGTAATATTACATTAACCCTTAACTGGTACCACTAGTTTTTCAAACGCAAATGATAAAATGGGTGAAAACGCAATTATGACTGATTTCACAATCAAAAACATGTTTGCATAACAAATTTTACAACTCATGTTTAAAATTTTCAAACAACTCACAAAGTAGATATAAACGTTTACACTGACCAAACACTCCTTACTTCACTACATCAACATTGAAATAAAGCAAAAAAACCTAAAAACAGATAGAAGAAAAGCAGTTAACAGAAAAGCATTAGCAGCTTCAATTTAACACCTCACGACATTGTTACAGTAAGATGTGGGTATGGTATTGGGGTTTCCCACTATCCTTTCCTTTTTTAACAAATCATAAATTAATTTGTTTTCAAACGATAATTTTACACACAACAGATTAAGAAATACGATAACGGAAGTAATTAAAAAAAATTATACTAGGCCTAATTATTATGAGCTCAATTTTTCAAGTTTATTATTATAACCAATGTAGGCATTTTCACATTATTATAACCAATGTAGGCCATCGCAAAATCACTAAACCGCCCGATTCCGTGGCCCCAACTATAGACAAGTCGCGACAAAAACATATTTTTGTCAGACAAAAACATATACAGAAAAGTCGCGGGAAAAATAATTTTACAGATTTGTGTTCACAAGTGAATTACTAAAATTTTGTACATCTTGAAAATAATTATAAAAATTATTCTGCTATGTTATATAACTTTTTTAATCAAAAAGTTTTGTAACGGTAAGACATATTTTTGTGTTCATGGCTTTCTTTCCCCAAAATATATTACTATACCATTTTTTTCAAGTTTATAGTTCATAACACTGCTTCTTTTTGTATGATGTGGTATATTTGAAATTAATTTTAGGGTAAGGATTTTTTTAAAATTTTTATATATTTTTTATATTTCTATTTAGACTAAATTACTAAACTTTTAAATATCTTTTAAAAAATTATAAAAATGTTGTAGTATTTTTTAAGTACCCATAAACATTGACAATTTTTGAGAAATTTAGATTTTTTCAGTTTTTAGGGGTTTTGGGGGAGGCCATAAACCCCTAAAATATAAATATAAACTAACGTCTGGAATTGTGGTGAAATTGTCAATTAAATATTGGTTTTCAATTGAATAGGTGCAAAATTTCAGCTGAATCTGAAGCTGGATATTTCTGACACACACAGACATACATAACCGTGAAACCAATTTTTTGTATTCAGAGAGTAAGAAAACGATTTTTTATTTTTTTAAAAAAGGCATACTATACATACATGTAGAGGGATGCATCAAAACCATGTCTGTGCATTATTAGGCCTATAAATACTAAATTATATGTGCAAATTAAAAATTATCTTATCAAAATAAAAACATGTACAAGCTCAAGACTATAGAAATAATAATAAACCTCCAATCTACACAACTTTGGGCGAAGCCGGGTAAAACAACTAGTAAGACGGAAGTAAGTGAGAAGGTTTGTGAGAGAGAGGTCAACAGTTGTACAGTCTCAACCAAGTGGGATGCGTACAGTCAAGCACCTGCTGCTAGCGCTTTCTGATAGCTGTGAGTCAAACTTGTGATGAACAGCACCCGTAAAGCGTAGACTATTTCCCTATCCTATGTCGTGTCTTATAGTATTTATGTAGTCATTGATGTAGCTAAGCAGTAATTTGTTTATCTAGTTTTCTTGGAATGGGTTGTACCGTCTAGTCAGGCTAGGGAAGCTAGTAGAAGGGAAGACACGACCTTTTTACACCTGACACAATCTACAGTCTGTGTCTACTGTTGAAGGATTTTTTTTATCTTAGGGGATGAGGAGTATTGGAGACAAAATCGTGAAACTGGAAATTCCCCCTACATGGTGATCAAGGTCGTTCAATAAACGTCAGCATATTTCATCATAATTAAATCTAATGTATATAATTATTAGAATTTTTCAATTTTAAAGCGTTTTAATCAAATTTTAGTCCTACTGTGGGGTCATCTTTTTATCGTAATTGACGCTTAATCTTTTAGACGTTTTAAAATTATGCCAATTTGATGAACATTATTCAAATTGGACAACAATTTTAAATTTTTACTTTACAAACATAGTAAAAAGTTATGAAATGAGTCAAATTTAATCTGTCTTTTAAGCTCAAAAAAGTATTTTTTCAAATGATATCTGTCGTCTATGGTATGTGCAGTTCAATAGCGTGGAAGAATCTAATTTGGTGTTTTGGCTATATTTTTTCTCAAATGTCGAAATCTTTTTTCATTCTGATATAACTGAAAATTTGAGCATAGCTGTCATATAAAACCATAAAATTACGATTTTCACGAAATCAGATCAACGATTTTGGACAAAATTTACTCAAGTGTAGCCTCTATAAACCCCAAATAAGTATTGATCGTCATTTCTTCTAAAATTACTTATCGGTAAAAAAAAAAACATGGATTGTTTTTTAAAATACTTTATTTTCCAAATTTTAGTGAAATTTGAAAATTAATGACTCAACCCTCTGTGCAAGATAGCAAATATTACGGTTCAAAAATAATTGTTTTTTCGACAATATACTATTAGTTGAATGAATTGAATAGTATTTGTTTATTGACAATTAATTTCATCTCTTGTGTAAAGTTGCATATAAATCTCAATTATAGTTAGTACTGGTTCTAACTGGATTTACATCTATTTCATACAGTCTCTCACCTCCCTATTAGACTTCTTGTTCCCTTCCAGCTCTATTAGAGTTTTCAAGGACGAGAGACCTTTGTTTTTATTCTTTTCTTACATTTTTGTATAACAATGATGAGCGAGAGAGGTTTATCACCTTTAAACAGCAAAGAAGAAAATGTGGTTTTCGATTAAGAACGCGTATATTAGACTATTTAAATACAGAGAATGATTTGAAAATGTTTTCCATCCAACTCCTAATATTAATGTGTTTTAAAGTGTGTTTTTATACTTTATATTCTATATAGTCTAAAATATGAAATGGGATATAACTAGCGTCCGTCAGATAAATTCCCACTATGCCAAACAGACTACGACTGTCGCATGTAGGCGTTGGATATGCAATTTGACTACACATTATTTTTTATCATAGGTTTGATTTTGAGTATTGGCAAGTACAGTACTAACTAAACCTATTACGATTTGTGTACAATTAAATGTTTAATTGAATTAACTGAGAAACTTGATCCCCTTTGTGTGTGGCAACCCCGAGTTATTTTAACTGGATCTACACATTTCTTCTTCTAGTCTTGGTTTCTCTTCACCAACTCTTGTTCTTTTGCGACCCTATCCTATTAGAGTATTCAAAGGGGTAGGTGTGACTATTTTATCTTCTTTTCATGATGACCGAAAGGTTTCTATCTTTTAAAAATCCAGAATGAAAAAAAAAAGATGCATTGCTACAGTGTTTGTAATTTGTTGACGACAATTCAAATGTCAATACATATGTTACATTACAATACTCTGCGACTATACAAATTTTATTCTTATACATTTTTCGGACATTTGCCATCATTTGTGTGTTAGAAATCAAAACACGACGTTTCGGGGATAAGAATCAATTCCCGTTATCAAGTGACTAAAAACTAAAGAAACTAGAAACTAAGCCTATGTAAGAAGTAAAATTAAATAAGAATACCACCAACCTTAATATCTAAGCATGCATCTCAGAGCTAAAACTGAGAAGTCAAAAAACACAATCACGGTAAACACACAACTAACGTCAAATACGTGTTGTTTAAGCTCTGAGATGCATGCTTAGATATTAAGGTTGGTGGTATTCTTATTTTTTAATTTTACTTCTTACATAGGCTTAGTTTCTAGTTTCTTTAGTTTTTAGTCACTTGATAACGGGAATTGATTCTTATTCCCGAAACTTCGTGTTTTGATGTCTAACACAAATGATGGCAAATGCCCGAAAAATGTATAATAATAAAATTTAACTTCCATCATTAACAAATAACTTCAAACAGGACTATACAAATGGTACAATAATCCATGACACTCCTGTTTGATGGTTAACAGTTGATATTGTTAGTTCTAATAATAGACTTTATGAGGCCGTGAGGGGATACTAAGGGGGTGGTTTTAGGTTAACAGTAAAACCCTCTTTAAGTTGATTGAGTTGTTGACTTTGTGTGTGAATGAGCGATTAAATTACTTGCAGCCTAGCACTTTGTCTATAAAAACTAATCATGGTCATTTATTTAATTTAGTATAGTAATAAATACATTGATCCTCGCCGCTACCAACAGATGCTTTAGACATCTTGGTTATGACGATGACTTAGTTATTTAAAATGAGATTATTTAAACTAATTTTTAATATAATTTTGTTAGAAGGCATTGCATGAAGACAATGAGAATATTAGAGGAAATTTGTGATAGGTGATGATTTATTAATGTGGAACAACATGCAGATTTGTTATGAAAGAGAAGATAAACAAGTTGATGGACGACATCGTGGTACTTACCTAGTCCCGTCATACAATCAGATCCTCTAAATTTAACGTGTAAAAGTTTGATTTTTTGATCGTGTAGGAATTGTTAAATTGTATTTAGTAGATGAAGAGATTTTAACCAGGAGGATGTTTGTTTATACAGTTGCTAGCCATAGACAGGTTTTCAGAACCTCGTAATTGTGTCTAACGAGCCTCATACATGAGTATATATTTAAAAAAAATCTCTACTCGCTTCGCTCGTATCAATCCAGCGCTAACGGGCGTCTTAGATATAAATCATTTGAAGGAGTCTCTAAGTTGAGATATGTACAAAACACTGTTTAAATGGTCGCCGTTTTAATATTATCAAATCAATTTATCTGTATTTCAACTCAGGTTCTATATGACCCACACTATGTAACGTAGAGATCACACAAAAAGGGAGATTACCAAACTTGCCCTATGTTACGTATTCTGGATGAGTATACACTACATTCTGCTTAATTAGATTAAATATTTGGATAGCAGCTGATAGGGTGGTACGATAAAACACGATTTTCTTTGTCAGTCCATTTGTTTTCACACAGCTTCTTTGATGTTATAACAATGTTACAGTATGCCACACGAAGAGGTACGCTTTTCTATTAATTGCTTATTCCTAAACCGATTCTTTTAAAATTTTATATACTTTTTAATAAAGTTACCGATATTGTTATTTGAAAATTTCAACACGCTGGTGTTTATAGAACCACGAAAACAGCCGTTGAAAAAACGTACAGCTTGTGTTACGTTTGGAAAAACTTGTATTACTACAAACGTAATTTCATACAAACACAATATTCTTTTAAAACAAACTGAAAATGAATTTTTTGTTCTAAAAAACAATGAAAATATAATTAAAAGATTAATTAATTTATTCAACCGAAACCCATCCACAGCGAGCGACACACTGATAGCAACGCATAACAAATTACTCGTACGCCATTTTTCAACGACAAAGCACAGTAAAATTGTTCTAAAAAAAAAAATAGTTTAAAGGTTTCTGTTTTAATATAATTGTTGTTTAATTGAATAGAACAGCTGTTTTTAATTTGCTTGGAACACCCGTTCAACAATAAAACCTGCAAGAGTATATTGCGTAAAAGTATAGACGCATACAAGTTGTTTTTTTTTTTTGCCACTATTTTGTTTCTATTAAAAAAATAGTTTAAAGTTTGAAAAGAATCGGTTGAGGAATAAGCAATTAAAATTCGTGGGGCACGCTGTATACGAAATAACCAACTGTTTCTAAATATTCCCTATTAAATTATTCTAACTCTGTTTATCATAACTGTTACAGCAGTAACTACTTGTTGAAACTCCATAATAAGGATAAAATAAGCACTATGCTACAGTTTCAAATGTATTTATTAACTTACATTTGAAACTTACATTTGAAATAAATACATTTGAAACTGTAGCTTAGTGCTTATTTTATCCTTATCTGTTTATCATATTCAACGAATTAATTTTATATTTATATTCAGATTTTTAAATGTAAACATAGCTGAGGTTATAATTTGAAAACCAAACTTTTGTCATATAGTTTTTCCCTAAATAGGGTTTTATTAACTGCCATTCGAAAGTAGTGATTTTGATATCAAACTGTAAATACAGGAGAAAAAAATTATTTTTAAAAATTTGTTATTTGAAAAATGGAGTTTGTAGCCGATTTGGGTTTTTAAACTGCCAATATTGTTTTTAAGTTCAGTGAATCCTGATTTGAAAATCATAATAAGATTAGATGAATCTAAAAAGCCAACATTTAGGGGCCGCTATTTTGTAATAGAAAATCGTTATGGTGAAATGTTTGATTTTCTTTTAAAATCAGGTAGGTATAATTTCACTTAAGTTTCGCCAGTTACGACATTGGAAGAATTGGTTTATCAACGTCCAGTGCCCTTTTTTTAATAAACAAAATGTGTTATTTAACTTCGAACTCTAGTCCAAGAAAACATGATACTAGTAGACTATAGTTACGAGATTAGACAGAGCTGAGTGTAACGAGTTGAGGCTCCTTCACAAATACAGCTTTGAGGCCCGTTGGATACGAAACACACCTGAGTGGAGAAAAACTTACCCTGCTGGATAAGACCCCTTGATCTACCAATACAATTTATAAAGGAAAAAGAGTCCAACTTTAGGGAATTACGTTTAGAGAATATGCAAGTACCATGGAGACGTCCGTGCGAAAAACCTCTTGTAGCCTCAGTGTCGTAAGAGAACAAGAGTTGGTCAAGGAAGACCTGATATGGAATATGAAAGGGAAGGATCTAAATGAAGACTACAATTAACACAGTTCTAGATTCCGTGGGTCCGTACACCCGAGAGTGAGCCCCTTTCCTTTTTTCACTGAGGATTGATGACCGTAATGTTTTTCGAAGCATCGGTCATTCTTGAATTACCCTCTTAGTGTTTAAGGGCTGTTATTTTTTGTTAACAGTTATTTATAATAATTAAATTTTAAGGGAGAGACTTTTGGATTAAAGGTTGATGCTGAGCCAGAGACTCGTAAAATACGGAACTTTACCAATGTTTATCTCTACGTCAGTTTTATAGTCTGCCATTAACTTTCGACTTCTCTCGTCCTTTAACGATCTATCGATAAAAATAAAGTCGAATGCGCTGTCTAGGTTATATATCGATGTTCCCCCAGAGCAAACACTTCTGTCATTAAGTGTCAACCAACACAAATGAAATGTTTGTAACAAGGTAGGCTGTACAACACAGTATACAGGGTGTTTAGAATTTGTGGAAACGTGTTGATTTCTTTTGATCGGTTAATAGCAAAGAAATAAATATCTATTTTACAAATGGAACAATCTATTTGTGTATAACCTAATTTCTATGTACAAAAGGACATCCCGAGGGCTAGTGATGTGGAGAGTAAATGCCCTGACTGCTAGTGTAAATTATAAATTCAAATTCACAAAGCGGGTTTTAATGCAATTAATCATAATTTTCTAGGCTAGTATCTTTTATTGACTATTTAGTTTTCTTGTAGGCCAATACACGTATACTGAGTGTATTAAATATTTATGGCTGTAAATAACTTTAATTACTCTCGCAGGGTCAATATAGTGAATACCGGTATGCAAATCCCAAGGTATCTCAGCTGGATCTACACATTTTGCATATAGTTTTAGATTAGATCCCTCTGTTTCAATCTTACTTGACCAATCCTTGTTCTATTCCGAACCTGATGCTATTAGAGTATTTGAGGACTAAGGGCCTTTATTTTATATTCTTTTCTTTCTTTTTTTTTATAAGGCGATAATAACTGAGAGAACCCTTCTTGTAGTGATTGCAGGTTTAGCGGACCTGAATCCCTAGCTGGTTCTACACCTCTCTTCATGAAGTCTTGGGTTAGATCCCTCTCTTTCATCATTCCTATCAGATCTCTCTTGACCAACCCTTTTTCTCTTCTTACCCTGACGCTATTAGAGTATTCAAGGGGGTTACTGACGGTTTTCAGGTAGAAGGAGTTGTTTTGTGTTACTTCCGACAATTTTACGTCCCCCTAATATTTGATCAAGACTTAGTCCAGTTTATTATATATCTAAACCTAACCTAACCAACTTGACACGAGTACAACACATAACACGATGATTTAAAATATGAAAGATTCTATATTTATACTGTAGATGGCATAGACATAGGTTTCGGGTTATAGTGACAAGCTGTTGACAGGTTATCTCTTGTAATATTATAGATATGAGTCATGCTTTTTATTTAGTTTGGATTATGCAACGTTGCCACATGCATAACGGCATAAAACTGTCGAATATAACCCTGGTCAAACCTTTCTACCTGAAAACTGTCGGATATAACCCTTGTCAAACCTTTCTACCTGAAAACTGTCGGATATAACCCTGGTCAAACCTTTCTACCTGAAAACTGTCGGATATAACCCTGGTCAAACCTTTCTACCTGAAAACTGTCGGATATAACCCTGGTCAAACCTTTCTACCTGAAAACTGTCGGATATAACCCTGGTCAAACCTTTCTACCTGAAAATTGTCGGATATAACCCTGAACAAACCTTTCTACCTGAAAACTGTCGGATATAACCCTGGTCAAACCTTTCTACCTGAAAACTGTCGGATATAACCCTGGTCAAACCTTTCTACCTGAAAACCGTCGGATATAACCCTGGTCAAACCTTTCTACCTGAAAACCGTCGGATATAACCCTGGTCAAACCTTTCTACCTGAAAACCGTCGGATATAACCCTGGTCAACCCTTTCTACCTGAAAACCGTCGGATATAACCCTGGTCAACCCTTTCTACCTGAAAACCGTCGGATATAACCCTGGTCAACCCTTTCTACCTGAAAACCGTCGGAAATAACCCTGGTCAACCCTTTCTACCTGAAAACCGTCGGAAATAACCCTGGTCAAACCTTTCTACCTGAAAACTGTCGGATATAACCCTGGTCAAACCTTTCTACCTGAAAACTGTCGGATATAACCCTGGTCAAACCTTTCTACCTGAAAACCGTCGGAAATAACCCGTCGCAAACCATTCGTCTTTAAACTAGACAATAATTACAGTAGAAATTTTTGGCTTAAGGCGTATCATTTTTTAACAATAAGAGATATAAATAACAATCATTGTGTGCAATAGTCTCCCCCCCTTAAATATCTTTCTCTTATACATAACTGAAACTCTGTATAATTAAAAAAAAAAAAACACCTCAATTTTGTTAATATATATAACGATTTCGTAAGGTTTGAAAGCAGTCAATTTATTTCTTCGCCTTTCATTGTTATTAGTTATTTACAATAGATAGGACACATTCTCTATCTCTAGTAGGACATAATATGCTATTGGCCGCGTGCTGACGTCATATAACAATAGTAACTCTCTGAAGGTCAATTGTTACGTCAGCTTTCTAAATGCAATGAAGTCATATAACCACAGTCGCAAGCACAAGTTCATCCCTTATACTGTTATGTAATATGTTGATTATCATTCTAGTGATTTAAATTATATAAAATAACACTGTCTTTCTGTAATAAAAGAATACTCAGAATAGAAAAATTAAAGTTTTTATAACTCAAATTTTTATTTTTAATTTAAAAAATATATAAATGACACAATACGTAATAGTCCGTTGACTCTAAGACAATTAAACTGTATAAAATCATTGCACAAACGAACGTCAAGGTTCATTTTTAATAGGCTTTTATTTGATATATCACAAGCCATGGTCACCCATTACAAATTTTTCAGTTGAGGGAGGGGAAGAGGGTGATTTTTAATTTTGTACGTGTTTTTTAAGGTTTCCCCCTAAGGGTAAATAACTTTCCTGTAAACGTAATTTTAATATCTATCTTCGTTTTTTTCAATAATAGAGGTGGAAACTTTTTAAAAATCACCTGGTATATGTACTTCCATTTAGAAAAATGTAAAACAAGTCTCTAGATATAGTTGGATAGCAGATTTGGTTAAATCGTCCCACTCTTATAGATGATTGTAGTGCACTCTACTGTTTACAGTTGGACTGATATTTCCGCGACAAATTCAACATCGATATTTTCTACTATCGCATTTTTATATATATATATATATATATATATATATATATATATATATATATATAGGCTAGCCTATGTATGAAAGGAAAGTGTGATTTGATTTTACATTACTGATCCCGGCGTAATATTACGACCGTTTGAAATATCCATAAACTTTACCCGTTTACAATTAAACGTTTTATACCCTCAAATCAAATGATCTCATTCGAAATCCACTTATTCTCCTGGAAAATCAAGTTTTGTGACAATTTACCCTTTACAACCATTCGAGCCAATTTAATCTTTACCTCTACAATTGAAACCCCCTACGTTATTCAGTGTAGGCAATTTGTTCCACTCTTCTGTGCGTAGTGAATACTGAATATTTGACATGATTTTGTACGGCGTTAGACTTGTAAGTTATCAGACATTTTATATCATTTTATTTATCAATAGATAGCTTTAGTGCAAACTACTTCAGTATTTAGTGCTGTTGTTTATTATGTGTGTGTGTTTGTTTGTGAATTATTTATCGGTAAGTTTTTATTTTGTTTTACAGATTACCACAAAAGTTTACAATCAAATAATTTTCAAATTTAGAATAACATTTTCCAACTGTGTTATCGTAAATTTTAAATAACATTACAGTAATTTAAAATAACTCTGTTAATGATTAAAATATGTTTATGGGGATGCTTGTATATACAGGAAACTTCCACCCCTCTTACTTTTGTTATTAAATACTATCTTGTGGCTGACAGTAGTGAGTACAAGTGTGGTTAACTAGAAGAAACCAAGGTCTATCAACACTTTTCTGCGTGTATTTTTGGGCGTAGTGAAACTGCCCCGCTCATTAAAGAGGATTAGGAAGGGTCGCCTCGCAAGACTAGAAATGCTGAAATTGCCCCGAGCGCCCAAATAATATTGAAAATTTTATTTTACATGTTACGCTACGGGACCTAACCTAGCCTAACCTTACAGGCTTATATGCTTGATTGAGGTTAAATTTAAACACACCCTACCGAGATTGCTCCCGGGGCACAATTTCAGCATTTCTGGTCTTGCGAGGCGACCCTTCTCGATCCTCTTTAATGAGCGGAGCAGTTTAATCATTTCAAACGTACCTAAAAAATCGGGGCAGTTTCATAGTCCCCGTATTTTTTGTTACATCCTTCTTATTGTTTTCCCTTGTTGTTACAAGCGAACAACCCTCGTTCATCATCGTCTTGAAGATAAAAAGGAAAATATGGTAAATATGTATTGATGTTGTCCAAACGAAATCTCGGCAATTCGTCTTCGAAATAGCGTGTTTTCTATCAATTCAATACTCATTTCCAAAACAATTGGTTTTTTATCTTTCACTATTCGTTCTTTACCTAACAATCATCGAAATTGAGATATTTTTATCATTTTCAATCTATAGTCATATTGAAATCACTCGCAGGACGCATGCGCACTAATTAAGTTCCACCGGTTGATTTTACTTCTATGGTTTAAGATTCATGACGACTAGGTCTTTGAAACTAGGTCTAAGTAAAAGAACTATGGGTCAAGTAAGGTAAAGACCTACCTACTACTATTCCTTGATCTGTAGTTCTTTAACTGGGTCTGGTTAAGTAACCATATATTTCCCAGACCTGTTCTTAATAGTTTGATAGTTCTTAAAACAGAACTGGTTTCGCGGATGAAGAAAAACACAAAAACATCGACAGATTTTACTTAAAATCGATGAAATAGTTTTCGAAATAACCTCAAAACGCTATAAAATAGTCATTTTAAATCGCTGTTTTCAGACAAAAATAAATAATTGTGAAAGATAAAAAGTTAAACGCGTTTGGGAACGTTTTATTGGGCAGTTTCGATTTGAGAACTAGAACTAGAGAGCTAGAACTAGGAGGGAGGCGTTGCTGAGCCTTGCGGTTTTGCCGCCATCCCCCACTCAATAGAAAGAGTAACTGGGTGCAATCCACCACCAGCACTCCACCGCCACCACGAAACCATTCCTCAACGCACGCTCCCAGAAGCCGAATCTTCCAGACAGGCCGAGCATGCTCCCATGGTACTCATGTCGGCAAGACTTCTCAAGCCACGTTTGATGAGTCACCGTCGGGTCGCTTACGCAATACCCTCCCCCACGTACTTCTAAGGACCTAAAAAACGTATTGGTCGCCATCGCTCCAAAAATACTGCCACCAGAGTTATGAGTATTTTAAAAAAATTGCTTATCTTTTTTAATTTTGTTGAAATGTGAAGCTTAATTAAACAAATTCTTCTGCTTCCGTTTCAATCCAATTATCCATTTGTTTGGGGGGGGGATAGGTGAATGAGAAAGTTTGTGCAATATTTTTACACATTTAGGCATTAGTAGACCTACTTTATCACCATCAATCCACTGCATCACATCTTACATTTTAAATAGCGGTCCCTATGATGGATTAAACTACTTTTTGTCCACAAAGCACTTAATTTAATTTTGTCGAGAGCAAGTCTTGGCCGTCGTCATCTTGTGAGAGGAAAATATGCAAATGTCTCTTGTCATAGAGGAGTTTTTGTTTTAAAGCTTCATTAAATATGCATTGCTTTTAAATTAGCAAGACTTGGGAATAACATGGTGTGATGGATGCTTAGACAAACTAAAAGTCTCATCACTCGTGTATGTCCCACTAGAAGATCTAGAGAAAAATGTTCCCCTAGGAGAACATCTTTAAATATTGACAACGGGTTATAATTGATCAGCTTTCTATTAAACGTCATCTAGGTGAAATGAATCTCTTGTTTATTTAATTTATTGTTTTTTTTAATTCGTCTAAACTATTGCTCAATTTTAAAGGGAATAAAAGGTTTGAAACATTTTGTTTTTTTATATTAATGAGAACGAGAGGTTGTTTATAAGACAGAAAACGGCCCTTATACAGGATATCTCGTAGACATACATAACAGATGTATTTCTTGGATCTTTTTTTTTTCTTTTTTTTTTAATGTTAAAGTTGCGAGACGGCAGACAGAAGTAAAAACTTTAACTATTAATTTTAGAAATTAATAATAAACTAATAAAATTCTTAAACTTTCAATAAATGTAATAAAAAATATTAATTATATTTTTGCATTGGTTATTAGTTTGACTATGTATGCGAGTCTGAGAAAGTTAGTGCAATATTTTTTGTCGATTTTTAGTTTTAATATGTATGGGTATGTGAGAAAAGTTTGTGCAAACTTTTGCATTGATTATTAGATTGACTATGTATGAGAGTCTGAGAAAGTTAGTGTAATATTTTTCGTCGATTTTTAGTTTTAATATGTATAGGTGTGAGAAAGTTAGTGCAAAATGTTGCATTAATTGTTAGATTGTCTTTGTATGGGAGTCTGAGAGAGTTGGTGCAAAGTTTTAATATGTATTGGTATGTGAGAAAGCTTGTGCAATATTTTTGCATTGATTATTAGATTGACTATGTATGAGAGTCTGAGAAAGTTAGTGTAATATTTTTCGTCGATTTTTAGTTTTAATATGTATAGGTGTGAGAAAGCTTGTGCAATATTTTTGCATTGATTATTAGATTGACTATGTATGAGAGTCTGAGAAAGTTAGTGTAATATTTTTCGTCGATTTTTAGTTTTAATATGTATAGGTGTGAGAAAGTTTGTGCAAAATTTTGCATTGATTATTAGATTGACTATGTATGAGAGTCTGAGAAAGTTAGTGTAATATTTTTCGTCGATTTTTAGTTTTAATATGTATAGGTGTGAGAAAGTTTGTGCAAAATTTTGCATTGATTATTAGATTGACTATGTATGAGAGTCTGAGAAAGTTAGTGTAATATTTTTCGTCGATTTTTAGTTTTAATATGTATAGGTGTGAGAAAGCTTGTGCAAACTTTTGCATTGATTATTAGATTGACTATGTATGAGAGTCTGAGAAAGTTAGTGTAATATTTTTCGTCGATTTTTAGTTTTAATATGTATAGGTGTGAGAAAGCTTGTGCAATATTTTTGCATTGATTATTAGATTGACTATGTATGAGAGTCTGAGAAAGTTAGTGTAATATTTTTCGTCGATTTTTAGTTTTAATATGTATAGGTGTGAGAAAGTTTGTGCAAAATTTTGCATTGATTGTTAGATTGTCTTTGTATGGGAGTCTGAGAGAGTTGGTGCAAAGTTTTAATATGTATTGTTATGTGAGAAAGTTTGTGCAATATTTTTGCATTGATTATTAGATTGACTATGTATGAGAGTCTGAGAAAGTTAGTGTAATATTTTTCGTCGATTTTTAGTTTTAATATGTATAGGTGTGAGAAAGCTTGTGCAATATTTTTGCATTGATTATTAGATTGACTATGTATGAGAGTCTGAGAAAGTTAGTGTAATATTTTTCGTCGATTTTTAGTTTTAATATGTATAGGTGTGAGAAAGCTTGTGCAATATTTTTGCATTGATTATTAGATTGACTATGTATGAGAGTCTGAGAAAGTTAGTGTAATATTTTTCGTCGATTTTTAGTTTTAATATGTATAGGTGTGAGAAAGTTTGTGCAAAATTTTGCATTGATTGTTAGATTGTCTTTGTATGGGAGTCTGAGAGAGTTGGTGCAAAGTTTTAATATGTATTGTTATGTGAGAAAGTTTGTGCAATATTTTTGCATTGATTATTAGATTGACTATGTATGAGAGTCTGAGAAAGTTAGTGTAATATTTTTCGTCGATTTTTAGTTTTAATATGTATAGGTGTGAGAAAGCTTGTGCAATATTTTTGCATTGATTATTAGATTGACTATGTATGAGAGTCTGAGAAAGTTAGTGTAATATTTTTCGTCGATTTTTAGTTTTAATATGTATAGGTGTGAGAAAGCTTGTGCAATATTTTTGCATTAATTGTTAGATTGACTATGTATGAGAGTCTGAGAAAGTTAGTGTAATATTTTTCGTCGATTTTTAGTTTTAATATGTATAGGTGTGAGAAAGTTTGTGCAAAATTTTGCATTAATTGTTAGATTGTCTTTGTATGGGAGTCTGAGAGAGTTGATGCAAAGTTTTAATATGTATTGGTATGTGAGAAAGTTTGTGCAAAATTTTGCATTGATTATTAGATTGACTATGTATGAGAGTCTGAGAAAGTTAGTGTAATATTTTTCGTCGACTTTTAGTTTTAATATGTATAGGTGTGAGAAAGTTTGTGCAAAATTTTGCATTAATTGTTAGATTGTCTTTGTATGGGAGTCTGAGAGAGTTGATGCAAAGTTTTAATATGTATTGGTATGTGAGAAAGTTTGTGCAAAATTTTGCATTGATTATTAGATTGACTATGTATGAGAGTCTGAGAAAGTTAGTGTAATATTTTTCGTCGCTTTTTAGTTTTAATATGTATAGGTGTGCGAAAGTTTTTGCAAAATTTTGCATTAATTATTAGTTTGACTATGTATGCAGTCTGAAAACATTATAAAAGAAACAGTGATTCCCCACATCAGCTTTGACGGTCGCGCATGTAGATGGCACAGAGTAGTGGTGATTCCCCTCATCCGCTTTCAGTTTTCCCCTCAATCACTTTCACTATTCCCCACATTCCACGCAGGTTCGCCGTCCTAACGTCAACATATCTAACAACGCTTTGATTCCAAACAATCAGTCATTTCCTATTAAAAAAAAAAAACTGTAATAATTTTTGAAAGTAGATAAAATATTGAATTCAAATTTGGCATATCCATTTATTATGTTAACTTTATATATATCTAAAAAAAAAAAAAATTATCTTTTAATTTTTCAAAATGGCGGCCGTTTATTTTTTTTGTTTAGTTAATAGTTTTAGAGATATTCAAATTTCAAACGCCTGTCATTTTGGCAATTTATAAATTTTAAATTAAAAAAAAAATTTTGTCCTCGTAAAATGTAACAAATACAATGTGTATACCCAATTTCGACTTGCTTTATTAGCATTAAAAAAAAAAAATTTAATAAATACAAAATGACCGACGCACGTGTAAAATGTCGGTTTTCTTCTGGGATGTGTTTGGATGCATGAAATGTGTCTAAAACTATTGTATACAGTTATATCTATGAATCTAAATGATTAGGGTGAAAATATTAATTTATCCACAACTTTAATTATTATGACAAAGTAATTAATGACACGACTGGGAGACTAACTAAAAACTTCAGCGTAATCAAAATTATGATTTACTTTTCCACATATAAATATATACAGAGTGTTTCTGTAGGCCTAATGCCCGGAGTGGTTATATAGGTCAAAATAAAGAAAACATATGACCGGCAACCTAACGCACACAGTAGATATTGCATGGTCTCTTAGTCTATTAGTCTACGTCATTCTTGATGCAAGCACTTGTAAACTATTCCACTTACATAATTTCCCTATTTAGGTCACTTCTCTGAAATCAGTATTCCTAAATAGAACAACAGAATATTCTGTTTGGTGGATTTGCATGAAAAATGTACACGAATTATTTAAAAGAAGATACTTCTTTTTTCGTTATAGAATGTAGATTATAAAATTTTACAAAAAAGTAAATTCTTTATAAAATTGAGGCAAATAGATAACTACCGTCATGGTACTTACCCAGCCCCATCATACAAGCAGATCTCAAAATGTAATGTTCAAATGTTGTAGTTTGGAGCTTGTAGGAAATATTAATTTGTATTGATAGAGCAAGGTATCTTACCCACTATGAAAGACAGTTGGTACACAGGGTTTCTGTAGTGTATATCTTCATTTCGGTTAAGTCCTAGAAGTGTGCACTCGCTTCGCTCTTGTGTGTTTCTCGGTCTTAGCGGGTCTTCACTCGCTCAGCTCATGTCGGCAACTCTTGGGAGGTTAGAATTCCAAATTACATATTTGACAATAACTTCGCTATTTGTCATCGTAGATAGGCGAGGTAGTTGTTAAGTTAACACATACTAAACTTTTGACGTATTTTATTCGATGAGCACACTATGTTACCCTATACACAATTCATTTTTGCATCTTAATTTTTTTGGCCGCTTACATATAAACGACAACGACGACGGACGAACGGCTGTCAAAAATCACTTCTTTGGTTTTTTGAGGTTATGAAACTTGGCGACCACTAAACTCGCCTTATACTTCGTATAACGATTTTAGTGAAATTTTGCAAAATTTAATGATTGGATATATTAAATATATTAACTAAATATCCGTTTGTAAGTTCACTTACTCTCGGCTTTTTAAAATATCTTCTATAATTAAGAATTTGCAAATAACTGTCGTAGAACCAAAATTACATTTTTTTTCAAAATCGGTACTAAATATTAATTTTAATAAAATTTTGCAAATTATAATGTTTTTATTACAAAATATCCGTTTTTAGTCCACTTACTCCAGGCGTTTTGTAAATTTCTCCTGTAATTAAGAATTTGTGTATAGCTGTCGTAGAACCAAAATTCCATTTTTTTTTTCAAAAATCGGTACTAAATATTTTAATAAAATTTTGCAAATTATAATGTTTTTATTACAAAATATCCGTTTTTAGCCCACTTACTCCAGGCGTTTTGTAAATTTCTCCTGTAATTATGAATTTGTGAATAGCTGTCGTAGAACCAAAATTCCATTTCGTTTCATAATCGGTAGTAAATATTTTAATAAAATTTTGCAAATTATAATGTTTTTATTACAAAATATCCGTTTTTAGTCCACTTACCCCAAACGTTTTGTAAATATCTCCTGTAATTAACAATTTGTGTATAGCTGTCGTAGAACCAAAATTCCATTTCGTTTCATAATTGGTACTAAATATTTTAATAAAATTTTGCAAATTATAATGTTTTTATTACAAAATATCCGTTTTTAGTCCACTTACTCCAAACGTTTTGTAAATTTCTCCTGTAATTAAGAATTTGTGTATAACTGTCGTAGAACCAAAATTCCATTTTTTTTTTCAAAATCGCTACAGACGATTTTAATAACATTGTGCACAACTTAATGATTGGAATACAAAAAAAATTCCTACACCCTTTTCAATTTATAATATTAATTATAAACTTATGAAATAGAGTAAAACCGTCGGGTTTGTTAGAATCGTAACATTTGCATCTGTAAGAACTTAAAGGAACTTTTTTATCTAGAATTATCTCATCTTCAGGTTTGTAGGGTTTTCTCATTTTTTCGAAAATTAAAGTGGTTAATTGCTACAATTTTTTATATATTACGAGTTTCTCAAAATCGAAACAAACGTATTGGTCCTCGATTCCAAAACTGTCGGTTTGTGACGTATCGTTAAAAAAAATCGGCGCTTTCCTCTTATAAAAGTCGCAATATCTCAAAATATGCTCTACCTATTTCGTTAAAATTTTAATGAAACGTGGAGATTAATTATCAGTGCGAAAAATAACAAGTAATAAAATATTACGGTTCTGTAATAATTGACGAAAAACAAAATAATTTTGACTCTAGAAGTTAAAAGCTCGATTTTAATAAACAAGCTAAGCAAATTTAAGTCCTATTTATTTTATTTTTTAAACTGTCAATGCTTCATTTTCACCTATTGGGTACAAAGGAAATGTTTTGTTAGCATTCAAATTAATGAACATATTTGATAGTGTGACATTATAAAGTCTCGACTATTGTTTGTTAAAATATCGACGTTACTGACGTTGCCCTACTTGCATGTTGTTTACCCCGTGAAGTCCACCCTTTGTCCTTGGGGAAACATGCTACGGATATCGGGGATATAATTACACACTATTCATCCGTCATGGATTATGTTTAATACAATGTCAAAATGTTAAAAGTTAGCGTGCAAATAGCGAAGTTTTATCTACAACCTAGTGAAACTGTAGCAGTGTGATTTAAACTTGTTTTCAATTTGTCAGCGTCATATACAGTAGTTACTTCTTTCAAAGTTTATCTAGGGCGGCACGTGGCTGTATATATATATTAACATTATTACTGTGACGCTATTTTTTAATTTCTTATTTATTTATTAAATTTACATTTAAATATGTTATTCATCTTGTAATTTACATTTCACAAATAAGAAACTTTTATAAGAGATATAAACCAGTGGTTATTGTCCATTTAATCCGTAGCTCTAGTTCGTCGTAAGTCTTCTAACTGCACCAGTTGTATCCAGTAGTCTTTGCATCCCAGGGATGCTGCGAGATGCGTTGTCCGTCTTTCCCTGAGTGTTTTTATATCTCTTTACTGACGAAGTATATTTTCAAATCCTTATGTAGATTGTCTTTTCGTATATAACATAATTCTTCAACAATACATCGCAGAACTTTATTTTAGGAAGGTTTGAATAATATTTGTTTTGACTTGATTCTGTATTAACAAGAGGTGGAACGAATGGGACACATCATCATGGAGTGTCCGGCCTTATGCCTAAAAAGACATAAATTTCTAGAATTTATCTTCATTTCGGAAGAAATGTTTAGAAATTACTAAACCTCCCGACCAGGGGTTTGATCAATTTTGTCGAAGGCTTAGATCTCTCCTGAGTCCAACAAGAGGGGGGCACAAAAGATCTAATTAGGTCGCAGTGCAGGAGGCGCTTTTAAAACACTCTCCCCAGTCTTAATAATAATAATAATAATTCTGCATTAACAATTTATTATGAACTGGCAACTGGGATTGCCTTCCCTGAACTTTAAATTCAGTTCTTGTTTCTTCTTTATGACGTGAGGCTTCCAATGTCATTCCCAAGCATTTTACATAATTATCAGAGGAAATTGGCAATTAATTTATTGCAACAAGTATTCGTTGATCAATCTTCATATTTGTAAAATTTACTGATTTTGTTTCATTGAGACTAATTTTCTTACAACATCAGAGGCTTTCTGATGTTTCATATATCTTTTTCCCAATTTCTAAAATCGCAGTGTCATCTGCAATTGTGGCAAGGGTTGTTTCACCTCTAGTAGGAAGGTCTCTTGTTTACAATAGATATAAGACAGGTTCCAACACACTATCCTGTGGTACTGCAACCGATTTTCTTTAATTCAAAGTATTCACCTTCATGTTTTACTCGAAATTGTCTATCAGTAATGTATGACTTCAGTATTTCATAATATTGTTTCGGTAGGTTTTTTTTGTAATTTTCACATCAGACTTTTTCAAAAGGCTGAGCCACATCCTAGTAGATACTTGCACATATTTCTTTCTTTTTTTTTTCAAGTCCATTTATTTTCTATAATACTGGTGATCCTGTGGGTTCAGTGTAGAATATTTGTGTCTGAAGTCAAATTGATATCAGGAATAATGTTTCTGCCTTCAGTGATAGGGGTAAGTCTTCTCAGCAGTAGCTTTAACAATTTTGAAATTATTGTTAGGATTGAAATTGTTCTGTAAGACTTCTTATCGTTTTCTATGATCCTAATGAATAACAAATGATAATCACAAAGCAAGAAATAAATCCACCCATAAAACATTAAACTTTTTATTATTTCTCCTTTGTTTTGTGCACAACAGATGTAGTATTAACTGTTACTTCTTGGTCTGTGTCATGTCGCACGCTAGGCAGTAGGTTAACCTAATTGAGTTTACAAGGACGATTTAACAAGTGTATTATAACATCCAATGTGCATAGAACCAATAGTTAGTGTTATGTAACTTTTGTGCTTTATAATGATACAAGGTGCAAAAACATTGCACGAACTTTGTAACAAATTCATTCGTAATCGAAACACTATTTTTTAAACTATTCGTCGCCAAAAAAATGGTGGAACGAGTCTTCACCCATCACGTTTATGTTACAATGTAAACTGAATAAGACTTACAAAATAGGTAATTAAAAAGCCGATTACATACAAATATTGAATATTATATTATCACGCTTTTGGAGGTATGTAAACCAATATGTTATCGTTTATTTTCTGTTTTGCAGGAGTTGGGCTCCCAACCACTGCCTACCATTGTAACCGAAGATCACAGTGACCACGGTATGGCAGGGAACCAGGACTCGACGAGACCCAAGGCTGGTGAGTTGTCCAGGGGTTCAGAACTCCAAAGTAGTAAGGATATTTTAAAAGTTATTCATTTGTTAGAGCCCCCTGCACTTTGTCGTTTTAATACTAGTGTTTGTGCTTACACGATGCTTTTAGCTTTGTATAGGTTGTCCCCAATGCGCTGGAGTATCACTGATGGTACTATAATGTGTTTCGGAATTGTAACACCTGGTTTGGCTCCTACTTTTTTGTCATAATTATGTTTATTTCGTTATTAATTAATCATGGAACTTATCCTTTTATATTAGCATAGGTTTAGGGAAACGCCTATAACATCTATTTTAACGAATAGCAACTTTATTAATATACGTACAAGCAATCTTATGTACAGCAATTTTCCTGAATGTATTGTTATAATTATAAAATAAAATGGTGGATATGACGCGGGTAGGGAATGTGAAAGGCTATGAGAGATGAGAAGAGAAGTCGATGCACGAAGAGAGAGAGAGAGAGAGAGAGAGAGAGAGAGAGAGAGAGAGAGAGAGAGAGAGAGAGAGAGAGAGAGAGAGAGAGAGAGAGAGAGAGAGAGACACGGGTAACTTTTACCGACTATCCTTCCTAAAAATGAAGGACTTCTTCGTTAGTGTTGGCTCAGACTATAAAGTAGCTGCTGTCACACTGCCGCTCTTGCACACAAAAGGCATTTACAATTTGAGCATCATTTACACACCTTCAAGTCTAATATTTTTATTTGAACCTTGGCAATTGTCAGTTTATCCCGTAACGGCTTCCGTCCACAAAAACTCTCCTCTATCCTCAATTTCTCGTCCTCCACGTTATTATTTCCATCTTCATCGAGAGGACATCCACCCATCTATAAGTCTTTCCATCTGGAGTACCATTACAATCTTTTTAAAACGATCTGGTGTCAGCAACTGCTGTACACTCTGTCTATATTTTCTTACCTGAGCCTTCCCCCAGGTCTAGTGCTTTCGCTTCAGGAGGTTCCAGTTTCACTTCTCTACATGGGCTATAAAATGTACGGTTTTCAACCCACGTAGAGAGAGGGGCGAAGAGAAGCTACAATTAGTGGCAAATTCTGGTTGAGAATGTTGGAACAAAACACATACTACCAAACTGAGTATCCGTCTAGCTGGCTTAATCCCTCCTGATGTATATTAAGTTTTAAACAATAGTATTTTAGTAGTCAAAAATGACTAAAACAAAAATTAATACCAGTTTTTATATTAACCGGTATTTGTTTACCAACTGCCATTTCATGCAGTAATGTGTTTTCTGCATGAGTGTTTTAATGAGTAATTCGCTCATTATGTTGATTGGATTTAAAGTCAGTTAAATTTGTCCAGATGTTTTTTCACTTGAACCACCCATATTGTATAAAAAATCAGATGTTTAATTTGATAACAGGGTGATAAATACGTGAACCAATTTTAAAATTACAACTACATTTATGGTGGACATATGAGATATCATTTAGGATCGGGTTTTCAAGCTAAACGTAATGACGCAAACAAAATTATTTTACCGTTTTAAAAAACTAATTCCTTTTTCGTAATTTCTTAAACAGAATTTCTTTTTTTAAAAGAGCAGTGTATTCGATTATATTAGACTGTTCACTGGATGTGCTAGATTAAATAAAAAAAAAAGGAGATTTTAATTATACATGCATCATCGGTTTTGGAACGAGTGGACCAGTTCCTAACATGTGCCAGTGTAATTTATTTTTAATTAAGTGTTTAAAAGCCATTAAATTTTGAATAATAAAGATTTTAAAATTCCGTTTGCTGCATGGTTGTTAGTGAGAACTAAAACAATGTATCACAAAATCATTGTTGTTTTGAAATTGTAAAGGTTAATTGTAAATGTTCAAAAGATGCCGAGGGTGCCATACTAAAAATATTTGAACCAATTTAGATCATGATTGTTAATCTTGATAAGATCCATCTTTTCCTAATGGTCATACTGTGTATTGTACCTAATTTTTTGCTCACTCTGTGAATAGAGGACATTAATCTTTATGAAAATACGTTTCTTTTATATCTCCATCAAAATTAAAACAAGAGATATTAAGTCTTTCTGATATTTTTGGACATTCAAAAATAATATATATTGAATTTTTAAGACATCCTGTGTATTGTACCTAATTATTGGCTCACTCTTTGACTAGAGAATGTTCATTTACACAAAATTCATTTTTATCGTATCTATATGAAAGTTGAAATCAGATATATTTAGCTGTTCTGATATTTTAGAGCATTCAAAAATCATCTATGATTAATTGACATCCTGCGTATATTATCTAACTTTATGCTCAATCTGTGAATATAAAATCTTGCTTCTATATTTATAGCTAATTGTTTAAATTATTCATACAATAGACCAATCAAACCCGTCTAATTTGCTTTGTAATTTATTAAACAAACTTATTCACAATTAATTTTTGTAAGATTTTTTTTAAAAACTAAGTAAGATTTTGTTTTCCTACTAAATTTGTTAATACCAAATTATGCTAATTAAAATAACCCAAAAACCGAGTTAAGGAAAAAAAGCTTCCCTTCCCCCATCCAATAGTGTTTTATATAGTATTTTATTCGAGTTGTATTTCTCATAGAAAATTAAGAAAAGATTCAAATGACTAAAAAGACTTTTCAAATCGTGCTGCTTTCATCTCTATGTACGCATATCTGAAAATTTATTAAATGGATGATTGTGTCATCGACTCTTAAGAAATTCCATACCGCTAAAATAAATGTCTGCGAACCAACAGCTTTGATAAATTCAAACAAAACTGATAAAAGTAATAAACAATTTACAGACAGTCTTATTGAATCGGTAAACGGAAAATTGTTTGAAAACGTTAAGCAATAAACGTTAAACTTTTATAAGACTTAGATTTATGTTTCAACCAATCGTAGCTCTTTGAAAACCTTATTAGATTTAGCATTGAAATAATCTTTTCTTTGATTCCATTTCCTGTATGTTTATTAAGTCTGCTATTTCTGGCTCTTGGACAGGTTTCTGTTTTTTTGCGATGCTTTTATTTTTCTCATCAAAGGAATTCCTAACATCTGACAGACTTTGTTTGTCTATATACAGACTTTTATTAGACAAGACGTTCTAAAAAAAAGAATGAGCAATGGATATCTTTCCGTTACGAAAATATTCTCCGACTGATTCCGAAATAACCGTCGATTTCTTATAAGAATAAAAGGGTTGTTTAAGAGTCTTTCTTAGAATACATTTTAACAAAACATGCTGTTTTGTATGCATGAATAAATATTGTACAATTTGGTTAACAGTTAACTTTAATTATTTCAAAAATGAAGATTAATACAAATTAGAAAAGATTGCATTTTTAATACAGTTAACGGTTTTAGAGTCATTCGACTTTACACATTTTTAATATTGTTGATATATTAATCTAATTTCCCAAAACTGTTCTAAAATACGTTTAAACAATTCTGTGAAGCTCCCCCCCCTCCCATGTAATAATCAATATATGAAGAGATCAAAAATCAAATCTTGTGGGACAACAGTAGCTACCTTTGTAATTAAAATTTGGTCCCCTTCAAAACCGGGGGGGTGGGAAAGGGGGGGGAGGTGAAAGTTTTTTAATGTAAAGTTTTTACAGGCTCGTTTTAATTTACAGCTCGTCTTACAAATTTTAATTTAAGGCTCGTGGTACATTATTTTAAAGCTTATTAAAAATCAAACACGTTGGTGCAATTTTTAGTTCAATACAATGTTTGATAACAAAATGGTGGATGGTAAAAGGTAAGAGAACATTGAGACAGACTTCTTTTCAAGTATAGTTACCGTTATTAATAACGCAAGAAAATTTATTGATTTCATTACCTTGTTAAATTGTAGTGTCAAAGTGTAGAGGAGATAAGTTTGCACTTATGAATTGAAAGTGGACTGTTGCAGAAAAACGTCGATTCAATTTGCCTTTATAAAACATAAAACTGGTGTGCTTCCATTAATATTATTTGATAACTTTTACTTACTAACAATTTCATATTGTATTTCCTTTTAAACTTTTATCATCCACCATTTTGTTATCAATCATTGTATTGAACTGCACCAATGTAATAAGCTTTAAAATAATGTGCCACAAGCTATACCTTCACTTTAAAATGTTCACTTCCCCCACCATGATTTTGGAGAGAATCAAATTTTACTAACAAAGATAGTTATTATTGTCCCACAAACTTTGTATGAGTATCAATGTTGTGTCTAAACCCCCACGTCTCTACGATGATAAATTGAGAAGTTATTGTCAAAAAATGTTATTTTGAACACTGATCTGTCAATAAAATGATATATTTGTATAGTTACGAGATTCAGCAGAACCGAGCGTAGCGAGTGGAGGCTCCTCCACATATGTACAGCTTCGAGGCCCGCTATGACACGAGCTTTGCGAGTGGAGTGTTTTTAGTACAAATCTACGAAGAGGCCCAAGAAACCAATCTTGGGTATTACATTTTATAGATCTCCTTTATTTTATTGGATTATTGTTCTGGCACCCATCAACTTGGTTTAAAAACGTATATGATGTACAGCAAAGCCTTGTATAGGCATATTTTCACTTTTTTTGCAAATAGATCTCACAGGGACTAATAAATTACTACTCGTTTTTATATGTGTAAACACATAACTTATACTGAGCGTACAGAAAATGTGCCTAACTTTAAGTGGTGGTTAAATGTTCCAAAATATTGAAAAAAGTTCCTATAAACATGTGTCCGGAAACGCAAAGTTTTTCACCTGTTGGCTAATTTGTGTTTTTTAGTCTATTTGAAAAAATGTATACAAGAGGTAGGCCTATACGAAGGTGAAGATGTGTGTTTATTATGGAGACTAGTACTTATTGTTATACGTTATATCTATACTGTGAGTCATGTATTGTCAGCGGCAAAGTATCAGGTAAAAAAATTATCTATCTCGATCGGTCAACCGTAAACAGACGTGACTGACGGCCATTTTGTTTTGGTCAGATTATTCATCGTTGTTTATTTTCAAACTCGGTGGACAATGGACACTGATTAATAATATCGAAGAAGTAACAGACCTAGCCCAAGACATTGTATGTCAATGATTTCATGACACATGCAAAAATGAACTGATTATTTGAAATAATGTGGTGGCACTCAAAGAACTTCATTAAATAATAATAATAATGAAGAACTTTAGTTATGTTAAAAGACTTCTCAATTACAAAGTTACTAAATTTAATATATATCAAAAATAGTTGAAAATATTTGGTGCGAGAAACATGAATTAAATTGTAAAGAGGCAAAGATACATCGAGGGAAAAAACCCTATTTACGAAAAATAATTAAAACCTCATATATAAAGCTATCGTACAGTTCCATCAGCCAAAACAGAGTAAAAAGAAGGCTGACATTTTCCGGTTAAATCTCCACAAGGAGTAATAACAAGGTCACTAACTTATTGAAAGAGGAAGAAATGGTCTTTCACCAGATAAACCATGAGGTAATCAAGCCGTTAGCATACAACCCCTATGTAATTGGTTAATGTAGGTTCATGTTTGTTGTTACTTGTGTTTGTGTAGTTCTGTGGCTTGTATTTAGTCTTACATATTTTGACTAGTCAGTCTTAGCTTTAGCGTTGGGGTTTTTTCAGATATTTCTAGTTTGTATTTACGTTTCCACCATGTTGGTGTTTTTCTCATTTTTCGTGGTGTAGGTTTATTGCTTGATAACGGGAGTTGATTTATATTCTCAATAGTTGTGTATTAGTTTTTATGTATACACATGATGACACAAATGCAGTCTACGTATAAACTATATGAATAATATACCTGATCTCTCACAATGAAACATACTTTCACTAACCCTAATGTCATCACGGATTTGTTTTAAATAGAAAACTTTAAGAATACACATTACTTTAGGACATATATTGGTTATTATTCAGAAATCTTTATCGATTATATTAGCAATCATTCCCTAATATAGTCTCTAATGTGTACCCTAGTTGATTTTTGATGTTTAAAATGTAAATATTATAATTTTCTGTTGTCTTAAGAAAGTATATTAAGTTGACATTTAACATTATTTTTATGGGATTAAAATGTAAAATGTAACCATGGTAAGGCGCCCTTAGCGGATACAACCTGTGCCCCTCCTCCCGACAACACGACACTGCAATGCAGGGAATTTCCCGTCCTATGATTCTGCGGTTTGTTGCAGTTGAATGTATAAAACTTAGGCTAGGTTCAGTTTATTGTTTTAAGCTACTGAATAAATATAAGCAAACAGAATGTATAGACCGCACAATTACCCAAGTAAAGCTGTACCTCATTATCTGAACAGTACACATAGCTTCTTGAATATTTCAGTAGATTATAAAAACCATGTACTGTAGTAACAATGAGTAATATCACAACTACTGTACACTGGAACAAAACAATACTCATAGGGAGAAATAATGTTTTCCTTCATTGAGATAGCAGTGATAGTAAATATTATGATTACATATACACCAAAGATTGCCTCTTATTGGGCTCGGTGGTTGGTTTGCCAATTCGATTGAAGTATTCAATTTATTAGCGTTTTCAATGTGTTTTGGTATTCATATACAGTCAACGAGTAGAAGGAGAGTGTTTTAATCACACAAGGTTGTCAGAAAAATATTAAATTTTAATAAGTAACAGAAGCACAATACACTAAAAACTATGCTCCCTTGATTGACAAGGTACTAAACTGACGTCACATAAATTGTAGATATTTAACATTTGAAGACTTTTCTTTTCATTTTTTAATTGGTAACTCCAAAAGAGGCATTATTTTTACGAAATGACGACATGTTAGGATCTTCATAGACTTGGTTTCAGAAAACTTTCAACAAAATCTTTGTAGCTGAAATTTTGTAATAAAGGTACCCTTTTGATTGTCTTATAAAGGTACCCCCAAATGTGTATTTGTGCACTCTACCTATGACAGATTGACAGGCTTTCCTTAAAAAGAAAACTTTTTTGGACTCAAAGAAACTACAGATTAAAAAATGTAGACTTCAGTATGTATTTTCTTACCCAAACAACAAATGTTCTTCTTTTCTTTAATATTGAGAAAATAAAATATTTCTAAGTTAACAAATCTCATGAAATTTCTTTATTTAACGTGTTTAGATTCATTGTTAAGCGTACGAACTTCTTCAGGCAAGCTTTGGTTCCATATTGAACTGTTGATTAATAACTTGTAGCCAAATAATTTGATTGGAACTGCTTTGTAATAATAACCTGCTTTCTTATAACTGGAGTACCAAGTATAAGATTATTTGAAAATAAACAACCAAAAGGTGTTATGAATAAAAGATCGTGTTCATAAATATTTTGTAGTTCTGCCCAGGTTATTTCATCTGTCGCATAACAAATTTAGTGTTTCTCCTCGGTTGGTGGTGAGTTGTGACAACGATTTCCCTTTGTTGATAGCGCCTCTGGAGAAGAAATCCAATGGCAAGTTTGTCTATCATGAATAAAACAGTTCAATTTCATTTTAAATTGGTTTACCTTTAGTGAGATGAAAAAGATTGGTAGTCGAATGGATTTTCTGAACTATTCATCTTAATAATACGTTCTGAGTACATTTATTTTACACTTGGACTTGCGTAATCAGTGTAAGGATGAATTGAACAAAGAAACTATTTACATTTTAGAGAAGAAAGTGAGTGTTTCCTGCCGAACGGCCAATGGTCTGAGTACCGCATCTTCAGTTGACAAGGGTAAGGCAGGTCTAGGGGCGTATTTTTCTGAGACACATTTTTCTTCTAAAAGAGATTTCTGCAATAGGTTAGGTTAAACTCGAAATTGACATGTTTCAGTCACCTTACTTCAGTTTCTAAAATATACTTTAGAGATTTAAAAAGTTAACATTAATACAAAGTTTAAAACGGATTTGTTTTTACGCTTTTACAGAAAAGATTTATTAGAACACGTTTTAATACTACTATAAATCTAAGAATTTTGGCCTATGTACCATTGACAAACGTAATAAACCTTTAGACAGAGTGTCAGTTAGCAACATGTATAAGAGTGCACAGGGAGCAAAAGAATGTAGCAGGAAACTGTACCGCTCAGCGGATAACTTCTAGACTTGTCAACTGGAGCCGCCCAAAATCCCTAAACCCAAAATCCTTATAGCCGAATTTTAGAAAATCGTAGTTTTTTGTCTTTTTTTATGACGGACCCCCAAATTTTGTACAACAAAAAATGGAAAATTGTCTCGAAATATGAACAAAATAAATCTACATATTTAATTTGATGAAAATCAGTTGACGCATTCAGTATTTCACTGTATAAACGATAGCTAGACAGGACAGACATCATTTCAAAAACCACTTAAACTCGAGGATATATGTGCAAAACACTCGTCATTCATTTGTTGGGAAAGTTAGAGCCTGACAAATTTTTGTCGCTAAAAATCACATTATAACTGTATGTATAAATAATTATTTTACATCGAATTATCAAAAATATTCCTACAGTTTGGGACTTAAAAGGAAAAACAACGTCAGTCGACCTGTGTTGTATAATTTACACTGCAATAATTGTAATCGTATTTGGGGAGCAGACTACAACTTGGAACGCGATTATGTTCCGCTCGAATGAGCTTATAGACCAGCTGTGACATACTGCGTTCTAAAAATAACCCAAACTGGATAGCATGGCTCCATGACCTTGAAGAACCAGTTGTCATCGACTGCGTTACGGGAGTTTGGCAGAGCGGTGTGCGCTAATGCGTCATTTATGTTAAGTATGCGGAAGGTGTTGTCATTGGTAACAACAACAACAACAACAAGCTTATGGCATTTGTAATCCTTGTTATAGACGTATCCTGAATTTATTTCATTTGTTGTTGAAGCGTGAAAATTACATTTTCACGATTTACTGCTGATGTCATTTTAATTTAGACTTAAGTTGGATATAAACTCCTCTAATATTCTTCAAATCTCTATAAAATAAACTATAAAAAGTGAAAAGAACCATGGATGCCGTATTTGGAAAAAAAAATGCTTCACCGTAAACACATAGCAGCTTAAACCATATGATTAAAATGGCATGGATTTAGGTTATTATTTTGTTTTTTGTCTTTTATTCCTGTACCTTAATAATTTTTACTTCCGATTTTTCTTACAGTTTTAAATTATTAATCTTCATATTTTAAATAAACCCACACTGTATATTTAACATCAAGTAACTCATAAAATCACACTCTATCTTTAGCATCAGATAATTCATGAATACAAACTTTATCTTTAGCATCAGATAACTCATAAATCCACAATTTAGCTTTAGCATCAGATAACTCATAAACCCACACTGTATCTTTAACATCAAGTAACTCATAAAATCACATTCTATCTTTAGCATCAGATAATTCATGAATACAAACTTTATATTTAGCATCAGATAACTCATAAATCTACAATCTAACTTTAGCATTAGATAACTCATAAACCCACACTGTATCTTTAACATTAAGTAACTCATAAAATCACACTCTACCTTTAGCATCAGATAATTCATGAATCCAAACTTTATCTTTAGCATCAGATAACTCATAAATCCACAATCTACATTTAGCATTAGATAACTCTTAAAATCACATTCTATCTTTAGCATCAGATAATTCATGAATACAAACTTTATCTTTAGCATTAGATAACTCATAAATCCACAATCTATCTTTAGCATTAGATAACTCATAAACCCACACTGTATCTTTAACATCAAGTAACTCATAAAATCACATTCTATCTTTAGCATCAGATAATTCATAAATACAAACTTTATCTTTAGCATTAGATAACTCATAACCCACACTGTATCTTTAACATTAAGTAACTCATAAAATCACACTCTATATTTAGCATCAGATAATTCATGAATCCAAACTTTATCTTTAGCATCAGATAACTCATAAATCCACAATCTATCTTTAGCATTAGATAACTCATAAACCCACACTGTATCTTTTACATCAAGTAACTCATAAAATCACACTCTACCTTTAGCATCAGATAACTCATGAATACAAACTTTATCTTTAGCATTAGATAACTCATAAACCCACACTCTATCTTTAACATTAGATAACTCGTCCAGTAGTCTTGCTTGTTTTTTTTTCCGTGCAATCCACCTTGATCTTCCTTACAAGCTCAAGAAGACGTTTCCTTCGTGTCCTTACACAATGATTAGACTTTTGGTAACTCGATCACACACCCTGGTTCCTTATTCTAAAATGGCCAGACGTCCTTATCAAACTTGTTTTCCTTCGTACTAAGAAGTTGAGAACACAATCCCAATCAAAGTATCCTATGTGAAATGATCTCAGCTTTACACATGCAGTAGAATACAAACCAACACCAGTTTATTCCCGTTACCCATGGACTTTAAACCATTTATATCTGTATAATATCTAAGTCCTGTCTTGTCCCACCGACACTAAAGCCCTAGATGACTCTTGGCTTCTTCCAAGAACTTCATCCATTTCCTTGTACTTTGGACGACCTTCTCCGCCCCTCTTATTTTAAGGAAGGAGAGTTAAAGGCGACAAAGCATTTTGTTCACTATCGTCTTAACAAAAACATAGCATAAAAACCTTTAGTTCTCGAATACACTAATAACGTCAATGTCGGAAGAAAACAAATATTGACCTGATAGTAAAGGTGAGAGATAAAGAGAGGGATTTAACCCAAGACTAGATGAAGAAATATGTAGATCCTGTTGGAGTAACTCATGATTGTTATCCCTTATACTCACTATTAGTCTCTGAGTAACCTTCCAATCTTAAATCGTCTTCCAAGTCCTTGAGCTTTCCGATTTTTCTTCTGGTTCCTGATCGGACAACAAAGTCTTTTACGTTATTTGCATCAATCAAGGGTGTCCATACAACATACATTTGCTCTGTTAGTGTCCAGATGTCCGGTCATAGATCACCACTGTTATATAAACAGTTAGCTTTGTTATTTCCAAGAGAAGCATTACATTATCATCTAGTTGAACAATGTGGCATTCATCAGCTACCCAAGACAACACACGAAGATTGAACTTGTGTCAACGAGAAAATGCCTACCTAATGCTATTTATGACTTAATCCATTCGATTGTTTTTACCGAACAACAAGTGCAAACAACCATTGCATCGTTTGTCCACACTGCTGGTCCATTTTCCAACGATGCCTTTGTACCCGTCACATGCTTTACTATTCTATTTTTAAACAATACACTCACTTTTTGGCAGTGTTGCCAACGTTTCTTTTTAAAAATATCTCTTTTAAATAAACCGTCGAGTGTGAAACGACAACAGGGACGATGTGGGAATGTATTTTGCTTGTTACGAGCTTGCACGGAGCCTTAACCGTGATGGGCAGACATGTTGACGTGACCATACCTACGTGTTTTTTAGCTTTCCTAAACAAGTAAAACCTTTTAATATTGTGGGTTCAACTTAATTAGATTTGTTTTTAAAACTTTCAGTTCACTAAAAGATAACACGATAAGGTTTAAAATGATACAAAAATAAAATCTTTCCCCCCTTTACAGCCATTATGTTCTCTCAAAACATTACTCCATATAGTCTGGATTCTCTGTGTATTTATCTACATTTTACATAAATAGTGAAACATAAAAAAATACGATTTACAAAATCTTTACTGAAGTAATAATAATAATAATAATAATAATAATAATAAATGTATTTATTTTCTCAATCTGCTACAAATTAATAACAATCATTCCCTTTCTTTTTTATACATCAAAAAGTAAAAATGTATTAATGAAATAGATTTTTAAAACCCTTAAATACCATTGAAAATACCCCTTTTTCAGTATCCAAAAATTTTATACATAAATTAAAATGTGTTTTCACTCGCTCCCTGTGGTTCTGTATAAGAGAGTTGCAACATAATATTATAATTACTGTGGAAACAACACTATTTGTAAAATTACAAATTGTTGAATTATTGTTAGAGTTTAGAATATTCTTCTGTGTATTTTATCTTTAGATTTAAGTAAGCTGTTTTCTTTTTTAGAAATTATAGACCTATTTATTAGTACTAATAAACTTGACGGCCATGTCCGTCTATACAAAACAATAAATGACAACATACAGTTATTATGGTATTGGCAATAATTTACTTAATTTTCGAGGAAACCAAATCATGTTTTTACTCAACAACTGCCTTTGTTATTAACTATTTGATTTTAGTATCAGATAGGATAACACGTAATGCTTGCTACCTCTAGGCTTGGGTTTGATTCCTTCATTGAATCAAGTAAATAATATTTTAGACCAAACTTTTGTTTCAAATACTACCAAATTAATCGTATTAGTCCAAGCCAGAGCTAACCTAAAATTATCAGAATAATTTATATTTTGATGCTGATGAACCCAGTTTTATCTGTTATTTTATCCAAATGGTTTCTATGGTAATTCCAGTCCAGGCGAGGTCCAACCTAAAATTATTATGAGAATAATTTAATTATTGATACTGATGAACCCAATCAGCTGTTTATCTGTTATTTTATGTAAATGGTTGCTATAGTAATAAATATAAAAATGTTATAAATCGGCATATATGTAAATCCTACTTCAGTATTTTTGATAATATTACCTAATTTTGTTATAATATCTTGAAGTTGTGCAGAACTATTGAAGATGTCGATTATCTTTGCTTTCTTTCTGAAATGAAACTGCAATTTACTACTCAACTGTGGTCATTTAAAGCAGGGGGGGATATAACTTTAAGGGCAATTCCTGCCCTTAATATCAATTCTATCAAATAATGAATAATTTCAGCAAATCTACGCCTCTAGACGTTTTTACAAACACTTTAACCATACAAATTGGTTGCGTACTTGATAAGAACTCGGCGTCAAAAAAATCTTGTTTGTGTATTTAAATATATAGAAAACAATAAATTTAATTTTCACAATTTCTAGAATTAGTAGTTAAGGGGCCGAGTGAAGAGAATTTATTTTTACTGTAAGAAATATTTTTTACATTTTAATTTTTAGTGTATTTTTTTATGTAAAAGCACGATTAAGGGTTTTTTTAAAATATAATTTTATTATTTTACTTTTTTGTCTTGGAAGTTTTTCATTTTAAGAACAGTGACTACTCAAAAAATTCTTCACAGTGGGGGGGGGGGTTGAATCAACTCAAATTTGAAATCTACTCACTAAAATTCATAGATACCCCGGCTTGCTGGGGTTATGTAACAATATGAAAATTCGGGAGAAAGGAAGGGTTAGGGTTTATCATAATTTGAACTTATGAGTGCAATATTTAGAATTCTTCGCTTTGTATTAATAGTCGAAGCGTTTCGAAATACACCCCCATCTTCAAAAACTACTTTCGTACTGCTTCATCAGCTTGGGAAATTGTCTATAACCTAGCGAGATGGAAAAAGGGTATCAACTCAAATTTGATAGGTCATTGGAAATACTGACATTGGTTTCAAGTTGTTTAACATCTGGAATAGTTTAAAAACCGAAAACAAGATTTGAATGAAACGGGAGCACACTAAATAAAAGCATGATTCACTTTATGCGGGTTTCTTTTCAGAAACTTAACAATATTAATTGTTATGTCTCTGTCAGTAATAACCATTGAGACGAAGCTGGAATAAATCGCTGATTTAGTAATGCAATTTTAAACCGAGTGAATAATCAGCAATACACCAGATGTTCAATTACAATGATTTAAATGGAAACCAGCTACAGCCATCTCGATGTATTGGGGGAAACATATCTTCACCCTAGTTTTGTTTTAGATTAAACACATTGTGTGAATGACGCATTATACATGTTGCATTTGTTTCCTTATGGTATAAAGTTATGTGATGGGTAAAAAAGATGTTTTGAAGATATAAAACTGTTTTGAGATGCTCTGAGTCCAAAAAGAAATAATTATTAAAATTATGACTGGCGTCTGTGCAGCGGATGAACCGATCTTTATCAAATTTGTAATGTATTAAATTTGGAATGTAAGCATATTATGGAGATTGTTTTGAAAACTATGGGGTAGAACTGCCATAAGGAAAAATACAAAATTTAGTTTCTCTCCAAATCGGCTCCAACTATTTTTATAACATTTTATGGAAAGACCCTCGAAGGAAATTATTCGACATCTCTCCAATAAATGGCGGAAAAAAGCTTAGGGGTGTAATAAAATTGTATTTTCTCAATACAGGCTCTGCCCATTTCGTTTAAATTTTAGTAAAATATGGAGATTAATCCCAAACCCGTCTTTAAAATTGTATGCATAATAAATAACTTTTCAGAAATTAATGGCAAAAACAGAACGAATCTTAACTGGATCACTTCAAGGACATTTGTAAACAATGGCTCTAGTAGCGGAATTTTAAATTAATTTAATGAAACTTGACGCGTTTTGTAGGTATTACTATTTGTTGAATATATTTCTTGCGAAAAAATAACAAGTTAATAAGGCCATCATGGTATTTACCCAGACCTATCATACTATATAATACAAGTACTTCTTCCGAGTTGCTGTCGGGTGTAGGTCCAATCAAGTCTCATTAATAAGTAGGTCTATTATAAATTAGTTCATTCCTTCATGAGTCTATAATACCTCATTTTGTACATATTAGAGAACTGTGTATTTTAAAAGCGGATGATAAAAATAATAGAATGTGGTTCTTATCACAACGTATCAACTGCCTATTATGTTTATAATGGTCACTTTATTGACAAAATGGAAAGCTTTATTCGTGGATATCACGAACATGTTGAGATGAAGTCGTGACAAGAAGAGCACAAAATAATAAATACAACAAATCCTAAGATTCTCACTTTACTGGGTACGGGTTAGGTTAGGTTAGGTTCAACCTTGAGATGAAGTCGTGACAAGAAGAGCACAAAATAATAAATACAACAAACCCTAAGGGGCTCACTTTACTGGCTACGGGTTAGGTTAGGTTAGGTTAGGTTCAACCTTGAGATGAAGTCGTGACAAGAAGAGCACAAAATAATAAATACAACAAACCCTAAGGGGCTCACTTTACTGGCTACGGGTTAGGTTAGGTTAGGTTAGGTTCAACCTTGAGATGAAGTCGTGACAAGAAGAGCACAAAATAATAAATACAACAAACCCTAAGGGTCTCACTTTACTGGCTACGGGTTAGGTTAGGTTAGGTTAGGTTCAACATTGAGATGAAGTCGTGACAAGAAGAGCACAAAATAATAAATACAACAAACCCTAAGGGGCTCACTTTACTGGCTACGGGTTAGGTTAGGTTAGGTTAGGTTCAACCTTGAGATGAAGTCGTGACAAGAAGAGCACAAAATAATAAATACAACAAACCCTAAGGGGCTCACTTTACTGGCTACGGGTTAGGTTAGGTTAGGTTAGGTTCAACCTTGAGATGAAGTCGTGACAAGAAGAGCACAAAATAATAAATACAACAAACCCTAAGGGGCTCACTTTACTGGCTACGGGTTATGTTGGGTTAGGTTCAACCTTGAGATGAAGTCGTGACAAGAAGAGCACAAAATAATAAATACAACAAACCCTAAGGGGCTCACTTTACTGGCTACGGGTTAGGTTAGGTTAGGTTAGGTTCAACATTGAGATGAAGTCGTGACAAGAAGAGCACAAAATAATAAATACAACAAACCCTAAGGGGCTCACTTTACTGGCTACGGGTTAGGTTATGTTGGGTTAGGTTCAACCTTGAGATGAAGTCGTGACAAGAAGAGCACAAAATAATAAATACAACAAACCCTAAGGGGCTCACTTTACTGGCTACGGGTTAGGTTATGTTGGGTTAGGTTCAACCTTGAGATGAAGTCGTGACAAGAAGAGCACAAAATAATAAATACAACAAACCCTAAGGGGCTCACTTTACTGGCTACGGGTTAGGTTAGGTTAGGTTAGGTTCAACCTTGAGATGAAGTCGTGACAAGAAGAGCACAAAATAATAAATACAACAAATCCTAAGATTCTCACTTTACTGGGTACGGGTTAGGTTAGGTTAGGTTCAACCTTGAGATGAAGTCGTGACAAGAAGAGCACAAAATAATAAATACAACAAACCCTAAGGGGCTCACTTTACTGGCTACGGGTTAGGTTAGGTTAGGTTAGGTTCAACCTTGAGATGAAGTCGTGACAAGAAGAGCACAAAATAATAAATACAACAAACCCTAAGGGGCTCACTTTACTGGCTACGGGTTAGGTTAGGTTCAACCTTGAGATGAAGTCGTGACAAGAAGAGCACAAAATAATAAATACAACAAACCCTAAGGGGCTCACTTTACTGGCTACGGGTTAGGTTAGGTTAGGTTAGGTTCAACCTTGAGATGAAGTCGTGACAAGAAGAGCACAAAATAATAAATACAACAAACCCTAAGGGGCTCACTTTACTGGCTACGGGTTAGGTTAGGTTAGGTTAGGTTCAACATTGAGATGAAGTCGTGACAAGAAGAGCACAAAATAATAAATACAACAAACCCTAAGGGGCTCACTTTACTGGCTACGGGTTAGGTTATGTTGGGTTAGGTTCAACCTTGAGATGAAGTCGTGACAAGAAGAGCACAAAATAATAAATACAACAAATCCTTAGGTGCTCACTTTACTGGCTACGGGTTAGGTTAGGTTCAACCTTGAGATGAAGTCGTGACAAGAAGAGCACAAAATAATAAATACAACAAACCCTAAGGGACTCACTTTACTGGCTACGGGTTAGGTTAGGTTAGGTTAGGTTCAACATTGAGATGAAGTCGTGACAAGAAGAGCACAAAATAATAAATACAACAAACCCTAAGGTGCTCACTTTACTGTCTACGGGTTAGGTTAGGTTAGGTTAGGTTCAACCTTGAGATGAAGTCGTGACAAGAAGAGCACAAAATAATAAATACAACAAACCCTAAGGGGCTCACTTTACTGGCTACGGGTTATGTTGGGTTAGGTTCAACCTTGAGATGAAGTCGTGACAAGAAGAGCACAAAATAATAAATACAACAAACCCTAAGGTGCTCACTTTACTGTCTACGGGTTAGGTTAGGTTAGGTTAGGTTCAACCTTGAGATGAAGTCGTGACAAGAAGAGCACAAAATAATAAATACAACAAACCCTAAGGGGCTCACTTTACTGGCTACGGGTTATGTTGGGTTAGGTTCAACCTTGAGATGAAGTCGTGACAAGAAGAGCACAAAATAATAAATACAACAAACCCTAAGGTGCTCACTTTACTGTCTACGGGTTAGGTTAGGTTAGGTTAGGTTCAACCTTGAGATGAAGTCGTGACAAGAAGAGCACAAAATAATAAATACAACAAACCCTAAGGGGCTCACTTTACTGGCTACGGGTTATGTTGGGTTAGGTTCAACCTTGAGATGAAGTCGTGACAAGAAGAGCACAAAATAATAAATACAACAAACCCTAAGGTGCTCACTTTACTGTCTACGGGTTAGGTTAGGTTAGGTTAGGTTCAACATTGAGATGAAGTCGTGACAAGAAGAGCACAAAATAATAAATACAACAAACCCTAAGGGGCTCACTTTACTGGCTACGGGTTATGTTGGGTTAGGTTCAACCTTGAGATGAAGTCGTGACAAGAAGAGCACAAAATAATAAATACAACAAACCCTAAGGTGCTCACTTTACTGTCTACGGGTTAGGTTAGGTTAGGTTAGGTTCAACCTTGAGATGAAGTCGTGACAAGAAGAGCACAAAATAATAAATACAACAAATCCTTAGGTGCTCACTTTACTGGGTACGGGTTAGGTTAGGTTAGGTTAGGTTCAACCTTGAGATGAAGTCGTGACAAGAAGAGCACAAAATAATAAATACAACAAATCCTTAGGTGCTCACTTTACTGGCTACGGGTTAGGTTAGGTTCAACCTTGAGATGAAGTCGTGACAAGAAGAGCACAAAATAATAAATACAACAAACCCTAAGGGGCTCACTTTACTGGCTACGGGTTAGGTTAGGTTAGGTTCACTAACCTAACCTAACCTAACCTTTACTGAGTACGGGTTAGGTATTATCTACACCTTTTTCCATGTGTCTTGGGTTAGATCTCTATTTCATCTTTCCTATGACCAACTTTTGTTCTTTTCCGACCCCGATGGTGTTAGAATATTCTAGGTATAGGAGTTTAAAAGTATATAGATAGATAGATGGGTGGTCCCGAACTGGTCCGATGGTCAAAATATTCCAATTATATTTTTGTTGCTTAGGGAAGGGTCACGGTCGAACTGGTCCGATGGTTAGAAAGCAGGTAGAGGCAGGAAATCCAGAAACCTAACCTAACCTATCTACCTAACCTAACCTAGGTAACATTTTAAGTACATATCGTTATTAAACAGAAATAAAACTAGAGAATGTTCCCCATTATTAGTTTAGAAGACGCCAATGGTGTCCAAAATAAAATTATTACCTATATGCCGTCGGACCAATTCGACCTCACCCCTACGCGAACCCTCGGACCAGTCCGACCTCTCTAATTGGAGGATTAAGGAATTCCTTTGACCATCGGACCAATTCGACAACACCCGGATAGATAAAGCTTCCGAGTATTTTTATAAAAAGAAACAAACAAACATGAAAATGAATTTAAAAATGAAGGGGTTCCGTAAATTGTATTTGAATAAATCTAGTTGTTAACGGTGAAGCCAAACGTCATTTGCGTTCTGTCAATTACCCCCGAACATAATTTTCTTTTAGTTGCTATTTAACACACAAATCAAGTGTACTAATCTTCACCTTACAGCAATTTTTTTTTACTTACTGTAGAACCATTTTTGAGGAGAGATCAAACAATATCTTTTGTTTTGATTCCTTGGAGGAGGCTAAATTCCACCTAAGTTTGATCAAAATCATTAGAGACGAATTTGAGAAAATTTGAATTTATGTTAATTTCATATGGGCGCTACCAACATATCTTAGTTACACGGTAATTCTCAGCTGTTCTGTTTAAAGTTACGGGAAAATAGTTTTGAAAACAACTCAGCTGCAATATATACGATAAATATTCAAATATTTTGCCTCATTGCAATTATCCGACTTGCCTTAACATGTTATCATTATTTAAACTGCTTATCTTTGATTAAATACGTTGTCAGCGAAAGTGATGTAATGCGAAGCAAGTAAAGGGGACATTTTGTTTGCTCATGTTGGCCACACTGTCTACTTCCCATCACATGTGCTTTGCTTATAACAACACACGCTTTGTATAGTATAGGCTGTAAGATTAGAAACGGTGTGACCGCGCTTGTGCGTGTGCGAGTGTATTTATAGGCATTCTTTAGTGTTTTTAACTGCATTTCGTGTGCCTTGAAGTTGAGTGCGATTTATTTTGGATTAATTTATTTTTTTTGATGTAAGTAATTTCTGTTATTTTGATAATTTAAATTATCTTTTACTATGTGTTAGTATGTATGGAAAATGATGATAGGCTAATCATTTTTACCAGATATTTTTACATATTTATTATTCATTTTATTCAATTGTTTAATATTTGTAAGATTAAATATTTATTGTTAATGCCAATTATTGTTTTAAATTGGTATTAAGTTGGCGATACCTGATTTTGTCAGAATTAAAAACAGTAATATTTCTTCTCGAGATTTTTGTTTTGGTTTCATGTTTTTTTTTTCTCTTTTTTTTAGGAGTTTATATTAATAATGAAATTCACATATGAATATTTTTCGAAATTAAAAAAAAGATATTTTGTATTTAAAAAAATTATTTAAACAGATTCTACGCCTATTTTGTTTCTGTTATAATAAATCAGTTTTAAGCCTAAATAGTCCTTGATTTTTAAAGACGGTAATCAAAGTTCATTAAAATATTTACCAATTTTTTCTGAACCGTAAGTGTTATTATTTTGATTAATCTTAAAATTCCTTCAGTTTGAACAAAATCGTTGGAGCGAATTTTGAAAAATAATTTCTTTTAAAAATCATCGACTTTTGACTACCAAACCAACATTTTAAGGAGATGTTTATCACGTTTCATTTGGTCCCTTTATATTTTAGTAAGATTTTATGAAAATCGTTAGAGTAGAGTTTTATGAAAAATGATGTTTTGAGTTTTGGTCCCTTATTTTTGAATTTTCGGAAAAAAAACATATTTTAAAAACTTGATGCATCGAACATATGCTCGCAAAACAGATATGATGAAAACTGGTGGGCTTTTGATCACTATGTGTAGTGCATTTACAAATATTCTGATTGAGAATGCTAGATCAACAACTTTGAAGGGTTTATCAGGCTTCCAGTCGTTGAACACTGGGTTTATTTAGTTTTTATATAATATTTGAGTTATAGATACATGGAAACTTCTATTCTTTCTTATAAATTGACTTCGTTTTTTCTTTTAAAAGTCCTTGGACGCTTATAAAACTTTTAAATTTAAACGAAACTGTTGGTGTTTTTTTCCTTTTGGTGATGTAAAAAAGCATTTTTTTTTTTTGCATTATAAAGTAAATTCACTTCCACCATTTATTTATTTATTTTTATTTTTTGCGGGGAACTCAAAATTTTCAAATTAATGTAAAGCCCCGTTGAGTAATCTCATTGTCAAAAATCCCCTCGTTTTAATGGTCTTGTTTTATAGAAAGTAACAGCGTAAGGGGAGGTCGTTTATTCGAATTCAAAATGGTGGCCTGTCAAATATTTAAAAAATACAATTTACTTCAGAATCAAGTCTTAAGGAATATAATAAGGAGACAAAATTATTAAAGCAAAAACTTCAGTTGTTTTAGTAAAATTTCGCTTTGAAAAGGCGTTACCTTAAAATTTTAATTTGAACTTCAAAATTTATTTTTCAGGGCTATAATTTAAAGTACAAAACTTAAATATATTAAAATTCAATTTTAAACATTTGTTTTGGTATTGTTGGCTGAATGCTGGACAACTGAACAAAATAACATTACAATTTTTGTTGTAATAATTTTTCTCCTTTTTTCCTTGAATTAGATTCTGAAATAAATTGGATTTTTTTAAATATTTGACCGCCCGCCATTTTGAATTGAAGTAAAATAGCCTAGATACCTCTAGTTTGCGTACTTTTTTCTATTGAATAAGCCTTTTAAAATTAGCATTTATTGATTGTGCTTTACATTTGTAAACTTGTTGTCATAAAAAAAAAAAAAAAAAACACGTATTGGGGTGAGGGTGAATTTATTTTTTAATGCCAAAAATGGTTTTTTTAAATCAAAAAAACATTTCTAAAGTTTTGCCTTTTTATGCTGAAATGTTTTAACCGTCCCGGAAGAAAAAATGAAATGTTCTTGGGCTATTGCTTTTGTTAATGAATATGAAACGATATTGGACATCAATTCAAATAAGCGACAAATTTGGATCATTAATAATGTATTGCTGTTATTTTTTTAATTAAGTTTTAAACATTTTCTTGTTATCTGGAAAACGTACCATTATTTTCATTCCGCCATTTTGTTTTGATTGACCATAAAAAAAATTAAACTCAAGGGTACTTTGTTTTATATTTCTATGTAACCTAACTGTAAAAATGTCAATTTTGTAGTGTTCCAAATGTCGGCATTATTAATTCCAAAAATCGACCTCTTCTGTGGGACACCCTATAGTTGTGTTTATATTATACTGAGTCATGTTACTCTAATGAGTAAGTTCGCTGAATATTTCATAGTCTCAGCGTTTCTATAAGCTACAGTGGAAATTTCCTAACAGAGTTGCTAGATCCAAAATAAACTATTGATTATCAGTTTAGAAAGGAGATAACAGAATAGTAATGGAGGAATTTTTCTAAATGGAAGTCATAAGGTGTAGAGAAGAATGCGAGGAACTTATCATCGTTGTCGGATATGGGTCACGACCTACAAGGGTAGTAGCGCCACAGCTTCCGGTCGTATAATATGCATTTATTATATTTAATATTCTTTGTAATCACAAAAATTCTCCCGTGTGTAACAATGCATGCGACATGTAGTGGCTTGTTTTATTGTTTTACTTTATGTTCGGTGGGACGGAGGCTCAACTTATTGCCCAGGTAAATGCAAGGTATATAATAATATATGCGTGTGTGTGTGTGTGTGTGTGTATACCGGGTCTCCCAGGAAGAGGTCACTATTTTAAATAAATACGCCGTACATATGGAATACTCTACAAACTTGACATTTCATAGTTATGTTACAAAGATATGTAACAAAAACGTATCCTTGAGTTTCATTTTGTTATGGTCAATTGAAACAAAATGGCGGAATAACAAAACAATGGTAGGTTTTTACGAAAATGATTTTATTTGCTTCAAAATTAAAATGTTGATCTGTAGATAACATTAAATGCGTAAAAGTTAATAAAGAAAAATAACAGTAATAAATTATTATTTTTTTAGTTTGTCATTATTGAATTAATTTTCTTGATGGAGGAATCACATTTTGGTAGGTTCTTTGAAAACAATTTATCGCTTCATATTCTATGAATAGAGCACTAGAGCACTGTGGGGAAAGAAAATTTCCCCAAAACCACAATAAAACACTAACAACACAAAGACTGTATAGTTATGTACATTTCAGTAGCACTGCTATCATCTTCAGAGATACAATATATATACCGTCATCTTTTATAAACAGTTTTGTCTTCATCCTTTACACGTTCTTGCGTCTGTTATGTATTTTCCTTCCGTATGTCTTCCGCTTTCAATGAAGTATTTCCAACCCAGCCATACATCTTTTCAGTTATTTAAAGTTTTCTCATTCTTTCACAGAGTTCCGTGCTTGAAAGATCTGACTAAAAGCACGCCGAGTATTCAGCCAATAATTAATTTATTTGCACTACTCATTGTAACTCTCTATTCTACTTTTACAACAGAACCAAGTCAACAATTTTCTTACTGGGTTACTTGCCAATTTATTTCTTATGTTGGCATAGAGAATGGTTTCTACTCGTCAACTATTAAGGATTTTAAACAAAAATATTATGAATTGTATTTATAAGGTAACTTCGCTTGTGCAATAAACTCGTCTACAGTATAAATTGTGTTTAATTGTCATTTAGTTTTAATGACAGCGGTCAAGTTTCATTTCATTTTTTTTTGCTAATTAATCCTGAGGAAAATATTTCTTTGTGGATTTACTTCTAATCTGATCAGCGACATTTCATCAAATTTTAAGGAGATCGGTACGTTATTTAGATTTTGTTATAGAGATCGATGGGTCTTTAGATTTTTCCTTGTTGTTTGAAGGCGAAAAACCTTTTGATCATCATTGCTTTATAAGAAAAGAGCATAAAATTAAGACCCCAAGCCCTCGAGTACTCTAATAGTGTCAGAGTCAGAAGAATACAAGTGTTGGTCAAGAGAGAACCGATAGTAAAGATGAAAGAGAAGAGATCCAATCCTAGACTACGTGATCCAGTTAGGGTCCGGCACACTCGCACACCCTATGTGTGACCTCTGAGGATTGGGGGTCCTTAGAGGCTTAGTAATCAAGTGGATCGGTTTTAATACCTTGGGAGGTTGGTTACTAGATGAAAATATCCAGCAAAGAAGAAAAACTTCAAAGTGTGTATTTGGACAACTCCGTAACTGAAGAGAAACACTAACTTCAGGATTTTTGAAACCATAACAAAATCTGTCGGTACAGATATGACGTGGCGTCGTGTGTTATTTCGATGTGTGTTTGAAAAGGTTAACGCATTGTTTGTTTACTGTTTATTCAAATGTTGATTGCGCCGATCTTTAATAACCTTGTATTAAAAGCACTATCATTTAAATCGTCATATGATTTTACTTAACTCAAGTTTATTAAATCAACTTTAAGGTTATGTTTAATTTTGAGGTTATGGTCATTAATTCTGCACCGCTCCACTAGTACCGTAGATTGTCCGAGTTGATTAACGGCATTGTTTATTAAAGTTAAATATGCTCATGCGCAGAAAAGTATACGTATTACAATGACCTTGACTTTTATAAATGAATTATGAAAATTTATTTAGGAATGTAAACCTGTCGTACGGCTTGCTTCTTATCGGCTAGTAGTGGAATTTACTCTACAAGGTGGGTGCAATCTGTGATGGAAGCAACCATGTCCGAACAAGATGTTACTTTCTAGAAATAGTGCATGTTTCGCGTACGCACGGTTACATCCTCAGGTATATGTTCAGAATGATATTTACACGCTACACATTACAACATTGAATACAAGTATTGGTACACGTCGATATTATAGTTATTAAAATATACATAAGAAGACATAACATGAGAGGATTGTGGCCGCAACAGTCCCTAGTTAACTAATGATTGAGTCAAAGATTAGGCTATTCTACGATTTAGTTATACAGGATGTTTCTGTAATGCGTGGAGATAATTGTGTGATAGCCTGAGGATACCACCTGTACTTGTACGAAACATATCTCTACAGTTGGATTGAAGAAGACTCAAAGACATCTTGGACAAGATTACGGCGACGGGAGCTTGATGTGCTGACAACACATCGAAAACCCGCCCCGGTACGTCAAGTGAGTCTTGGAACCTCCTACCTGGATCTAAACTTTCTTCGTGTAATATTGGGTTAGATCCTTCTCTTTCCTATCTGTTCTCTTAACCAACTCTTGTTTTCTACAAACCCTGATGGTGTTAAGTATCCAAGGGCTAGGGGTCTTTATTTTATGTTCTTTTCTTTCTTTTATAAGGCAACGATGACCGGGAGGTTTTCGTCTTTAAAAAAGAAGAAGAAGAAGAAGAAGAAGAAGAAGAAGAAGAAGAAGAAGAAGAAGCCGTCTAGCAGGTTTAGGCCCACAAGGATTGGTGCAATGGTTATATACTGTATTTATTATTTATATAAATGTGTGTGTAACGCTTCTCAATTCTTCGGAAACTTAACAACAAACTGTCACCTTCATTGAGTTTTAATAACTATTTTAAAAATAACGACATCTTTCATGTAACACATATTATAATTGTAAATGCAGATGTTTTTTTGTGGAAATGAGATAATTAAAATTTATTCCGTATTATTTCACTAATGCTAAAGAACTAGATTTGCGTGTATAAGATATGTGATTAGATTTTTAACCCGACCTTGATTTTGTTGACTGTTTAGCGTATTTCCAGATGTGGGAGTGCTGTGCTTTAAGTGATGTGACATAACATCTGGATGACTATGCTTTCATTACAAAGTTAATCGACTCGTCCATCAGATATTTAAAATCTGACATCTTATATCACTGGAATCCGATATAGAATAATAATATCATCGTCAAGAAAGATTTTATCATTGACCTAGGCATGCCATGAAATTAGGTTCTTACAATTTTGGAAATCGTTTGGAACTAAAGATATTTAAAATATTGCACAACTAAGGGTTTCGTCGTCTATCAGATGGGGATAAACTCATCAGTGCAGTTGGTGCAAGTTGAGAGTGGGAAGCATAGTAGGGTTGAAACTGGGGAACTATGAATCGCTGTCAATTTGCCATGCATGCGTAGATGAAAATATTAGACATGAAGTATTTGGTGCAAGTAAATAATTGGGAAAGTATACTAACATTAAATTATTTATGCTAAAGACCGTAGGTACTTGGTGGTATTCCATTTTAAATAAATTAAAACAACAATTTTTTAGTATAAACCACAATATTTTAATTGAAACACTCATTCTTGTATAAGTCCGTGACAATGCTTTAACTAGCGAAACCATGGTCGGCAAGTTTCAATTAAAATATTGTGGTTTATACTAAAAAATTGTTTTAATTTATATAACCAATGACTACATAAATACTATAAGACACGACATGGCCATGTTAAATATTCTACGCTTAGTCTTGAGTTGACCAATACCCGCTAGGGTGTGGAGCTGTCGCTCTGCTAGAGAATCTGAAGTTGATGTGACTGGCGCTAGGTGGCTCTACGGTCAAACAATGTTTCAGGCGGGTAAGAGAAAACGCACTGATGCCACATATGGGACCAGAGATGCGAGGGAAGGTCGAGAATCGCTTATCTCAGCGCACGAACTGACAACACTGACTATGCTGACGGAAGTAAGTGAGAGAGAGGTCAACAGTTGTACAGTCTCAACCAAGTGGGATGCGTACAGTCAAGCACCTGCTGCTAGCGCTTTCTGATGGCTGTGTGTCAAACTTGTGACGAACAGCACCCGTAAAGCGTAGACTATTTCCCTATCCTATGTCGTGTCTTATAGTATTTATGTAGTCATTGATATAACATTAAATTGGGAATGCGGCTGTTCGAAGGGTCGCTTCACTCACACACAAGAGCAGATGATTAGGGTGTCCGGTGACCTACCCCCAATCCACCCGTACGAGTCACCTACTTCACTTCATAAAACTTTAATTAATTTTATTTGATATTTTAAAATAAAATCTATAGTATATTTTATTCTACAGATCATTAAAAGAAAAATGAGACCAAACAACGTATAATTTACTTGTTGTTTAATCACCCTTAATAGTCATCATACTGTCATTCATTTTGTAGCAAAAATCGTTGATTTTGGATTCTATTAAAGTAAATTATACAATGTTTGGTCTCATTTTTTTCGATACGACGCTAAAGTATAAAATTATCTTTTGACGTTTTCGCCTTGTCCAATCATCTGACACAACCGAGAATGTTTCAACACTCCACCATTGTCCCGTCTACTCCCTTGGACTGCATATCCTGTCCTTGAAACTTCCATCTTTTCCGCGGTCATCCCATAGGTCTTCTTTCCCTTTTCTAATCTTTCTTATCCATCCTCATTACTTGTTGATCCCAATGCAAACGTGTCCTTCATTGTCTTTTTCAGCGATTCAACTTTGAGCCTGTTCCGAAGGTATTCATTAATTATTTTGTCCCACCTTGTAACATTGTATCCAAGTATATCGTGAGTATAACAGTAACTCTCCATCCTCACTAAATACAACTGAATAGACTCTAGCAGGATCACAAACTTAGTCTATGATTACAGTGCTATCATTTAAGAAAACTTCTTGTATATCTTCAGAACTCGGAAGTAACTTTATATCGTGTAAGCTTTTCTTCCATAATTTCAGCTGCATCACTATGCAGCTAACACTTTACTAATTCTTTCCTTACTGTTTGTAATATGACGGCTGTCTCTAACTAAGATGCACTCCCGCAATAAGGAATTGTTTCCTTGGCTCGGATCCCAATGGGTTTATAAATTCAGTTTGAATCCGGCTGTCGACAAGGACATTGGACAGACCTCGCAGTAACACGTTCTGCTTTGCAAAGCAACCTGTCTCTGTGTGCAATACAATGGAACTATAAAGTTGATATCGATAAGCGGAAATCTATAACTGACTATGGATAGTTCATGGCCTTCTAAGAGAGAGGTGTTGTAGATGCAATTTACATTTTATCGTATTGCTCATACTACTGACTTCATGAGAAACTAATTTTACGTTATATACCTTATAATTGTAAATAATACAAAAACATTGCACTAACTTTCTCACACAACCATCCAGAAAAATAATATTCATTGTCATCTTTTTAAAAATGTACGTGATAAAGGTCAAATTATTTTTGTATTATTGTTTTTGGCCCATAAGTATTTCTCGTGGCAGATAGGTTTTTGCCATCAATTATTCCTAAATTATAATTTTCTTTTACCAACGTTTTGGCACACTGGAAAGAGTTACGTTATTGTTCTAAATTGAATTATGTCACGTCGTTTAATTTACGGAAGTTATAGTTACGTTGGGTGCCAAAAATGTTTACCAAAAAGTACAAAAACAAACGACTTGGCAATGTTCTTCACTTTTCTTACGCAATGCAGTGATGAAAATGATGTTTTTGAGCTGAATCATCACTGGTAATGAGGGGTGAGTGTCTCTCAGACTCAAATCTATGGATCGGAGGACCACCAGATCACAGTTTCAAGCAACCCGGAGAAAGGAGTTCCCCTTGTTGTTAGAGTGTATAACGTCCACGAAGCGATGCATGTATTGCTTCATATTATGTGCGGCCACACATTACTGAGGACCCCAGTGTTCATCTTGTTACTTGCTAGGAACAAATGTATCAACCCTCCTACAACCCTGGTCTAAGGTCACGTGACATTGCCAATCAGCGCTATGTTGACGATGATAATATAAAGAGAATTGTAAAAACATTGACTGTCTACAAGTCGTATCAATCTATAATGGACTCCGCGGTACGACAGATGTTTTTGGAAATTATCTGGAAAATTATACCTTTCTTTTATTTACTTACCTGACGGATAAATTTTTTTAAAGGCATTCTGTTTTTTAAAGTGTATAAGAATTTCTTATATTTAGTTAAATTCAATAAAAAATTGCCAAAAACATTTTCTGCTGAGCAGGACAATTGAAATACAAACAAAACAAGTTGAACAAACAATTTTCGATTTGTCTGGTTATCAAACTCAGCTCTACAAAGAATCTGTGTACCACACTTTAATCCACAACTACAAACATTCTTGCCTGCATTTTGTAGCGGAAAGAGGTGAAACATTAATGTATAGAAGCAAACTGATAAAATAAAATCACAACGAGAAATGTAACAAATTGAATAAATTATGCAAATTAAATAAGTAATTCTTGTTTTGCTTAATATTTCCTCTCTGTGTTATTAAGCAAGTACAATATTTAGAAAACGTGTTTTTAGGTTATATTTGAAATATTTAGTATAAAAGCTTTTAAAAAAGCATATTTTCCTCACAAATATCTTTTATGCGAGAGCTGTTTGTATCTCGTACTTAGAGCTGTTTGTATCTCGTACTTAGAGCTGTTTGTATCTCGTACTTAGAGCTGTTTGTATCTCGTACTTAGAGCTGTTTGTATCTCGTACTTAGAGCTGTTTGTATCTCGTACTTAGAGCTGTTTGTATCTCGTACTTAGAGCTGTTTGTATCTCGTACTTAGAGCTGTTTGTATCTCGTACTTAGAGCTGTTTTTATCTCGTACTTAGAGCTGTTTGTATCTCGTACTTAGAGCTGTTTGTATCTCGTACTTAGAGCTGTTTAAAAGAATCTGCAAGCTTTGAGGTTATTAACAACTCGCTGAATAGACCAACTTCGAATTCATCTTTTATTTAGTAATTTAATAATAAATATTGTACTATCTAATATTTCGTAGAACAAATAGAAACGGAGACAGTGAAAAAAACTACAAAAGTCTAATTTTTTTCAAATTAAATTGTTAATACCAAATTACGCTCACCACCAATTATGGGAATAACAGATTTAGACCCTATATTACCACCTCTTGAATCAATCTTACATGAACTTATGGGCTTATAAATGCTCCAAACAAACCTTTACCATATTAACATTAAACATTTATTAAGCACACAAAATACATAAACTGTATCAACTTTATAGAAAATCTGTGAACAGCTTGCAATAAGTCATTGTTACGGTCGCTATTTGTTTGCTTACTTTTGGACTGGTTGAAAACCTTTATCATATTTGTTGGTTAGTGAACATTTTGGCACAGAAAATAATATAGAGATAACTCGTTAATGTAAACTTTGGAAGTGTCCCCCTACCTCTTTGAAACTTCACTCATCTGTGAAGAATGTAATAGACGATTTTAACATCACCAACAACCCCTTAGAATATGCCATTTTTCTTTTTTCCATTTTCACTACAAAGGTATCCCCAGTTGTCAGTTTTCGTGTAATCAATAAAATCTTTGGCTTGCTTTGAGCGTTCCGAACACCAAGTCAATCTGTAGCAAGCAACCAACGAGTTCGAAATACAGTAGGTCTTCACAACAAAAAACACACTGTTCAAGAGTCAACTAACCTTAGTATACATTAAACAAGTAAATAACACACATCACCATAGCAACCTCAATGAGACATATAATTACAGCTGTTTTGAATCTCCTGTCATTCTATTCATTTGATGCAGTTTTATAAAAAAAATCTGTTTTATAAGTAATGTTAAATTAAAATTGTAAAGTTTTCCTTATCAACCTGTACAATAATATGATCTCAGTATCTGATCTGTAAGATGTGCTTTACCTTAGTTGCGTCACAAAGTCATTTGAAACGTTGTCTATGAATTATTGTACAACTGAATCCAAATTATTCAAACAAAAGGAAACATTAGATTGAATAGAGGATGTAATCCTCGGAAGACAAGTTTAATATTATTGATTGCTTGTTACGTTACATGTTCCTAAGTTAGTTGGATGTAAACTCATCTTGTCTAATGTATATTATATTGTGAGATAATTAAAATAAGAAAGATAGAAAAGTTGCAGAACTAAATGTTCAATGTGTGATCTTCAGAAACAGTGTTTTATGAAAATATATTTACAATTCATACATAGGGAGTATTTGATTCCTTGCACCGAATTTTTTCGTGTTTAAAATTGTTGCTATTTGAGCTATATTTACTTTCTCATATATAAGTGGTATAAAGTTATGTGATGGGTTAAAATATATATTCTTTGAAGGCTCTTGAGTACAAAAAGTTTTTTTTATTTTTTATTTTGTATGTCGTATGTGTGCAGTGCTCTACGGCAAACGCGTGGACAGTCTAATAAAATTTGGTACGCGAGTGTAGCTGCCAAAAAATAAAAAAAAATTTTAAAAATCTCAAAATCCGCTCCTACGATTCTGATGAAATTTAGCCTCTAAGACGCAAACAAAATATATTGATCGCCATTTTTAAAAATTCCGGATCTGAGTTATCGGTAAAAAGAAAAGAAAATCGGCCGTGGGGGTATTAAAATACTTTAGTGAAATCTGAGATTTAATAACTTAAAAAATGTGCAAAATCGGAAAGACAAATAATATGTTTCAGAAATAAATTGTCAAAAACAAAAATGAGCTTTGACTGCCGTCTTTAAAAGGTAAATTTTAATCAAATACGACTTACGCCAAGGCAAGGATGTGTTTATGGAACAGCGAAGCCGGTTTATCTTCATTTAATAAATATTTCAGGGGTTGAGAGGCAAAGGGGGGGCACAAGTAACTTTTCCATAATATTTAATATTACTTCTAGCTAAATAAAAGTACATAACAAAGTACATAATTAATATTATCTTCCACTGATACAGTCAAATTCAATAGAAATAATTCCCAGAAATTACAATAAACAACAAACTTTGGAGCTGTTTTTCTCAAAACTAAGAAAATGGCACTTGTACCCCTTTGCTTCTCACACTCTCTAGAGAAATTTTCTCTAAAGACTGTGTCTATGTGTCACTTGCACTTTTCAATTAATTACCGAAATTAATTTTTGGTAACGATTTATTTGTTATTTGCCGAGTGGCAGAGTTTATGTAGTGTTTAAGTTTATGTAAATGATAACATGATCGTGTGATGTTATTAATAAACATTGTTATTTAACGCTAAGCCTAATGACAATAATTTTTTTATCTCTCACATCTCAAGCTATTCACTATTCGACAACCGTGGTTCGAGCCTCATATTCTTCCCTATAGTTACAACCTTATTCGATGCATTTTCGGTTATCCTTAGTGCTGCATTTTATATGATTCAACAACGTGATGTTTTAACTGGTCTAGTGTAGTTATTTTGCAAGCATTTTAAGATAAAATAAAACTCGAACACAAGATCTCACGAAAATTACGTTTACTTAATCCAACTCGTTTCAACGACAAAGTCGCCATCCTCAGTGATACATGAGCTACAACTTTAAAGTTACAGTTTAATTATTGTAACTCATGTATCACTGACGGTGGCGTCTTTGTCGTTGAAACGCGTTTGATTAGGTAAACGTAATTTTTGTGAGATCTTGTGTTCGAGTTTTATTCTATTTAATATTATCTCACAAGTTTAGCTCAGTATTTATTTATAAGCATTTTAAAGTGACATAATCATTTCCATTATACTACTAATGTAGAATAGCATTTACCATATTAAATATCATGATTATCATTACAATCTACATAATCTGATGGCCAATGTCATGGACACTCCTTCGTTGACTTTACGATCTTGGATATTAAGTATGACTTAAAGGCATTTCTGGTGATACAACATTTATCCTGATTGCAGTTCTTGAAACTTTTAATGATCATTCTCGAGTAGTCTTGCACCTTGAGAGTATTAGCACGATTTTTCTCACACACGCAAAATCGTTTACACAAAACTAAAGTTTATTACGAGTAAAACAATTGTATATTTCATCACTAGGACCAAAAATGAAGCTTTTCGATACAAGCTCAAGTTTAACGGTTGAAGCCGGGAAATGAGCGATGATCGAAAAGCTTCTTTTAATACAAGTACTGCAAATAATATAATATATAAAACGAATTTCACAAAAATTAAAATGTTATAACCTATTTGCATTCAAATCGACGCTAACAGCTGTTTTAACGGTTATTTACAATCAAGAGTATCGGTTGTTTTTTATAGATTCTTTACAATCGTTAATTAATTCGTATAAACGAAGTAACACCTAATGACCACGTCCTTTGCTGATGTTTATAGGTCCTAGGACTAAAAAGAACAACTTTAGCATCTCAATGCATGTATTGAAAACAGCTGTTTTTGAAGCAGTATGACGGAAAATATATTTATCCCCGTCTTCCCTATAGAAGCGTTTTAAATTTTGTCGGTCAAGAAATGAATTTAAATTATGTTCGTAATGTGAAAAATTAACTGTCTCAGCTTCGTACTAGTGACATTGATAAAATATTTGTGAATTGGTTTATGGCTCAATCCATGACGCCAAACTACATGAAAGAGGACAATATAGTTCACCCCCCCCCCTCAGTTACTCGAGTACTTCGTTGTTTTTTGGTTTGGTCATAAAACTTCTTATTTCAGAAAAAAATTATCGTAACCACGTTGATCTATTTTGAGTTTTCTTTTTGACGTTTTGTAGAATATATCCTGTATTGAGAAGGATATAAATCGTTGACCAATAGGCCTACAATGTTTGAGGGAAATTAGTCCAAACAATTGATGAGAAGTGATGTAACAGGGAAGTTGAATTTCTTTTTATCTTTCTTTTTGTACATACAACTCAGTGGGAAACCGAAAAAAAATAGCAAAATCTGACTGGAGCTTCGCTAGAAAAGTGCATTTTTGATTCATTTTGAGTACATCGCTAAACTATTTTTAAATATCTCCGGCTCTGTGGGTCGTAGAAAATTAAAAAAGAATGAAAATACTCGGAAATGAAGGGACTATCGAAATGGTAACGGGATAGTAACATTAAGAGTACCTACTTCCTAACCTCAAAAAAATCGAATTTCTGGATATAAGATTTGTTTCATTAATAATGCAACAAATGGGGGAAGAATCATCAGATCTTCATGAAATTTGAACAAAATATGTATATTTATGTATAAATAGGTGGTCAAATTTGAAAAAAAAAATAAAATCATTTTTACGGCCACAGTAAGTCATTTTCGAAAGAAATTTAAAGCATTGTAATTTAATGAGAAGTGGTCGTAGTGTAAACTTTTTTATTTTCAGTTTTTTTACCTACTTTCTAGTGAACATTTGTAAGAATGTGTTTATCAAGGTAAAGTGCCCTTTTTTAATTTGTAAAAGAACCCCATTTCTTGCATTATATTAGTGAAAAGCATTTTAAATCCAGAAATTCGATTTTTTTTTTTTTTTTGTTTAAATTAGGTAGTACTCTTAATGTTACTATATTTACCATTTCGTTAGTCCATTCATTTGCGAGTATGTATTTTCATTTAATTTTTTGTTTTGTTTTTTGCGATCCATATTTAAAACAAAAATGCACTTTTTTACAGATGCTCCAGTCCGATTTTGCTAATTTTTTCGGTTTCCCGCTCATTTGCATTTATAAAATGAAAAGAATCAACTTCCAGTTGCATCACTTTTATGTTCTAATTTCCCTCTACTTTAATTAATATTGCATTTGAAAATTTTATATTGTTTTTCAACAAGTTATAAACTATATAGAAGGCACAAATCAATTTTATAATAAATTATATTACCATATTTATTGTCATAACGTAACATTCAGAAACTCTACAGCATTGAACTTGAGCAACCGTTTTAATTTGTTTAAAAAAATATTGACCTCCATAGTTTCTTTAAACTCTGCAGGGAACGGACTCTAGTCTCACACAGCAGTTTTCCAAGCTTTCTATCTGTGCTGTTGTCCAAGGAAGTTATTTATGACACGTATTGTATGTAGGAGTACATCAATCTTTGGAGTCGCACAATTGTCTAGTTTCTTAAAAGCATTCTTACAAGAATCTTGACGGGTCTGATGATCCATAATTCTTACGGCTTGCTTTTGTAAACTGAATACCCTTTTTGTCTTGTCTTCTTTTTTGACCCTACAGATCAATTCCATAATTTGAGTTGAAAATAGATCAAAGTATGCTAATTTCGGAATTTGTTCTGAACAGAACTGAGCCAAGTTTTGAGTAAAAAACCACAGAACTGAGCGTTTACACAGTTTATTAAACTGATAGTTGTTTCGCTTTTAATTACGTTTGAGCTAAATTTGAGAGAAAAATTTGTTTTACGCAGACTTCTCTAAAAACAATAAGCAAAAAATGAAAAAATATCTCTCCCTCTCTCCCTCTCTCTCCCTCTCTCTCTCTCTCTCTCTCTCTCTCTCTCTCTCTCTCTCTCTCTCTCTCTCTCTCTCTCTCTCTCTCTCTCTCTCTCCCTTTCCCTCTCTCTCCCCCCTACCCTCTCTTTCCTTCAAAAATTTAGTCCTTGATTAGATCCTTTATCTTTCCTATCAGGTCTCTCTTTTTCCTTCCGACCCTGATATTAGAGGTTTCCAGATCTATTTTTTTATTACTTATCTTCTCAATTTGTAAACAAAATGAACAGTGAAAAGAAGGTTAATTTGACTACGTTACAGGGGGGGGGGGGGGAAGGTCAGATCCACAGTATCTGTCGGTGAAGTAACATTTATTATGCTATTGTTTATTGATTATTCGTTAGATGTATTGATTTTAAGTCAAGGACCATTTTAATGTGCTATTTTTTTGTTAAAGATGGTTTTTCTCCTTACAGAAGTCATCTTCACCTTTTAGAGGATTTCACAATGGGTTTTTTGCATATCAATTAAGTTTTTTTTTACACACATGTGACAAAGTCAGCTTGTCTCGGATGAAACCTAATATGATACTACTGCCTACATCTGCTTTGGAGACGGTTTCAAATCTCTAACATTTTTTAACGAAACTAAATCATTTTATGTTTTCAATCTTTACTTCGGATGAGGGGTGAATATACCCACGTGGGGCACAGTAATGGATCTCTGCCTTGACCCAGTTCACATGCAATACCAGCTGTACAGTGCTTCATGCTGGTTGTTATTTGCATATCGTATTCTCTGATTTAAGTGTTCACATTGTCATTTGCACTGAATAACTTTTCTAATATGATTTGTCTACGGTAGCTGTTAAATCAATCTTTTAAATATTTAAACAAATTTTTCGTAACCTTAATTGAATATTCTTTAATGAGGATACAAATTCTAGCTCTTTAGACCATGAAATGTCCACCGATCTTATACCTTGAAGTAATTTGGCTTGTTGTAAACCACTATACTGGGTTTTATTCAAGATGGCTTCAACTATAAGCGATACAACAAACTTTAAATTGGGACACTTTCCCTATGTTTTTATGCATCCACGTTTTGAAAAATCACCGCCATTTTTTAAAAATAGCAACAGATATATATATTTCAGTGGAAAATATCGCACCAGTAATTCTTCCAGTTTTTAATTTCTCTGTTATATCGTACCAGTAATTTTACAGTTTTAGTTCCATTGAAATTACATCACCTGTAATTTTTTAAGTTCTCTTTAAAATATTGCACCAGTTATTCTTCCAGTTTTTAATTCCTCTGAAACATCGTACCAGTAATTTGACAGTTTTTTTTAGTTATATTGAAATTGTACAAGCAGTATTTGTTTCCAGTTCTTAAGTTACCTTTAAAACATGGCACCAGTAATTCTTCTACTTTGTCAATTACTCAGAAATATGTCGCCAGTAATATGCTTCCAGTTTTTCAGTTCTCCTGAAAATATTTCATCACTAATTCTTTCAGTTTGTTTAGTTCTACTGTAAATATTTCTCTAGTAATTCAACCAGTTTTTTAGATCCACTGAAAATATGGCACCAGTAATTCTTCCAGTATGTAAGCATTCAGTTCATTACATTTTCCAAAAGGAAACAAAACATCAACGTAATAAATACATTTATATGTTAAACTATATATATTGTTGCGGTCGCTTTGATAAATAAAGATTCTGAAAAGATACTGTTACATTTTCTCTCGCAGAGAATTGCCAAGGGCGGTCGATTTGTGCTGCATTTTTTAAAGTCTTTGAGTAGATAAAAATAGTACGATGCCGACCTAATTCCGGTTGAGCCAATGCAGCATCTAACGGATTTTAAATCGAGTAATCAGTAGGACTTTATTTATTTACCTCTTTTTAATTTTAAGTCACGTGGAATAAGCTCTTTCCATTACGTGTTTTTATCCCTTAACAGACTACGTGACAAATTTAACATTCCAACTAAAAATACATATACTAGAGTTATTATTTCGTTAATTTTTATTTTTCAACTTTTGAGTTTAATTTAATATTTTAGATCTATATTTATACCGCTGTAATGAGCAATAGTCTACTAAGGACTAGATGTATTGTTGGTAGTGTAATATGTGGTCGTGTTGCGTTCTCTTCGCCATGATTCTAGCCTTCGCAACCAGAATTCGCTACTAATCGCCGCATCCCACTTGTACCCACAATCCTGGATCAACAACGTAACTTTTTAAGCCGCCAAACTTATCATTCACTAAGCTCTAGCACTAGCGACAGGAACTGACTAGAACTATTATAACTGATTTTTTTTCAAGTTTTAAATTATAACATCACTTCCAAAACCAAACTGTTATTTTACTCGTCTACCTGTTTTATGCAACTCCGAAGACTACAAATCATTAAATATCATTCCTCCGTAACTGTACTTCAATGTATTCGCCCACACCTTGAACTATTTCCTTATCAAACGTTTTAACAAAGACACGTCTTAATACTAATCACAACTGATAATGTCCGTTGACTTTGCACACAAAACTTCATTCATCAATAATATAATTTAGTTTAAATCAGCTGAATACACACCAACCGGCGGTTGACGTCATGCGCGGCTGTCATTTGTCAGATAAAGGCTAATAATTGTTGATTTTGATTTGTAAACAACTTTATAATTTACTGGCAAATATATCGATGCAAAACCTTGACTAGACTCTACTGCGCACAAATTCTGAGATTTGGTTTTGTCATGTAAACAGTATATAAAATACGATTTTAAAGTTTTGATTATGGATTGTTCATATTGTTAATATATTTAACTCGAACATTTGTCATAATTTCTGTATTTATAAATTAATACAAGAGTATGAATTAACTCCCGTTATCAAGAGAAAATCCTAAAACAAGAGAAATGTGAAAAAAACAAACAAACCAAATATATATATTATAATCTAGTATCTAGTAGACTATATGTTGAAAACCTAAATTAAAACTAAGTAAAAAAAAAATAAATAAAAAAAATAAAATAAAATAAAAAAAACAACAACAGATAAAGCAAGTCCTGGCGATCAAAATAACTAAACTATATACAAACGTGGTCAGGAAAACCACAGAACAACAAAACATAACATGTTGAAACAAGAATATACACTGATCAGTTAACTAAAATAGGGTTATAAGCCAACGTTGAGGTAACCTAACGGTTTAACGTGTGTCCTTGTGATCTCTCCTTGTGGAGGTTTAACCGGATAATTTTTAGCTATACTTAATGTAAATAAATGTTTAATAAAGGCAGCCATAGTGGCACTCATCTCTACACTGGATTGGCTGATAGGTTTGTTGACTTTATGTATGATGCTTTATTAATTCCCCCCCCCCATTTATATAAATAGTTTTTCTTAACGACTTGTATTGTAATGTTCATTGTTGGTGTCCAAGTCAATAATGATTAACAATTAATATGTAGTAATAAATTACCTCATTTGTTCCGTCATGTGACTTTATTTGTCTTGTTCTCAAGACGCGTTTCGGAGTCGGGACTCCATCTTCAGTTGTATCTCTGTAGTAGAGGTCGTCAAAACATTAAAACATTTACGAAGACATATATAACATTATACACACACAAAATGCACATACACATGTAAGTTATACATAGTTACTGACATAATGTTTATAGTGCGCACTGCTGTAGACCTCTACTACAGAGATACAACTGAAGATGGAGTCCCGACTCCGAAACGCGACTTGTATTGGTTACACAGAAATGATGGAAAATGTCCTAATTAAACTATATCATTAAGCGTAATCGTATTTACTTTTTCACATTTAAATAGTATAGGTTAGGTTAGGTTAGGTTAGGTTAGGTTAGGTTAGGTTAGGTTAGGTCAAAAATGGATGTCGAGTTTTTTATGGAAATATTTGTTTTGACGTCCCTGCAGTGCTCTATAACCAAAACTAGTAGACCCTTGACATATTGGGGAAACATACCAATTATAGTCAAAATCGTTTTTCGATTGAGCTGTAGAATGACAGTTTTAAAAATAAGATTTTGTACTTAGGGAACCTTATAAATATTGCACCCGCATAGCTGTATCTGATGCGCCACTTACGACTCTCTGAGAGAGAAGATACGAGTCGTCGGTTTGTCAGAGTTGACCATTGTGCACGTAGTCCAGGTGAATTAATTAATTTAATGTTAATTATCGTATCGTTAGTTATTTTAATTTGCAGGTAGGGTTGAGGACTGCCACAAACTTGACAGCTGGCAAGTTTACTGGTTTTGGTATGTGTGGATAAGTGGTAATCGGAATTTGACTCTCAAAGTCTGCCACCTTGATTGTAGTCATTAGATCTATTAGTGAATTAGTCTCATCAAAGCTGGCTTTAGTCACTGATTTTGTGTGTGGTGGATTTACTTGCTATGTCTCAATCTACTTGGTTATTATTTGGTTCGGTTGCCTCTTGGTAACATCAATTTACAGACTTAAAGGTGCGAAATAGCAGATCTCCACGTTGTAACTATGGCAACAGTTTTGATAATCGGCCTACAATGTCTCTTATTTCACGTCAATTCCCGCCTAAATCAATCGATTTCTTGCAAATCTATGAAGAGAAAAGACCACTATATGTGAATAATGTAATTTAAAGAAATTTTCTACGTAGAAAAAAGTATATATAAACATGAATTAAAGTGATCAATATTTTAGGCTTCAAAAGACCCAAAACGGTAAAGAGGATAAAAAACATATATAAGGATTTAAGTCCAACAAAGTTGTAACGAGACAAAATATTTTGTTTTTTGGGAAGGATGTAATTTTGAGGAAGAAATCGCACAATTTTCCACAATAAACACTTTATTTGTAACAAAACGTTCAGTAAAACATTTGTTACATGTATTCAAAAGTAACATGACCTAGACAATTGAAAATCACGACACGGGAGTGCGTGGTTGTGGTACATAGATTCACTTATGTATTACTGCTTAGTAAAATATCTTTTATTGTTAAAGTTATAATACCCCCTTACAGTATTTTATTTCATAAAAAATATTTTTGTCATTTAACCCCCTAAATAAATTGTAATCATAGTCGATACAATCGCTTTCCGTTTTTCAAAAACTGTAGATTCACTGCCTTCTTTATTTCATCAAAATTCTAAGGAACTGTATTTTAGACACTGAAAATATTTTGTGTTGATTAACAATAGACTTTTCAGGGGCTCAATATATTTAGTTCGTGATTGGAAACGCCTAGGGACCCTAGTTGGATATATCCTACACCTGTTTTCATTTAGTTTTTTGTTATATCCCTCTCTTCCATCTTTTCTATCAAGTCTCTTTTAACCAACTGTGGTTTTATCCGAATCTCTATTAAAGCACTCGAGGGCTAGAGTTTTTATTTTATTTTATTCTTCTTTTTTTTTTTGTATAAAGGGATGATGACCGAGAGGTCATTTATAATAGGTAGAAACTAAACACAGTCAAGGGAAGCAGAAGTTTTTTTTTTTTTTTTTTTTTTTTTAAATTTCTAACAATATTTTCATTTAATCCCTTAAATGAGTTTTTCCAAAGTTAAACAAAGTAAATCGCTTTCTCGTTACTAGAAAACATATATTCACCCCATTTGAACAAAATTCTTCGCCCCGTTTTAAAAATAAAACGTTAAAAACGTACAAGATACAGGTTTTAATGATATTGGATCGATAGATGAATAAAAACTACCTCATGCGTTTCATTCAACTTATCAACTAGTACGTACGTGTAAGGTCAAATCTGTTTTGTCTCTCTTGTTATTATTTACAAGCTATCGTATCTCTATTTATAGGTTAGAGTGACGCCTCCTATAGTCAAGGAAGTGTCTAATTAAGCATGTCATGCGAGAGTGGGATTATAGTCAGCATGATGATGCATTACACAAACACAATCATTCAATATATTAGTTGTAATTCGCTCTGTTGATTGATAGAGCGAACCGAGTTAAAAATCGACCGCCATTTGTTTGTACGCTTGTCCATTATGTAATTAAGAATAATTTCTATACGATTATTTCAAGTTAGGTTGAACAATATACGTGTAAAATTTGTTAATTTTATTTTACGATTTCAAATGTTGGAAACTCATACTGCACGGTTCTGTGGTATTAAATCAAATCCTCTGATAAGGAATACAGGAGTAAACTGTAGTCGGTTCGTTTACACTTGCAATAAATTAGGTTATCACTAGTCGAAGCCTACCAGTGGTGAGAGTAAAATCTGTTTTTAGCTGTCAGTCAGCATTTCATGATATTAAATTGATGGATACAGTAAAAAACTAGTTCTTTGGTCCAAACCGAAATTTTTGAAACATGGAAAATACATTTGTTTGTACATTTTGTTTGAGTCCATATAGATTAAATTTTATCAAAATCGTTTAAACCGATTATGAAAAAATTGTAATTTTGTGTATTGGTTTTACGGCAGTTACTTTTATTTTTTTTAAGTTTGAGACTAATACATTTGTTTGTACATTTTATTTGAGTCCATATAGATTAAATTTTATCAAAATCGTTTAAACCGATTATGAAAAAATTGTGTATTGGTTTTACGGCAGTTACCTTTTCTTTTTTTTTTTAAGTTTGAGACTAATACATTTGTTTGTACATTTTGTTTGAGTCCATATAGATTAAATTTTATCAAAATCGTTTAAGCCGATTATGAAAAAATTGTAATTTTGTGTATTGGTTTTACGGCTTGAGACTAAAATATGCCTCCGTACTAAATTCGATCAACATCAACCCACGGTTAGTTCAAAAAGACTTTTTATTGGATTAAATCGGATATGTCCACGTAAAACTGGATATAGATTTTTGACGCGTCGTAAAACTTTCCTTATTCTACAAGAGTTTAACAATATAATCCCTCCACTAGCAAGCCTCAAAGAGTCTAACCGCAGCTCTCTTGCTTGACTGGATCTCCTATAAATATCAAGGACGTCTGAACTTCATGCGTTCCCTTTACTTACACCCGTCACGCTTTAAGCATCGACGTAAAAACAGAAAGCAAGTTAATGTAACGGCATTGTCAGCTGATTGATAAATATCACCAGCAATATCTTCCCACCAACGATAACTGTGCAAAAAACATTGAACAAAATTTTTCATCACCAAAAATGTCAGTTGTCAATCAAACATGGATTCCGTCTGAAAAATATTTCAATACCCCTTGAACTTGCTTCACTTGTGCCATAAACATGTCGTATTTGTCCAGAACTGTAGTATTGTTTTATTTGAAATTTTACTCGTGAGTTTGTGTCGTTTAAAACTTCACATTAACTAAAATTTGAACGTAATCGATAGAGCTAATTTTGAGAAATTATGTCGTTTATACGAGTCCCAAAAATAATTTTTTACCGATAATTCATGACCCGGCTTCCGTTACTTACAGCAATCTTGAAGGATTTAAAACTCATTGTGTTTGTATCCAAGTCACTCTTTTTTATATAATAAAAGAACAATAATGTCCGTCTATGTGACTTTTTTAATAATAAAGTAGTTACTTTATAATCACATGAGTATATTAAACGTATTCGATGGTGTGTACACGCGTTGATATTGTCTGTGTTAATATGCGCGTGTATGTGTATATGTGTTGCGATATGTTGTGTAATAATTTATTTTAATGTTTTAACGACCTCAGCAGAGCGATATTCTGAAGATGGAACGAGTTCCGAAACGCGTCATATGATTATAAAGTAAGTAACTACTTTATTATTAAAAAAAGTCACATAGACGGACATTATTGTTCTTTTATTATATAGATCTTGAAGGAGCCTAACTGAATGTACTAACTGATTCAAATATTGTACTGGGTAATATAGTTTGATGGTGAAATGTAGATTCAGCTAGGGGTTCCTTCTGTATTGTCTAGTTTTGTACTTACTACAATTTAATTATTAGGCTGGACAAATACTTCGATGATGAAGTGTAAGTCTAACTAGTATATTTTTAACAAATTAGAAATGTATTTGTATGAATTAAAACTAATTTTTTATGTCAAACGATATTATAATTGGAGACATTTAACTTGTGTATGTTCGTTGGAACATATAGCCGATATTAATAAATAGAAATATTACTATCTGTGCGTCACAATGTGTTGTTGCATCAGATTATGCAAATCATGCAAGACATGAGTAATCTTGGGCATATAACCAAGTTTTTCAAATAAGTTGACTATGGAGAGATGCAATACAATTACGTCAACACCATCCATTTAAGCCCAACCTAACCTAATGTGTGATATGACCTCGTGTCCCAATTAGTTATTTTGACTTACCCCTTGTCCGCTCTCTTCTTGATGATCATAATTGAAAAATGTGGTCTTATAAGATGCGCAGCAATCTCTTACTACAAAGATTGCTGCACTCTACGTTGACCTTACATAATCAATGCAAAGTTGAATGGAGTGCAATTTCTTTTTAACCAACCTCTATATAGAAGCAAATGTCCTGACTGACTTCAACGTACAACCTTAGACCTAGAAGACTATGTACCTTTGTCAACGCTAAGGGGGTAAAATTTGTTTTCCCAGAGGCTCCGGTTGAAATGTCGACTTGCTTTTTGCTAACAAACGTTACTCATGCAAATGTCTTCAAACATAATCCTTAATATACTGAGTGTTCCATCTAAAATGTTACAATAGCTAACTGTTGAACCGTTGGGGGTATAAATAAGTTTTAAAGAGGAATTCCCCTTATTTTGTAAGTTCTAAAATGATATGGAAATCAATTTCGATAAAAGTGCTAAATTTCACTAGAAATAGGGATTTTTTTTTTTTGTAATTGGGTAACCCCCAATTTTTAAAATGGAAAGTTATTCTTTGGTGAAATTTGAGACTTTTTTAAATTGCCACATTCCCTAAAGTCCTAATAATAACAGAGCTGGAGAACATTTGCTGTATTTGTTTATTAGTATTATGTCGTGTATTTAACACACAATTTAGTTAGTTTAAAAGTTAGCACTTGTAATATTTTAGGTGGGAATCAATTATTTGTAGACTTATCAAACTTTTAATATTCAAGTGCCTGTAATTCCTAAACTGCTTAAGATTTTAAAAAATACCCAAGGATAAAACATTCTTAAAATATTTTTTTACACCTGAAAAAAAAAACCCATAAAATACAGGGTGTTCCGTAACAAATTTCAAAGTTGGCCGCCATATTGGATGGTGGGAATTTTTAACATTTTACAAAGTGGATTTTTAAACTTCATTGAAAAGTTAGGAAGGTTCCCCATTTGAAGTACTCTATTATATTTATAATTTAATAGTTAGCTGTTGTAACATTTTAGGTGGGATAATCAGTATATTTACACAGGTAAAAGAAGCAATTATCTTGACTGACTCTACTATGTCCAGCAAACACTCGTGGCTAGCTGAATATATTCCTTCCATAACCTAAGAACCCACTAAGATGAGATTTTACGAAATTCGATTGGTAAAAAAGGATAAAATGTGTTTTCACCCATTCCTCAATATCTCTTAAGCCCCCGATATTACCTAGTCAACTTGCGCAAAACTCAATCTCCAACACAAGTTGGAATTTTGTACAAATGTTGAGTCCAACTATATAAACTAAAATTTTGGCTCGTTGAACGCCAGGTATAACGGGTAACAAATAGAGAACGGGAGAGCTATTGTTTACTTCACAGCATTCCCAATTAGTGAACCGTAACTACGCAGGTTCGAGCCCGGTTGATGGAGTTTTGTTACTTACTCCTCCGTTTTCATTATTCAAATGGACATAAAGTAGAAAAAATAGCTAAATTGTGTTATAAGTAGTGTAACAAGAGTTAACTAATGGGTGTAAATCATTGTGTTCGTAATGAAATCAGAATATGTATATTTGACCATGAGAATTATTTTTTGTTTATTATACGAGTATAATAGTCTTTATTTATTTTTAACCCTAAATATCCTTTTAAAATCAGAAAGAAATGTTTGTCTCTGTAATTACTTTACAGAAATAACATTATTAAATTGTTTGCACGTGTTTGTTTGTCCTTACTGAAAGTGGACGTCTAACAAAGAAATATATTGTCAAGAATTATTGTTTGTAATGTTGGCAGCGCTTGAACATTGAGTGTAGGCGAAAGCTTGTGATTTAATGGACAGCCTACATGAGTTTTGAGTGCCAAATAGAACGGATAAGTCTGTGTTCCGTGTTTCTGTATGTCGGAGGTGGATGCTATTGACGTTTAGAAAAGAGATTTTATCGTAGAAACATCTTTTGTTGGTAAACTTGTTTAATCGCTTTTAAATAAACAACTCGCAAACTTTCGAGATATACTCGCGGGACAAAAAGATTTCACTGAATTCACAAATGGGTTTATAAACAGTTAATTTAATGACGGGTTGTTTTTAACGTAAAAAAAGTTTTTATATTCAGTTTGGTACAAGGGGGGAGTGAGTTGACGACCAAAAACATGAACAAGATTTGACAAGTTATCTCGTAAACTGTACTTGATAATTAACGATTTAAATTTTGTTGGATCAATGGTTATCTAGAATAGTGTGTAGAGGGTGTGTCCAGCCATGAGAGGGGTAGCACTTGTGCAAGGATGTCGCGCGGCGTTGGGCAGTGTTACTTTAGATTGCAAAGATATAGGATTCGATTTGTAAAGAATAACAGGTTTCTACAATATGACTTACTTGACTTATTTAATTTTATCTCCTATTGGTGCACAGGGCGTCCAGAAGAGCTCTCCATCTGTCCCTGTCTCCAGCAAGTGCCTTCACTTCTCCCCAAGTCTTGTTAACCTCTTTTGCTTCTTTAATAATGGTCCTCTTCCAGGTTTCTCGGGGTCGACCTCTTCTTCTAACACCTTGCGGGTTCCAATCTAGGTCCTCTTTCTCAATGGTTCCGTTTGGCTTCCTCAGTGTATGTCCTAACCACCTCCACTTCCTCTCTCGAATCTGCAGTTTGACCCGAATTTGAACTGTTTCTCTCCATAAATCCTCGTTTGTAATGATCTCAGGCCAATGAATGTTCATGATACGGCGAAGACACCTATTGATGAAAACTTGCAGCCGAGACGTAATTAAACTTGTAAGTTTCCACGTCTCAATTGCATACAGCAAAACAGACTTAACATTTGTGTTGAAGATGTGAAGCTTCGTTTTCTTTGAGATGTTCCGATTTCGCCAAATCGGGTACAGTTGTACAAAGGCGGCGTTTGCTTTTTTAATGCGAGTCTTCACATCGTCATCAGCTCCTCCACTTGTTGAAACAACACTTCCCAAGTAAGAAAAAGTGTTGACCTCCTCTATTTCTTCTCCATCGCAGTTTAGAGCTTGTCTGTTTTCTGCATTCATCTTTATAACTTTAGTTTTCCGATGATTTATCTTGAGTCCTGCCGCTTCAGCTACTTCCTTCAGCGACCTTTCTACAATATGTATAATAATAACTAATAGAGAGCGTCAGAAAGCTGAGGGTATCAACGTCGGTGCGAATGTACTGACTTTGTGCCGTCGCCTTTACCGATGGATATGACTTGGAATGTAAGTTTGTAAAGAGATAACAGTGCACCGTTACAAATCGACGCTTGTCGTAGGTTTTTGAAAATTATATTTCAGTTAACCACCAAGACTTAATTAGTTTACATGTCACCATAGCACAATGACGGATTCACGCCTTTAGGCTACTGTTGTGTCTCCCTCTTATAATGAGTACGGGGCAATCCCGTGGACCTCTAATTGGAACTCATGTAGTTTTGGGTTAGATCCCTCTCTTTCATCTTCTCAAACGAACTTCTTTTGACCAAATCTTCTAATAAGAGAAGGCCATACACTTAGAGAAATGAAATAATCCATGTAAGTTTTACATTAGGAAGAAAAGGGAAAGTGATAAAATATATTATAGAAAATATGGAATTATACAAATCAAAATTAAAATGTCACAAAATTATTATTGAAGAAATAAATTCACAAGACGTTATTAAGACAAAATTTTAAGAGGCTTTTCAAAAGGGACACCACCAAACACGAGTGGTAAAAAGGGGAGTGACTAACTATAAACAAGTTTTAGATAGGCCAATAGGAAGAATGGTGTGGGCAAGAGTGGGAGGAGGAGTTGCTTTAAATAACGAGGCCAAGCGTAGGAGGATCAGTAGTATTAAGTGTTTTGAGAATGGAGTATATCCGAAACGTGTCAACAAACGTGAGATTAACAATTCTGGGAAAAGTGGAACAATCTACTAGCTGAGATTAAATTAATACACTCTTGTTCTCTTCCTATTGCTGACAAATTAGAATATTCGATGATTACGGATCTTTATTTTATATTCTTTTTCTTTCCTTTTTTTTCTAAAACGAATACGGGTGAGAGGTTTTCAGAATTAAGTAAAAATCTACGAACACAACTCATGATTTTATTTTTTCTTTTTTTCCCCTTTTTTTCCTTTTATTTGCCGAAAGTTTTAATATTTCAGAATACACCATGTTTTACTCTACACGATATTTCGTATCGGATACATATAAATTTGAAACGTAAACTTTACGTCTCCCTACTCGAGGCTTTCACAGCTCGATGCAGTCATCAATATTTATTAAATTAAGGTATCGTATGAAAGTATAAAGTAGAAGGTTTAGTTTTGAAAATATTGAGAAATTGGTGATCTTCAGTTTGTTTAATTACAGGTTTTAATTAGATACAATCTTGTTGAGCACTGTGGTGAAATTCACAATAATGATTCGAATTTGCCCCTAACCACAATCACTAGAAACTTTAAAATTAAACACAATTATCTGATTAATTGTTCTTTATTAATTATTTCCACTAAATGCTCTAATGTAGACTACATTTCGATAACATGGTTATCATCATCGAAGGGTATTGCTCATAAACTAAATCTTTATTTTATTTTATAAAATTTTATTTCATTAGTAGATATGTAAGTTTAGATTTAGTTTATAAGCAAGACCCTCCGATGATGATAACCATGTTATCGAAATGTACATCAGGGCATTATCATCATCGGAGGGTCTTGCTTATAAACTAAATCTTTATTTTATTTTATAAAATTTTATTTCATTAGTAGATATGTAAGTTTAGATTTAGTTTATAAGCAAGACCCTCCGATGACGATAACCATGTTATCGAAATGTACATCAGGGCATTTAGTGGAAATAATTAATAAAGAACAATTAATCAGATAATTGTGTTTTATTTTAAAGTTTCTAGTGATTGTGGTTAGGGGCAAATTCGAATCATAAAGGTTTAACTTAGTTTTATTTTTTAGAAACTGAACATATCTAATTTACAAGCTCTTTACATCCTGAAAGAATTTTGGTTCTAATTACTTTAATTTTTATTAATCTGCTTAGTCAAGATGGAGGAACACAAATTAATATGATAAAATATATTGAATAATTAACTTTCGCTGACGTGTTTCTCTTTACAAGATCTTTAACTCTTGTTCAAATATTCAGAAACAGCTCTCTCTTTAAAAAAAAAAACGCCCTTTTAGACCTCGAATTTCGAGAAGAAAAAATTCTCATACTACTGTATACAATTTTGTGGTTTGAATATCATTTTAAACCAGCTTTTTCAGCAAACAACTTTAAACACGGATGGTTTGATATAATAATAAATATCTTAATTTTAATCGTTATTGATAATGTTTATGCATTATAATGACCTTGTAGGCTACGTCATCTGTTTAATCCGAACTTTAGACGACACTTGTTAATATGTTCAAAAAATATTTTAAACCATTTACAGAATTTCACAATTAATACTATACACAACGAAAGCAAGATGAGATATTAAATTATATTAATCCAAGAATAGCATAATAGTTAGAAGAGTTAAATAGTCAATAAAAGAAATGTTGCCAACCGTCCTTTTTAATTAAAATTTACATAATTTACAAAGCTTACATAATTATATTAAGAACAATTTTGATTTAATACGCTACTGTTTTCATTTGTTGCGTTTCGAATTAATTCCATTATTAAAACTCAATGTTTCTTACATCTAGGGAACTACACACTTCTTTCATGTAGTCTTGGGTGAGATCCCTGTCTTTCATCTTTCTTATCCGGTCTTTCTTGACCAATTCTTACTCTTTTCCTACCCTGACCCTATTAGAGTATTCGAGGGTAAGTCGTCTCTATTTTATATTCTTTTCTTTTCACCTTCTAACAAGAAAGACAAAAATTGATATCTCTCAGATTTTATAACAAAATTAAAAATAATAAGAATTGCTTCCCACCTATCAGTCATCCCTCCCTTCCAAGGATTGTTATTGCAAGGACTTTGTTTACAGCTAATATTAGCTTTTGAAGATCTCAAGGAATGGGAGCGTAAATAATATCTCGCAATTTCCTTATATCCTCTTCCCTACTTTTGTTAATATAGCTACTCAATTCTCCTTGTTTGTCTGTTGTTTCTCTTTACAGTGATAAAACTGAAATCTTTTGTCGTATTTTTTTGTAGAGTAATTTATTTCCCTTCCACCAGTTTGTTTTCAGTCGTATATTACTGGTTTGTTTTGTACGAAAAAATATCATCCCACTTGTCCATTTCAAAAATTCTCAGTAGTTCCTTACATCTAATCGTCCAAATTTGTTTGTCATTAAAGCCAATATTTTCTGGTAATATACCTAAAAAACCTCTTGTGTACCTTTTCCAAGAAACTAACATATCATGGAGACCAAACATCACGGATAAATGCCAGATTTGATCTAACTAAACCATTAAATAAAATCTTTAGCACCTTATGAACAGTTCTAGCTATTAGGCAAATAAAACCTAACGTGGAATAAGCTCGTTTAACTGCATCACGGACAAATTCCAGACTTGATCTAACTAAACCATTAAATAAAATCTTTAGCACCTTATGAACAGTTCTAGCTATTAGGCAAATAAAACCTAACGTGGAATAAGCTCGTTTAACTGCATCACGGATAAAGGCCAGATTTGATCTAACTAAACCATTAAATAAAATCTTTAGCACCTTATGAACAGTTCTAGCTATTAGGCAAATAAAACCTAACGTGGAATAAGCTCGTTTAACTGCATCACGGACAAATTCCAGACTTGATCTAACTAAACCATTAAATAAAATCTTTAGCACCTTATGAACAGTTCTAGCTATTAGGCAAATAAAACCTAACGTGGAATAAGCTCATTTAACTGCATCACGGACAAATTCCAGACTTGATCTAACTAAACCATTAAATAAAATCTTTAGCACCTTATGAACAGTTCTAGCTATTAGGCAAATAAAACCTAACGTGGAATAAGCTCGTTTAACTGCATCACGGACAAATTCCAGACTTGATCTAACTAAACCATTAAATGAATTCTTTAGCACCTTATGAACAGTTCTAGCTATTAGGCAAATAAAACCTAACGTGGAATAAGCTCGTTTAACTGCATCACGGATAAATGCCAGATTTGATCTAACTAAACCATTAAATAAAATCTTTAGCACCTTATGAACAGTTCTAGCTATTAGGCAAATAAAACCTAACGTGGAATAAGCTCGTTTAACTGCATCACGGACAAATTCCAGACTTGATCTAACTAAACCATTAAATAAAATCTTTAGCACCTTATGAACAGTTCTAGCTATTAGGCAAATAAAACCTAACGTGGAATAAGCTCGTTTAACTGCATCACGGATAAATGCCAGATTTGATCTAACTAAACCATTAAATAAAATCTTTAGCACCTTATGAACAGTTCTAGCTATTAGGCAAATAAAACCTAACGTGGAATAAGCTCGTTTAACTGCATCACGGACAAATTCCAGACTTGATCTAACTAAACCATTAAATAAAATCTTTAGCACCTTATGAACAGTTCTAGCTATTAGGCAAATAAAACCTAACGTGGAATAAGCTCGTTTAACTGCATCACGGATAAATGCCAGATTTGATCTAACTAAACCATTAAATAAAATCTTTAGCACCTTATGAACAGTTCTAGCTATTAGGCAAATAAAACCTAACGTGGAATAAGCTCGTTTAACTGCATCACGGACAAATTCCAGACTTGATCTAACTAAACCATTAAATAAAATCTTTAGCACCTTATGAACAGTTCTAGCTATTAGGCAAATAAAACCTAACGTGGAATAAGCTCGTTTAACTGCATCACGGACAAATTCCAGACTTGATCTAACTTGACGTAGAGTCCTGGGAGAAGAGCTCGAGTATATGGTGATGGTGGGGGAAGTAGGCTGTTTAGCCGGGCGAGGTTGTTTTGGTCGAGGAATGGTGGTAGTTGGTTTTTCTTAAAAAGCGAGGTAGTAAGAGGAGCGGGGATCGTAACAGGGGAGATTCGGGACTGAGTAGTTATAGGGGCGAGGAGACGGGGTAAGGCTGATGAGCCGCCACACAGGAGTAGAGGTGCTGGCTTGGTCCTTAGAAAGGCCTTTAACTAGGGTGACGGTCTTTGGATGTCCCTGCCGCAGTGCCCTGCTGATCCGGCGCTGTACTCTCCGGACAGCTCTCCGCTGTTGGTTGCGTCGCCTCCCCGACATCAAGCCAGGGGTCCGCCGGGTAACCACTACCCTACTATCTTTCCCTATCGGGAGGCGGTATAGTGGTTGCTCGCCGGGTTTCCCCTACTTAGCTGTTTCCCTGTCGGGAGGCGAGTTAGGAAGGTGAGGTGATCGAATTATACGCCGTACAAGAGTTAGGCAATGAATCGTCTTCTGTCCCTTTGGTCACCTTCTGCTGGTGGTGAATGTTTGAGTTCGAGTCCTGGTGGTGAGCTCGAGGAGCTGTGTCGAAGTGTCTTGTCTAGTCTCCTAAGAGAGCTAGAAGAAGAGTGTGTTGGTCTGGACGTCTCTAAGAAGAGAGTCAGATGAGGAGAGTGTGTTTTGGTTAGGAAAACGTCTGGTTTTATACGTTTTCCTGTAGTCGAACAATGGAGAAGCCATTGTGCGACTTTCTCTATTCTGCGATCCAATCACAGGCCGGCTAGAGGCGTGGGTGGCTTAGCGTGCTGTGATTGGGTCGGAGAATCTGAAGTGTATGTGTTCGGCGAGAGACCGTCCGCGGCCTCTCGCGAGTTGAGTCTGGACCAATCACGAGCTGCCCTTTACTGTTCGACAGTAAGGGAGATGTAGGTGTTTGGTTGGCCCAGAGTTTCCGGCACAGAGGTCCGGGAAAAGTGCGGGGAAGTGTTCTCAGTGTTTGGTGAGACCAAACGCTGAGAAATGTTGGATTGAGTGAGCCGGGGAAATCAGTTCCAATGTAAAGGGCGATGGCAAGTCCCCCCTCACTTGTGGAACTGATTTACCCTAGAGAGTGGTTCCGTTGTTGTGAGAGTTTAGATGGGCGTGTGTGTAGTATACCAGCAGAGAAAGGTTACCCAAAGAAAACAAAATAACTTGTATTTATTGGTTCATAACTTATAGCTAACAATACAGAGTGAAAAATTACAATTTTTATTAAGGTTGGTTTTCAAAACCAAAGTTTTACATATATAATTAATTGGAACATGATTCAAGTTTTTCAAAAACAAAGATACAAAATATTCATGGTATATAGATACAAGTTTATGGGTTTTTCAAAAACCAATTTAGTAGAAAGCAAAGACAGGCAATTTATTTTAACATAATAATAGTCGTACATATAATTTTCAAAATTTACATACATACAAAGGAGAAAAAATATAAGATATGACAAGTATAATGGCGGATTTTTCAAAAATCACATATTACATAAATATAAGAGAAAACAAAAATATTTTAAATATACAGCGGAGTTTATACACAGTTTTTATTGTCTATATGATATTGTCTTAGCCCGTGGGCATAGTTCGGGGCGGGAGATGGGGAAACACACAACACAAAAAAAAAAAACACAAATTGTTTATATGACACAGGAAATTACAAAATTGTTTATATATAGGGAAAAAAAAAGATACAGTTATTTATTGTTTATATTTGGGGGGGGGTGGTCGTCGCGGCACTACACTCACTTGTTTCTGGTGGTTTTCCGGGGCGGGTTGTGGTGCTGGTTTTCTTCGGCTTGTCTGACAACGTTCGAGGCTCCGCTTGGTTGATGACTGCGGGGCTGTGTCCTGGGCTTCCTTCAGGTCTGTAGCGGGGTCTCGGAAGGCCTCGACGTTTCTTCGGCGGTGGATGTCGCAGCCGGGGATGACTGGGGTGGATGTAGTCCATGGCGCCGTGTTGGATTGAGGGCGGTGGTCGAACAGATCTAGGCAGCTGTAGCTTCCCTGGGTCGGGGCTCGCTGTGTATGGCTTCCAGGCTCCAGAGTCGTCACTGCGGTGGGTGAGATGGAAGTCCTGGTCGCTGGGAGTCCGCTGCTGGGCTGCTTTCTGCTTGATCCTGTGGTGTCGCTCCTCGATTCGCCGGATGGCTGGTTCGGCTGCCTGGGCTTCCTTCACCTCGTCACACAAAGTTCGGGGCTCCGTCTGAAGGATGACTGGTTCTTCGGCTGTCTGGATGTCCTCCTGTGCTGTAGGTGGCAGTAGGCTTACTAAGTGTCCAGCTCCGTCCGTGGCGGTTTCCTTCTGTGGTTGCGGGGACGAGGTGTGTGGTGATCTGTTGGTGGTGTCTTCGAGAGGTCTGTCCGCGTGGGTGGCTGCAGCATGGTGTTGGAGCATGTTGGCGGAGACTTGGTCTAAGGTGGTGGCGGGCGTTGTCTTCTCCCGTGGTGCAGTCATGGTCCATGATAGTGTGTGTCGGTCTTGCCGTCCGTAGGTCAGCGTCCCTGCGTTGAAGTCACAGACTGCTCGTTGTTCTTGGAGCCAAGGGTACCCAAGGAGGGCTGGCTCTTGAAGGGTATCTGCTACCAAGAAGTTCGCTGTCATCAGTTGTCCTTGGAGGTGAAGGTCCAAGTCAGTCTCTCCGCGGATTTTCAGCTGGGCGTCCTGGTCTGCGAGGCGGGCGGTTGACGGGGCTTCTCGGAGACGAGCATCGGGGTCCAGTTGATCGGCCCGTATAAAGTTGCGGCTTGCTGCGGAGTCGACGAGCGCCAGGATGGTCCTCTGGCCGATCTTGAGGCTGATCCTCGGTAGACGGCTTCCTGGGGTCGCATTGCAGATGGCGCCTCCTTCTACTTCGGGGCAGGTTTTGGCGCTCCTCCTGTCCCGCGCCAGTTTTCCGCTGTCTCGGCTTGTCGTTTCCTTAGTACCGGGCACTCCCGGTGGAAATGGTAATCCGGGCAGTACCGGCACTTTGGGTCTCTGTTAGGTCGTGTCTCGGGTGTTGGCTTGGCTGCGGCAGGCTGGATGGCTGGGCGGTACCTTTCTTCACGGTTCGGTCTGGTGGTGGGCCTGTTGTCCTCTGCTAGGTCCCTCTCGACTGCGCGGCTACGTCCATGAGCTGCTCGGTCGTGGTGAGGTGGCTGCCCCTGAGTCTTGACCTTAGGCTGGGCAACAGCAGTTCCCTGAAGGTCTGTAGTCGGGTTTCCTCGACGGCCTGGGGTTGTAGTCGCCGCATAAGTCTGGTCTTCCTCAGCAGGAAGGAATCCACTGGCTCGTTCTGGTTTTGTTTACGGCCATAGAGCTCGGCCTGTAGTTCCGCCACAACCGCTGGGGAGTCGAAGCGGGCTCGCAGTCTCTCTGAAAACTCCTTCCAGTCCAGTCCAGCTTTGCTGTACAGCTGGTACCATTGTACAGCGGTGCCTTGGAGCTGGGCTGCGGTGGTCTTCGTCCATTGATTGGCCGGGGTTCTACGACTGGTCAAGATGTCTTCGGCTTGGCGAAGAAACTCCTCCGGGTCGTCGGCACCATCTCCGGAGAAATCCGGCATTGGAGCTGTATTTGTCTGTTGGGTGTTAGATAACATCTGTAACATAGCTTGCAAAATATTAGGGTCAGGTGTGTGTGAAGGTGGGTCAGGTGTTGGAGGGGGATTGGTGGTACAATTCGGACAAGTGTATGTAGCAGCAGGGATCTCCACTTCAGGCCATCCTACGCAGACATGGTGACGATGTAGTCCACAACGGCAGCAGGTGGTGAAGAGTCTGCTCTGGCTGCTGCAGTCTTCGTCGGCGCAGGTCTTCGTCTGAGTTCGCAGGGTTGGAGCCATCTCTGCTGGTGGTGAAATCGGTTGATTATGGGCGCCACTGGGTTTTGTCGCACTCCCAGAAGTGTGGTGTAGAGTCGGGGTGAAGGTCCTTTCCTCTTCGGAGCAATTCGAGTCCCACGTTGCGGCCGCCAAATGACGTAGGGTCCTGGGAGAAGAGCTCGAGTATATGGTGATGGTGGGGGAAGTAGGCTGTTTAGCCGGGCGAGGTTGTTTTGGTCGAGGAATGGTGGTAGTTGGTTTTTCCTAAAAAGCGAGGTAGTAAGAGGAGCGGGGATCGTAACAGGGGAGATTCGGGACTGAGTAGTTATAGGGGCGAGGAGACGGGGTAAGGCTGATGAGCCGCCACACAGGAGTAGAGGTGCTGGCTTGGTCCTTAGAAAGGCCTTTAACTAGGGTGACGGTCTTTGGATGTCCCTGCCGCAGTGCCCTGCTGATCCGGCGCTGTACTCTCCGGACAGCTCTCCGCTGTTGGTTGCGTCGCCTCCCCGACATCAAGCCAGGGGTCCGCCGGGTAACCACTACCCTACTATCTTTCCCTATCGGGAGGCGGTATAGTGGTTGCTCGCCGGGTTTCCCCTACTTAGCTGTTTCCCTGTCGGGAGGCGAGTTAGGAAGGTGAGGTGATCGAATTATACGCCGTACAAGAGTTAGGCAATGAATCGTCTTCTGTCCCTTTGGTCACCTTCTGCTGGTGGTGAATGTTTGAGTTCGAGTCCTGGTGGTGAGCTCGAGGAGCTGTGTCGAAGTGTCTTGTCTAGTCTCCTAAGAGAGCTAGAAGAAGAGTGTGTTGGTCTGGACGTCTCTAAGAAGAGAGTCAGATGAGGAGAGTGTGTTTTGGTTAGGAAAACGTCTGGTTTTATACGTTTTCCTGTAGTCGAACAATGGAGAAGCCATTGTGCGACTTTCTCTATTCTGCGATCCAATCACAGGCCGGCTAGAGGCGTGGGTGGCTTAGCGTGCTGTGATTGGGTCGGAGAATCTGAAGTGTATGTGTTCGGCGAGAGACCGTCCGCGGCCTCTCGCGAGTTGAGTCTGGACCAATCACGAGCTGCCCTTTACTGTTCGACAGTAAGGGAGATGTAGGTGTTTGGTTGGCCCAGAGTTTCCGGCACAGAGGTCCGGGAAAAGTGCGGGGAAGTGTTCTCAGTGTTTGGTGAGACCAAACGCTGAGAAATGTTGGATTGAGTGAGCCGGGGAAATCAGTTCCAATGTAAAGGGCGATGGCAAACTAAACCATTAAATAAAATCTTTAGCACCTTATGAACAGTTCTAGCTATTAGGCAAATAAAACCTAACGTGGAATAAGCTCGTTTAACTGCATCACGGACAAATTCCAGACTTGATCTAACTAAACCATTAAATAAAATCTTTAGCACCTTATGAACAGTTCTAGCTATTAGGCAAATAAAACCTAACGTGGAATAAGCTCGTTTAACTGCATCACGGACAAATTCCAGATTTGATCTAACTAAACCATTAAATAAAATCTTTAGCATCTCATGAAAAGCATGATTATTGAAAGACAATTCCTGCGAGACAAGAACCCCGAAGTCCTTAATACTACTTAACTATTCAACAACCGTAGATTAATGCTGTAATATACTAATAAAAAGATTTAGTTTTCTGTAATTACACATTATTTGACATTTGTTGTAGTTTATTTGTTAAACACCATACAAATCACTCTCCTGCAAAAAAGTCCAATCGCTGGTTTTAATATTCTTTAAATATTTTAAAATCTTTAGCATATGTAATATAGTGTTGACAATTATTAAAACAAGAAGTTATATCATTTATTGAACAACAAAGAACCCAATTTACTATCCTGGGGACTCCAGACCCTGTTTTAACACTATTATATTTGAAGTCACTCTCTTTTGACTAAAACCTTGTTGTAATGCGATCATGCGACTCTAATAACATTGTGAATCATAAGGCAAACCAGTTTAGCCTTTAGAATTAGGACAATTGAAATTATCAATATATGTGAGTGAATATGTTAATGTATTAAGAAATCTTATAAATATTAATTACATTATTTAAATGAAATCCATTGTCAAATTGTTTATTACACGTAATTGTAATTGTAAACATGTAATTAGATTACAAGTCATCTTGTAACTCGGTTACAAGTTGTTACAACCTTGATTGATGATGTTGTTGCAAGTTTAGAAACCTGTGTAGGTCTATTAGTATCTTATATTGTTTTATATTTATCTATAACGAATTTTGTTTTAATTTTTTTTTTTTTTTTTTACGATTAAAATTTATAGCTGTAAGATTAATTAGGACGGGAAACCGAGATAACAGATTTAGGTACGGTTTGAATTTCTTGTCAAAATAATCTCACTGTGGAGAATACTTGTCTTAGAACTCTCCCCAATGGTGTCCAAACCTATTCTAATTCCAGATCCATGAATTATATATATCTACATTAAAATTAATATATAGAAACGGCAAAGTTCTAAAGTCTACGCTATACTGGACAAAAATTAATGTTCCTAACGGCAGTCCTCTGATCATAGAATCCTTAAAAAGTATCCGTTAATGTATTTCGCATCATATTTGTAAACAGCATAAGGTTAGGTTAGGTTAGGTTAGGTTTAACAATTTAAAAATGTATATATATATATATCCGTAGCTGCTTTCTTTCCTCGTAAACAAATCATCAAAAATTTATCAACAGAAACAATATTTTTCAAACTAAACAAATAAATATAATTCAAATCGTTTATCTTAAATTGCAAGAAACTCCAGTTTAAAAATAAAATTGAATTTTGTAGTGAGTTATTAAAGTGGAAATAATTACTACCGTTAAAGCAAAACAAGTTTAAGAAATAAATATGTGAGTAACACTGACTTGTTAATGCATCAGTTAGACTAAACATGTTTAAATTATTAAAACAAAAAACTATCGTTTAACTGATAAGAAAACTACCCAAACATAATAAATGACTTATTTACGCTTCTCTATTGCATTGCAAGACTTCGGTAGCTTCACTAGGCGTTAGTCTCGTGAAGGGAGCTGTTAAAATTGAAAACCGCGCCCTACTCTTGCTCTCCTATTGGCTGTTAACTAACGGACATTATTCGTGGGGCATAGTATAGCAAGTTGAGACCGTATTTATCCTAAGATGCACTCCTGATGAACTTAATACGCAAAACAGAATTATAACACAAGTTTTCTTGTATCAGTCTACATTAATACTACAGAAAATGTTGACTGTCTTTTTTTTTCTGTTGTCATTGAAGATGTAATGTTTATATTTGTTACATCTGTTGGAGTTTAGCCAAGGAAAAGACGTGCAGTGACCTTTTTATTTCTATTAAAATACAGTCAATTAATTGGACATAATAAAGATATGGAAAATTTTAATGAATTCGGAAGAAAATAATCGCTAATAGAGAGTTTACAACTGAGTCATTTAGATTTAAATAAAATAGTGACATTTTCAGTCACTTACTTTTTAATCGCAGTTTGGTTTGGTTTCACATTTTAGTGTTTATCTAAATACGATTTAGAACGAAAGTTTGTTACTAAAGTGAAAGAAAATAACTCCAAAAGTTAAATATTTTTACGACTGGCTTACAAAGTTACAACAGAGAAATGAGCTGGTGTATCGATATCACAGTTGCAAGCACTATAGATTTTACTTCCGGTAATCTTGTTTATTTATTTATAAAACGTCAGGTTTTGAGGAAATAAATTTATCTTATAAAATATTAAATTACAACTTCAGTTTTCTTCAACTTTTTATTGTTTGAAACTTACTGGGTAGATGGATTGTTTAAGAAATGTCTAATTTCTAAATCATAGAAAACAACAATTCCTTACGAATGGGATGTTTTCAAGTATTTTAGTTTAAAGTAGTGTTTCTCTCATGTATATAACAATTTGTGTTGTTTAAAAACTACAAAGAAATTCTCTCCTATTACCTCAGTTTATCTGTACATTTCGATAAGAAAGTGGTGAGATTGCAGAGAGCGGTGCGGATAAGTTTCATTCTGACATTGCGATTTAACGATAGCTGCAGTATTTAAAGTCGTTTACATGCAGTCTAGTTGCACGAAATGAGATATGAAGTCAAATTACACCAGGTGACATGTTAAATAAATGTTCAACCGACGACATTTTAAAACAATTCTCTTTTATTCCATATCATTTGCCATTGAATGTAGGAATATTTCTGCTTAGTTTCATTGAAAAGGGTTTAGTAGTTATCGAGAATATGAATCACAAAAGTCGGATCTCAATTTAAAAAAAATTTGAGCCTTGATTCACCCAGATATAAATCGTTTGTTTAGATATGTTTTTCCTCAAAAATCTGGGGTGTTTTACTTACCCAGCATAGGAATAAGGTAAGTTTGGAAAACTTAAAAACATAAAAACGATTTTGATCTTTACGTTTCATGGCGACAGAAACTGAAAAAACGAATTTTCGATACGACGTCGTCTGTACGTAAGCATGATAACTGCCACAAAAATTAAGATCGTAAGATTTGTTATAGGGGACTATAGTGTGCTCCAATGAAATTGAGAAAAATATAATTCAAAATTTTAAAATGGCGGCCAGATATTTGTTTATATCTCGTGTGATTTCAACTTAAAACAACCTAAATACGAACATAGAGATTTCAATTCTGTATGCAATGGTACCAACTGCACATCTCTGCGAACTAATTTTCGAACCGTTATCTCCTAACAAAATATGATATTCGTATAGCTACGAGCCTCGGTAAGGCCGAGGCATCGAGCTAAGCGAGTGAAGACTTGTAATACACATCTACGAATCGCGTTAGGATCTTTCAAAAATTTCACTAACTTAGAGGGAGCTTCATGTGAAGATTTGTTGTTTTTTGTCATTAAACCTGCATATATACGAGGTATCATCACAAAATACGGCGAGTGCAGTTTTATAGCAAGCAACTGTTGATGCTACATCCTTTGAGATAGTCAGTGTCAAGTTTGAACAAGTGGTGACTTGTCAGTCCACTTCTATATTCTGAAGAGTCAGGTGGTGTTTACCGCGTCTGTCAGTTTGTATGCAATTGGAGGATTGTCTTGAAGCAGATCCAGACTTCATGGCCAATATTATAACTGGAGATAAAAGTTGGGTTTATGGATATGATCCTAAGATGAAAATTCAAAGTTCCCGGTGGAAATCCAGTGACTCTTCTTGTCTTCCAGTGACTCTTCCAGTGACTTCTTGAAGGCACCTCAGTCAAAATTGAACGTTAAGGTTATGTTCATTGTTTTTTTTTTTTATAATGAGGGCGATCAGAGTTCGTTCCAAGGGAAACATCTGTATACTCTGAATATTACAAGGGTGTACTGCAATGTTTATGAAACGATACAGAGAAAGAGTCCAGATAAATGGGCCAATGGCTGCCTTCTTCATAACGACAACGCACCGTGCCACACCTCCCTTCTGAGTTGTGAGTTTTTGGACGAAAATAACGTTCCTGTCTCTCCACATCCGTCTTACTCTCCGGATTCAGTACAATGTAACTTCTGGCTATTCCATAAATTAAAATGTGATCAAAGGGAAACGTTGACACTATTCCCTACATTGAAAGGTCCACTATGGAGCAGCTGAAGGTCCTTCTGAAAAAAGCCTACCAGAAATGCTTCCAGTCATGGAATCAACGTTGTTTCGCTAGCCAAGGAGATTTCTATGCAGGGGATTAATTCAAATTTGATTTAATCACATTACTTTGTGATAAAATTATTCAGCGTATTTTTTAATCATACCTGGTATACTATATACCGTGTAATATATACTTTATTAGTTTGCTGTAAACCTTGTCTAATTATATCTGGAAAGTAACTTAACAGAATTTTATGTAACTTGTTCTGATTTCTATTCTTAGTCTGAATTTGTATGATTAGACTCAAGATACAATACATTAAATCTCTAAAGTTACGAAAAGCTTATAGGGCTTTTGATATCAATTAGCTCTTGAACAAAAGCCTGTTAATCAACAGATCTTTAGAGCTGATTTCATTGGAATTTGTGATAAGTTATGTTTATACAGGGTGTTTATAAAATAATTACAATGTTTTAAAAGTAATTTTATGAATTGCTTTAATTCTTAGATATATAGCGAGATGTTATTTCTGGTCTTTTGTCACCTGAACACGCCCAAGTTGGTAGGACTGTTTTTTATGTTCCTACCAGCAACTGACTGATCTGCGTGTGATAATACTCTCTCATAGATGTTAACTGTCACAAATCTTCTCCGAGTACACTATGTTTTTCACGTATCCTGACAGAAACAATCAAGAAGTATATCTGAACTTCGCGATAGTTACAAAATGGAATGTCACCTCTTCAGTAAACATGACGTTTTCAAGAATTATTCATTTATTGTCTTGTTGTTTTGAATGGAGACTGCAAATTGAAATATTTTACGTTTGTCATTAGGTTAGGATAGGATATGTAAACCTTATTTAACCTCATTGTAGGCTTTTTAAATATTATCTGTAAACTGCGCAGTGCTGATTTATTCCACCGTTTCTTCCGATATGAATTTCCATTGAAGTCTTTTTAACTGTATGCGCGTTACCACCTAATAATATACGTCGAAATTCCGTTGGACAGTATCAACCGATTATAATTAATTATCCACTGTGTGACGTCATTATAGAACCGACTCCCAATCGTAACGTGGTTTTGTAGGAGAACCGTACAATTCAAATTCTCTTCTTAAAAGGTTAATAAATAAAAGTCTATTTATTTAAGTGATCTTTTATACAGGGTTTCCCATAAGTAAAGTGCCAAACTCTGTGAAAAGGTTATATGGGTTAAAATAAAGAGAAAATCACGAATAATTTTTTTTCCAAAAACGCTTCGTTTACCAGATATACGCCATTTTGTATTTTTAACAAAATAATTGTTATTTTCAAATTTTTCAACCGATCTTTATAAAACTCGGTAAGTATGTTTAAATAAAAGAGACCTACTGTAGAAAAAAAATTCAACTTGGTCCAATTTAAAATTTCAAAATGGCGGCCATTTAAAACTTGTAATCTAAAATGGCGGGAAAACGGTAAAAAATACAAAAATTTACTAAGAACAATTTTTTTATAAAATTTTATTTCCAATCTGTCAACACCAAAAACATGAGAATCGAACAAAACATAACCGAGATACATTGAAATGTGTGTTAAGAGGCAGCAAAAATCATTTTTTAATCCCATTATGTGTTGTCACTCAATAAATGGTATTTATCATTCATTTATTCAATGGTATTAAATGTATTTATCATTCATTAAATTGGTTTTTTTTAAACCCCACAGTTCTTCTAGACAAAACAAAGTATTCAGAAAGTCTCAAAATGACTTTCAACATTTTCATTTTGTTCTAACAGTTGAGCAAGAAGAGTAGTAGTGATATATACTCCCATTAATATTTGCACTTTGAGTTGGTGTTTTTCTTGGATAGCTTGTTTTGTTGGTTTAGTGCGTTCTGTAGTTTCTTTAATAGATTTTGTTTAATTTTTTTATTGTGTATGTTTTTCTATAATTTTAACGAAATATTCTAATATATGTAGCGTTTTGATTTTTCTCATAAAAACCTAGACACCAGATCATGAAACGTTCGTCTATGTTACCTGGGTTTTAAAAGAAATCATTATTTTTTTAAGAATGTGTTTAGAATAAAACGGTATTTTAAAACAATTCTTTTAATGACAGCTGGTATACAGTATTAATGAATGTTTTTATTTATTTTTGATATTTTGAGTGATGTGCACAATTTAATTTGTTTAATTTTATTTACCCCATAAAGTGAACTTCACAGTTCATGGCTTCAGGAAACAGAACTACGTGTCGTTGTCGTCTCTGTACGACAGCACGATAGCGGCCACACACATTAAGATAAGGTCATGATATTTGTTATAGGATACTATAGTATGCTCATATAGTAGAAATTGAGGAAAATCAAATTGAAAATTTCAAAATGGCGTCTAGTTTTTGTTCATATTTCATGTATGAACATTATAAATTAGATAAAAATTTACAAATTTCAATGGTACCAACCGGATCTCTCTACGATGTCAAATACCGAATTTATTGTCAAAAGTGTAATTTCGAACTTTGATCTCCCAAAAAATGAGATATTGATATAGCTACGATGGCGGCACGTCTACCCGGCATCAAATCTGACCACCGCTATAAGGTTAATCAGGCGTTACTAATTTCACAACTTTACCCGGCACCGGGGCAGTTTAAAGGTAGGCGAGCGAGGTTCCCCCTCCACAACCTAACCTAACCTAACCTATTTCTATAATAAATGTTAAAGTATTTATAATCGTAGTAAAGAAACGGCCACACTTTTGTTATTGTCTGTTCCTTCGTCTAGTGAAGCTCGTCCCCTAATTTCTTAAAATTTGCAGCGAGAGAAGTTACCTTCATTTTACCCCTTATGGAAAGGGGAGGTGGTTAAGAGAAGAAAAGGAGAAAGGAGGGGTTGAAGGGGGAGTAGTGTAGGTGGAATGGGTAAGAGGGATGGCTGGTGCCGGGTTGAAGAACTCTCAGCTACGAGGTCCGGCAGGATCGAGTCACCGACACGAGCGTAGAGCTTTGCGGTCGGCTAGGGTCGTGATAACTGACACGAACGAAGCGAATGGAGACTTATCTATGAGGCTCGTTAGGGCGTAGAGAAAGTTATGATATACACAATTACGAGATTCAGAAAACCTGTGTAATAACTACTTTAAACCCTACGGGTAAGACCTCTTGATCTACCATTAAATTTTACATTTATTTCAAGAGGCAAGGAAACCAACTACAGCTGACTTCAACTTACTCCCTTTTGTTATCTACTCTTAGTAGTTGATTTTCTATTCTTTTCAGTTTGTTTTCGTCTTAAAGTTTATTTTAAAAGCTTTTAACCCCACGTTTAATAAATTAAATACAATTGCATTGGATATAAATAAATTACTTATCAACCAGTTATTTTGTACTCTCAATCCATTCATAATAAAGGAATCGTTGGAGATATTATTCAGTTCATATGTTGTTAGATTCATAATTTAGAAGGCAGAGCAGTAGGTTAGATAATGTCACATGACTAAATACGGAACTATGTTCACAGTTTGTGTTCTTTATCTAATCAGTGGCCTTGTATTAGATATCATCCATGCTTCACTTCTTGCTACGTCTAGGCCTAATTCAAAATTGACTTCTTTCTTAAAGTTATAATTTTAATGTACACAAAAAAAATACGCTGATGGGGCGGCATCATGTTACTTTGTCAACCATATAATATATACAGATCCTTTAAAATGTAATGCTCAAAAATTGCTTTTGGAGACTTGTATGCATTTTTAAATTGTGTTGGTAGATCAAGAGGTCGTATACAGTAGAGTAAGTTTGTTTAAAACTGTTGTTACGCGTGTTTTCTGTACTTTGTAATTAATTGTGTACGTCATTGCTTTCTTGATGTCAGCTAGGTCCTAACGTGTCTCGAAGATGTGTACAGTATCCTCAAGGTAGGAATGTGTCTGGAGTCGAGAAGGAAAGAGGAGCCCCCACACTTTGTAACAACGGTAATTATATAGCAGAGCTGCCTCACTTCAAAATCAATGGGTTTTATTCGTCAAATAAATGTTGGAAAAATATTTTATTATCGAAAAAAAGTGTCGGAAAGATGATTACATAATATAATTACACAAGAAAATCTTAATCAGAGTCAAATTCTGCTGCAAATTCAGTAAAAGAGGAATTTATTGAATTTAAATGTATTTCACTCGTAATTCGCCATAAATGATGAAAACAAGTATTATACTCATTGTACTTTCTTTTAAACATAAATTCGGCTATATGGCCATGGAAATGTTGTTTTGAATTTCCATATCGCGGCACGTTTCCTCGCACCTCCCTCCATTGACGTTCAATTGTCTGCGTATGTGCTTCAGTGTACGCATATGTAGGGCTGTATTATTATATGTCACGAAAGGTTTGGCCAGGTTGCTATATATATATATATATATATATATATATATATATATATATATATATATATATATATATATATATATATATAACCATCTGGCCAAACCTTCCGTACGTTTATTGAAGTGAATGTCATGAGTATGAAAGATAACACAGAGTTAATTTTTTCACGAAAAAACTACTTGTGTAATTGTATTATTGTATTATGTAATCATCTTTCCGACACTTTTTTTCGATAATAAAATATTTTTCCAACATTTATTTGACGAATAAAACCCATAAAAATTGATTTTGAAGTGAGGCAGCTCTGCTATATAATTACCACGTTTACATTCAGCGGTATAACCCCAATAAAAAAAAAAATATAGACTTCAAATGCTTCTATGTAAACGCGTACCCTACTTTCGTTTCTTTTATTGGTGTAAATAAGAATAAAACGTTTACAAAAATCTGTCACGAAGTTGTAACTTTAGAAATTAAATGTAAGCTAAGCGGTAATTTGTGTACCTAGTTTTCTTGGAATGGGTTGTACCGTTTAGTCAGTCTAGGAAACCAAGTAGAAGGGAGGACACGCCCCTTACACCAGACACAATCCTAGTCTGAGGTTACTGTATTCACCATTTAACTTGTATCAGTGTCTAGGATCTGGCAGTCCTCAAACCTGTACATATATGAATGCGTATCTGCAGTCAGTGACTCGGTAGGTACTGGCAGATTTCGTAACTATACTAATATCACATTTTATTGGGAGCTCAGGATTCAAAATTACATTTTTAACAATAACTTCGCTATTTGTCGTTGTAGAGATGTTCGGTTGATGACATTACATGTAGAATTGAAATCTGTAAACTTTTATAAAATTTAAAGTGTTATAAGTTGAATATTATACGAGATATGAACTGTTTAAAATAGCAGCACATATTTTCAATTCAGTTTCTCAAATTGCCTGTTCCTATCTGAATGTTGTGGCCGTTATTGTTTTTACGTACAGACATCAACGTCAATGTATTGAAGACAAGTCGGAAATCAACTTTACAACCTTGAAGTGTGAAGATGAGTAAAACATCTCAAGCCGAAATTTTGGCTGTTACCAAAAAGCCACGAATTTTTCGGTCCATCTGAAATTACCAAATAGCCACGATCATTAGTGAGGATTAAGAAGGGTCATCTCGCAAGGAACGAAATGTCCAAAAAGCCACGATCGAACCTTTAGTAGGAAGTATGCTTGTAGTGCCGAAAGAGTATATTCTATAAATATTAGTATCTATTTTTGTTGTAGCTTTCTCTATCCCGACACGGATATATGATTTATTCATCATTTTTCCTGTAAAATAAGGTTTCAAAATTGATTTTTGAAGATCACAGTTTTCAAATTATCGTAGTTTTTGGATATTTCGAAGTACGTAAAAGTCGAAAATAGGGTAATTTTTTTTTTTTAAATGTCTGGGACTGGCGAACCTTTAGTACGAAGTATGCTTGTAGTGCCTGTAGTATGCTTGTATCATAAAAAATAAACTTTTATTTTACAAACTACTAAGTGTAGTAGTAAATGGTTTATGTCATAGGTAATTATCAATTCCCTTTTTCCCAGAGGTGGTGCCGGCTACCTGGCTGAGCCGTCGTGGCTTTTCGGACATTTCAGCGCTGGCAAACGAACCCTTCTTAATCCCCTCTAATGATCGTGGCTATTCGGTAGGGTCAGAGCGGCCCAAAAATTCGTGGCTTTTTGGTAGTTCCCGAAATTTTTAGTAATTATCAAATACGTAAACTGTGCAAGACAAATTAAATCCACGCCCATGGCTCCACCTTATCAACTGTCTCAACAAACAAGTCATAAACTCTATTCCATTTCAAATTGATCAAACCATTTCAATTGCTGACGTCATTCTAATTTAATTACTCGCTTATCTGTAGTTGTTTATTTCGCACAAGTAAATACCACGCGGCAAAGTCGATCGTATCTAATCTGGGTGCGTTAACCTGTAAACAAGCTTTGCTAACTATGATGGATTTCTTTATTTGATTAATTGTATCAATATTTACCTACCTTGAATTATAGGTGTTTGATAATGTCAGCGACTTGAAAATAAAAGAAGAATATTTTTTCTTTAATACTTTCGTTATATTTTTTGCCAGTTTTATTTTTGCTTGCTGCTCTTTGTCCTAAGGTTTTCAAACTTCTTTAAGAGTTTCAAAAAATACGATTATCAAAGTCTGTACAAAATAGATTTGTTTCGGCGATACCCTCGTTTGCGAGTTATTTCTTCGTGTTTACAAAAAGAAAGAAGTCGCATGGTACCAATTCTGGACTTCGTTTTAAGTGTCTGATAAGGTGTATTTAATTTTTTTTTAATGCTGATTATGTGCAAAATTGAGAAAGAAAAAACTGGAATCTAATTGTTTACAAAAACTAATCCCAATAAGATGGGATAAAGTATGGTGAACAAAAACTGTATGGACATTTAGTTAGATAGGTTGAGGATACTAATCTTAGAGTCTAAATCTTGTAAACCCTTAATTTCTTCTGCATGAGTGAATTTTATTATATTTGTATTTTGTAGTGTCTTGAATAGCTTTGGTGAATTATTTTCTACTTCTTTACTTGACTACATGTGCATTAATTGAATTTGTAAAGCATTTGTTTTTGAATTAGCGCAAATGTGATAAGAGAGATAAGTCAGGATTGCAATATGGAATGACTGATGTTGCTATATGTTCTAGTTAAAATATAAAGGGAAGGTTATTATAATATATTGTTCTGTTTCTCAATAATCATGGAGATAGATAGTTTTACCCAAGAAGGTAAATAAATTAAAACTGTTTTTTTGTCCATTCCTGAGATTATCTTCAATGGAAGAAACGTAAATATAGAAGATCAGACAACCCATTTATCAATTTGATACTATTTAAAAAATTTGTTTTAAACTTTAAAAATATAATTTAGAACTATATTCTTCGTGCTCTGGATGAAGATATTACTGAAAATAGCATCAAAATTGGTTCAGCTGTTAATATCCTGGAGTTGGAAATGGATCCATAGTAACAATTATGGTGAACAGTGAAACATTTAGGAAAAAAGAACACTAGTTCAAAAAGCAATGATTAAATAAGACTTTTGTTATTAAATGCTCGTTTACTTAATATTTTACATATTTTGGACATTCTTTTCAAATTCTTGTAATATGTGTTAAATAAATGGGTGGAATATGTGAAGTTGCATTATTTGTTTAATAAGTTTGTCCTACATCTAATGAAGTTGCCTTGTACTCAATGTGGGGGTTGAGAGCAACATTGCACAGAACCATCACTTTCGCCTCATCATTTCTTATTGGATTTCAATGTATTTTACTTCTTATTAGCTTCAGATCAGGTCTGCTAGAATGTTGCCACTAACTGCAAAATATCATTTTCATTCAAATGCTTTTCAAGTTGTTGATTAAGTAACTCGGCTGTTCCAGCACTTCATTGATTTTTTTTTTTTTTTTTTAGCGCAATTATTGCAACCCTCTTGCAGTTGAGTAAACCATTTTTTTAAATTGCACATACAAGTAGTAAGAATACCTAATTGTGTTAAATCTCGCTTTAGATGTAAACCACTGTGTGATGAAGATTAGTTGGCCATTGAAGAAAGGGAGTGAAATCTTTATCTTCTAAACTTGCTATGAATTAATTTAAAGTTATTGTAGAAATATCATTAAATTCACAGAAAAATACAAAACAAATTCCCACCAAAATTACTGTGTATTAAGGTTAGAACACTTAAATGTCTCTAAACTATTGTTCAAATTTAAAAAGTGAAGCAACATTTAAATGAGACTTCAGCGAGGTTTAAAATTGTAAATAGGGTTGTAGTAGCGCTATTAAAAGTAAAAAGTAAAATTGTGACCCTTGAAAATATAATTTACTAGTTGTGATTTTTGAAAAAATATGAAGTTAAATTTGAGAAACACACAAGTGTTTTGTTTTTGATGGGTCACAAAGTAGATATTTGTACTATGTTAAGGCTCTCCAAGAGTGAAAAATACTTTTACTCGTATGTAGACATAAGCGAATCCCTATGCTCAGTTTATTTCCTTTTTATTTAATTGTAACCAAAGCTATCCTAGTAACTACTACATTTCTGAAATTAGGCAGTGAACATGATTCCATGTAATAGATAGAAAACAGAGAATGTTTTCTTTCTTTTAATATATCTCCAAGATTATGTAGTGACAAATAAATGATTAACCAAATTTTTTTTACAAAAATTTTCTTTTTTGCTAGTATTTATAAAGGAAAACATTATTGGTTTCCTCGCCCTTTAAGATAAAACATAAGTGATAAAGTAAGAGATGAGAAATAACATCAGTATAAGATTGAAGTTCAACAATTTTCTTTTGGACAATAAATCCATTTTATGGCAGACACTCAACAGAGAAACACAACTTTAAGAAATAACAAAAATAATTTAAACGTTTTTGTTATAACTCTTAATTTAAAAAAATAAAAATGTTGGTTTGGATTATCTTGTCCATAAACATCCAAAAGAAGATGATCTATATCAAGTAAATCCCTGAGATTATAGTTGTTTATCACAATGATAACAGAAATAAAAGTTTGTTTGGACATGTTGTTCAGTTTAGAAAATAAATGTTCCTATAAAGAAACTTTTTGTTTATCAAACTTTTTGTCCTTAAAACTTTATTCCTCAGATACATTTTTGTCAACAGAAATCGGGATTTGTTATTGTAGAACAAAGTCTATAGTAGTTTTAAACTTTTGATGTCCTATTTATTGATGGAGCTCATAGCTTCTAAGTGTTAATCAAAATAACACGCATTTCGTTATAGATGTGAATACATGTTATAGTATTAATTGAGTTCAACTCTCTGAAAAACACCCTTCACCATTTTAAAAACAAGTGATTTTTATTTTATTCCTGCCAATTTGATAATTGATGTTAGTTACGGTCAGTTTTCTTGTTATGAACTTTTCTCTTTCGTAGGATATCTCCAGTCGGCATTTCTTCTAAAAGAGTTTTCTAATGATTTAAACTCTTTCATAACTCTTATAACGCGAGGCCTCTATTATTCCTCTTCACCACACTCGCTTGATCTCGCCATCCATCCCTTGTCTTTTCCATATGATTCCAAGCTTCAAAACCTTCATGCTTCCTGGAGGATTTCACTCCAGTACTTTTCTGACAATGTCTCCTTTGTTCATTGTGTGCCCAAAATACTTCTATTTACTTCTCCTAATTTAAATCTTTAATGGTTCTTGCTTTGCTCTTCTCTAATCTTTTCGTTCCTGGTTGTGTCCAGCCATCTTATTTCTCCAACTTCTGTTCATGAACACAAGGACTTTCACAACCAGCAGCTTGTTTAAACTTACAACTTTCACAACAAACGTACAGTAGTTAAAATCTTCATTTTATTTGTTTAAAAGTTGTTTTTTTTAACTCCGTGTCTTCTGGTTCTTCAATATATCTACCAATTCTGCATTTCATGTCGGCCACTTCTGACAACATTTCCCAAGTAATGAAACTCAATCACATTCTCTATGTTTTGATATTCCTCTTTTATGACGTCCACGGCATCATTATTACTTATTATTTACCTTTAGCCCCATTGTGCAGAAAGTTACTCACTAAAATGTCCTCTTTGAAGTATTTTCAGGTCAAAAAAAGTCGTTTTGAAAATTATACCTGTTGTCTGTGCAGTGATTTTCAGCCCAAAAGAGTAGAGCGACTTAAATAAAATTTGGTGTATGGTGTCAAAGATAATTATTTCAAGACATTTCATTTTACAAATAATTTAGGGTTAGCTGCTATTAGGGAAAGTCACATAATTGGAATTTTGATCATGTTGGCTCAAGTGTAATAGGGACAGAAACAAAACTTATTAGTTCTCCATATCTCTAAAAATGATGGTTCATGAGTTAGCGGCAGTAACTAAAATATTGACCATGTAGCTACTGTATTATACAAGACGTAATTTCACAATATCGGCTCAACTGATTTCACTCAAATTTTAGTAAAATGTGAAATTTTATGACCCAAATCAGTGTCCAAAGTTGCAAATAATAAAAAATAGAGAATAATTTTTTTTTAAATGACCAACACCATATAAACTTGATTTACTCTTATAAAACTTATGCTTAAAACGAGTTTATATTTCAAATTTCAGCCTTGTTTAAATATAAATTTTGTTTAAATAATCTAAAAAATCTAACGTTTGTACTACTTTCTTTGAATTCCTTTAAGAACTTGTTAAGTAACCTCAACACCACAAATACATTGACTTGAATTCCATAAGAAACTACTTCTATATATTAACTGAATGAAACAAGCTTAATAATTAACATTTCCCTTGGACCTTGAAGTCTTTTTTATTGATAATTTTTTATCTGAAAGATAAGGCATTGAAGTTAAACCCAATTCTATAATTAACAGTCGATAGTCCTACCCTTGATACATCAGTTTAATTACTTTCAGTGTTTACTGTAGAATAATTTACTCTCTCTGTCCCTCCTCATCTTGCGTTCTCTATCTGATAGTTAATTAGTTTGAAATTAATTATAAAGGATTAACGTTGGCATTTTGTACGTAGTTTCAATTTTCAAAAAGTAGGGCTCAGGTGAAGATATCGAAGGTAGAAATCACTTTTAATATTTCTTAACTATTAGCAGCAGTGATATTATAAAATCTGTGGATTTTTCCAATCCTGTTTTAAAATTTGTCCCTCATTAATTCAAATTTTCTCTATGAGCTATTTTTTAACTATTTACAACAATTTCTTTATTTTAATACTAATAAAAATGTTTTTTTGGTATATATGGAATACTCAAACTAATAAATTAAGCAAATTCTCATTGTAATTTTTATCTGACATTATGGGGGGGAGGGGTTACAATCCTATATTCTTATGAAACCCATGAGACAAAATCAGGATCCACAGGTGATTTACCGAATTCACCGATCCTCTTAAACTTCACATTTGGATAGAAGTTATTTTTGCCAACTCTTTCCCATTATAGAAGAACCGACAGGTATCCAGTTCTGCCAACCTCATTTTGTTGAGGTAATATTTCACTGGACAATGGCCAGTCAACTGACCTGTGGTCCATTTAAGTACTTTCCAGTGATGAATTTTTATGGCTTTCAGCTTGCAAAATTAGATAAATACATGTCTGTCTAAGCCCAGATATTTGTTGGCGTCTCTCTGTCCAGGGTTCAATTACATTTCATAGATGGCTCCTGTGCCTTTCACAGAAAATATGAGGACCATGGAAGAGTCTTTGACCACTGGCTCTAGCAAGGCGATCACCACCCTCGTTTCCATCTATATCTATATAACCAGGCACTCATTTTAAAGTGACATTGTTCACTCTACTCATAACATTCATCATATTGAAGCAGAGTAACCAGATAAGAGTTTGCTAAATTTTTTTCTATACATGCTGCAAATCTAATCTGTATGCATTTTATTGCACATGTTTTTGTAAAACTTAACATTCCCCTCCATTTTGGACATTTTGCTGGGTTACTCCCTTATTCTTTCTAGTAAATTGTTTTTTAAATTAAATCTCACTTTCCAAAGAGTTTTCTCACCTTCCAACATCATTGAGTAGAACATGGCTAATAGTCAATGTGGATAGCCCTTCAACTGGTAGCTTAGACCAATGTATGGACTCAACTTTTAGGTTTGTTCTTTGTATTCATTAACCTCACATCGCATATTTTAAATGTTATTATTGTATTGTAAATATAAAACATTTGGCTTGTACCTGATTGACTGAATTAATTGGACGCAAAATTTCTTTGGTGTTTAATGTAACCGACTCGTTTGCCGATCTGAACCTTAATATTATAGAAAACTACACAATATTAACTAATATAATCTCTTATATGTTTTAAATCATAAAGAATGACTAAAAAACATTTAAAATGGCTAACATTAATATTTTTTGACTACTTTTTCAATAATTCAACAAATAACCTTTCACTCTTCCACTCTAAATTTGACAAAAATCTAATTCAAATTCTGATTGCTAATTTTATTGTTGCTGATTCTTTTCTCATTTTGAGGTTATGTTATTCACAATTTTGTTTTTGTTTGTAGTAAGTATCTTTTTTGTATTGTAAAAAACACATTCATTGATTGGGTGAAGAATTAAAACCTGCACATAATGATCTGTTGTTCGGCTTTATAGAACCTACACTAGAAATATTGTCATTGAAAAATCATTTTGTCTAAATATGAAAAATTGCTGCTATTTGTAATTTGCAGACCAATTTCGCTGGTTAACGAACTGGTCCAACAATTTATAAAATCTACCTTTATTTATTAAATTTGAGTAATATCAAGCCAAATTACCCCAATGGTGAGGATCAGTGGCCACTTCATAGAGCACTGAAGTATCAGGGTTTCTACGAGGAGAAGTAAGCTAATAGCCACCACTTTAGTATAAGAAAATCAATTGATTTTTTACGTAACTGAATATTTTGTATTTCATTTTCCTATTAATATCTTACAATAATGAAATAATTATTCGTATATCATTCACTTATTTATTCAGTCATAATATTCCACATTTGTAACTTATAAATTGTTTGCTCGTTCAGGCACTTGGGGCACACCACAACAGCAAACTCAGCATCGCAGATTTCATGTAAGCGTTACCAATAGTGTTAATAGCAGCTCAGGTGGAAGGTCTGATTCAGGGGAACGTCGGAGATCAGGTGATTCAGGAGACCGGAGAAGATCTGGTGAAGACATAGTGAGAGAATCCGTATATCATACTGTGCATGCTGTACAATCTCCGAGAAGATCAACACCGACATCTTTGTTTGAAGCTTTCAGACCTCGTTCAAAATCTGATGCTTCCAAGGCTAAGAAACCTACGACACTGATCGCTCAGATGAGGAATGCCGTGCAGGTAGGAAAACATTTATAGTGGTGTAAATTATAAAAATTATAATTTACATAGGAATTATAAAAACATTATTAAATGCATAGAATTATACATTATATATATATATATATATATATATATATATATATATATATATATATATATATATAGTTTTTCAGTTGATATCTAGTTAAAGATAACAATCAAAGGTTTTATTTTTTCCCTTGGTACTTCTGAACTAAAATATTCTTTTATTAGCAATTTTGTTTAAACTAATAATTTTCATATTTTACCAAAGATTGATTGACATCAGTTTAGTTGTTTTGGAAAAAATGTTTTGTTTGTATTTATATAAGACCTCTAAAAATATGTAATTCTGATTTGGGATGTTACAGCAAAATTTAATCATAAATATATATAAGGTGAGGTAATTAAGTTTTATTTTTATTTCTGAAGATAAAATTCATACCCCAATACTTTTAATTGTGTATTTATTAATTTTTTTTTTTTTTTGTTATTTAAAAGAAGTCAAAATATCCCATAGTATCAATATTGAACAATTCTGATTAAACTATTCTGACAAATTTAATACGTGATTTTAATCTGAATATCAATTATTATCACCATACACATCTGTCTCTCTATTTTTATGTTTAGAAAGTAACATTCTCATAATTAGTCGTCAACTAAACAATTCATAACAATACAACAATCCGTAATTTAATAATTTTTACAAATAATCAAAACTTTTAACATATGTTTGTAACACTAGCACTTAATAATATTAACTAACACTGCATTAGCAAAGGTCGTTCTTACCATTTTCTGGGTTAACACCAATTCAAAATTATAATTATGCTCTGCTCTCTTAAAAAACTAAAAATTACATAATGCAAAAGCAAATCTAAGAAGAAGAAAGAATGTGAGGATGTACATACTTGCTATAATGTATATGATTTACTAAAGAAATAGATAAATAAATAGATTTACTGAAGATTTTTAAGTGAAAACAAATTGTCAATATTACAAGATAATAATAATAATAACACAAGGGAACTACTTTAAACTCATGTAGTTGAAATAATCTACAATATAAATAGAGTTTTTTGTGTACTAAATTTGTTGTTCCATACAGGTCTCTAAAAATTAAAAGTAAGATATTTGAGTGCTTACACAAGATATCTTAGTGGGGTACATTTTTATAGGTCACAATAATGGAGAACATAGGGATTAGTCTGTGGTAGATTATTTTGATTTACTCAACAAGAAACTCATTCACTGCTATTCTGTATAAGGAAGGTTGGATTTAAAAATATGATGTATAGTTGTACAAGTATTTTAGTGTTTATTTTTATGGAAGACAGTACTGATAAACTGGTTTGGAACATTGGTTTACGTTCCATCACATGACAACAAAATTGTTTAACCAGATTTTTCTTTATTTTGATTTTTGGAAACAGTGTGCATTGTTAATTTTCGGTTTTTGTACTCCCTAAACAGCATATTTAATGTAACTCACAAAACAGCATATTTAATTATATTTCAACCTTTCCATTTTTTCAGGTCCTTAATTTGAATACCATTTTGTCAAAACTGATTTTAAGTAAATCGATATTGGTGAATTAGTCTTTATCAGGAATCCTTAAACTTTTAGTTATTAAAAAATGTAAAAAAACTTCTGGAGATATTCCTAAAATATACCCGTGTATTTGTTTTTGACTTTCAACAACAAGGTTGTTGCACCATCGCAAAGAGAAAACATCCTGGTACTTGCCCAGCCCCATTATAAAAACAGATCTTCTAAATGTAAGTCCAAAAGTTGGTTTCTTCGGTCTTTTCAAAAATGTTATTGTTAGATCAGATATCTTAGTAATATAGGAAATAGTTGTTACACAGGATTGTTTTAACCTCATAATTGTATATATCTTTACTTTCTTGCTTCACTCGTGTAAAAGACTCGACTGTACCAGTTCTGGTAACTATACAAATATCACATTTTCTTGGAAAGTCGGGGTTGGAAATTCAATTTTTTACAATAACTTTGCTATTTCTCATCGTAGCGAGGGTTGATACAGTTGCATGCAAAATTGAAATCTGTATATTTTATCTAATTTAATATGTTATTAAATAAAACATGACATATGAACAAAAAACTGTTTAAAATAGCCACCATTTTGTAATTTTAATTTGATTTTTCTAAATTTCAATAGGGTTCTTCTATATGTGTACACTATAATTCCCCTACACCAGTTTCATGTTCCTATGATAATTTTTGTAGCCCCTTACGTACAGATGACAACGAGTGGGCCCGGACAGCATGACGAAAATGACTTTTCCTGTGTACTACGCCCGGTAAAAAAACATAGGTCAAAATTTTTTACCATTCCCAAACTTACCCTTCACTTATATTGAGTAAGTTAAATAAGAAAGCGTTAAATTATTAAAACTAGTTGTAGATATGAATAACAATACTATGTGTAGATGACTATGAAATGCTGACTACATACTGATTCACCAGAGATGATGATTCTATACAGAAGGAATGTGCTGCAGATTGCTTTATTCTGATATAGGCCTACTGATGTAGAATTTTTCATTCCATGTTATTAATGTCAAGATTGTTTAAATTAATCCAAAGATTGTTTTAATATTTATTGACTAACACCTTGAATTAGATACTGTTTTTTAGTACCTATTCTATAATGATTTTATTGTACAATAGACTCATGACACAACTCTCTCTATATCTTTTACAAATCAAATAAAATTTGGTTGATACATTGTAACTAATAAAAAAATACTTCAAATACACTGACGGATCAATAGTTCCCTGATTTTCCTTACAATGTTAGGCTGAGCCTTCATGAGAATTATTCTGAACCTCTGGTACACAAAGCGACAACTCTAACCATTAAACTAACCAGGAGATCATTCTCTATGATTACTGTCCTTTATTTTTGACCACTTATTTATGTTTGTACAATGAAATTTGTACTCTCTTATTAATTGTAGAACAGCTGATATTTAAAATTATTAAAAGTCAGTCCAATGTATAATAAAGGATATAAATATTTATAAATAATTCAAATATTGATTAAATTTTACTTCAAATCAGTTGTGCAACCAGACAGACTGTCTAGACTTTGAATGATTTTGTTTGTTCATCCATATGGATGCAATTTTGTTTGTAAATTGCATCTAATGTGATATTATAGTTCAGAGATCTCAGTGAGGATATTGACACAATAATAACACATTTCATTGTTGGATTATAGTTAATTACTAAAGGTTTTGTAATTTTGGTACAATTTATTGAATCTTAATTTCCGATTAAAAAAAAAGTCTCTGGGTGTTTCATCTTTTTTTTTAAATTTTGTGTGTGGATAATACTAAACTTACTTCAATAAAACTAAGTATGCATGGTGAAACTATGTTTTAATATGTTTTATGTATGTATTAATAAAACCATTAAACCAAATTAAAAAAATCGTAGGAGTTTGAAAAGGAACTCCCTGCTGGTTTAATGGTTAGCACTCTAGCTTCATGAGCAAAGGTTCTGTGTTCAATCCCCATGGAGGCTCATACATCTACGGAGTTGACCCAGCTTTGTGAGGAAAATTTGGAAGAAACAGTTAGTAGTAAAGTCTGACTATAAAACAATGGTGATGGAAATTACTGTGTAACCACACATTACCTAACAGGAAAACCCTCCAACATGTCTAGGCCCTTCACAGGCTGTTGTTCCATAGAGTCAGTTAGCAATTTAAATATTGTTTTCACCGATAACATTATACCTGAAGTACTTACAATGACTTGATATAGCTCATTTGGACACAGTTTAAAATTATCCGTTTATTATGATTGATCACATGTGATAAAAAATAATAAAATATTGTTTAAAAACATCATTTTTCTTTTTCAGACCATACTATTAATAAAATCATGAAAATAATTCTAGGAAAATAAGGTGGTATCTGTCTTATCTGACTCTTCCTCCCTTAAAATGTTCCTACATTGTCACTGTTGATTTAGAATGATCTATTAAATTTGCTAATCTCCTTTAATATTGTTTTCTCTAATGTTTTTGTGATATTGGTTTTATGGTTATAATCTCTGAAATTTGTATACATTTATATTTTATTATTTATTTATAGTTCTATATTTTTTATAGTTATAACAACATAACTCGCTTAAGATTCAGTTAATAAACAGTTGTGTTTGATGCGTGGTAGGTTGCCTTAAACTTGTCAACGTTTGATGAATCAAAGTGAGACTAATTTTGTGATTTAGTCTTGAAACGAATTAGGCCAAATTAAGTAATAAACACTGTAATAGTCGCAATTTGTTTTTTATTAATGCGTCTTTTCTGAAGTTGATGAGCAACATAGCTAACTTTTCGTAGCTAAACATTTTACATCGAATTAAAATAATTGAGGAACTTATTGTGAAGAAACTGAATTTGAACTATATAACCTACAATTTAGACCAAAATTAGAAGCAGTTATTTGAGTAATGTGAATTGTATTGTCATTTTATTCACATTTAATCCTAATAAGATGGTCCAAAGGTTGTTTGAGTGTATTTTGTATATTTTATTAGTAGCTTTAATTTATGTTTACAATATTTCTACCAATATTATTTTCATGCGGGGGGGGATATGTGATTCTTACTGTACAGTATTTAGATAAAATCTTGATCAAAATCAAACTGTAAAAAATAACTAAAATCAACATTGTTATAATATAATCATAGCTCTTCTGCTTTCATAAGATAAATTGGTTTTCAAGAATTAATGGTCTTTAAATTCTTAACTAGAATAAATACCTGTGTGGTAAAATGTGGTAATAAATACCTGATTTTCTTCTGTCAGATGATTGTCTCACGGTAATCTTCTCTACTGCAGTTTAAAATGCGTAGCTTTCATCATCAACTTTTGTTCACGAAAATATTTCATTCTGCTTGGGTCGTTAAATGTTAAAAATAAACAAAACACAATATTACACGAATTGCCAGGAACAGTAAAACTTGGAAGTTCGCCACCAAAATTATGTCATTCCAAAATTGAAACTAGACTGTAGACTATAGTTGTGTCATCTATCCCTCCCCAAGAGCAAGTCTGCATCTATTTCCTACCTGCCTATTATATCCATCATTGATTCGAATAATATGTTAGAAGAAAATGACAGTTTTATCATGAAACACATTTTTACATCTTATTGTGTTGCCTTGTAAATGTTGTATTCTTTGGCCATACTCAAATAATTAACCATTGTCTCGTAATTTTAACACTTTCAAGTTTGTCTAACTAGGTCGAAATCGACCAAGTGAGTATTAGTAGGCCTATTAGACCTCAGATTTGACGTATTCTTAGATTTGTAAAAACTGCTGTACACTGTGGACTAAATGAAACAATGATATTACTTTTTATTTTATTTTTTACTCTATAGTTATAGAAACTGCCATATACTGTGGAATTTTTTTTCCTTGTCTTTGGTGTCATGAGATTGAAGTCATCTCTCTCTCTCTCTCTCTCTCTCTCTCTCTCTCTCTCTCTCTCTCTCTCTCTCTCTCGCTGATTTTTTTAAACTCAAATTGACAATTTCTTAGTATATGAATTAAATATGTTTTGTTTGGATCCTTAAGAGACCACATTTTATTAAAATTTGAACCGATTTGGCAGATACCCACCAATTTTAAGATAAAATGAAAATAACTACCAGATATGTCCACAATTAATATTTGAGGCTTGAGGAGGACTGTAAAAGGGATGTGTCTGCTAGCTTTAAATCATGTTGGTCCACTTTTTCTTCAATTGGGTGATCTATACCTGAAGCATATCAACCATAAGGACTTATTGCACTTCCAAGTGAAAACAGATGATTTGACCTCTAGTCATTCCCATGAGGACCTAAACCTCAATGTACTTCAAAATCTTGCTGACAATATTGCCTCTAGAGGTTCTATGCTCTTTTGTCAAAGATCCAAGGGTATCGGTTCTTTCCACCTTCAAGGTAATCACATTAGAAAATCAAGTGTCTCCAGTTTCCTCTTACAGGCCACATTTCCTTCATAGAAGCTTCATAGTTAATACGTTCACCCTATGGATGTTTTATCTGTAGCAATTCCTTGTAACTAACACATCCACCTTCCCCTGCCTAACAGGAGAAAGTATTGCTTCTGTTTAGAAGGGGTGCAAAGCATTAGTCTTAAACACTTCTTCAATATTTTCTAAGTGCAATAATGGCTGTCTGTTGACTTTCCCACCTATTACAGTGCCTCTGTATAAATAATAGTGTTTGTATTATAAATAAATAACAATATGCATTTTAAACAGATAGTTATAATTAAATACTCCTACATTGATAAGATAACAGCTCATCTGTCACTAGTGAAATGTGAATTATCTTCTTCTGTCCACTTCTTTCAAGGTTCATCTTTAATTGTTATTCAGTTTATATTATTAAAAACAAATATATCCCCAGTGTTTCACACAGTATGTTCTACTTATATCTCTTTAAAAGAATAATCAAATCTGCATGTCTGACAAGGTTCACAGAGTTATAAGTATAAAACAATGTTTATAGATTTGCTTCAGTTGCACATTAACTAATTTTTTATTCCCCTTGTATTTGGTTTGATGTGTCCTCCCTCTCCCCCCCCCCCCATAATCTTGAGCATACTCAGCATTATGGGAAATGTGGCGCTGACTTTTGGCAAATACAGTCTATAGTAATTCTATAATTTCAGTACAAATTGATATTATACCTAACCTCTATTTCCCTCTAAAACTACAATAGATAGATTTGTTATTTATATCATTGATTGGAAAATAATTTTCAAATAGAGATTACAGTAGCTGTTATTTATCCAACTAAAAGAAGTACACATAAAAACAATATATATATATTTTAAACCATTTTTCTTGCCAATCAATTCTCTGTCCAGAATAAAAATAAGTCAATTAGGTACCTTAGATATTTATCACTGTCTGCGGTTTTTATTAATTGAGTATTAGTTTCTGCACGCTGCTGTTTATCTATAGTTATTCCTTTCTCTGTATTAATTAAAATGTTCTACTCAATTCACAAAAAAAGACACAATTCATGTGTATACGTGTTTTATACTTATTCTTCTAAGTTGCAATTTTATATTTAAATATATATGTACAGTTCTTACTCTATCTTAGGAAGCCACTTTTACTGCTACAATTTAGAGGATCATTCCTAGCTGGATCGACACCTTTCAACTTTCTTCAACTAGTTTTTATTTAACCCCATCTCTTTCATCTTTTCTATCAAGCCTTTCCTCACCAACTCTGTTTCTCTTCCTACCCTGAAGCTGTTAGTGTATTCAAGGGCTAAGGGCTTTTTCTTCCTTCTTTATAAGACAGTGCTGACCGAGAGGTTTTTCGCCTTTACGCAACAAAGGGAGAATTAGACTCGTTTCTAATGGTTTAACCTTTAAACAATATCAACAAAATCATTCTCAGATATAAACTTTTTTTCTTTCTTTGGTTCGTTTAAGTATACCTCAGATGTATAGAAACTTCTGAACTGTCTTTAATCTTTTTTGAATATAAATCTAAGATTTCTTAAATTACCTTGATTTCTGTCAGTCTAAATTTAAGTAAACTATCTTGGTATTTATATTCACAATTAATAAGATTTCTTATTTTAAGACAGCTTTTATCTTGAGTCAAAAAGATATATAATTACGTAACTTCTGATTAGTGGTAGAGTTTTTCATTACTAAGAAAACTTAGGTATCAAAAATAGAAGTTTAAGAGGAAAAATATCAAAATCTTCAATTTAGGAAATATATTACTATCATTTAAAAAAAGATTGTTGTATTTTATTCTAATCATGTGAAAATATTTTACATACAACTCTTCTAAGGAATCCACAAATTTGCTTCACTAACTAATCTAGCATTAACATTTAGGGGCATTATTTGTTAAATTTACACAATGTATGTAATTTGACAAAATAAATAAATAAAAAAATCTACAAATCACTGAAAAGCTATTTACTAGAACTTGCTTCCATTAGAGTTGAACCTTTGTTAATTCCTAGTGCACAAATAATTAAACAGCCCTAAGCACTGTTACTCTGTTCCTCTGTTCTTATTGTCTGCGAAGACTACTGGCTTTGATTTCAACACAATTTACGTTCATGGATTTTCAATATTACATTAAATCAACTGACCTTATTCATTTAAATTATTGAGCCGATACAGCGTTCGGTCAGAGACATACATATTTTTGTTTACTTTTTATTTTGGGGAGTTAAGAAAAATATACAGTTATATTCTTTAGTACAAGAAATGTCTGAAACATTGTTTATCACAATTAAAGATGAAAAATAAAGGCTTATTATATATTTTTTAATATCTCAGGTTTAAATGAATGGATAATAATAAAACCTTGAGCGCTAGATTTATATCTGAATTATTTGTATGTTGATATGATTATTATTATTCTAATAAAAAATAAAACCATCAAATCACAATTAATTATAAACAAATTGCTGTATCATCACAAATCATTTGGAGTGCAAACAACACCATAAATTTTAGATCAAAATATTGAACTTATCCTCTAAAAATCATGTTTAACGCATAAACTTTGAAAAGCTTATTAAAAAAGTGTGTCTAAAATTATTCTAACTGGGCTCAAATTTCAACTTTTTTAGATATGTTCAGACGGTAAAATAACTATTTTGTCTCTTTAAAATAATTTTTTTAAATTGTAATTATATTTTTAGAAACATAACTATTTGGACATTGTTTGTACTCAATACAAGGAATATTATTCCCAAATGGCAACGATTTTCTTAAATTATTTTATAAACTTAGAAATATTGCGACATAATTGTTCAGACCTATTCTAGTGCTTATAACACCAGTTTCAGTAAAATTCGTCCATTAAATTAGGAAGATATTTAAAAAAATTATTCCCACATAAATAGTTTCAATATACTAACTAATTCGTTAATTTTTTAGAAATGAATTTCTATAGGCGAGTTTTGTGTATCTTTGAGTTTATAGACCTAGGCCATTATATTAATAAATATATGCAAACTGACTAAAGACTTTTATAGAATGTATACATATGATGGACTTGCCAAAATATCTTTTCAAACAGCTGTTTGAACAGCTACCATATTGAAATCTATGATCATTGTTTATGATAGCATTCATATCAATAGTAATGAGAGATGAATAATAATGATGATGTAAGGAGCATGGCGAAGATGTGGTATCACTGTTATTTAAAACAGGCCCACCAGGAATGGTCAGGAATTAGGTTTGCCCCGTCTCCATCATGGAGGGTTAAGTGGTCACAATGTTCCCCTCACCAACCTTCCACTGGTCTTTTCTTCTAACCCGTATGTGACATGTTATGCAGTACTGTGAGCTTCACCATGTTGAGTTGTTTTGTGGTCAGGAAATAAGCTGTTATGTTAGGGAAAAGAATAGTTACGACTATTTCCTCAGGGAATTAGTTGTGACTATTTGCATAATCTACTATAATCTTTCAAACTGTCTGGATTCCATTCTTGAAGTTTTACTTCCCTCTCTAACAAAACGAATTTGAGTTTGCAATAATATATTTTGATTGCCCGCCTTTATTGCAAATGCTATTCCTAAGCCTAAGGCTTCTCTGACCACTGACAGATTATTTGTGAAATGCTTCCCAAACCATAATGGTGTGTCTTGATCTATCATTTGTAGCTGTTCACCCTCCGTTGTTATGTTGGCTTCAACGGGTTCAAACTTTGTTCTACTGCGCTTTAGCATTAATGTCCGACATTTTGCAGGGTTCAATCTCAAGCATTTTGACCAATGACAGAAGGATTCTATCACTTTGACAATCTTGCCTGTTAAAGAAGCATTCTTGGTTATCACTGTGATGTCATCAACAAATGCAAAGCTTAACGGAACTTTGATATTATGATTTTTCTTGAACGTATACTGCATAGATGCTGGCATATTAAGCACCTTTTCAAATATTAAATTTACGACCATGATGAATAAGTCCATAGAAAGGCAACATCCCTGAAAAAGCCTTACTGAAAATGCGGTGACTTCAGTAGTTACCTCCAGGTGTCTGACTACAAAATGTAGTCCTTCATAATTCATCTCTATGTATTATATCTCTATGAATTGCATATGTAGAACTTATATGTCAAAATCTATTAAAATTCCAAGTACTACAGCATTGATACATTTAAAAAAAATCTTGTAATGTTATTAAAATAAATATTGTTTCATTGAAGAAAAAGTGGTCCACATTTTATTGATATGTCTATCATTTTATTTAAATTTTAACAAACGCACTAAGTGAAGTATTGTTAGATATTGTTGGATTTAGAGTCGAGGTGTTATTAAAAAAAAAAAGAAGAAAAATCTATCACGTTACATCTACCGAGAGACTTTTTATTTTTTATTATTATACATTTTTTGGACATTTGCCATCATTTGTGTGTTAAAAATCAAAACGACGTTTCGGGAATAAGAATCAATTCCCGTTATCAAGTGACTAAAAACTAAAGAAACATGAAACTAGAAACGGGAATTGATTCTTATTCCCGAAACGTAGTGTTTTGATTTTTAACACACAAATGATGGTAAATGTCCGACAAATGTATAATAATAAAATTGAACTTCCATCATTAACAAATAACTCCAAACAGAGAATAGACTTTTTATGTTGAATAATTTGTAAAAGCATTCCTACAACCAAATTTCATTAAAATCTGATGAAAGTTATGACTTGTTAGTTTTCTAACTCACACCCATAAGTAGTAGTTTTTTTACATTGTTCCGAAAGTGGTGCCAATTATTCCTATAGATTGGTAGAGATTTAATCGTCATGGGTGTCGTAGTTTCTCGATTTCAGTAGATCGATATTTTTATATAGTTTTTCAAAATAAATAATCATAATACATAATTGACCATAAACAGAATTTGGGATTCTCTTTTACCACAGAATGATTCTTTAAGAAAAATTATTTATACTTAAGAAATGAATCTCTGATTTTTATTGTAGTGTACAGGTATTTTTTTTCATTATAGTAATCTGCAGTTTTTGATGTCATTAATTTATTACTAGCTATGTCATTGGCTTTGTCTAATTGGTGTTCAGTTTTTTGTGTATATCCTTAATGAGCCTGGTTTCCAGCTCAATGAACTACATGATTTGTATTATTTAGTTTTTTAAGATCATAGCATCATGTTATAGAATCAATGTTTAATTTAAACTTAGCCCTTTGTCTTCCCATTACATGAAAATCATTTACTTTTCACCTGATTACACAAAATATTGTTTGTTATATCTTTTTCCTTGGTCTCTATTTGCTTTATTTTCTTATATTCTGTAGGCCTACTTGCCTACAAAAAAAAAAGAAAAAAAAAGAATTTCATATCAAACTAATATGCTTGGTCAAAGCATAGCCAACAAACTGAACCATGTATTTTTCTCACCAATCCAATTGACTCGTTACTTTGACGCATCTAGAGGTAATCACATCTAAGGTTACTGTAAGCTTGTTTCTCGCTTCACATGGTGATGATCAAATTAAAACTGTCTATATCTTTGAATCCTGTGAAGCAATATAACTTTATTATGTGTAAAATGTACGTGTTCCTAAAATGTCAAAAATATACAGGAGAACATGGATTTTCCCCTAATTGCTACCAAATATTTGTCAAAAGTTTGGAATTACTGCACTAATTTGTACAAATTTTCAGTTTCAAATAGTGTTTATATCTAATTGGTACTGACATAACATATTATATGACATATTTTTCAGCAGCAAAAAAATATTAACATGAGAACTACTATGCCACTTTTTTGTCACTGACAATTTGAATTAAACAAAGACAAAAACCTGACCAGATATTATATTAAATGAGAAAAAACAGATAAAAATCAGATAGCAATTCTCGAGTTATACCGTACAAATATAAAGAATTTGTGTTTTGCTATAGATAGACTTTGGTATGAAAAAAGGCTTTTCTCTAAATATTTTTCCATTCCTCAACTGTTTGTATTATACTTGTTGAATACTTGTTTTACTTTTGAGTAGCGTTGTATGATTGAAGACATTTTTATTTATAATTTCTATAGTATCTAGTTTTATATATTAAAATCTAATGTTATCTATACCTACATAATTTGTTATGTTTGTTTCAGAATTCGCTCATGTCCCCGTCGTCCAGTAATAAGAGTAGTGCGAGTAACAGTGGCTCTACCTCGAGTACTGAAACAAATTCCGTTAACAATGCTAACGAGCCATCCGTTACAACACGTCCGCGAGCCGGTTCGGATAGTTCGAACAATAGCAACACCAGCAAAGGTCCTGTTTCCAAAGTTATGGATTTGTTTAGAAGCCGATCACACAGTGCTGTTTCTGCCGAGGATAAAAGAAAAGCTGTAAGTAGACATCTTTATTGGTTCATTTGAGGAGTATTGTTTTCTCTTTTTGCAAAAGTTGCAGGATAAAGTTAATGTCATGTAATAAAAATGCTACTTTATGAGTCATTTGGTGTCTTTGTTAGGTTTCATTGTCGAGGAAGGATTTACTACCTTGTGCTAAAAAAGTATTGTCCCCGTGTTGGCAACACTAGCTACAATGTAAATCCAATGTTGATTTGAAATATTTTTACGATCAAGTTCAGTTGTCTTAATCTCATAATCCAAGACTTTATATATTTACAGCCAACTGTAATACGTGTAAGCTTTTTATTTTACACAATATTGAGAATTTTTTTATCATTCAAGATAACTTTCAGATATTCATATTAGTGAGATATTATGTTACTTGTTTTTAATAGTTGAGATAGTTAGTTTCCGAATAGTTTCAGATTTATATGAAATGGTAAATTTATCCAATCATAAGTGCTCTGTCAGGCGAGTGTTTTTTATATACTGTATAACATCTTTTACGTCATAGATCCTTTTTCTTTTTCCATAAAAGCAGTCGATGGTTAATTCTAAGAGAAAATATATAATAGTTGACACAATCAAATAAAAGGAAACCAAATTTTCCATAATATACACTTTATTTGTACATGCCGACGACGTTTCAATGACTAAGTCATCATTCTCAGTTATCATACCATTGTTAGAACTTGAATGATGATGTTATATACAATGATTCAGATAACAAGGCTATATTGATGGTGTTTTTGGAGACAGGATAATTTCTCATGGATGATAGATGCTTCTCTCTCTCAATCTCACATGTCTTTATCTCTGTATATTTTTAAAAGTGAGTTTCAACATGAGCTACTTATTGAATATGTTATATTCACTATATATTATTACCCAAAGTAATGACATAATAATATGAATCTTGTAACTAGTGTCCATGTCATTAAAACACAAAATATGAAACAAAATTTTATAGTAGCTCAAAGCAGAAAAAATATTGATTTTTTTAAAACAAATACCTCATATTTACACATTTTCTAATATGCCTAAAGATATTTTAACATGCTGAATACAAAAATATTATTTTATTTGTAGTACAGTTTATTTTAGTTCTAATACACACTAAAATCTTTTATTTCTTACACATTATAATGTGAAACAATCTCCAGTTTGGGTAGTTTTCATGTAAAATGTTGGAAAATTATTTGAAAAAATCATATTCACAAAAATGAAATAAGTTTGTATATCTTTAACCATTTTAAAGTTGTGGAAAAAAAAAATTCCTTATTAAGACACCATTAAATAGTGAATCATCTACTACTATAAATGGATTTAAATTGATCAAAACATTCTCTGATGTTTCTAGAACAATTTTCTTTAGCTTTTTTTAATTTAAAACGTATTGCCTTATTTCTGTACATCACAATCCTCCTTGTAAAAATGTTTTGATTACCAGTTTTGACAAATTAGATTGTCATCACCAGATCAACAAACACAGTCCCATAATAAACATCTACAACCACAACTCATAGTAAAACACACACATAGAATGCTAGAGGCCATGAGATGGATGCCCAGAAACCTGCCGCTACTCTGCTGTCATTGTTGTCCCTGGCTCAAAAGTCAGCCGTAGTAGGCTAAAGTGAATTTTTGTTGTTAATGTTCTATTGTTTGTTTACCTTACTGTACGGTATCATGAAATTAAATTATGTCTTATTGCATAGTTTCCAGGTGTAATAAAATACTGAAAAAATATTCCATAGGTTTTCAAAAGTAAACAAAATACTGATTTGACTGTATTGTTGCAATTACACTTGTCTAATTTGTAATTCTCTTATGAAATGTCTCAGTTATGTTCTTCATTATATTATTTATAAATTGTTGCAGTGATAACATACAATTTGCATAAAAATATAACAGAAAGAATATAACTTTTTTTTTTAATTGTCAAACACTATAAAAGTTAACAAATTTAATCAAAATTACATATACTCTTTCACATGTCAAGCAATATGTAACTGAGATCTGGCATAATTGTAAGGACAATACAAACACAGGCAGTAGGCTCAATTTGATGTGTCATCAAAGTGGCAGTGGAAGGGGAGATGCATGTTAGCCTTACCATGGTTTAAAACAAAAGTTTTAAAATCACTCTTATTATACAACTAAACCATTAAAGGAAGAGCTTACTGAAAACATCAGTTTAGCCATTTAGGCTGTAAATACATCCGGACATCCAATATTTTTTAATATGTTTGTTTTTAGATAAATTTTTGAAACAAAACTTTATGAAGTTTTTTTACAGAAATTTTAATGACTTGTATAAGATTTGAGAAGGAGTTACATAAATGATAGCATTTCATTATACAAATATTTACAAACTGAATTTTCCTTGAATCCAGATTATAATTTTAAAACATTTTCCCAACAAATCTGGTTTTGAAACAAAGTGGGCTAAATGCCAAAGTAAATAAAAAGTACTTACCGAGCCTCCTGAAATTAAATTAAATTTAAACGAAGTAAATATTGTCAGAGAATAGAACAGTTTACCAAGAGAAGAGGACAAGAAGTATTAAATTTACTTAAATATGAGCTTATTTCTTTAAACCTAATTAGATTCCTACTATTTACATAGCTTAACTAATAATAATACGCACATATTAATATCAAACTAAAAGTTCTATCTAAATAACAATAGACAACTTTGTAGCATTCTCAGACTGTACCTTTTGTTATCACAATCCTTTATGGAAAGTGTATTGAAATTTAACAACTAGATCAATGTTGAAGGGTCACTCACAAAAGCAGAGTTGGGATATTAACCTTGAATGACAGAATACAATATTAATGGTCATTGTTTGAAATTCTAACTATGCTTTGCATCCTATAATACACTGCCTTTGTGTTTTTGTCTACAAAAAGGTGTCTAATATCTATAAAGAAAAATATTTTCTTTAACACACTCAGAGTTTTTCAGTTTTCTAAACGTAACAGCACTTTTACGTTGTAATTACTTAGTAATGAAAAATAAATAGTAAATGATGAAATTATATAAATGAAAAGTAAAGAAAAACTCTACTCTTAGCTGAACTAGTTGAAAACAATCAATCGCCGCAATGTTTTTTATAATTTTTTCGAATTAGTTGCCTGCAATATTTGCTACATATTTAATGAGAAAAGTTAACAGAAGTAAAATGAATACGATGCATTTTCATAGAAATATCTATTAATTACATACTATAATTAATTCTGAATGGAAGTCTTGTATCACTTCGTCTTAAGTAACATTTGTAATTCTAATCATGAAATTTTTAAATATATTTAACTCACACCAAGGCTACAGTTCAAGAAAACAAGGCCAAGGATTTATTATCCCGTGTTAACCCAAATATTGCAAATTGTCAGTTTGAAACATTTTGTTGGTATTAATTACTTTACTATAGGACTGTCAGCAATATACCAAAATATTGACACTAGTTCAATTAATAAAATAGACCATGATACTTTCATCTCGTCAGACATGAAACTGATTTGATCCGTATGAAGTAATCATTAGGATCAACAAAGGGTGGCGTGCCAATTCTTATTTGAAATAGTTTGACAACTTAGTTAGATCAGTTTTTGCCAAACCTGACCACGATCAGAACAATATGACATGACATGGCAATCCATCATCTTTGAAGTGGTCCAATTAACTAGCGCTAAATTTGCAATCACTACTGGACGTTTACGTTTATTGCACAATTATTTAGCATTGTTCAGTTTGAAATGAGCCACGCCCTAAGATATGATTATGTTTTGATTGAGTGTGACAGACATAACTGTGCTTCAATTATTTCGAGAAAAATTTAACTTTCCATGAAAAAAAGCATTGTTATCTGCTAGAGATGTTTTTTTTGTGACTAAGTGGTCATCTTTAATTATGGACAAGTAAAAAAACTAAGAGAAACTCAGGAGTCTTACCTAAAATAAAGCACAACAAAGTGTAGTCTGAGCAAAGTGACAGCTCTTTTATTTAATTATATGGTTTATGTATTATTTTTATTCATTAAGAAAATATTTTATAGGACTATAGGTCCACTTAATTCAACTTACAACTTGTAAGGACAACGAACCTTCGGTTCTACTCAACAGACAAAGTAGATGTGGAAAGAACTGTTTAAATATGTTTTATAGTTGTGTAAATAATAATAGTTTGCTGTATATATACTGTTTTGCAGTGCATGTTTAGCTGCTACTGTGGACAGACACTCGATGAATCTATGTAGGACTTGACTAGTGATTAACTTTTAAAACTGATGGTGTTAGTACCTAACAAACAACAACAAAATATCTTCTTGAACTTCTTTAGCCCTGGTTTATTACTTCTTTATGATTTATGTACTTTATTTTATACCTAATGTTAGGCCTGCAAGTGTGGTCAGTTTTATCATACATTATGATCAAAGCACCTATTTTTATATAATTTCCCATATTTATAACTAAAATCTAAGCAAAAAATATTGTTTTACTAAGTGATCTTTTAACGGGTGTTTTATTGGTGATATGACATGAATTTCATGTTCACAACTGTAAAATATATGAGCGACATTATTTAAGTGTTCAAAGCCTGTCGGCACAAATTGATTAAGTAAAACAACAATTTTTGTCTGGATTTTAAAATTGATATCAAATTTTTTAGGCATAAATTTCTTAATGTTTATTGTACAAAGGTCATATAACCATAGTTGGATGCTGATTTTAACAATGCACGAAGTTAGGTTAAGGATGTAAAGTGCATCCTTACATTAGAAGGAATGTCATTAACATGAAACAACTTTTTTTAATTACTATTTTAAAATTACTGACTGATTTTCCACAAAATCTTGTCAGATAATCAATTAAACATTTAATTTAATGTTACAACAGTCAGTACATGATGGAATTCCACGATAATGGAAATAATGAGACGATTATTCAATTCCACAAAACAGCTTTAATTGCGACATATGTTTTGCCGTTAGGCATTTTCAAGCAACTAAATTGAAAACAAAACAAGTCTAAACTAAAAATGTGAGACCTTTCCTTTTGTCTCACATTTTTAGTTTAGACTTGTTTTGTTTTTCAATTTAGTTGCTTGAAAATGCCTAACGGCGAAACATATGTCGCAATTAAAGCTGTTTTGTGGAATTGAATAATCGTCTCATTATTTCCAATTACACATTTGTCTTAATTAGTGGACTAAATAGATTAGTCGTTCTCTAGTTATCATGCTTACAAAGTTTTTACCTCATAGTCTTTACTTTCGTACAAATAATAATACTGAAATTTGATAACTTAGTCTTTAAAATTTTCTTTTTTCCTTTTTGTTTAAAGAAAAAACATATTGATCGTCATCTCCTTAAAAAAAGAACTTTATAAAGTCTCCTAGTCCTCGAATACTCTAATAGTGTAATATAAGAACAAGAGTTGGTCAAGAGAGACCTGATTTTATTGATGAAAGAGAGGAATCTAACCTAAGACTAGATGAATAAAGGTCCGGATCCAAGTCAGATCATCCGGGTTAACAAGCCTGTATTAAAAAGGGGCCTAACTGGGGTTAACAAACCTGTATTCACTGATCTCCTGAGGGCGAAAGTTGTCTTGTTTATAATCAAAGTAATTGTTTTTGTAACATTCTACAAGCATTACTCATTTCAATAGATGTAAATATCAATTGTTGCTTTCTTTACTAATCCACTGTGAAATTAATGTACATTTTTTAATAATTGTTTTCATTTTGATAGAAGTTATACATTTTTCCGACAAATATAATACATGAGCCCTCAGGCGTAGTGACAAGCCGTCTCCCTTTGAATGCCAGAGGTTTGAGGTTCAATTCACAAGGAAGCGAGGAAAAAGATTGGTATTGACTTAACATTGTAAGAAAAATGGAGAGCGGCATTAGGTAGCGAACTCTAATTGTGAATGCTAAAATTATGATGAAGTTCAGACTACACAGTACACATCACCCGACAGAACATTTGTCTAGCTCTTCATGGGCTGTTGCAAGACAAGATGAATAGTATTGTTAAATAATATATATTGGGTATTTTTTCAGTTTGTATCATCAGTATGTATGAGTATGTGCCCCTAAGCGTACTTTTGAAACAGTTATATATTTCCTTGTACATTGGATGTCTATACTACACTTCATATAAATGAATTAGTATTTACTAAAGTTAACGTAACAAGTAACATCCAGAGTCAAAGGGAGAGATTGGTCCTTCAAATTACACCCCTTTGCTTCAATTAATTGTGTTTTAGTTTCGCTTTGTGCTTAACAGAATGTGCTATATTGGGTTAATTATCTCAATGATATTTGAAATCTTGTATACATCCTAGGTCTATATGTTATATATTTTTAGCAAGTGTCTTATATTTTCAGGTAATTTGTTGATGAAAGATAAAGTTAAAGATTATAATATCTTCTATATAATATATTATATTCCATCGTTTCTACAAATTAAATGAAATTTGTGGAACATATTTTTCAATATCTTGAAGGTGTATGCAAATACTGCGTTGGAGCAATGAACTTTCTTTTAACTATATTACATTTTATTACAAGAAAGAAAAAAGTCAAAACGCTGCCTAGGTGTAGAAACTGTCTAAAGATGATAAAATTTTATCATTTCTACAAATTGAATTAAATTTGTAAAATATGTTTTTAATAATATCTCAAAGTCGTAGTACGTAAATACTACATTGTAGCAATGACCGTTAAATTTATTACATTTAGAGCAATAAAAACAACTGTTACTAATTTATATTTCTTAAGCGATTATCAGTTAATGTATTGATTTAAAATTGCTTTAAGACTAGTTAAATGACATAACTAAAATATGCCAAACTAATAGCTTATATATCACAGTTATAAAATATTTATGGAAGGTTCAAGTTTATAAAACGATGTTTACTCGTCTTGTAATAATATTTGAATGTCAATTGTAATCTCAAAATAAAAAATGTGAATAAAATTTATGTTTACATTTTTACTCCCTGAAATGAAACCGTTTTGAAAAGTTCACATTGTATCCCTAATATTTATCTATTGAATTCGTGTATCTATACTTTGAATGTGTATCATCATATCTCTAGTATACATTGTCACTTCCTGCGCCTTTAATAAAACCTTATAAGCATGTGTGATGTTTTAAACTATCATTGTTCTTCTTCATTAAATGCTCAAAATAATTTATTAAATAAAAATCTACAAAATTGTTAAACAACGACTAAAACCAACCTCTACTTTTCCAATATATTCTACTATTTATATAAGGCGTAAAAATCAATGTTTGTGACAAATGTTATGGAAAAATCAGGTTAAAATTGTTACACTAAGTTAAAATAAATAACAATAATTTATTTATAACAAACTTGTGTGATTGCTACTGGATTTAGACATAAAACGTTCTGGAGATTAACGTAGTCAACCAAAAATTAAAATGATTTTTTTAAATATATGAAATAAACTAAAACTTCTTTTTAAAGGTTTAAAATACAATAATAATAATATGATGATACCATATATTGCAATTAAACAGGATCTATAAAACCCTAATTTAATAAAATGTATTTATTAAAGTACTGTATGTAGGGTCTACATTAAAATTGCTAAGATCTGAATCTTTTTTTCTGTCACATTCAGTATTTTGCTCTAATTTACCAAACCAATCTGTAACCTAACCTACTTTATGTTTTGTCACCATCAGAAAAATGTTGTGTGTAATTTTTTTGCTGTTATTAATTTTTCTGAAAGAATTCATATGATATTAACCGTTGATTAAGTGAAATAAATAAACTCAATCCGGATGAAAATAAAATAATCAAAATAAATATTCAGTATTTTCTAATAGGATACTTTTAGTGAAAATAAGTTTTACAAAAATATTACTTCAAATTTTCATAAAATAATATATTTTTTTTTTTTAGTATTATACAGTTTAAGGATATATTTAAAACATGTACAGAAAATAAATAACCTTTTTCATTGCAGGTTGAGATTTTTAATTCCTAATATTTAAAATCCAGTTAAATTACAGAAATAAAATTTTGTTTTGCAGTAATTAAATTTTCATTTGTTTTTATACAAAGTTCTGTTTTTAAGATGACATTATTATTACCGGCAGGGAATAGAACTGGGCAGTGTGGTTGAACACATTGCTCACAGATAGCGTAAGTGTCTTGTATATCAGTTTACATGAACAATAATAGTTCTGTAATAATTAACCAAATAGTATAACCTTGAAACCTAGTGTCTTCCTTTTAATTTGAATGACCTGTCACAGCCTTCAAAGATTATGTAATTCTAAGGTCATTTTTTTTTTAATATGTCTTGTTTTCAATGATTTTTTGTAAAAGTAGTTTCTCATGGTTTCTTATTCAGAGTTTGCCACCAGAAATACCTTTGGTGTTAATGTTATGCTGATGTTTTCCTATAATGCAAATTATGGTCTATTCTTTGTTATTTATGTGGTAATGAAACTAGAAATGTATATTTGTTTGTCGTTTTTAATTGTTGCTGATCTCATCTCAGCTGTTTGATCTAGGTAGAGTTAATTTTATAATTTTGATTGTAATCCTCTAAGACCATGATGGTATGGACTTGTCTACTAATTATAAAATGGATCCAACCTTAGACACATTCATTAAAATTTTAATCTTGTTTCATTTGTTACTTTTTAACATATACATAGCTTAGAGATAGTTATTTATTGTCTCAAAATTTAAACTATTTTTATTGTTTTTAGCAATATTTTATTTACATTAAATGTGATTTTCATATTTTAAATAAAGATGTCAACATAGGCAAGCAGTATAAAATGTTCAGTGCAGCTGGTATGAAATCGTACCAGGCGCTTCCCACACCCAAGCTGCCGGTACGAAATCATACCCCTGTGTATTGCTATGATATGAGTTTAGCTTCTGAGCATGTTATTTTAATTATATTTAGGAATAGCAGCGAACGTGTTAAGCGCTTTTTCAACTTTAGTGCCTGGCACTATAACCTGTTAGTGGGTCTTGGCTTCCTTAAGAGTTCTTTATCTCTAGCAACAGTTTACCAGTTGCAGATGCCCAGGAATATGGTGTCCCTTCATGTAATCCGAGAATCTCCTCTTGGGCTTTCAACTTCTTCTTTGGTACTCAGCTTCAAAGTCAAGGAATATTTTAGTAATGACACACTCCTTCATCCGTAATACACGACCTGTCCATCACAGTAAACAACATAGAGCCATGATGTGATGACTCTACACCTATCTCTCAAAGTCGTCACTTTCACCCCACCACCTTATACAAATTTATAATTTTATTTTATTGCATAGGTAAATAAATAGAAACTTTGTAAGTTAATTTCATGTCTGTATAAATACCAAAATTTGGTTTTAATATATATTTTTTAACTGGGTGTTACTGCAGACCTGATCCACAGGTCCATTCAATTACAGGGTGATTCAAAATATTGTAGCGAAACTTCAGAAAATGATTGTATGTGCCGCATAAAATGTGTGAGCACATAGCATGATTCATTGTTATCATCTACAAAATATCCTGCTTTAGATTTTGAGTTGAGTCTATTTATTGAGACATCAGTGAATATTTTATAAGAATGTTCGTAGTGGTTGTTGATAGCTTTACTTTGCACTTCAGGAAGATTTTTCTTTAAGACATTGTTAGCCAAGATTGTATGTCAAAGGATAACCCAGTTATTATTAAAATGTTAAAACAAAATATTTCTTGGTAATTGATTATAACACTTGGAAGTTTTTGATAATTTTTGTTATTGTATGAATAGATTCGAAAATTATAATAATTTGAGTGAGTACATTACTTGTATTTAAAAAAATGATAACTCAATAATCCTTTGACCTAGAATGATAAAGTATATATATCTCTTGTGTTTGTCATTAACAGTAGAAAATTGTGCCCTCTTATAAATTCTTAATAGTTTTTAATATACTCGGCTTTAAAAATTTCAAAAGGACACACTTTAAAATGTACAAAATCAAACCTTGAGTTTTGATATGTAGGTTAAAGGTTACGTAAAAAAATGTGTTTACTCGATATCTAATTAATTTCCAAAATTATATTTTTTTAGAAAAACCCAAATCAAAATAGCAGTTAGAAATAAAACATTTATAAGAACTTTTTTCTTTATTTTGTAACAATCATTTCTTGATTTGTTTGCCATTTTGAATCTCTCTGTCTAATTGTCATAAACAAAGCCAGACAGTATTGCCAGTTTTCAGAGTTCATTATTTGTTTGTCCAATAATGTTTATATAAATACCATTATAGTCACAACAGGTTAATTAGTGAAGTCTTTATTGAGTTATAATCATTAAATTACTAATTCATTATTGCTTAATATAGACATACAGTGAAAGTAGGGTGTATGTTGCATTGACCTTCTGAATCCAAAGCTGTAAGTTGCTTTAGACAATGATTAATTACATTCAATTAAAACAATACAGTTGCAAAAAGTTCATGGGTACCATAAAGATGCTTAGCCAAAGATACACAACTCTTATATAGCCATCTACAGTGGTTTTCTTGTGGCCATAAAAGCTTCCCTCGTAATGTGGTTTTAGTACACTTTGTAGCTGTAAATATACACATCCTTCACTTACGCTTGTTGTAGTTACAATTTTAGAAAATCCAAAAATTCTATGTAGGCATATTCAGAATGTAAGTTTTGTTGGTCTGTTATGAAAAACCAAAAACATACTTTTTTTTATTCGTTTTTTACTAATTAGCCTATTTTTTAATATGTTTTCCCCATTTTTGAAACACTCATTACAGCTGGACAGCAGGGTGTTGTACCCTTTCAGTATAGAAAAATGCTGATGCAAATCACTGTTAAAATCTTGTTGTCTTCATGAAACTGCTGGTCAGCGTGTTTCAGATATTGAAAATCACTTAGTCCGAGATCTGAGCTCAAAGGCATAGTGGAATTGTTCCGAGTTGAAAACACAATTTCATAAACGTTTCACAATATACACTTGCATTAATCGTGGAGGGTTGAGGTAAGAAGTTCACAAGCAAAAACACTTGTGATAGTATACCTCTATTTCATGAGTTGCCGTTTCAACTCAATGGTTGCGTGTCTTAACCATGTGACTAGGATTTAAGAAGTTGTCACCATGATCAATTGTACTGTATCACAAAAACTAATAAAATTCCCTGCTTTTTTTGTATTCTTCCAGAAACATTTTCGGCATCCATCTTGTACATAATAACTGATATTGTAGTTTTTCAAACACAATTTTTTAAAACTTGTAGAAAATGCAAGGAAGGTGAATTGTGTATTATCTTTTTCTAAGTTTCTCTTAAACTCCATTCTTTAAATCTTCATTCAGTTAAAGATAGTCATCAGCTCCGTTCATCATCATGCACATTTCTCATGATCTTCATTAAAACGTCACACCCATCTCCGTAACATTGCCGGACTTAATGTTCCTTGTATTCAAGAAATGGGTCACAGATCTCATTTCATACAAGGTTTTGTTAAATACGTCAGAAAATATCATCCAGTGTCTTGCCAATGAATCAACCAACTCAATAACAACAGTGCTGCAGCGGCAATATTTTAAAAATGGAATTTACTTTCACGATATTTCTCTTTTAGGTCATTATCTAACTATATATTATACATTTGCTGGGAGAAGAAATTGAGCATTACATTTATAAATCTGTATATTTATTAAATTCTAATAGCTTTGATATTATGAAATATGCTACATCATAAAAACATAATCAACAACAAAATATATTTAACTTTTTTAATTCAAGAATATAATATGTTAATCTTATACAAGAAATAAACTACTTGTAATAAGTTAAGTAAATTACCTGCCATGGACTAACAGTTAATTTTTTACTTATTTTAATGCTTAATAGTATCTAAACACAATAACTACATTAATATTATCTTTTTTTATTTAATTTTAAACTCCCATATCACTAAAGAATAACAGCAATTGACCTAAATTAAAACAATAGTAACTATTTATCGTTTTTCATTCCAAGAACATAATAGTTTTTTTTAATATAGTGTAGTAGTTCAGTAAAATTTTGAAATTTTATTTTTGTTAAATTGAAGATTGCTATGATTTTTATAATAATGAATGTTTTATGGCTATATAATGATAACTTGTGTTCAATGAAAAATTCCACCGTTACTAATTTGTAATTAATTTAAACTTCTACAAAGTAGTCATTTTTTCTATTTTTTCACGATAACTTTTTTGGATTGAATTAGAAAAAAAGGTTATGAGTAAGTTTTTAGGAATACAATTTTCTCCAAACTCTATTTAGAAAATAACTTAACATTTTTGTTTGTTGGTATTTGAAACATTTTCCATAAATATCAGTTTAACAAATTTTAATCAATAACATTAAATAAAGGAATTTCGTAGAACATCGGATATCTCAGATTTGGCAAAAGGAATGTCCTTCCACAATTTTCTTGAAATGTGACAATTTACAAACTTGAAAATTCTGATTCACCATTCAATTGGAAAATATAATGAACCCTGATAGGGGTCGAATTCCTTTTGATTACTTAAAATTACTTATAAAAATCACTTTATAAAAACAACGGATTTGGCATATTACTTCTCGTCATAATTTTTTATATTCTATCAAAATTTGAACAGAAAAGCAGCTTGGTCTGTCAATTTTGCACGCTAACTTCGACTTACTAAGGGTTGTTTCATTTTCACATTTCGACTGATAACTCCAAAAAATGATATATTTGGTAAGATTAGGATGAGTATTGTTTGATTCGGTTAATTTTTAATTTTGTAAATAATTGTGTCAGAAAATGTTTGCAATATATTTGCACCTCTTTTTTTTCATTTCTACTGGAAACTATAGTGTCATTTAGTAATTCTTGAACAACTCCTGTTTTGTTTTATAAAGTGTCATAATTATGGAACAAGTTTAATAACCCAACTCTTTATTAGTTTAACATTGGATGTAATGTTCAAACCACTTTAATACTTATATAAATGGCTTTTTAATGGGCCTACGTCTTTTAACTTTTTAAACTTGTTTCATTAATGTCTTTATTTTGCAATGCTAAACCCGGCTTGTTTTTATTGTTTTTAATTCAGAAACTCGTCATAGTTGTTGTTTAACTTTAGGGTTTTCAATCTACGGGTTCTTTAAAATTCAGTTTGAAATGGAAGTATGGTTATTTATTTGAAAATGTTAAGTATGATTTAATATAACTTCATTGGGAAGAAATTTCAAAGGTTAGACAGGTGAAGAACTTCATGTGTACCAATTCTATATCAATAAAAGCCTCTCTCATTGATGAGACAAACAGTAGGTCAGCTAACTACTAATAAGATACCACTAAAAAACAATAAGAGTAGTATAGTTTTGTGTATTATGGAACACTCATGACATATCACCAGCTGTGTGTGTGTGAGGTGTGTCCTTGACAGACTTGCTAAGGACCTCTAAGGATGCTGAAGCGAAGGTTCTCATGTATTATATTTATAGAATCTAGAGAGAGTATGGGAGAAATTCTAGTGCAATATATATGTATGTATTTTATAAAACATTACACTTATTTTCAAAGTTAATTAACTGAATTTTGATAAGCACAGTGTTTTAACTTATACTGGGTCATTCAGAAAACCACAACTATTTTAATTTGACATTAATTGTTTAAACACAAATTATATAAAATCTATAGACTAACTCTGGGAGGTCAAAACAACTGTCATATATGTCATTGTTGCAGTTGATATGTGTTAGTTATTTGTTTATTTGACACCCACTCAATCTATTCTTGAACAGTGGGTTTTTATTGTAAAAACCTACTGAATTACAAACTTGTTGGTCACCACCCTATGAACCTTTTGGATTGAGTTTGGTGTTGGGAATAATGCATGCCAATAATTTTATCGATAGCACAGAAACTGAATCCCTCCTTAGTGTATATAAATGTGACAAATGAAATTCGCCATAACCTTTGTGACGATGTTCCAAATTGTCTGTTATGTTCTCCACAGAAATCTCTATGCTGATTGAGTCGAGACTGGAAAATCTTATGGGGTGGTAAAGAGCTGCCAAGAAAGCAAAATTACGGCCATACAAAGTTCATATTATGCAAAACTAAAAATAAACAAAAAACAGTTTGTTAATATCATTTGTTTCAGCCACATCAAAGGTTGAAGTTGGACATTCTTTCCATCTCATGATTTCATTTGTCTGGATACGTAAATTCAAGGAAGTTTTAAGAATTAGGCGACCGAAAACCGACATGTAATTAATAATCACCCACTGCATTCCAACAAGATGGTGTTTGGTGTATGCTGTGTTTTCCATATGGATTGTTGGACTGAGTTTCTTTTATGAAAATATTAACAGTGAGGTTTGTGGGTGGATTTTATGTTTGTGAAACAACTTGATGAGATGGAGTTGTATCCAGCACGATGGCACATATCAAGTGTTTCAATAACTCTTATATCCTGGTTTCTTTGGAGACCACATTATTTCAAAGGATCTGCGACCACCCAGATCTTCCGACCCCAGTGCTCAAGTTTTATCTTTGGAGTATATTAAAAGACAGAGAGTATGCAGATTATCAAAGAATACTTTGAATGCTTCGAAATAATGTGATATTTCTCAGAACATCTCAAAACATGAAGTGGAATGTGATATGTTTTAATTGCCACAGGAGGGAACGTCAAAAATGTATTTCACAGTGTTTTCTATAAATTTGTTTAAGGTTTATGTAGCAATTGTTTACTATCCCAACACCAAAGTTAAAGGTTTTCCAAGATAAGTAAACAAAACAATCACAGTAGCAAACCTGAATAACATCACACATCCTGAATAACCTTAAGGGCTGCAAAAGTTTAATACATCCCCTCTTGCTACTGACAGACAATCATTGATCTTTTCTTTCTGAATTGCTTCCCCCCTCTCAGTCTTACTCACTCAATCACTCAGTATTATTATTGGATAAATAGATATTACACTTATCTAGTAGATTTACAATCATTATCTGAAATTATCCTATATTATTTTGTACAATCTTACTTATATCGAGTTCGTCAAATAATAGGGTTCACAAAAAAGGTTGTAAAACGTCACATATCATGTGGTATTATTAGTTTATTTACAAAACGGTTCCAAATTTTTCAATTTGTCTACAGAATCCAGTGAATTGTAGTTCTAAATTAGATGCTCTACTTTGTCGGCCGCAAATTGGTACAGACAGCGCGAAGCCATGCACCTGTTAAGCAAAATAAACAATCATCTGACTTCACCAAGTGTCATAAAATATGGCACACTGATAAACATAGTTGTAGGAGTAGAACCTTCAAGGTCACACTCGGCATAGCTGACGCATCCGAGCTCAGTGCAGTAAACATCTTCGTTAAGGAAACACTTGTTGTGTTGTGTTGTGTTGTGTTTAGTGCCAGTGAGAATGTGTTTTGTGTTGTAAGTTATAGCCTTGATGTAACTACTTGTTTTGTCTGTGAAACCTTGAGTATTATTTTTGTAAAGATGGCGAACTGATTATCTGCATAAATTATAAATATTCTATAAAGTCTTATTTATTATTTAGGCTGAACTAAATTTTCCATGACAAATATTAGTTATTGATTTTACGTGCCTACAATTCTTGTCAAACTTTTAAAATTTGTGTTGGGGACGATTTTTGTTAATAGGTTGAGTATTTTTGTAAAGATGGCGAACTGATTATCTGCATAAATTATAAATATTCTATAGAGTCTTATTTATTATTTAGGCTGAACTAAATTTTCCATGACAAATATTAGTTATTGATTTTACGTGCCTACAATTCTTGTCAAACTTTTAAAATTTGTGTTGGGGACGATTTTTGTTAATAGGTTGAGTATTTTTGTAAAGATGGCGAACTGATTATCTGCATAAATTATAAATATTCTATAGAGTCTTATTTATTATTTAGGCTGAACTAAATTTTCCATGACAAATATTAGTTATTGATTTTACGTGCCTACAATTCTTGTCAAACTTTTAAAATTTGTTTTGGGGACGATTTTCGTTAATAGTTGAGTATTTTTGGAAAGTAGTGTCCTATAATGGCAAGCAACATCCACTTCTGACTTATCTTTGGTAAATTTGTAGTCTTTTAAAAAATAAATTATTCTTTTTTCAATAAAAATTTTTGATCTTTGTTTAATGTTTGTAACTAGCTGCTTTTTAACGTAAAGTAACGTAATTTTACAAAAACCAAAATGTTTTATCAGTTTTCGATAGGAGAAGTCACAGTAAGAAAATATGCAGCAGAAACATATAACTGGTATGAAAAAAGTATGTACTACAAAATCACAAAATTTATCAGATTTTTTTAATCCTTAGTACGGGTTTTTTACACTTTTAATCCTGCCAGATTATTTTTGTGTAGTTGTCCTATAGTACCCGGTATTTTCCTTCCAATTCTAAACTAAGTTACCGGCCTAAATGTTGGCTTTTAGTTAAAATACATATTTTTGTTAATTATCATTCAACATCGTGGTCTTTTTTTTAAATCGTTTTAATTAGTTTTTTAAAACATATAGTTAATTAATTTAAAACAAAAATTAACACCTTGAAATTTTCCAAAATGGTTTTATATTTTCGACAGAAAAATTCACAGTCAATAAAATATGTAACAAAGATCAGAAATTAAATACGTATATTCCTCAAATTGACAAGTATCAAGTAATTCTGTGATAACTAAAAAAAGTAAAAAACTTAAAAAAAATTCTTTTCGTAGTTTTTCTTCAGATATTTGTAGTTTCCATCGATGTATCAAATTCGCTAGCATTTCTGCTCACAAAATAACATTTTCAAGGAAAGAAGTCACTGTTGTTATTCGATACAAAAATTAGAATTCATGTTATTTTAACATTTTTTTTAACGCAGTACATTTCTTTTCGTAGTTTTTCTTCAGATATTTGTAGTTTCCATCGATTTATCAAATTTGCTAGAATTTTTGCTCACAAAATAACATTTTCAAGGAAAGAAGTCACTGTTGTTATTCGATACAAAAATTAGAATTCATGTTTTTTTTACTTTTTTTTTTTTAATGCAGTACATTTCTTTTCGTAGTTTTCCTTCAGATATTTGTAGTTTCCATCGATGTATCAAATTCGCTAGAATTTTTGCTCACAAAATAACATTTCCAAGGAAAGAAGTCACTGTTGTTATTCGATACATTTTTTTTTGACATTCTATTAATCACGACAAGTTATGCACTTAGGCACGATAGGATCCACGGTCGTAGGGAGTGAACTTGGATATTTTTTTCGTCGCCTCAGTTTATTGGGCAAACATTGTTGATGTTTGGTAGGTCTATTTGTGAACGATAATATAAAAAAACACTTAAAACCTTTGACTTGACCCTTGATTACCTCTTGATAGAGACTAAATTCTGATAATTATTTGACATAAAAAGTAAGTTGTACAACGTGATAGAGTGTGAGGAATATTTACAAGTCATATTACATATCAAATACGCTTACTGGCTCCCTGGTTTACAGAGCTGTTTTAAAAATATATTACCTTTTATTTTCTTATATTTATGGGATGGGTCAGATAACCTCTTAAAAATTGTTTTACTGATATGTTCGTTTTAAGCCTAAAAAAGTGGTTTTTGAAATGATATTCGTCTCTCCTCTATTTTAGCCTATTCAGTTCTCTACTTCCCAAACGAATGAGCATCGTATTTTATAAGGATTTCGTATGTTTACATATTTCGACCCGTTTTTAAAATATTTTTCCAGTAACCCAAATTACGTGCTTTACTTCTTTTTTCAAATTTTGTTAAAATGTAGCCTCTAAAAGTCAAAACGATGAATCGGTTGCCATCTCTGGGACCGGAAGGTATTGGTAAAAAACCAAAAACGTTTTGTTATATTTTCAATAACTTGAAAATGATGTACCATAAGACTAAAAATTAAAGTTTCTATTTTAAAATGTAACCTCTAAAATTTGGATATTTGAGAAAGTTTGTGCGATGTTTATTTAGTAGTAAACTTATACATGGTGTAGTAAAACTGAGAAAACTTGTCAAACTTAAAATAGAATCCTCCTCCAATTCCGACTATTTTAGCTTTAAATTTAGAAACAAAATCGTGGCACAATTAGACTCAAATTGTTAAGGTGTACTAATTGAGCTATTGTAGGCCGTTGTGTAACAGAAGACAATATATATCCTGAAACTATTTTTAACGTCGCCATTTTCATGGTTAACGAACTTTGAAAATCAAATCGAGCGTTAATTACAATAGTTTGAGTAGTTAATTATATCTGCTATTTATATAATGTACACAAATAGATATTGTATGATCCTGAATAAAGGAGTTTCTATGAGTAATTTCGCAACTTGTCTATAAATAGGAACTTTACTAACAAACGTTTGTTTGCTCGTAATTTGTCACTTTGATATTCTGTTCTCAATTAATAAAAACGTTAAAATAGTATTGGTTGAGTGTGTTCCGTTAATTTTGTATGTACAACATACAAAAAGTTTCGAAAGTAACTTACCTATTAGTCTACGATTATGTTATAAACTAAAAGTAGTAGGAAACCCTTGGATTATATCTAATCCTGAGAAAAAAATAACCAAGATTATACAAACGTGATTAGGAAAACCACAAGTTAACAAACACCAATTTGAATCGAAGAGATTTACTGGTCAACTGAGCAAAGAAGTATGGGTCAACGGGGTAGTTATCGGTTGCAGAAGCGTAGGCTGTGTCGACGTCCACGAGATAAGCATCTGATCAGTGGCTACTGAAAACAGCGACAAAACTGAGCTAACGTTTGTCTCCAGGCGGCTTTAAATTCAGAAAGAAACACTCACACAATGCTACGTATTACCAATGTTTTTAATTGAAAAAAAAATGACTTTTTTTCCCCTTTTGGGTTGTAATGGCTAACAGTTTCGCGTATAAAGTGAATATTTCCGCAATTATAATTCAACGAAACTGTATATTGTGTAGTGTTGTGCAATTGACTGATTTATTTACATTTATTCAGCATTATGAGAATATCAATTTTGCACGTTTTACACACGACCAACTACGAACGTTAGAATATAGAGCTATGTCAACACTTTTATAATTACCATCACTCTCATATAAACCCGACATTGGAGACGATGAAATATCCAGCGATCTTATTTATTGGTGGTATTTGGCATCATTATATACAGGGTGCCTGAAAAGAAACTTACTTCCCCTTACTGTTAATTGTGTTATTAATTAATGTAGTTAAACTCGGTTTGCGGAGATTCTCTTTGTATTGAGGTAGATTATTCTATGGACTTTTTTTTAATGGCGTGGGAAGCAGGACGTAAGTCACAATTTTCAAATGGGACATCATTTTAAATTGACCGATGAGACGAAATCATTGACGTCAGGGATTTTGTTTTTGGACTGCCTTAACTAAGACAGCTAAAAAATAAATTGTATCTCGCTATCTTACAAATTTCAAATGAGACATCATTTTTAATTGACCGATGAGACGAAATCATTGACGTCAAGGATTTTGTTTTAGGACTGCCTTAACTAAGACAGCTAAAAAATAAATTGTTTCTCGCTATCTTAACTTATTGTTTTTTGAAAATCTTCTTATGTAGAATTTTATTTTTGAAATATTAATAAATCTTAATTTTAGCTAGTTTTAGTCCCTCAGGAGGTTGAGGTGAAATTTAAAATACGATGTATGTTTTGAAGCTGTTGGTGATTCCAGACGTGACAAATGACATAAAAAAGGGGGAAGGAAATGGAATCTCTTAAACCATCTGATTAAAAAAAGTTTGGAAGAAATTTATTTTTTTATTTTTCTCTATTCGACGAACTTTTGACTTGGATGGTGAAAATTTCATATTATTTTGTCTCGACTCAGCAAGATCTTTGAAATAAAGTATCACAATTTGTGTAATTTTAAAGAATGCATCAAAAGCGTGTTTTCTTCAATACAACTTAAGGAAGTTATATTAAAACTAAATATATTAAACTAAATCGTAGAAAAACATAACCACAAAACTAAAACTAAGAAGAAAATTAAAGGGAAAAGATGATGTAATTTTAGACTCATTTTTGCTTAACATATATAGGGTCAGTTTCATAGATCTATGAAAAATAGTAACTTCTTTTCAAATTTCAAAAAACTGTTTCTTTTAGGTAATTTTTCACGCGAACTCAAAAAGCTAATTCTTTGCAGCTTTTAAATATGTATTCATTGATGGCCAAACTTTTGTCGACGAAAACTGTTAAAAAATTAAAACAAATCAACCTTCTCTTTTTGACAATTTTATTTGTTGATTCAACTTTACGTTCTGGTTACTTCTTGGTAACTTTGACCGGGTCTTGTTATACACGTAGAATGCTTTCATATGTTACACGATTCCAATATTGTCGTACGATATTACACTAGGTTTGTTTCAAGTTTTTCACTAGATACCGAAAGTTGATACATACTCATGAAACGTCGTATATTAGTTTTTTATAAACAAAAGTGATGTCAAATATCCGAATAAACTATTTCAATCAGTCGAAAAAATATCTATCATTGTCCGATAACTTTAAAATCAAATTGGGTTTTCGGTAATTCATTCTAATGGGATTATTTTCATCTGCAATAATTAATAGAAAAATCGATATCAGAAAAGGAATAATAAAACGAAACCACGTGCAAATTACACAATATTGACAGGTAATATAAGTTTGTTTAGAGGAGGTTAATTTATTGTCTGGCTATAAAATCTACTTAAAAGTTTGCATTTTTTTCAGTTTACACGAACGATTTAGTAAATTACATTAGGTGACCTTGACGGTGCATATCCTATTTATATCCTGTGGACTCATGTTGCATGAGAAGTTCTTACGCCGTTTGGTTTTTAGCAACTCATCGCATTTCACAAACAAGACCTCCCCCCCCTACCCTCCATTCTCACTTCCGTATTTAACCAATATGTGTTCTTTTTAAAAATTTATTTACACGAAATTTGGAACAAATATTGGGTTTTCAAATTGACTTAAATTCTATATATCCGTATATCAGGAGTTACTTTTTAACAAATTTTTACAGTTTTCACTTTGTATTTTTTTTTCCTTTCTTTAAAGCCGAACAACCTTTCGGTTATTAAAAGTAGAAAAGAATAGAAAATAAAGTCCTCAAATATTCTTCTAGCGTAATGGACGGAAGATAACAAGAATTGGTAATGAGAGACCTGATGGGAAAGATGACAGAGAGATGTAACCAAAACTTAGGGTGGTTAGAGGTGGGATCTTCCTCACACACAAGCGCAAGGGATTAGAACATTAGAACCAACCTTTACCTATATGTGATGCCACAAGTAGTAGAAACATTTTATAAATATTTTTTCTACTCTGTTGAGTCAAGGTTGTCACTGGTTGACCCGACCATGAGTCTTGTGAGTGTGCGTGCGTGAAAAGGGTACTCTCAGGTAGAAACCCAACTGTAGCCGTCATCAACGAGTCATTTAAGACTACTCGAATAAAAGTGTAGATCCAGCTATTTATAGCTCTGGATTGTCAAACCTCGTACCCGCTATAAATGAGCCCCTGTGGATTTTCACGTTGTAATGCCTTATGGATGTGCTTGCTTCTTGCTTTATGATTTTACCTTTCTTTTGAATCACACGGTAAATATGTTATACTCATCGATGTATATAAACTTTCCCACGTTTGTCTGTCTTAACGGAAAAACAAAACATTACCTCCCACCACTGATGGGCCTTGTTGGCCCGATTCGATAAAACGTAAACGATCTGACTACTGTTTTTAATTCACATACATGAAACCTAAATTACATATAATTAAATTTTAGAGAAAATCTCGTGGAGTAAAAGAGTATAACTGCTACTGAAGTTTCCACTAGTGTATCTTACATTGTAGTGTAACTGTACAAATAATTTATTTCATATTTTGTAACCCTACGACACTAGAATAACTTAAAATTCATGTAAATGAAAACATCGATAAAGTAGTAAGGAACATCCAGTAGAGACAAATTTACTACTGCTCGTTATGTCTCGTTCATAGAATTACTGTATAGTATATCTAATACTTCGGAGCAAGCACTGTATTCCCGTGAGTGGCCCTCATTTTAAACGTAAAATAAATTTGTAAAACTTGTACATACATCGATCGGCCTCGTTGCAGAGATCATTAGTACTAAATTTTATAACAATTCTTAAATTAACTAATTTTTGTGGCCTAATAGCCCTGATAGACGGCTTTACATCGGATTCCCGTCATCATTGTTCTAGAATTCTCAACCAGAGTTCGCTACTAAATATCTCACGATGCTGGGTCAACACCTTAATTTGCGAGTCTCCACTGGGTTCGGAACCTATCACACTATAACGATTGATACTCGCTTAATATTTCTGTCTTAACAAATTTTTATGTATGACCTCTCATTGTATTTATTCCTTTAAGGGTTATATTTTATATCTAGTTTACAAATTGATTTCGATAACCCGGAGTTCTATTTTAGACACTCTGTATTTATTTCATGCGGCGCAATTTCTTCAGTTTCATAAATTTGTTTAAACTTAGTATTCGTGCAAATACATCTGCCATCATTCTTATCAAACAAACAACTATCTTGGCAAAACACTACTTAGCATTGTGTACATACAATATATTCTGCTTTGCATTATTAATTACTAAAGTCTGTCTTATAGAGTTGATGATATTGCTTTCTGTGTTATTCAGAAAACTTGTAGTGTTTGTTATTTTACGGAATTTTTTATTAGAAGTATAATTGTTACAAGCCTTGTTCATGGCGGAGATTAGGTGACACATTTTAGAGATATTTTATTTCCAGGTTTTCCTTATTGTATTAGGTGTAAAACAGTCTGTTGCGTTAAATACATCTAGGACAGATATAAAACTAAAATGTTGCAAGTGTTTTCTGGTGTGAAAAATGTGTTTTTTTTTTTTTGGATAATGAGGTAAATTCAACACCTTTCCTGAAAGTGAGGTTTTTTGGGAGGAATTATACAAATTTTAGGGTAAAGATTATTTTCAAAAAAATAATTTATAAAATAATAATTATTAATTATAAATATTAATTAATTATAATAATAATTATTATAAAAATAATTATTTTTTTATCTTATTATTTCAAAATGGCAGCCTAAAATATCAGAAATGTTTTTTCATCTGAATGTTGATTATATATATTTATGTGTGTGGGGTGTGTGTGTGTGGAGTGTGTGTGTGTGTGTGTGTGTGTTTTATAAACATTTGATTAAAAATCAAATTTGACATCAGCTTTAACAAGACTTGCCAAATTGGGAGTTTTTTTCAAAAAAAAATTACCCCAACTCCGTCATTATGGTTTTTTGGTTAGGAAATCAAATTGTTTTAATATAAATTCCCATTTTGTATTTGAAAAGCAATAATTTTGGTTTGAAGGTTTTTTTCTCTTATCAATCACCATATATGAAATGTTGATCATTCATCTGTATCTTCTTTAAGCTTTTAAAAAATATAATAAAAAATCAGCATAAATGTGCCACATGGGCAGTTTTTCTTTCTCAAAAAATGTATCTAAATTGTTTTAACTAACTCCACAATTTATAAAAAAAGTCAAATTCTCACCAAAAACAGTATAATTCGTATTTTATATCAATTTAAATACATTGCAATACTAAACATTTTTTATATTTACTGTTTAGATATATTCTTGTGGTTTCAAAATGGCGCCCAAAACACTAGTTATTCTTGAGTCGTAATTTCTTACGTAATCTTCACGTTACTTCATGAACGTAATCAGTATTTCCAATTTTGAGAATTTATATCTTTCATTGCAGGTCCTTAACGATTTTTTTTTGTGTTTAGTAGTTTTTTGGAGAATAATTTGATCAACTTCTTTAGAGAAGATTTACAGAACATGGGAATTTTGTGTTTTTGTTTTATGACAGCTACTACCAAATTTTGAGTTAAAGAAAACATAGAGAAACAAATTCTTGTTTGTGCTGTAGAGGCGACAGACAAATACAATTTCAAAAACGAATATATCCACCAAGAACTGAATGTCGATTGTTTGACCTTGTAAGCAAGTAATAACCACCGGGCTAAGTGGTTATTTTAGTGAACAATAAAACATTAAGATTAATTGTACTTCTTCTCCAGTCTTGACGTCATCGCCCTGGAGGTAGAAGTCCCGTTATTGACATTCCTTGATTCGGATTATTTTAAGATAAACAAGTAATACTTCTTCAATACGTTGATTCAGTAAGTAACACTCCCATACAATTGTGATATTATTTTCTGAAATATCTTCTCCAAAGAAAAACCGATGGTCGCCATCTTTCCAAACCTCGAGAGTTGGATGCTGTAATTCAGCTGCAGGAAGCCACAAGGAGTGTATGTAGTAAGAATCGATTTTGAAAATTTGTCAAATAAATGCAGGTTTTCTGTATACTGGTGAAAACGTTAAAATGTTTATAACTCAGTAGCTCATTCTTCCATTTTTTTTAGAAGTAACGCAAACAACACGCCAGACGGAAACTTTTCTTTATTGTAGCAGGTACAAATTATTATTAATTTCCAAGTTTGTCACAAATTAGTTTCTAATCACAAAATTAAAAAACTAATCACAAAATTAAAAAACTAATCACAAATTAGTTTGTTTAAATCTAACAAAGTTTCTCAAAAGCATATTTTTTATTTATTGGTTTAAAATTAAGGACACTTGTTTTATCATCAATATATAAATTTGACCCTGATTTTATCTATACTAAGTAAATAAAGAGCCTTGAACATGACTTTGTGGTGTTAAATAAAATGATTGTAACAATTATCTGGGACGAACGAAATCATACAGGAAGTGAATTGAAGACGAGATAGTAAGAAAACTCTAGTTAACAAGGACAACCGTTCAATGACTATACAGCAAGGTTAATGAAGTGGCATATAATCATCGTTATTAACATAAACGAGGAGGATCTTCACGCAGAAGTAGAAATAGGCGCGTATCTGATATCAGATTAGCGATAAACGTAGTAATCAATGGTAATAAAATACTATCTGTAGCGTGATAATTACCTCACTTGTACTTAAATACACTTCTTAAAATACTTTGATACTTGATAGCAAGGATAAAACTAGGATATATGTCACCCGGTACAAACTAGGATATATGTCAAGAGTAAACTAGGATATATGTCAACCTGAGTAAACTAGAGTATATGTCACCCGGTACAAACTAGGACATAGCCATCCTGAGCAAACTAGGATAAATCTCATCCTTAGTAAACTAGGTAATATGCCACCCTGATCAAACTAAAATATATCACCATGTGCAATCTAGGATACTCTTCAGCTGTGACAAACTAGATTGCATGTCATTGGACAAACTAAGATACAAGTTATCCGTGGTAAACTAGATTACATATCACCCGGGGTAAACTGAGATATATGTCAAATTGAGTAAACTAGAATAAATGTTATCCATGGTAAATTAAATTACATGTCTCTAGGTACAAACTAGAATATATTTTAGCTGGGATAAACAAGGATATATGCTACTCTAAGTAAACTAGGATATATGCCACCTTGAGTAAACTAGGATATATGTCACCCTGATTAAACTAAAATATACGCCACCATGAGCAATCTATGATACCCTTCATCTGTGGCAAACTAGATTACATTTCACTGAGCAAACTGGGATACATGTCATTCGTGGCAAATTAGATTACATATCACCCGGGGTAAACTAGGAAATATGTCTCCAGGGTTAAACTAGGAACTTGTCACCTCTCATCCAGTGGTTTACGATGCCTAATTGAAGTCACGACAATTAGATAGCTTTTAAGGCCACTTTTGAAATGGATGTTTTAATTTTGACTTTATAGATATATACATTATAATTTACAATTATAATTAAAGTTTTCAGAAATGAACCTACTAATTAAACTATTACTGTCACCAAATGAAACAAATTTATACAATAAATATTTTATTTGTTCAAGACGTTGTTTTTACTAAGTCATGAACTTCAGTTTTGGAGTGATGAGCTTTCTTGGGATGTGTGTACACGTAACAACTAACAATGATGACTTAATAATTGAAACGTCGTCTTGAACAATTTCTTTTCTTGTTGTTTAAAACCAAAAAATTTCTCTGTCAAAAAATGAAGAAAAGATAAAAAGACCCCTAGTCCTCCAACAGTCTAGTAGTGTCAGGTTCGGAATAAACAAGAGAGACCTGATTGGAAAGATGAAGGAGAGAAATATAACTCAAGACCAGCTAAGGATTGCCAAACCCTTGAGGGTACTTCCTGAACAATTAAAATGGTTTTATATAGAAAATTGTATTACATATCATTTCCACAAGTCGTCCTTATTTGAAGTAAAGTAATTAATAGATTTATTACATTTAAATCTTGGTGATATAGTGTGCAATAAGTGTTTGTATGATGTAAAGAAATAAAATATCGAGAATAGCACAAAATTAATAAAATGATTTATTTCCAATATTTATCTTATCAGTCGTGATCCGCTCGTTTCAATTACACCAGTTAGGCTTAGGAAGGTGTATAGATTGTAAATGTTTTAAACAACATAAAATTCAGCTTCTAAGTTGTAGATTTTCTACTGTTTCTGGAAATATACGAAAAACACTACGGTTATTAGATTGATTACCAATATTTTTAATGCCCCTCAGGACCTATTTACCTTTGTAGTTTTTTGGAAACAGATTTTCACTGAACATTCTCAACTACCTCCATATGAAAATGATTCATTTCTGGACGGTAAGGGGAAGGGGAGAGGGAAATTTCAAATGTTCCCGTATTAAAGTTTAGGAGGTGAAATGTGTAAAAATTCGTCTGTAATTAGGAATGTGAAAATTCTTAGGTTTTTGTTACATTTAAGTGAAATATATGTTGTAAATTTTACGTATGTAACATGAATTTTTATTAAGTTTTGATTTTTGAGCTCATTATTAATTCCTAAAGCTAAATTAAACACCGCGCCCAACCTCCTATGAAGAGGCTAGGTCTGATTGTCTTTTCAATCAGGTAACTTGTAGTTAACAAGTCGAACATTACCCTCGTCATTGTGCTAGCATTCTCAACCTAAGTTAGCCACCAATTTACCTCACGATGCTGAATCAACACAGTAATGTTTGAGCTTGAAACGGGGATTGAATCTTTAGCTCGTGAAGCGAGAGCGCTAACTGGAGTAATCGAAGATCCCGATTAAATTTTTTTTACCCTTCAAGGTTATTTTTTTATGGTAATATTTTATAGCATCAAAGTCCATACATTTTAGGATCCCAACGTGGACCAATTTTTTAACTTTTTTTTATAAAACTTTAATTATTTTACGATCTTTATGAGATTTATCAGTCAATGTATCTTTAGAAATACATTTCATGCTTGAAGATTTGGCGAAATGGAAAGTTTTTGGAAACAAAACGTAGTGACCTAATGCGTTTCCTTCTTATTAAGACTAATTTAAAGACTGGATTTTTTTAGTAAGCCTATAAAATGACGTCACGAAAGCTACTGTGCGAGGTCAAAGTACAGCACTGTACAGAAGTCCTTCTCTGTTTCATATAGTTTTACAAAATATTATGAAATTCAGTTTCTCACTGTGTTGTCTTCATGCCTAATGTAAACAGCAAGGCACGAGCTCAAGTATTAGCAGGAATTGTCGCCCAAGTGTTAATGAAAAGCAACCTACATCAGCTGATTTTACGTTACATCATTGTCAGTCTGTCATGGAAACACGGCTAGATTTGTGAAATAGTTAATGTGGTGTTTAGTTTGAAAATATAAATAATATGAGTTTCATAAAATTTTCTTTAATTTTGGGAATATTTTGGATTTTTTGGGTACAGGTATCGTGTAAACCGATATAAAATTTGATCTCAACTTTTTAAAATACATGGATATTGTTTGTTTCACTTGAGCCAAAAACAGCCGCACGGTTAGTTTTATCGATAACTCACGAACTGTAACTTTTTATGTTTTGGGGGCATCTTGGGCGCTCCGTTTAAGAAAATCGTAATTTTATGTTTTCGTTTTGGCAGCTACCCTTAAATGTTGAGTAATCAACAAAATTCATCCTAACTAAAAAAATATGTCATATATGAAATTAGATTAAAATCGTTTCTCCCGTTTGGCTATAGGTACGACGAACAGTAATTATTCAAAACCCCACTTATTTGGACTTAGGTGACTTTAAATTGGATATATATAAAAAAAAACATCAATTTTTGACCTATCATACATAACTTACTATATACTATGTACAATTGAGAAAGTAAACGAAAAAAAACTCGATTTCAAAATTTAAATATTTGATCTAATTGTTTTTCATTTTTGTAGGAGTAGAACCTTCAAGGTCACACTCGGCATATCCTAGCTCAGTGCAGTAAACATCTTCGTTAAGGAAACATTTGTATAAAAGTAACTAATTTACCAAATTAGTAAATTAACAATCAAATAGTTTGGAGTGTTCTATTGAACTCTTATCTTTTTGCGAGAATGTATATAGAAAATGTTTGCCATAGTTTTGTTATCTAAACAAGTAAAAACATAAACAATAGTTTGTATGTAAACAATAGAAATAATATCACAGATCTAGTTGGTTAAACTGACCTCTAAATTGCAGCACTTGTTATCAAGATTGTGAAATTGGTTTTGATAATGAATATTGAATAAGTTTAAATTATCAAGAAACAAGTTGATTAGTAAGTTACTATAGGTTTAGTGTGTTTAAAATTTTTGGTTAATCAGAACTTTAGATTTAGGTAAAAATTGAAAATCCACCTTCAACACGTTCTAATTGTGTAAAAAATTGAAAATCCACCTTCAACACGTTCTAATTGTGTAAAAAATTGAAAATCCACCTTCAACACGTTCTAATTGTGTAAAAAATTGAAAATCCACCTTCAACACGTTCTAATTGTGTAAAAAATTGAAAATCCACCTTCAACACGTTCTAATTGTGTAAAAAATTGAAAATCCACCTTCAACACGTTCTAATTGTGTAAAAAATTGAAAATCCACCTTCAACACGTTCTAATTGTGTAAAAAATTGAAAATCCACCTTCAACACGTTCTAATTGTGTAAAAAATTGAAAATCCACCTTCAACACGTTCTAATTGTGTAAAAAATTGAAAATCCACCTTCAACACGTTCTAATTGTGTAAAAAATTGAAAATCCACCTTCAACACGTTCTAATTGTGTAAAAAATTGAAAATCCACCTTCAACACGTTCTAATTGTGTAAAAAATTGAAAATCCACCTTCAACACGTTCTAATTGTGTAAAAAATTGAAAATCCACCTTCAACACGTTCTAATTGTGTAAAAAAATCGATACGGTAAGTTAAATAGTTTTCAAAATTCGTGAGTTCTTGCTTTTCGATTTCAACCCTCTACTAGGGGAACGCCGCAGATAACTTAACGAATTTCCTTATAATTTTAAGAAACATTAATAGATTTTGCAATTATTTATTTTCAATAACAATCATATTGGTTCATTGAACACTGTAACTTAATTTCACTAATATCCACTTCAGACTTTCTACTTTTGAAGTTACGTTTTTATACATTTTGTGTTTTACCTATAACACCCTTATTTTATCAAGTTCAGACATTTGATCCATATTGTAAAGCTTATTATCTCCTTATCGAATGTTAATTACATTCAAGACTAAATTCTCATCAAAATATCGAGTATGAAAGTTTACGTTTATTTAGTTAACATTTTTATTGTGATCGTAGAAACACTTTTAGGCATCAAAAACTGCATAAAATCAACTGTTTTAAAACGGTGGAACCAATAGATAACTATTTATCACGGAAAAACTATTTAAGTTTGAAAATAAACTGCCATTTTTAATTTTATCGACTAATATTTCTGATTTACAAACCTGTGGTTCGACTTATATTTGACTTTCGTGTCCACTACGAGTTCACTCTCGTATAATATTCCCGATTACACTCATTAAAGTCAATTTACACACAATTAACAAAAAATGGCGACACATAATTCCAACTGCGGGGAATAATTGTTTTTGTTTTTGAAACGTGCGATTAATTTTATTATATAATTATCTATATATAGAATCGATTAATGGGCTAATGACTAAATTGACGAATCTCCATGACGAGGAGTAAAGATGAATTTAGCAACCGATAGTCCCCACATCCAGACTTCAGTCCATGGTAAACATTAAAAAAAAAATCTCAATAAACGCATTGGTCCCGAACTTCAAATATCTAAATTCTGTTTAACCTGTTTAATTATAACAATTAATGTAAGTATAAGAATAATAAAAATTATATAAATAAATAATTGAAACGTAATTCACATGTACAGTCTGTATGAAGTAACCTGTCTCCTGACCCTCCAGCTACCTGGGACAGGCCCGGGCCATTCACCGGCACTCGGCGTCGCCCGCAGTTGTTTACCTAATTAGTCGCCTATAAGCTTCCCCACTAGCTTAAGTAACTTTTTTACCTAAATCATAATTTCCGAAATGTTATCAAATATTTGAAAAGTACATAAAAAAATAAGATCAACGATACTAAACAAGGGCAAATTTGTTAAAACTTTATTATTAAAAGCTTTAAACAGACTACTTCTATATTTCTTATTCCCTCTATAATCTATTGTTTGTTTTTTATCAAATTTGCCCTTGTTTAGTATCGTTGATCTTATTTTTTTATGTACTTCTCAAATTTTTGATAAAATTTCGGAAATTAAGATTCGGCTAAAAAAGTTACTTAAGCTAGTGGAGAAACTAAAAGGTGACTATTTAGGAAAACAGCTGTGGATGTCGCAGAGTGCAAGTGAATGACCTGGGCCTGTCCCAGGTAGTCGAAGGGTCAGGAGACAGGTTACTTCATACATACTATAATGTATTATTTATCTGTGATTATCAACACAAGATGTCCGCCATAAAACCATATGAGATATAAACAATTTCAATGGTGAACCTTCCTTATTTCTTTATGGGTATGATAGGCTATTTAATTTTGAAAAACGGCCGTCATATTTCAATATGACTATGGCTTCATTGTTTTAAATAGCAAAACAATGGTTTTTAATGTGTTTTTTTTTTGATAAAACCAATCTTTTAGAATCTACAATTTGGAAATTTAAGTGTTCGATTTTTAGTGGGCGGTTTTAATTATTTTTTATTGTTAAAAATTTAATTTCCTACATAATATAAGGCAGACAGGGTGTTTGAAGTGTATTAATTCTATGTCCTACCGTAAAACAGTTGTATCGCACTTTATCAGGCCTAAAACAGTTTGAATATGGCAATGTAAAATTAATGACGTGAAATATTTAATAAAATACAGTTGTACACATTCAGTTGATCCGTCTCTTGTAGGATTACTTGTACACATTCAGTTGATCCGTCTGTTGTAGGATAACTTGTACTCATTCAGTTGATTCGTCTCTTGTAGGATTACTTGTACACATTCAGTTGATCCATCTCTTGTAGGATTACTTGTACTCATTCAGTTGATTCGTCTCTTGTAGGATTACTTGTACACATTCAGTTGATCCATCTCTTATAGGATTACTTGTACTCATTCAGTTGATTCGTCTCTTGTAGGATTACTTGTACACATTCAGTTGATCCGTCCCTTGCAGGATTATTTGTACACATTCAGTTGATCCGTCTCTTGTAGGATTACTTGTACACATTCAGTTGATCCGTCTCTTATAGGATTACTTGTACACATTCAGTTGATCCATCTCTTATAGGATTACTTGTACTCATTCAGTTGATTCGTCTCTTGTAGGATTACTTGTACATATTCAGTTGATCCGTCCCTTGTAGGATTATTTGTACACATTCAGTTGATCCGTCTCTTGTAGGATTACTTGTACACATTCAGTTGATCCGTCTCTTGTAGGATTACTTGTACACATTCAGTTGATCCGTCTCTTGTAGGATTACTTGTACTCATTCAGTTGATTCGTCTCTTGTAGGATTACTTGTACACATTCAGTTGATCCGTCTCTTGTAGGATTACTTGTACACATTCAGTTGATCCGTCTCTTGTAGGATTATTTGTACTCATTCAGTTGATCCGTCCCTTGTAGGATTATTTGTACTCATTAAGTTGATTCGTCTCTTGTAGGATTACTTGTACACATTCAGTTGATCCGTCTTTTGTAGGATTACTTGTACACATTCAGTTGATCCGTCTCTTGTAGGATTACTTGTACACATTCAGTTGATCCGTCTCTTGTAGGATTACTTGTACACATTCAGTTGATCCGTCTCTTGTAGGATTACTTGTACTCATTCAGTTGATTCGTCTCTTGTAGGATTACTTGTACACATTCAGTTGATCCGTCTTTTGTAGGATTACTTGTACACATTCAGTTGATCCGTCTCTTGTAGGATTACTTGTACACATTCAGTTGATCCGTCTCTTGTAGGATTACTTGTACACATTCAGTTGATCCGTCTCTTGTAGGATTACTTGTACTCATTCAGTTGATTCGTCTCTTGTAGGATTACTTGTACACATTCAGTTGATCCGTCTCTTGTAGGATTACTTGTACACATTCAGTTGATCCGTCTCTTGTAGGATTATTTGTACTCATTCAGTTGATCCGTCCCTTGTAGGATTATTTGTACTCATTAAGTTGATTCGTCTCTTGTAGGATTACTAGTACACATTCAGTTGATCCGTCTCTTGTAGGATTACTTGTACTCATTCAGTTGATCCGTCTCTTGTAGGATTACTTGTACACATTCAGTTGATCCGTCTCTTATAGGATTACTTGTACACATTCAATTGATCCGTCTCTTGTAGGATTACTTGTACACATTCAGTTGATCCGTCTCTTATAGGATTACTTGTACACATTCAGTTGATCTGCCTCTGTAGGATTACTTGTACACATTCAGTTGATCCGTCTCTTGTAGGATTACTTGTACACATTCAGTTGATCTGCCTCTTGTAGGATTACTTGTACACATTCAGTTGATCTGCCTCTGTAGGATTACTTGTACACATTCAGTTGATCCGTCTCTTGTAGGATTACTTGTACACATTCAGTTGATCCGTCTCTTGTAGGATTACTTGTACACATTCAGTTGATCCGTTTCTTGTAGGATTACTTGTACACATTCAGTTGATCCGTCTCTTGTAGGATTACTTGTACACATTCAGTTGATCCGTTTCTTGTAGGATTACTTGTACACATTCAGTTGATCCGTCTCTTGTAGGATTAACATTCGTTCAAAATTCATTTAATTAATAAATGTTTAATCTTTCAAACTGTTGGGTATCGAAAAATATACAACAAACTATAGAACTTTTTTTTTTAAATTTAAGTTGACTGGCATATTTACAAATAGACAACGATTTTTCAAACTTTGGATAACGTATTTTTTAATTCTGATAATAAAAAAATAGGGAAGGTTTACAATTTTGGATTTCTTCTAGTTGTAGAGATCGTAATGGTGGCATCTTGAGTATAGGTTAGTGAATTTAAACCTATTGTAAATTAATTGTACATGTTATTCTTATTAGGTGGGACTATATTGGTATCACATTTATGAAGGATGGTATGTGAAATTATTTCTCGAAGGGATAAAACATAAATTTGTATTAAAAACGACGTTGAACCCCTCCGATAGTATCGTGTGTTTGACGATATATCAATTTTATACCAGAATTATTGTTTATATTAAAACTGCTTTGTGTAACTGTGTGTGGCTTTGGTTGGTAATCGCTTCCTAGTTACTGGATGGGTAAACGCACCTCGGCAAGGACGTGTAAAGTGTGCCAAGGTCATACATAGTTCCACACCAGTACCTTTTAGGGAATTTTAATAGACAAATGTTACCTACTGTGTTACCATCTCCTTTATCTCCGGATCCGAGATAGTCTGATTTTGCCTGGAGACCTGTTATTTCCAAACATTTTAATATCAAGTTAAAATCACAAAGATTAATGATAAACGAATCTGAGATAAATTAACTAAGAACTTTTTTTTTTTTTTTTTTTTTTTTTGAGAAAAAGAGAGCTCTTAAAACAAAATGTTATTCTTTTCTTAACATAAAACACAAATGTACACATTTGTCATAATAATGATAAATAATGTACACAATATTGCCCTAATAATCACCAGGGAAACAATTATTACTGTACACATAAAAACTTGTAAAACATTTTAATTTAGAACATCAAAACAAAAATAAATTATTAGTTGTTCCATTGGTTCCTGTGGGTGGGTTTCATTTTGAATAAATTAATTGATTCTTTAATCTTATTTTGATTGATTTTCTTAAAACAAATCATTAGTTTTCAGTTCGTTTTAAAATAAAATTGTGTTTGTATCAAATTACGTTTGTAACAATAAACGCTTTTTTTCCAAACGTAACAAAAGCTGTGCTTTATTTTAACGGCTGTTTTTTGTGCTGTCGCCATTTTGATTTTATAAACACCATTGTGATGAAATGTTCACATAACATCTTTGGTAAATTTATTAATAGGTATTGTAAAGTTTCAAAAGAATCGGTTGAGGAAATAAATAATAGAAAATCAAAACTGTGTAGCTCTTCGTGGGTCACATTGTAAACCATGGATATTATTTAAATACTTTGAATATCTCAAGAAACGACACTTTTTGAATGATGGCCGACCAATACAGTTTAGCATCATTTGATCAAATTCATTACACCCTAATTTCAGAAAATCGAAAATTTGATTTTTAGTCTTAAGCCCTACACATAAATTTTGAGTTATTAAACGTTTTTAAATACTGCCTGACATATGTCCAAAATATGCTAATTATCAAAATTTTATCAAATCATTTGTTTTTTATGAGCAACGACAGACAGACATAATTCTACAAAACTACTTTTTTTGGGGCTTATTGGACCTCAAAATGGATATTACCATCAATTTTTATCCATCATATAAGTTTATACTACGTATATTTAATTAAAAAAAGCTTGGACAGAAATTCACATCTCATATCACCTGTCGTTTTCATATATATAAAACTACTATTTTTTTTCATCACAGGATTACCGTTAGAATTAATTGTCTACGGTTGAAATAAAATATGAATTAAAACTATTTGAGTTAAACACGAGTCGGTTACTTTAGTGATTGTATTTAATTGATAAAACTGTCAACAGATAGGAAGAGTCGTATATCTGTTTAGGTGATATCAGTAATAACCTTGAGATACTATAGGCCGTGAAACTGTTTAAACAATATCAAGACAATTTGCTTTAAGCAGTATTCAACGTAAGGTAAGAGTTATTGCTGTAGGCAGGGGATATTGTAAGTTTAAATATTCTGCAAACAGGGTGGTAGTTTTATTTTTTTCTTTCGAAAGCCGAATTTACTTTCCACTCGCTCTTACTTTAAACAAAATTAGAAGTGATTTCGTTTGTAATATCCTCTCAGTTAACTCACAAAATGTTTGCCAATAGATTAAATGGACTGATTTTGCCTTTTAATCGATAAGAAAGGACTATAGGAAAATCATTTCCATTAAACATTTTTGAGACTATTTAAATAATCATATTCGGCTATTTTTTTTTTTTTTTTTTAGGGAAATATACAGGGTCTTTCAGGAGGAAAGGTTCGTTTGTCGCCTATAGATTAAACAGGACTACAGGAAATGGACGCTGTTTTACTGGTCTCCTTTTTAAAAGTTATATCATTCGATAGGAAGTTAAACGGGTTACAAAAATTTACTCTTGACGGTTTTATAAAACTTTACAGTTTTTGAGTTGTTTTCATTAAAATCTTTAAATGGCCGCCATTTAGAAAAAAATTACTGGAACACGTTGAATATTTTTGTCAAGCTAAGTTTTTCTATTGATGACCACTGTTCAAAATTTCAAGTCAATCGGTTAAGCCGTTCCAGAGATAAAAATTATTTAGTACAAAAACAAAATGGGATAGTTGGTAAGAGTTTAAAGACTTGTGTTTATGGGAACTCTTGTCTTTATTATGACGTATATAACTTGAATTATTTCCACAGAAACACCCTGTATTTTTCATTTCTAACTCACTGGTTCATTTTACAGTCACAAAACAGTATTTTGGATCATCAAACAGTCTTCAACCTCTAAATATGTCAACTTAGACAGTGTATGAGGCCGTCTAAATATCTTATCTCTGTGATACATGCAATTTAATTGATTCCATTAGTGTTATCGGCATATAAGTGATTTTATCTGATTGATTTGCTTTCACAATGATCTTGCTCAAATAAAACCATTGTCTTGCCTATGGTCTATTTTTAGAGTCCTATTTATCATTTTGCATTTATATTCTTTGTATTGTTCACATTATAGGAAAAAATAGAGCGGTAACTAAAAAATAACCTTGAAGTAGTTAAGGAGCAAAAACTAGACTTGATTTAAAAAAAAAAAAAATTTAAATATATTGTGTTAGTATCGATTAAAGCTAAGTTATTCTGATTACTAATATGTATGTCTATTAGACGAATAATTAATATGTTGATACTAGGACATTTAAAAGACTTGTCCCCCATATCCCTACTGACTCGAAGTGTAGCACATGCTGGGCCCTTTTATTTGTTCTCATTTACTATTGATATGCCAATGTAACAGAAATTCGCTATATACAAAAATCCTGCTTATATTTTCTCGTTTTTAAAGGTTGTTAATAACAATAACATGATGTATCAGTCCTTGATGACTTAGAGGTCTATTAGATGACTTTTCCGTTGATATATGGTCAGCATATTGAGCTCCTATCGGCGTAATTCTAACCTCTCAAACAAAATTCGTTACTCGTAACACGGTTGAACCGATTAACATGAAATTTTACATATCCTTTCATTTTTAATTGAGATGTTATAATTTTCTATGTATTTTAACAATATTCAGACTATGAACAGAAATTGTTGTGCTCGCCAAGCGGCCAAAATTCTGAGCGCTCTATCTCCAGGTAACAAGGATCAGAAGGGTTAGGGTCTTTCCGCTTAGCAGCCAGTGGTCTGAGCGCCACATCAGTTAACAAAGATCAGAAGGGTTAGGGTCTTTCCGCTTAGCGGCCAGTGGTCTGAACGCCACATCAGTTAACAAAGATCAGAAGAGTTAGGGTCTTTCCGCTTAGCAGCCAGTGGTCTGAGCGCCACATCAGTTAACAAAGATCAGAAGGGTTAGGGTCTTTCCGCTTAGCGGCCAGTGGTCTGAACGCCACATCAGTTAACAAAGATCAGAAGGGTTAGGGTCTTTCCGCTTAGCAGCCAGTGGTCTGAGCGCCACATCAGTTAACAAAGATCAGAAGGGTTAGGGTCTTTCCGCTTAGCAGCCAGTGGTCTGAGCGCCACATCAGTTAACAAAGATCAGAAGGGTTAGGGTCTTTCCGCTTAGCGGCCAGTGGTCTGAGCGCCACATCAGTTAACAAGGATCAGAAGGGTTTGGCAGGTATAGGGGGATTCCGCTCAAAGCCCCTAGACCTGCCAAACCCTTCTGACCCTTGTTAACTGATGCGGGGTATCAGACCACTGGCCGCTCGATGGAAAGACACCCACAAATTGATGTCATTTCAGAGTGAGTGATTGTTTTAACGAAATCGTTTGGGTGTTAGTAAGTTTGTGACAGAATATGGGATTACATACACTCTTATCTGTGAACGCGAACATATGGTGAAGTATTTTCCTCTTCCTTTATGATTCTATTTGTTCAATATAATTTCTGTCATCAAATCGTGAGAATGTTTGATAAGGAATTATTTTGTACCATCCAGACTTTTATTTATTTTAGTAAAATACTTCCCTCTTAATATCTTTTACACAGACCTTACTCCACGCTTGCACCCTATTTGAAAGTAATTAAATAAATAATAATAATTTACCTTAAACGTTAAACCTTGGAATCGTACAAATATCCTAAACTTCTTTTTGAATGAATATAATTTGTCGTATAAATTTGTGAAGAGATTTTACGATAGTTTCGTATCAAAAAGAGGGAAAACATATCAGTAGATTTGCGTGTGACAACAGAAATAACTTATATTTTGATGAAATTTTTTTCGTGAATAATACCGTTAACCTAACCTCACATTGAATTTACAAATATTGTGTTGAATAAGGCGATATTAAATTTGTAAAATTGGCTGTTATAGTAACGAAAGTTAAAAGGGTTTATGAAGCTAATTTGTAAGTTTCTATCAATTAGAGCTTCTCATGTGGAAAAATGTTTAAAAGTCTGTCTTCGACGTGATTCTAGCAGTATGTATGAAATTGTCGTGATTGGTTAGTTTCAAGATCTAGCGTTTGTTACGTTTCCATTTTTTACGCTAAAGAAGCTTCGCTCACGTTGATCTTTCCACTAATACAATAACCCCAAGAAGTCTATTGGCTAGCGTTCTTGTTTGGTTTGTGAGAGGTTTTTCGTTCAATTTAAACGACATTGGTAAAACCAATTTTGAGAAATGATTTTTTAACTTTTTTTAGATTTTGTTTTATTTTTACCAATTCACGAAGCGATATTTTGATGAACACTACAACAATGCAGAAACGATAAACAGATTTTTTTGACCCATCTTATAACTTTCTGTCACTATGTATGAGAAAGCAAAAAAACAACCCAAAATAGGCCTATTGCACTGTTCGACCAACGGATGACCAGTATTTCTTGTTAAAGCGGCTTCGTGAAGTTATATATCCTTCATAGCTCTACGTGTCTAAGTTTCCTTATCAATATGCAAAGTCTATGTTGGTTGTCTCATAAATAGATTGTCTTTATGCACGACGTTGTGTTATACCGTGAGTTGGAATCAGTTATCGATTTACATAATCGATTCTACTCTGATGACTGAGAGGAAGTAAACGTAACGGTAAATACAGATATTTATAAGAGAACAATTAATTATATCCGGCCTTCGAAATGTTTTGAACAATAAAATACACTAATGAGTATCAGTAGAGCACGTGGGTTTGTTAATTGAAAGATTACGCGAGACTCTGAACGGTTCGTTGCTCCTGAAACACATGAAGCTGTGCGAGGGATACGCAGATTATAAATGCCTTGTGCGCATGTGCGACAGATTGTTAACGAATCATATTGTGACTAGATATCTGCTTCAACTGCTTCATGTCTAATATTTGCAAGACTTCTAAATTTTGCTTAACCCTTGTGCAAACGCCGACAACCGAAACTATGAAATGGTCACCGATCCTACACCTATGAAAATTTAACAATTTTCAATTTTATCTATTTTAGAAAGTTATGTGATGAGTAAAATACAATCAGTGTCGGATTTTTCGCGAAATTTATTTTTTTAAAGTTCTTCTGAGTTCAAAAAGTGGTTTTGGGAATGGCGTGGTTTGTAGTCTGGTTTTACACCTCGAACGTGTGGTTTTCATAAAATTTTGTTAATCATGTCTGGAGCTTTTTGTGTTTCAATAATTCAAAACTTAGAGGTAGCTGCCGTAACAAAATACACTAAATTACGATGTTTCCAATCGGCTCAAATAAGTTTGCCAACTTGTAGTCGATAAGTAACAGAGAAAACGTTTTGCTCGTTATCTATCCAAAGAGGTTTGTGAGTTACTGTTAAAATTCCAAATATTCTGGGTTTTTTTAAAAGTCGTATATTTCAAAATCGGCTCTATCGATTACAGTAAAATGTTAGTCAAAAGTAAATATTGATTGGCCCAAACTAGTATTCGTACTGTTTATAAATACTGAATTAATAAACTGTTTTTGGTTATATACAAGCGGTTTTATCAATCTTTGAGCAAGTTCGTTAATCAGACAAATCGTTTATTTTATTTTGAAATGGTAGACTATTTTGAAATCTCCAATTTAATAAAAAGTAAAACTGTTTGAATCTCCAACGTCAAAGAATATCGGGTTTTTTCTATTATACGACCGCATGGCTCAAAATATTTTCTATACTAACAGAATGATAATAAAGTAGGTTTTTTCACCTCAATTGATGAAATCATCTATAAAATAAATGGTTTTATTGTTTTTCACAAAACGCACAAATATACAAAAAATAAACACACTAACATGTGAACATTTTTATGACTTTTACACTTCTGGTTAGATCTGGGTTAGGTTAGGTTTTACACTTCTGGTGGCCAAAATACTAAAATATCTTTGATAATTTGATCGAACAGATCAGTTTCTTGATGGTGTTTCCGCCATAGAAATTCACATAAGTAAGAGTCAAGCATGTCCCTGCTTTTATTTTATCAAGAAACCAACCAATAAATAGCGAAAAATAGTCACACAACTAGTATAGAAAATAATTTGAGCCATGCGGTCGTATAATAGAAAATACCGAGAATATCTAATAGTATGCACTTTAAAAATCTGAATTCAGTTATATCCAAACATGTTTTCTATGAGTGTTATTTCGAAAACACAAAACTTGAAAATATAACCTCAAAATTTGAGGATAAAATCAGCATTATTATAAATCAAAATATAGTATGTAAGCTACGATTGTGATAGTCTCATAGAAACACGTTAATTCAACTCACATGTTGTTTGAAGAGAAACGGGAACAACCTTGATGGTACGTTTCCCTACTGAAGTACATGTTTAACGTCACGTACATTATTATTACGACTAGAGTATACATTCGTTGTTTAAGTAAGCGTGGGGAGTCACTTGTATTCCTTGACCGGGATATTTAATTTGTTTTGTTACAGTGGAATATTTTTGAAAATAAAACTTCAGGTTAAAACAAAAGTCCGTAAATTTCGTTACGGTGAATGATGAAAGATTTTGTTTGTAGACAAACTCTAGTGACGGTACAACCACTAAAATGAAGAACTGGATGCTTAATGTCACTAGTGGCTGTCTACCACCACATGTCAAGTTCAGTAAATGTGTAACTGTAACATAGTAATTTTATCCTACTATATCCTAATTTTTGTTTTCGTAACCAGTGACGTAAAATAAGTAACCTTGTCGCAACTAATCTGCTGCGCATGCTACCTGCTCATCCTTTGTCCAATATTTCTCTTTGAAAATATTTACCCATAGTCTTCAGATAGAATCGCTAGCATGGAAGATGGTGTCCTCTAGAAAAGATGTTGAAGCAACAGTAGAGCCCGGATTGGAAAAGTAACTCGAAACATGCGTGACAATAGAAGTGCGTGCGGCCTTGGTCAACACACGAACTAGGTTACAGAAGTCGAGTCGAGTGAAGGAAGGTTGAGTTTGAGGGTTGAAACGTTTCCATTATATACCATACTCTTGAAGATAATATTCAAAATACCAAACGTAATTTTCAAAATTTTGTTAAACAAAAAGTTGTAGGAATTTAATGTAAATGTAAAATACGTGTCAACGCTGTTTTATATGAAAACAAATCTTCAAAAAAAAAAATTTCTTAATGAAATCGTCGTTTTAAATTTTAAATTACATTTCCTATTTTTTTAACTATCTTAAAACGCAACTCGTAGAATGAAAAGCAAGTTAAAAACATTTTAAAACTGCTCCATCTTACTGGTTTGTACACAAATATACTAGCTGTGCCCCCGGCTCCACCTGCATGTAAATCGGGGTTTGTGTGCATATCCATTGATTAGCCCGGATTCCTTCTAGGTGTACTATATTATTATTTAGTTTTTTAATTTCAGGACGGTGTATTATAGAAAACATTTCTTGACGCCCAGTTACTGCTATTAAAATTAATCTTATCTTTCTACACTTTAAGTAAAGGAGTTATGTGAAGGTCGTTCTCATTCCGCGTTGAATTCATTTACCATTCAACTTATTACACATAAATGTCTGCTATCTTTTTTTTTGTTTGGTTTGTTAAGTCTACCTAATCTGCAAACTATTTTTCAACTTTTAAAATAGAGCGGTTACATAGCCAACAAATCAAACCATGTTTCTCTCTCACCATTCAAATAGAGTCAGTAGTTACAGCTCACGGTGGCGTTCAAACTGAAATCATATTTAACTTACAAACGATTTTAATATATCTTTCAATGTTTTAATAATATACCAACTTTGTTATTGAAAAATATATACTATCGCAGAAATATACAGGACAATATAGATTTCCTTAATCCCTACAAAAATTGATAAAAACTTGGGAACTACTTTACAGATCACCTCTGGAACTCTGCACTTAACTCTGGAAATGTTTTACTGATTTCAAAAGAGTTTTTAGTTACAGTTGGCATTCAAATTATATATCCAATCTGTCACTGAATGTGGTTGAAAATTGTAAGAAAATTAATTTTTTTTTTCATTACCAGAATTTGTAATGAATGAAAATTAGTTATTGAAAAGTGGATGATATAGATTCCTCACTTATTAAATGTTTGAGAACTTGTTTAAAGATTTTGTTGTTGGGGAGGTTTCTAAGAGGGTAATAATTTAGTGCTGAAGTACAGAATTATATCGCTGAACGAAGAGATTGGAGAAAACCAAATTAAAATCGGATCTAGCTGTTTGCGTTATAGGGACCATATATATATATGGAATTTTTCTATAGATTTGATCTTAATATCTATGAAAGGAAAAGTTTTTTTTTTTTTTTTTTTTTTTTTAATTTAGTCTATATACTTTGAGAAGGGGAAACAGAATATATTTTCTTCTACAAATAAATATGGAAGTTATTGAAAGAGTTTTATTTCATCTCACTTGTAATATTATAAATGACAATGAAACGTTTACTTTGATGATTAATGAGGAACTGTCAAGGTCGAATGTCAGGTGAAGGTCATCGTTTACTTGACTTGTTGACTCATTGAAGTCTCGTGAAGTTTTACCGAATCCCTGTGACCCAGGAAAGAATACCAGAAGAAACCACGAGAGGAGGTTTCAAGTTATAAATCTAGATAGAATATTTAAAACACGAGAGCCTTATCACAAGCTTACTTCTATAACCGTGATAAAAAAAGAAAGGACTGAAGTGGGCTTGAGCTGTCAAAGAATTAAGACTACTGGGATCAGCAAACGTTATCACGAAAACTACAGAACTTCGCAAAAAAAAAAAAAAAAAAAAAAAAAAAAAAAAAAAAAAAAAAAAAAAAAAAAAAAAAAAAAAAAGTTAAGCAATTACACTGGTCGACTGAATAAAATGTATATGCCAACGGAGTAGTTGTAATCCCTACCTTGTAGTCACTCCTTGTGGAGAATTAAATGGACATTTTTAAACTTTAATTAAAGAAAATATTTTACTCTCAGTTTTTAGTAATGGATACCATATTGGCCTCATTTTTAACTGGTTTGATTGATAGGATTGTGGTTAACTATATATGTCGGTTCAATTATTTCTCGAATTTCAATTTTGTAATTTCCTGATTTTTAAAAATGTTCATTTTTTTTAAACAAAAACCGCCACAAAACCGTTATAAAATTTTAAAAAAGATTGAAAGAGATAAATTGTACCATTTGTATGCCTGCTTTTCATCCATTTTAAATTGCATATGGGAAAAGAAGTGTTTTCGTTGACTATTTCAATAAATTATTGTCTATTAATTATTGAAACTTGAGCAAATATGTAGTTTTTTTCTTCTGTTTCTGTTTTGGTAATATCTACTGGAAAATATAACCAGTCTTGAATTACACAGTCTTTTTTTAAAGCCCAAATTAACCCTAACCTTTATGGCCTTCATTATGTAACAAAACTACTTCAGAACACAATAGTTGTTGTAGTGAACGTTAAGGTAAAAGTTAAAAGTAATAAATTGCAGGCCACGTAGGCCTGACTAGTCATATCATGTGGTATTACAAGGAAGTACGTTACCATACAGTTTATGGCATAATGGCTGTTCACTTTATCTAATCCACCCGTGTCCATGATTAAGCATATCTTATAACACATGGTAAATGATAAATGGATATAATTTGAAAGCAGAGGTAAAATACGAACTTTGCTTGAGTTTGGGTTCTTTGAAATGTAAAATAAAAGATAGAAAATTTTACGTGCTTCAAACTCCAATCAAATGTTGCCTGAATTCTCAAACCACAGGTAATAATGAGAACTTAGTTACGTAACTTAATAATACAACCCTAGATCAACTCTGCAAATTTCATCGCCATTTCTGTATTCATTCCCGCCGCTTTCTAATTACGGATGCCAAAATGGACCAAGCATCAGTTGCCATTTTATCTGTCCACTCTAACTTGTAGTTTGATATCTTTGCCACATGTTCCGCCAACCAAAGTTTATTCACTTTAGTAGGGGCTAAATCTCCATCTCTATAAAGGGGAAAGAGTTCAGTGTGTGTCAACTGCCTTCTCTTAAGTCACCAGTAGAACTAGTGCTGATATTCTTTCCGATTCTTCGTGAAACACTCTGTATTGTAGCTACGAAAATTATATGATTGTGTTATTTGCTGTTGTGCTACTAGAATATCCAATGTTTTACATGTTTACATCTAATGGAGTTTAGCCAAGAAATATACGTGCGCTGACTTATGTAGTAAAATCTAATTTATTGTTAGGTTATGTATAATATAGGAATATTCTTCTTTCTTCAAATTGCACAACACTATGGTTACTAAGAATATATTTAGAATTGCACTTGACAAAGAAATTTATTTAAGCTTCATAGTTGGTTTTTTTTAGACGAAAATCTCTCGGCCGTGATAAACACACAATATAATAAAGACACATACTTTATGGGTTGTTTATAGATTAGTGAGGTTAGACTCTTGACCCACAAAATATCCTAGTTCTTTGAAGTTTGTATTTTTAAATTAAAAATAAAAATTACAATTTCCAGACATTCTTTCGTAAGTAATAATATTGTATCGACAAAACAAACAATTGACTACTAGTTACTGCAAAAACCCTCACCAATATTCCGTTTCGCAGACGGGTGCGTATTGTATTTTTGAAGTCCTAATTGTATCCATTTTCTCAGTTAATATTGTTGGGGAAATTAAAAAAAAATAATTGGAATATCTAATGAATATCTATATTCATCGGCACCAAATTTCCGGTTGTAATATTATAATTTTTGTTCTGTTGGTCCGAATTAAAATATATGTTTTCGATATATGTGTTGTCCAAAAAGAGAAAACAATGTGTTTCAGATGATTTCTGTATTTTGCAAATTGGAGAGAAAGTATTAAATAAACCTTTTTATATACTATATGCTATGTAGATTATAAAATCTACAAGAGGTAGAAATCAAAGGTAAAATAATTAACAGTTTTTTAAATGTATTTTTTAACACTTTATTTTAAATATATTATATTGGTGGGTAGTTATTTTACAATGGCAACACCTAGACAGTCTATATGAAATCTACAACTTTTGTTAAAACTTTTCTTTTAAACTTTTTAAAACATTTTAAGGGGGGGGTCTTAAAATATTTGACCAATCAGCAAACAGCGTGCTGACCAACCGGAGACCCACAAACTTCAGTGATGTTTAATGACTTTAAAACAAAACAGCATACCAAAAATAAAAAATATTTTGTAGCATATAAACTTTCTTCACTCTAATTCTAACTACAAGGTCTCATTTTAATTATATGATGTTTTCCGACTTCAGCCAGAACAGCGTCTATCGGCCATTTTATAAACGGAACGCTTTTTGAGAATTAACGGCTAAATACGATGCAATGTTTAACGATTATCCTAGCCCCGAGTCAAGATTTCGTCAAATCCAGTTAATTCCAGTTATCATCGTATTGCAAATTGTTTGAGAGACGTGGATTCATTTCCATGACGTCAGATCATATTATTATTTTAGATTTTCAAGGTTCTATTTAGATTGTAGGTTTAGGTTATTTTTTAAACCACTTGTATAGAGGTTTATACAGTTTTCAAAGATAAGCTGTGTTACGATTCTAGTTAACATGGCTAATCTATTTTCTACGAAAACCATAGCCATGCCATTTTAATATTTATGTACATTCTTATATTTTTATACATTCTTACATTTTAATTTTTTTGTACATTCTTTCATTTTTGAACTTTTGTGGACTCTTACATTTTTATATTTTCGTACATTCTTACATTTTCATATTTTCATACATTCTTACAGTTTAATTGTTTTGTACATTCTTACATTTTTGAATTTTTGTACATTCTCACTTTTTATATTTTTGTATATTCTTACATTTTTATATATTTGTGGATTCTTACATTTTTATACATTCTTACATTTTAATTTTTTGTACATTCTTTCATTTTTATATTTTTGTACATTCTTACATTTTATATTTTTGTACATTCTTACATTTTATATTTTCATACATTCTTACATTTTAATTTTTTTGTACATTCTTACATTTTTGAATTTTTATACATTCTTACTTTTTATATTTTTGTACATTCTTACATTTTTATATTTTTGTGGATTCTTACATTTTAATATTTTTGTACATTCTTACATTTTTATATTTTTTTTATATTCTTACATTACATTTTTTTTTTTATAAACAAGGTTAAACAAAAAAAAATTCACTAAATGAATGAAAACAGAATTTCCCACAACAAACATTTTAGTTGTGCAATACAAATACAAGATGACGTTTCAACGACTCGTCATCCTCAGTTGTTACACGCCTACATAAACTCCGACACTGGAAACGTTGAAACACTTGAAACATTTCTTGTATTTGTATTGAATACATAAATTGATTGTTGTGGGAAATTGTGTTTTGATTCAATTGGTGAATGAGGGTTCTACAAGTCTAGTTCATTACAAGTCAAGTATATAATTGTCTGTCCATCTGTATTTTTATTTTGTATAGTAGAACGTCATTTGTTGATCATTGCAGGATATTGAATGATGTTACAGGATTTTATGAAATATTATTATTTGAAATTTATTAATCGGTTTTTCTTTTTAACGAATTATCTGGTTATTCGAGCATAAATGTTAAATTATAGAACTATCAAATCTAAACACTTTTTTCCCCGTGGTAATATTTATGTTACAATGTGACATATCAAATGTCATCAAAATTTGTACAAATAGTACAACATCTTGAATTAATAACTACTTTGTTTCATAAAAAAAAAAAAAAAAAAAAAAAAAAAAAAAAAATACTCTTTTAAAAAACCGACGGGCAGACTTAGTAACTTGTTGAGTTATCATCTAATGGGTAGAAATAGAAAATGTACATTTTTATGCAACGTTTTACAACTATACCAAGAATCAAAACTTTATCTTATAAATTTTCAAAATGGCGACCGTTTTTTGTAAAGTTAATGGTTTTAGAGATATTTAATATTAAGTCACCATTTCCGCAATATATAAGATAAAGTTTTGATTCTTGTTATACTGATAAAAATGTGATAAGATGTGTACCAAATTTCGGCTCGAAAACTATATAATTCCAAAAACTATATATATAAAAAAATTAAAAAATAAAATAAATAAATAATAAAATTAAAAAAAAAAATAAATAATAAAATAAAAAAAAGCTAACAGGTTAAAAACGAAGCGTTTGTGGACATATTATATATGTTTGCGTTCATATGTTTATGAACGCTTTTCTGTAATGTTACCCATACAACCACCATTTAAAGTTTGACACAACATTCTCTAAACACTTTGTATGTATATTAATCCGAAAACCGGTTAGTGTTACTTTTATTTTTTCCGATTCAACCTCAAACCATAAATTTCTTTTTATATGCGTATAGGAAAATTTGATTGGTTCACAACGAATGTAAACATTTTACCAAATTTAATCGAAATCCAGAGTTCCTATTTTAAGAAATTTCACCTCATCAGTGGTTTATACTTCATAGCCACGAAAAATTATGCCTGTTTGACGGCTTCTCATTCGGGTAAAATGTAGTTGGAACATCGAATTCCCGTCGACGTTGTTCTAACATTCTCTACCAGAGTTCGCTCCAATCACCGTGAATTTTGAGCCCTCTCACTAGTGTACCCTTACATCAACCGATAGCATCCATATTTATATTTGTTTTTTTAGCGATAGTCGCTATTTTGGGGGGGGGTTGAACAGTAAATTGTGTTTGGTTCTTACATTTGATAAAAAATATAGACTAAATGTGAGTTTGAAATTAATTAAATTATTTTGTTCTAAACTGATGCCAACTACCCCCAAACTTTGAGTTATCAAAACAAATTTGAAAAAAAAATAGCCTTCAGATACTGTCAAAATATTCTTTGAGCACATATTAAACGGACTGGAGGAAGACCGAGATCATGTCTAAAATCTCTATTTTAATTATTTCCATCTATTTTAATGTCATAAAAATGCTTTCACCAAACTATTAATATTTTTATACTTTTATATTTTAGCAATCGGCTGAATAAAATGATAAAATATTTATATGTTAAAATCGTAATAATTAAGAAAAATTTTCTGTCTACCAACTTTACATAACAAGACGGAGATTGATTATTTTGTGCAGTTTTACCAACTGCATAAATTGAACGTGATCAATACATCATAAAGATTCAGCAATAAACCTCTCAAGGGAGACCCCTCGATGACATTAGCTAAGCCTGGACATGTAACAGTCGCATAACTGTCATTAATTATTTTCGTCATGTGTAATACATGAATTAAAAACGTGATGACTATTGTATATAATTATAATAATTAGCTGAGTCAGTGTTACCAAACTTGCAAACAACTTTTTACGTCAAAACACTAAAGTTTGATGTGTCAAGTTTTTGCACTTCACAATATGCTAACTTTAATTACTTTGTTTTCGTTGTATGACTGTTCCTGAATTCTGCGTAATAGGGTTACTCTTTTGTTCAACTTTCATTGCAAAACTAATTCAAAATTGCACAGAATGTGGTATTGTTAACAAAATTAGGGAGGAGTGAATTTATATAGTTTCTAACGAAATATATATACTGCAGTTTTTTCTTTTTCTTTTATGGTAAATATGATAATCGTCACGAATTAAGCCTACATCTGACTTTGATCATAATTTGTTGTAGTTTGGGCTGTGTAGCACTCCATAGACGGTAGACAATAAAAAAATGTTTTTAAGTCGACAAACCTCGTGTTTTTTAATGAACGTGAAATAAATATCCTAGATCTCGAATTGTAATAGCGTCATGGTCGAAAGTATCATTTCAAAAACATTTTGGTACCATTTATTTTATTAAATGTTACACTGTATTTCTACCACTTCCGGGTTTCCTATTTATTCATTGTTTAAAAAATTTATAATTTCCAAACAAAGATCTCATCTAACCTTAAAAAGCCATAATTTAAACACCTAAAATAAGGTAGTTACATCATGTGCAAAAAAAAATTATGTTTTTTTAATGTTTCTTATCTTAGAATGTATTGACGACGAAGTACCTACGTAGTGAAATGTGAATACATATGTGTAGTGTGATATTTAGTTAAGTGTGAAATGAGAATAAGGTATAGTTCGGGTTAAAGGAAATGTCGTCCTATTTTCGTTGGATCCTAGGTCCTGGACGGAAGGATGAACATCATTATTATTACCAAAGAAGCAAACCCAGGAGTAGATCACTGGATCCTAAAAGTCTTGAAGCCTCTGGTATTAGGATAATACAACAGGTCTGTATAATTTTAAGTTTGATATTATTCTTTAAATTATTTGTTAGTTATTTCTCTTGATCTTTCCAAAGCATTTGACTCTGTAGATTTTAAATTCATTGTTAATCAGTTTGAGCATATTGGAGTAAAGGACTCGTTTTATTTTGGGTGAACACTTGTCTGTCTGATAGGACATGAAGTGTACGGGTTGCAGAAACACTGTCTAGTTGAAGTGTGGGGTTCTCCAGGGATCATTACTAGGACCTGTTTTGTTCCTTTTATATGTAAATGATTTATATGCATCAGTTTGTGTGATGGCCTTTCTGCAAGTACTGCTAACATATTAGTACTGAAAGCTTTCAAACATATTAACTGTGTAAGTCAGTATTTCACGGGAAATAATTTGATATTTAATTCTAACAAAATAAATTATATAAATTTTAATTTGTCATAAAAATGCAATATCAAGACTGTTCTGTAAAATTTCTAGGTTTCGTTATTGTTAACAGACTAACCTGGAAATTCCATATAGATGAAGTAAGAAACTAAAATCTGGTATATTTATAATAAGAAATATCAAACATTATTGTAGCCGTTCCACATTGTTAACACAGAGTTGCACATCTGAGTTATGGGATTATACTATAGGGTGGTTTATCAATTCTGATGTTGGAAAGGCTTTTTATTTTCGGTAGGACTGATGGCAAAAATAAATAGAATAAAAACATGCTCCAAATATGCTTTCCAGGAGCTGAGGTTATTGACACTTTCAAGTATGTACGTTCTGGAAGTAATACTGTACTTTAAATTTAAATGTCGCCACATTCTGAATAAGGATGTACATGAGTATAGTACTGGAGTCAGAAGTCACTACGTTTAGGCCAACACAGGTCAAGTTTAAAAAGTTACTATCAGAAGCTGGAGTGACTTTGTTCAATAAACTTTCAGAAAGTTTAAAATATATTCAAAATTATATTGACTTTAAGAAAAGCCTGAACTTTTGTTGTCTGGATCATTTTACTCTGTGGAGAAGTGTGTCTGTCATAAAGGCTGTGTGTGTAACTGAAGACATTTTCAGCTATTATTGTGGACTTTGTTATTGTGGCTGTGTTATTTGTTGTATGTTATGTTGGTGTTGTTTATTGAAATTTGTTGTTTGTATGTGTTTTACTGAGTGTAACTGTATATTTATTTTAAATGATATTTTAGTACCTAGTAATAATTGTTTGGACACTTGTTACACAAAAAGAGTTTAACTACAACTGAAATTTTGTTCAATATTACCGCGCAGGTATTCTGCGCATCCGTTTTGTGCAACCTTAGTAATGGAGTCAGTATTATCGATAAAAAAAACATTCGAAAGTGCTCTCGGCGTAGGAAACTACTTAGGACAAGTATAGAGTTTCATTTCTGATGGTGTTTTGAGTTACAAAATAGGGGTTTCTATATTTGTATAAAATAGCTCTGGATTTACTGGGCAGATTTTAATGAAACTGCTACCAAAATGTTCGTTATGAGCTCTATAATACGAAAGGATGATTTGCGTTGTTGTTATTGTGTATTCAAAATAAAATATGTTATTGACAGTTATAAACAAATTGTCACTTTGGGAATAGTTCCTATGCTGTAATAATGCTGCTTGTATTGAGAAAAACACTAAATTTTAAATAAAAATGGTTTCATAAAAGTATACAATTTTGATAAACTAAGTTCTAACTAGCTTTATTTATGTTCTTCCACAAAAATATTTATATATTTAAATTAAGCCCTAAATTTGCTTTGTTTGTGCCATTATACGCGTCCTCAAATTAAATAGGATTTGATTAAAAACATCCTTTTAATGACGACTCTCAGGGTTCAGGTTGTGTTTTTTGCCAGTTATTCCCTTAATATTCTCACTTGTGATTTAGCACACGGGATTGATTCATTAATCTTCAGATTTTACTAAAATTTGAAAGAAATCGGTAGTGGCTAATTTGAGAAATTAGGTATTTTATAACAAGCCCAACTGTTGTCTTTGTAGTTTTTTTACTGGTAATTCACGAACTGGAGATACGTTTTGTTTGAGTTTTTAGAACCGATTTTGATAAAACGGTAATTGTTTTTCTTTTTTCAGCTTCGCCTAAATTTTGAGCTGTAAAAGATATCCCGATATATGGTCAAAAAAACATACCCACATACTGATTTTGATTAATGTGGTCATTCATTTACGTTGTAGAACACTGCACATACAACAAATTATTAATTGTTCAAAAAAACAAAAACATTCTTTTGGACTGTGACGGCCTCAGTATACACAATGACTCTCTCTCTCTCTCTCTCTCTCTCTCTCTCTCTCTCTCTCTCTCTCTCTCTCTCTCTCTCTCTCTCTCTCTCTCTCTCTCTCCTCTCTCTCTCTCTCTCTCTCTCTCTCTCTCTCTCTCTCTCTCTCTCTCTCTCTCTCTCTCTCTCTCTCTCTCTCTCTCTCTCTCTCTCTCTCTCTACTACGTATATGTGAGAGTAAGTCACAGGTGGCCCAAAGAGAAGCTACGAAGACTACACATTTTATAAAGGAAGTAGTTATACCAAGATGGCCGCCATATTTGGTTTTGCAACGTGTTTACAACGTCCCTTGATATTGTCAATATGATAATTGACACGACCGACCTTAAGTGCAGTTATAGTGTTTCTATTTGAGCATGCGCAATTGGCTTCCTCTCCACGTTTCAACTCTGTTCTTATAATACATACTAGATAGACTTTGACAGGTAAGTCTGTCTACTGGTTTGCCTTCATAAATTGTAACAGTTTAATTTTGGTAATCGATACAAAACTGTTGCATTTTATAAACGTTTGTTCTATATTGTCCTTTGGAAACTGTTGATTGTGCCATAAACATTATAAGGAAGTATTATTATGGAAATTAAGTTATGATTGACAGATTACCTAATTAATTGGCTTATGACTGTGTTAACTTAGCCGAGACTTTTAAATATATTTGATATTTTAAAAGAAATGTCTGTTCAAAAAGTGTTTGTCGTATGTGTCGTCTAAACTCGTGAACCGATTTTTGTCTAATTTGTAATGTAGGGAAAATTTGGTTATATCTTGCGATTTTTTTTAAAGATTTGTCTGAGGTGCATGTGCTCGTTTTAACTGACAACTACATAATTTTCGTTCGTTTTTTTTTTTTTTTTTTTTTTTTTTTTATGGTGATGTGGGAGTGAGAAAGTTTGTGCAATCTTTTTCAACTGTTTATTGTCTGTCTGGAGTAAGGGGTGTCGTACCGTAGACGAAAGCGTTACTTTCTCACTAACCTAACCTAATCTAATCTAACCTACTTATTTTTTAATTGAGCTTCATTTCTTTTTCTCTTCTCCATCCTTGAGCATTTCAATTTTATTAAGACTTTTTTTTTCAGTGGAATATTAATTTTCCCAAGTTTATGGCCACTTCACTTCCATTTTCCTCGTTCTCATGTACAGTTCTATACTTTATTCGTACTTACGCCGACTTATTACGAGTAACCAATAAATATTTAATATTTACCTTTATTATACAGTAAGCCGCAATGGAAAACATTTTTTTATGAAAACGGTGTTGTACAAACCGCCACAAGTCAAGCCCGTTAAGGGAGTAGCCAGTAGACAACCTGACCTTGAAGAAACCAATAGGGACCGTGCGGGTTTACAAACTCGTTTCTCCAGTGTGACAGCGCTTGGCACAGCGGTTCTTCTACAGTTACGTTTATTTGAGGAGCTTGGAAAGCATCGCAGATAGTGCACTTCATTTTGTATCACAATTGCAAAGAGCATAATTAACGAAAATTAAAAATTTACATCCGTAGCGGCTTTCTTTCCTTGGTAAATAAATCATCAAAAAGTTATCAAATAAAACAATATTTTTCGACTAAATAAATAAATGCAATAGAAATCTTTCCCCTTAAATTGTAAGAAACTTCAATTAAAAACTAATATTTATTTAACTTTAATGTAATAGCAGATATTTCTTGTTGAAACTCCATATTCAAGGATAAAATAAAGCAAAAGCTTAAAGTTTCAAATATTTAATAGTATACAGTACATATGGTACAGTTGCCCGACGATGCCGCAAGGCGAAACAATTGTAGCTCATTTATACTATTAAATATTTGAAACTTTATAAGCTTTTGCTTTATTTTATCCTTTAATATTTATTTGTCTACTGTGTTATTACTATTATTACAGGGGAAATAATTAACTGTTAAAGGAAAAAATAAATGTAAGTAACACTGACATAATGTTACGTATCACTTACACTAAACATGTTTAAATTATTAAAACAAAAAGCTATCATTTAACTCATTAAAAACTAAACAAACATAGTAAAACTACTTGTTAACTCAACTCTATTAGCATTGAAAGACATCAGTAGCCTCATCTGAGAATTAGCCTCGTTGCAGAGAGCTGCGAATTAACAACTGCGCGCTACTCTTGCTCTCCTATTGGCTATTTAGACTTAGACCACTGAATAAAGATTTTTACTGGACAAAAATCCTTCAAACACGAAATATGGTGGAAAGTTTGGTTATGGGGTGTATTACAATGATGGAGGGGGGGGGGATCAGACACCTCATCACTGAGGAAGTAAAAGGTGGAGCAAAACTGTTTTTTGTATGTATTTAAAAAATTAAGCAAGATATAAAAAAAAGTGTAATACAAAAGTTGTAGCTGACTAAATTTCCCATCAAATGGTCTTTAGTCATTTTTTTTTTTTTTTTTGTCAATCACATTGGGACAGATATTTGAGCGCTCAAAGTTGAAAACTTTTTTTTTGCAATTGTTCTTATAAGGCATTTTTTCGGGGGGAAAACTTTGTTTGAGTTTTGGCCGATTTTTGTATAGTAAAAATCGCTAAATATGGGTATGTAAGAGTTTGTACATGTAATACCAAGTATTTAGATATTAATTTTTGCATGTATATATTTATAGACACATGTACACACACACTATAAATACAAAAACGTGAAATTACACATTTTGCACATTTACATACATATACTGACTTATAGATGTGCATTTTTGGATTTAGACAAGTATAATGTATATCCATGTAAAAATTTCTACACATATTTGCGTGTGTGTGCATAAATACATTTATGCAAACATTTATATCCAAATACGTGGTATTACATGTACAAACTCTTATATGCCCATATTTAGCTATACATTACTATACATATATATATTTACTATACAAAACTCTGCCTAAACTCGAAAAAAAAATGTTTTTTTGTATAAATGCCTTATACGAACGATTGCAAAAAAGGTCTCAACTTTGAGCGCTCATATCTCTGTCCCAGTGGGTCTGACGATAACATTACTAAAGACCATTTGATGGGAAATTTTGTCAGCTACAACTTTTGTATTTAACTTTTTTGATATCTTGCTTAGTTTTTGAGATATTTACAAAAAAAAGTTTTTCACCATCTTTTAACCCCCCTCAGCGATGAGCTGGAGTGTCCAATTTTTTTCCCCATTGAAGTAACCCCAAAACTTAACTCTCCACCAAATTTCGTGTCTGTAGTATTTTTTTCCAGATCAGAAAATCTGCTTTTATTGAGTAGTCTAATTAGCCAACGGCATAGTATAAATATGCATAGCTTCATAAAAACAACTTAGGAAATATGAATGAATTTCTGGGAACGCGACTTCAGCTGTCGCCTTAAGCAATTAGGTTAATTGATTTACTTTAATTAGGACCAATCAGGGCTTAATAAAAACCAATTAAACTTCATCGGCAAATGAGAAGGCAAATACTTGTTATGCATGGTATGTTGAAGGGAACGTGGAATTACGATACGCAAGACCCAAATTGTAAATAAAACAGACTAAAATTTTAGTAATTGTAGATGTTACCTCTAGTTTTAAGAGGCTTAACACCTTCTAGATTTAGGTTGGACAGCCACAATTTAGGCCCTGATTAGGGGGGGGGGGGTCAGGAAAAATCTGTAAAGTTAAGATCAAAATGTAGGTTGTTCACGACATTTTGAAACCATTTTCTCTCCCTTAAAATAGGTATTTAAAAGACCTTAAAGTTATAGTAAATCACGAAAATTAAAAGTTTAAAATACATTAGGGTAAGCTTTGAAGGTATAGCTTTTTCCGGCTATATTCGTTTTGTGGCCCCTTAGTTGAAAATAGTAGTTTTGGAATGATGTCTTCTCGTGTGGTGCTCTACAATCCAAACACGGGGGCCTTATCTTGGGACTTTGTTTTCATTTTGTCGATATACAGGGTTTCATTTTGTCGATATACAGGGTATTCTAAAAAATGTATTGATAATTGTTGTACCCTACATTATGTAAACGTGAGCCTATATTATATATCCCACATTTTGAAACGGATTATTGAATAAATCTACATTTTTTTTTTCCTTTTTCAAATTGAGTCTTTACATTGGTCAGTAACTTATCGTTGGAAATTTCAACTCAATCAGTTAAGTTTTCCTAGAGATATAAATTATTTAGAAAAAAGAACAAAATGGCGGATAGGTGTTAAAAGAAATGTATGGCGAATACAGTTCAGTACTTAGAAAATAAGGGGATTAAAACATGTCAATTTCCAACCTAACCTAACCTATCATGGACTGCTCCAGACTTGTCAAACTGAAGATGCTGTGCTCAGACCACTTGGCTGCTCGGTGCTCAGACCACTAATCTATATTCTGTCAACATAATTATTATATGTAACTGGTTTTTTTTTGTATGTTTCAGAGAGCAGCGGCTCTTCATCAGCAACAAATAGCGGCTCAAAGTGAGTAGGCCTTCAACTTTTAGTTCCTTAGTTTAATTCAATTTTTTTTATTTAACTAAATGTGTAGCTTATTATTATTTTAAGAAGAAATTTGTAATTTGCAATGATGTTTTCAAGATGGCCGTTTTAAGTACACAGTGAAAAATCTTATTCGTATTTACAGGTAATATATTATTTTTTTAATTACCGACTAGCAGAATTCTCCCATAGTAGGCTAGATTTATAGGAATAGCCTAGACACCGAAATTACACAATATGTGTTTGATTTAATACACCTGTAATCTAGTGTGTCATAAAAACAGCTGATATCTTGCAAAGTGTAAATACAATGAGTAAAGGTAAATAATTGGAATATTAGTCAGCAATTGCGCAGGGCTCGAAGTTCTAGAATTGGCTACTAGGTAGCAGTAGCGTGCAACTCTTATCTGTTTCAATTTTCTTCTTGTTGAGATCAAATAATTTAAAAGATTTTTGTTTAATTTAGTGCCTGGATATTAAGTGAAAAATTATTAAATCTTACAGTACTTAGTTTTAATTTTTTAATTTTAAATTTTAGTTGGTAAGTTAAATGTATATAAAAAATACTAAATAAGTCATTATAGGTCTGTAAAGACGACAATTAATTATATTCTTTTAGTGAGTAACATTCTAAAGTTATATTTTGTTTCTTTTTCTTTTTTGACTAGTATGCATTTTTATACCAGCGACACATAAACCATAAGTTGATAATAATGTGCAAACATTTCAACAATTCGCCTGTATTATCAACATCTAGTTCCATTTAGTGTCAACGTTTCTCTACAGAGCGCAGTAGTAGGATGATTACTGACTTGCAAACGTTTAATTTTGTATTGTACTGTACTATCGTATTCTATGTATAATATATTAATAACATTGTATTATTTTATAGAGAAAGATGATATTGTTTCGAAATGTAACAATAATAAGATTGTATGTTTTATTACATTTAAAAAATTAATTAAATGCTTTTTTTTAAGAAGTTGATTAAAAACAGGAAGACGATGGTTACAGAGCCGGAATTTGTCTTTCTTCTTTAAACGTGAAAACCACTGGGTGATCATCTATTTATAAAAAAAAAAAAGTAAGAAAAGAAGATATAATCAAAATCCCTAGTTCTTGAATACTTTAATAGCGTCAGAGTAAATAATCTTCGACATTTGTTTGTTTTCAAAATACATTGAAACTATAATCGTCTTATTATCATTCTAACCCCGTCTTTGTTTTCGTATTGTGTTTGTTACGGCTGTTTCGTCTTCATAGAGACATCATTAGGCTTGCAAATGTTAGCAAGTTTTATGTTTATTCTATGATAACATTTGCTAACCTGACGATGTCTTCTATAAAGACGAAACAAGCGTACCAAACTCGCCAATAAAACAAGAACAGTTTTAGGCTGAAATTAAGGTAATTTATACTTTACAATTGTTTACGTTATATATCGTTATATAATATTGATGATTTACAATTTTTGTTGTTCACAAATTATAGTTTCAGTGTTTATGACGAATACTGATGATTAAATTGATCCTGTTATTATTTGTTTTTCTTGATGGTACAATTTCAAACAAATCACAAACCATAACTTTATTAGCAATCACTTAAAAATAATAATTTTTCATTTGCAACATGTATATTTCGACAACACGTTTGTCATCATCAGATAATACTTTACAAAGTAAAACACATTTTAAAGTGGTTACTAATACAGTCTAGAGTTTAATTTAGTTTGTGTTGCAATGTTGCCAGTTTTCGTGTGCTGGACTAAACAGATCAGTTTAACATTTGGCATGTGCAATATTTGGCGCACTTCACAGCGTAACCAAAAGCAAGTATCTAGATACGTTCAGAGTAGTTTCCTTGTGTAGACCTGTAGCTTTAATGAATAACTTGTTTTGAACGTTGCAACTACGATTTTCAACACTGTGCAGTGACGGTGGTGGGGGGGGGGACAAGGGTCGTGGTCACCATCTACTTTTTCGGTGGAGGCGTCTAAAAACTAGGAATTATTATAAAAACAATTTCTATAAATTCATCAAATAGCAAATTAATCACATTCTGTTGTTTATTAAACAAGTTATACTTTTGAATGAATTACTGATTATTGTGGATTCTCATAATACTTCTATTTAATTGTTTCTTTGGTAAAGGTTATATTCTAAAAAAAAAAAAAAAAAAAACTATTATTACTGTACCACAGTTAGTAAACTGTCAACTTTTACTTCTATGTCCAAATTCCCCCAGAGAGCATAAAAAACGTAGACTACAATCAATGACTACATAAATACTATAAGACACGACATAGGATAGGGAAATAGTCTACGCTTTACGGGTGCTGTTCGTCACAAGTTTGACACACAGCTATCAGAAAGCGCTAGCAGCAGGTGCTTGACTGTACGCATCCCACTTGGTTGAGACTGTACAACTGTTGACCTCTCTCTCACAAACCTTCTCACTTACTTCCGTCAGCATAGTCAGTGTTGTCAGTTCGTGCGCTGAGATAAGCGATTCTCGACCTTCCCTCGCATCTCTGGTCCCATATGTGGCATCAGTGCGTTTTCTCTTATCCGCCTGAAACATTGTTTGACCGTAGAACCACCTAGCGCCAGTCACATCAACTTCAGATTCTCTAGCAGAGCGACCTAGCGGGTATTGGACAGCTCAAGAATAAGCGTAGAATATTTAACATGGCCATGTCGTGTCTTATAGTATTTATGTAGTCATTGCTACAATTTAGTAGGATTAAAAAAAAAATTCTTGTCTACCCCTGCCCCCACCCATATACCCCGGACTTTTTGTTGTGTGTAGATTTCTTGCTCCCCCCCCTCCCACCGCTTCTAATTTCCAATTGCCGTAGCTGAGTGAAAATAACTCTGCAAAGGCATTGCACTAACTTTCTCATTGTTTAATAGGGATGAGTAAGTACCACGATGGCACTTATACGTGTTTGGTTAAAACGGAGTCTACGAACCAAAATATGGTTAAGCTTGTGACACCTACAGCACATTTATATTTACCCTAACTAATAATTCCAGCGGGAATGATCAGTTGACATTTTGTGGCGCCAGTGTTTAGGTTTCTATAAAGGAGGATCCCAATAGCCAAGATTTCTTTTAGATATCCCCGGATAACTCCTGTTATTTGACGAAGTTATTTCAACTTGAAGCACAGTTTAAACTGGTGCACGAAAGACAATGTGTTAATTTGTAAGACAGACGTGCGTGGTTCAATATGGCGCCAAATTATTCAATTGATTCAAGTGGCGGTTTCCTTTATTACACACATTACTTAACAGGATCAACTCTGCAGAGTGGAGTGCTTAACAAACGCGCAGTAGGTTACAGCAAATACAATCAATGATGACGTGGTACTTACCCAGTCCAATCATACAATTACAACCAGATTCTATAAAATGTAATGTCCGATAATTGGTTTCTTGAGCCTTGTAGAAAATGTCAAATTGTATTGGTAGTGTCTTAGGGTAGGAACAGAACAAGTGGGTCGCGGTGGATGTCGACAGCACATAGCAAGGAGGTTATCTGCACTGCTCAGTCGAGCTAGGACCACTGTCAAGTGAAGTAGTTTGATGAAATTTGAATGACTAAAATATTGTGCTTTTGCGATGTGTGAGTCAAGTGATGAAATGTCAGCTGCCACCAAGTGGTGGCTGATAGGTAATATACCCACAATACGAGAGTGAGCTGCACAATTGCTATCAGATCTTCCTTCATATTTAGCACTTGAAATTCAAAAATGAACTTAATACGCAAAAGAGATTATAGGTAGCAACTGGAGTACCCTAGCGCACGTAATGACAGACGCCAGACGTGTTCTATGCGAGTTGCTGTGGAGGAGGATGGCAACTTGGCCTTGAACGCACCAATCACAGGGAAGCATCCTTGTAGACCGCGCAGTAGGCATCCATGTAAAACAAACTCATTTGATTTTCAAAAGCATCGATGTAAACCTCCTGGATGGCATCGCGTTAAACCTCCACCGCGACTTACCTGCTCTGTTCTCTTCCATTCACTACAATGTGTTTGTTTTACATGGATGTCGACATCGACCGCGACTTAACTAGTAGCATCCACCGCGACCCACTTGTTCTGTTCGTACCCTTAGCCAGTAGGGTAAGTCTGTTGGTGAAGAGGACCGCTACTCAAACAAAGCACCTGGAATGTTTCCTAACCTAATCACCTTTATACATATTATATGAATACACACTTTATTGTTCTGGAACCCCCCGCCCCCCCAATATAATTGATGCTCTTCCAGATGGTGTCAAAACACATTGTTCATACGGACCCAAGTGATTATAAAGTAGGAATCTAACAAATCTCCACCTAACCTAACCTAACCTAACCTCCACAGGTTCCACATTCTTTCTGTTCCTGGTCAAATACTGTCCTTAAATACACGTCAACAATGTTTCAGCTGTTTTATTTACGTCAAGTGTGTACTAGACCCTAAGTTTGTTTAAAACAGTTGTTTGTTAGGTTTTATGAAGGATCTTCCACTCGCTAAGCTTGTGTCGGTGAAGCGACCTTGCCGCAACTTTTCAAATATCCCATTACCTCTCAGGGTTTGACAATAACTAGGATCTTTGCCATCGTAGAAAGGTGAGGTGTGTAGAGTTAACAGTTTCTATCTTTTTTTTTTAATAATTTCAAGTACGACAATGATATGAACAAAAAACTGTTAAAAATGCCCGCTATATTGATGTATTTAATTAGATTTTTCTGAATTTAAATATGGTTTTATATATTGTATATAAACATACTGTAGCTTCCTCTTTCTATCTTGCTTATTGACAAACAACGACGGACGGTGTTTTTAGTAGAATATTGTAATATTATTACTTGTAGTATGTACTTCATCCTACAAATGTTTGTAATACTGTTTTCGATATTAAATGTTGAGCTTGACTTATGAGAAAAACTATACAGTATAACAAACACACAGAACACAATTCTCATAAAAAAATACGCCTAAGTATCAGACGCGTTTCAACGACAAGGTCGTCCTCTTCAGTGATACACCAGCTACACCAACCAAACCACAACTTTGTTTTCGATATAACAAAGTGTGACAAACTACTACAATGTGTATAGGATCGGTTGGTATTGTTACAGCAATAATTATAAAATTGTTAATAGTTTTACCACCAACACCGATATTAGTTAACAGTTTGATTAGCTTAACAATAGCATTACAACAACAATGGTGGTTTTGCCATTGTCCTTCCGTGTTTATTGTTTACACAACTAATTGACCTGACATGTTTACACTGAAATCCGAACTTTTGACCTCACTTTGTCACATCCTCGCAACTGCGGGACAAAAATAACTATGACTAACTTTAATATTTGTACTATATTGTGTACAAAATCACGCTATTTCTATGATAATTAGACATTTGTTAAACTATTACATTTTGAAAATCGTCTTTAAATAAATAATTTTTCATCTAAGTCCATCTACCGAAAATAATTTGTACATTTGGATGGTACACATATTCGTCTTGTCAAAAAAGTAATTGGGGGTGGAGTGGAAAAGTAAAAAAAAGTTACATCAAACAATTTTGGTTCTATTATATGTGAAATCAATTTAAAAATAATAAATTCTAAACTATTCAGAATAAACAAAAAATTTTGGCGCTAAACATTGGAGTACAAAATTAATTTCCGTTTCGCGCCAGAAATTAACGATTTTCTTTTCTCTCATTTATCATCGCTTTATTAAAAATACAAATAAAGAACATGAAAGTAAAAACATCTAGTCCTCGATTACTGTAATAGTGTTGTAGTTAAAAGAGAACAAGATAGGAATAATAGGATAGAAAGGGATCTAACCCAAGACTACATCAATAAAGGAAGAAGAAAACCTAAAACGAATACACAATTATTCGAGTTTCAAGGTTGGAAGGAGACCTAACAGGAAAGATGGATGAGAGGATCTCTTAACTAACCCAAACCTACAAGATGAAAGTTACAGTTCTTACAAAGATTACCTAGGGATTACAATACCTTTATTCACTCTATGAACTGACTCCCTAAAGAGAACATGACGAATTTGAAGCCTATTTTCATAAATATCTGATTGTTTTAATCGTTGTAATAACAAAAGAATGTCATTATTTTTAGTTTTGTTTTAATTTGTAATTTCATACAGGGCTTTACAATTTTTTAATTGTGGGTTGTCTTTTATCCCTAAACTTCATCACAACTCTTTTTTTAGAAATAATTGTTTAACATTTTTTAACATTTTATTTTTCTAATTTTGCCAGTTAAAAAAAACATACATATTTTTTGTTTCTTGTCTAGCTTTATCACTTCCAGTGTTGTGTTCTCTGTCGTTTCTTGTGTTTGTATTCAGTCTTTACCCTCTGGAGCTCAGTACAATGAGTAGGATCAACACTTCTTTCATGTTTCCTGTGAAATCTCTCTTGACCAACTCTTGTTCTCTTCCGATCCTCATGCTATTAGAGTATTCGAGGGCTAAAGATCTTTCTTTTTTACTATTTTTTCTCTCTATATAAGGCAATAATGACCGAGAGATTTTTTGGAGAAAATGTATTTAATCTTAGTCTTAGGTTACTAGTTTTCATGTCAAACATAGTTCTAGGCTATGAATATTAGTACCGGTACCAATATTATGATTGTCCAATAAACTTAACAATAAAATCTTTAATCAACCAAAAAACATCAAATCTACGAATTCAACAATCCGTAATCTTTAGATCCCACTTTGCTTACATTTCAAACTATCAATGACTGCGTCATCATACTTCAAACAGAAACTACATTGTCAATATAAAGGCTTGGATATTACGTGCCATCGGTTTTCATCCCTCAAGCGTTTTTAATATTTCACCCGTTTCTAATAGCCCACTGCAATACCCACCCTTCTCTTATTTATATTCTACGATACAAAACCTTTGTAACTGCGTTACTTTTATATATTCAATAAATAAAATATGTACGCCTAAGTATATTTCTTGGTCAACTTTGACCTTTAAATAAACTGTGTAATAACATGCACAAACCAATCAATTGTAAAATTTAGCCACAAATGTCAAGTTAGTAGTTGTCAATGAACATTGTAAATAAATTATATTTTTAAATAGGGTGTCAACTTGCTTCTCTCGAGCTATAAGCGCTTCCTCGAGGTAAATCGTATTTGTTTAAAATCGGGATTTTATGACAGAGCTCAATGTTCATTTTTGGTTTTGCTTTTTATTCCCGAAGTTAACTTGCGATTTTCTACACGACTTTGTCTTATTAATTGTCTATTTTACTAAAATTTGGGGGGGGGTCTGTACAGACATATTTAAGATATTACGACGTGTAATTCATGGAACCGTAATTTTTGAAGAGATGACAACTAACACGATTTGTTTGAGTCTTTAGAAGTTATACTTAGTTATACTTGAGTCTTTAGAAGTTATACTTAATTATACTTGAGTCTTTAGAAGTTATACTTAGTTATAGTTGAGTCTTTAGAAGTTATACTTGAGTCTTTAGAAGTTATACTTAGTTATACTTGAGTCTTTAGAAGTTATACTTAGTTATACTTGAGTCTTTAGAAGTTATACTTGAGTCTTGAGAAGTTATACTTAGTTATACTTGAGTCTTTAGAAGTTATACTTGAGTCTTTAGAAGTTATACTTAGTTATACTTGAGTCTTTAGAAGTTATACTTAGTTATACTTGAGTCTTTAGAAGTTATACTTGAGTCTTGAGAAGTTATACTTAGTTATAGTTGAGTCTTTAGAAGTTATACATAGTTATACTTGAGTCTTTAGAAGTTATACTTGAGTCTTTAGAAGTTATACTTAGTTATACTTGAGTCTTTAGTAGTTATACTTTAGTCTAGAAGTTATACTTAGTTATACTAGAGTCTTTAGAAGTTATACTTAGTTATACTTGAGTCTTTAGAAGTTATACTTGAATGTTTTGAAATTATACTTGAGTCTTTAGAAGTTATACTTAGGTAAAACTTGATACAATTCGTTACGGTCGATTTTAAGAAAATCAACTTTTTTTAATGGAAATAAAAATTCTGAAAGGACCTTTTTTCTTTTCACTCACCACCTCATAACAGTTTTGAATTATCAAACATATTTCTTTTAATCATCAAGTGTTATATGCCCACTTTCTAAATTTTATTTAAATTGGCTGACACGTTTCGGCTGTGTAGCACTGCACATACTATGACAAACGTCATTCCACTCAGTTGGACTCGAGGTTTTAAAAACTGATATTTCCGCAAAAAAATGGACAACGTTGTTTTTTAAAGTTATTATATAATTATATCTGTTATGATGTACATATTAGCTTGAGTACAATCCTAGCATTGGCTTATTGTTTATATTTGTCCACGCGTGTCGGAGTTCCTTTTATCTTTAGTAGCCTACCACAAGGTCTCCCCTTCCTTGTTATTTGTTTTGGTGAATTTACTAACTTTTGTCGATTTTTTTACCTATCACACAACTCTATACTACGTATTTGTGAGAAAGTAAACTGAACAACAACAAAACTCTAGACTTTTCTATAATTTTCGGACAATTAATAATTGTAAATTACATTGATATCCAGAGACTAACATTAAACAACAGCTAAATTTGATTAAAATCCAACAAAAAGTCCTGTAATTATTTTTGTTACAATGGGTTGCGATTTTATTTAAGTTGTGACACTCTTATTTGTTGTACAAAACACTCTTAGGCATTATTGGGTGCAGATTTAAAAGCTGCACAACGTAGTGAATATTATGGTTTTTAAAAGTTTTTTAAATTTAAAATCCAGTCCAATTAAAATTTACATAATAATTTTTTTGGATAACGAAATTATCTAATGACTTATAAAACTGGGCCTAAATACCCAAATGACAGCAAAACCTCACAATTTAGATAAAGCACACACAATTATGAAATAAATTCGTGTCATTGCATGTACCAAATATTTTTGTTTTAATTTGAAATATCAGTAGTTCCTAAACTCCGCAATATATGTAATTGGTTGTATTTTAATATAATTGGTTGAGATAATTTCTTTGTGATTGTTTTAATTAATTATGACTTCGGATTGATAAATTACTGTTTTTAATATTGTTATTTATTTTAATTAATTAATTAATTAATATTAATTCCGACTCATATTTTGGATAATTTATTATGGAATGTTTTAATTAAACGGAACATATCCTCAGGGGTGTGATAGTGGAGTACGGGTATGGCAATCCCTAGGGCTCAATCCACACTTTTTTCAAGTAGTCTTTTGTTCTTTCTTTCGTATAGTGTGTTCCTTGAGCAACTCTTGTTCTTTTTTGACCCTAACGCTGTTAGAGAATTCAAGGGTTCGATAGAATTTTATGACTTTTTTCTCTCCCCCCCTCTTGTTACATTAAAGAAAGCTTGTGGTCCAATAATAGCTATCTTTGTTAGTAAAATTTGGGTGGTGGGTGGTGAACCTTTTTAAAGTAAAGGTATAGCTTGTGGTACATTATTTTAAAGCTTATTACATTGGTGCAGTTCAATACGATGATTCCTAACAAAATGGTGGATGATAAAAGTTTAAAGGTAATATAATATGAAATTGATATTAAGTAAAAGTTATCATATAATATTAATGGAATCTCACTAGTTTTATGATTTATAAAGGTAAATTGAACTGCACTCTATCGACCTTTTTCTGCAACAGTCCACTTTCAATTCGTAAAGTGCTTATCTCCTCTACACTTTGACACTGCAGTTTAACAATCAAATATAGCTTCTAAATACAAAACGTAAAACAAAAACTGCCGGTTTTTGAGAAATCGATTTAAATTGCAAAATAAGATAGATTTGTTAGAAAAATATAATTACTACAATTCGATTCAACAGATTTCATTGGAATTTCAGTGAAATGTGAAAATTAATGACCCAACCCTTGCAGGAGAAGTTACCGTTAAGGAATTAGCTCCTAACAATAAAAAAACTAATTTTGACCCCTGACATATAACAGCATTTCGAAATTTGCTGACCTTGAGAGAGTTTACACGAATACAAATTACACCACTGGTAACAATTAATTAATGAACATGGTTTTGTCAATATTTATTTTGAGAATAATTTCTTTATTAAACATCCGCTAATAGCACTACACTTTGTGCAATGACAGTTGGATACAATTGGTTTAAAGTGACATCTTTTCTTCTATACGTTAACTACCTTTTTACGTATATTCTAGACGTGCAGAATCCTGAAGATTCTAATTACAGTCGTATTAGACGTTCTGTACGAGAGAGACACTTGTTATTTTCTATCTCTGATTTATTTTCTTCTTATAAATGACGTGATTCCACCTAGAGATATTTAGTTCATTGGTTGTATAATATAAGATATCGATAACTGAGCGAAATAAAAAAACAACTGTGTAAGTATTTGTTTGATAAAGTTCGGCTAAAAGTGGTAATTCACGGAATTTGGTTGTATTCATAAATTGTAATAGAATTCATTAAATGTAAATCTAAAAACATTTTATTGTAAAATACATTACGAAATATGCGCAACATGAAAAATCTGTAAGGCGACCAAATAGGAAATAATATATCATTATCATACACGAGTAACGTTTTTAACCTGCAGTACAACATCTGAGATGTCTTACAATTTTGTATAAAAACTCAAATACATACATTTTATAAAGATTTACATTAAATGAAATATTTTAATAACGTATTTAAATATTTTAAAAATCCACATCACAAACTTGACCCTAGAAAATAATGTGAGTTATCCCCTACTGAATAGGTTGCTTATTCAATAGATGAGTTTCAATGGAGTCGAATTTGCCAGAAGAAGCGTTATATTATTATTTAAACCCTAAAATTAGCTTTATTTTTCTCTTTTAATTAATTATAAAAACTACTGTAGTTTGTGTTATACAGTGTCCCACGCTTTTGATTGTCTATTAATTGCTTATTCCTGAACCGATTCTTTTGAAACTTTATACACTTTTTAATAAAGTTACCAAACATTTGTTGTAAGACTACATTGTAACATTTTAAACTCGTTATTTTACATATTCTATCGCTAGAGGCCACAAACGTTTGTTAATTATTGAAATAAATACCTTGAATAATGGACCTGGTCACAGCCGGTCTAAGCACACTTGTACTAACACTCTTCTGCAAATTCTAGAACACCTTAGTTAATGGTTTCAATCCCTACGTATAGCGTCTTTCAAGGCAGCATTGTGAGTGGGTTTTGTCTTTATACATTACCCTTCGGTAACCCTCAGAGAAAGAAGTCAGGCGGTGTTAGTCGGCAAATCTTGCTGAGTTCATGCTGGCATGTAGAGCGTAACTTGTTCAAAATATCCATTAGACAGTTCATCATTGACAAATTGATTAAATAAAGTCAGGTATACTCTCTTGTTAAATCAAAATTTGGGGCATACAATTCGCCTACGAGACACTACAATACTCAGATTTTTGTAGAATGAAATGGCTCTTAATGGATTTTCTTGTGCCCAAATACGTGTGTTTTAAGACCTTACATTACCGATTCAGATGAAGCCATGAATCCAAGTGATGTCTAAAATCTAAAGATTATCTGGAATAAATTGTTGAAACCGTACGCATGAACTGCAGACATTTTTTCACTGTCCGTCGCGTCGCTTGTAATTCTTGAACACACGTCACACGGTTCGCGTATAGTTGTGATATTTTTAGCAGCTCTTTGACAGTGGAATATGGGAGTTTGATTTCTTGGGACAGTTTGGGGGCAATAATTTTGATGGTAATAATAAATCCATGGCAAGGCTGCGCATGAAGTGAGCCTATCAGGAATAGGTTTTCAAACTGAAGCAGTTGAAAGCAAAAAAATATCTGAATGATTTTCTGTTTCTTTTTACTTACATAAATGTAGAAAAAGTTATAACAAAATTGATGAGTTTTTTTTTTTTTTTTGAATGATGGTCTTCTGTCATGCAGTGCTTTACAGTCTAAACGCGTGTGAAACGGTTTTAATCTATATAATATGGTATGTGAACTATTTTAAATTATTTCGTTATGGGTTGTTATAAAATACGAATTTCTCATTATCACCTCTGTTGATTTCGTTTAAATTTTAGTGAAATGTGAATTTAATAACCCAAACCTGTCTTTAAAATCGGAAGTATGTATTTTTTTAAGGTTCAGAAATAATTAACAAAAACAAAAATGATCCTTTGACCGCAGTCATCATTAGTTTAATTTTAATGAAATACGATTTGAACGGAGACGATGTCCATTGTTTATTTTACTGACAGTTACCAAACTGACATATTTCGAATGTGTGAGAAAGTTTGTGCAGTGTTTTGTGTCAATATCTTTACTTTATCCCCGTTAAATAAAGACGAGAGAGTAGGTAACAGAAAAAATCAACGCTGTTATCAGGATTCTATCAACGTAGCATGACGGTTCTTATCCCAGACCAGAACTGAACTGGAAGAGGCATATCCATTTTCTAAACTTTACTCAACGTACTCTTCTTTGGGTTTTCGGTATAACCCTTCCCCAAATGTCTTAATCTTCACAAAAGTCTGGTACATACTTTACTCTCCACCGGAGATATCCTTCGTCTGACTCGGAGAAGGTTTCAGGAAGACATCCTCTTCGTCGGCCGTGACCTATCTATTGCTATAGTATTCAGCATTTAGAAGCCACTATTGGACACCATTCAGGCGATATAGTGTTTACTACACATTAAAACAATAAATTACTTGATCACTTATGTAAGTTATTTACTTTCAACCACTCTAACTTGCTAAAAAATATCAAAAATGAAAGTTTTACTTATGTTAAAAGTTATAAACGTGCGTATAAAAATAATACAACTGTAAATAATTATAGGAATGTTGATTAATTCTTTGAATATTGACTTCACAAAGGTGAAGATATATCATTCCATGACTTGTTCAACTATCACCAGATGAAGAAGGTCTTAGACCAAAGTAGTTTTACATAAGAGGACGTAAGTTTCAATTAATTTTCTATTAAAACAAATTTTTAAAATTATACAGATTATGTATTTTGAGAGTGTAAGATAAGAAGTAGTACGACCGAAAGTGGTTATTCAATTATATTATACAGTACATAAATCTCTTCGTGGAAACAACTTTTAGCATTAATGTTTACAAATTTAGAAAATACAATAGCTTGTTTTAAACATACTTAGCATTTATAGCGAAAACAAAGTATAATTACTTTAGCAGGCTTACCTAAGATACAATTTATATAATTAAATACAAAAATAAAAACTTACATTAGCATAGTGATATTGTTTTTTTTTTAACAATAAGATGTTCCAAACATTACACCACAAATACTATGAACAATAACTTTGCAGTGACGCGAACGCCGGGATTTTAGCGATAGGTAAGGAGCTCAAGGACATCTCGTACCTCATTATCAGTAACATATTATATTGGCAGTAACAATAGAAAGGCTAAAAACCTTATACAAAAAGGAAGAAAATAACATGAAATAAGTACCCTCAAATACTTAATAGTGTCAGGTTTTGAAGAGTGGAGTTGATCATAGAGGTGGATCTAACCCAAGACTAGATGAAACTTTTTTCGATCCCGCTAAAGATTCATAGGGAATGTCACTCCCGCGAACCGCCAAGAGCCACTATATACAAGAGTAAGTTTGCTAGTCCCAAAAAATTCCACCTCCTTTTTGGCTAAACATTTCATGGCATTAGGAGACCGAAAAGTTATTCTCGACAAGGCCTTCCTACATATACTCTGGGATGGACTCCTTGATCTACCAATGCAATTTAACATTTCCTACAGGTGACTTCCTATTTGCGGTCAAGCGTAGTTTTATGAGGGGACGATCAAGGTTCTGGGGGTGGAAGGGTTTCCAGTTTGCGGTCACGTCTTGAGATGTAGTTAATTTCTTCCCTTCCTTTACATACCTAGCCACTAAATACATAACAGAATGATTTGACTCTAATCACAAATCATGTCTAGTTATATAGGTTAGGTTAGGTGTTATATATATATATATATATATATATATATATATATATATATATATATATATATAACCGCAAATTGGAAAAATATAATTAGGGTAGCCCATGATATTTTTGGAGTGACCGCAAACTGGACGATTTTACCCTCGACCGCTAATAGGACTGACCGTAAATGGGACACATCCGTCCTACAAAGCCCAAGACTTCAATTTTTGTTTATAGGATTTGCTTTAAGTGTTACCCTCATCAACTTGTTTTTACTTTTATTTTTCAGGAAGCGGATCTTTCCATCTTAAGTGCCTCAGTCTATTGAGACTAAACTTTATAATACATTATTACATGACATTAAGGTTCCTTATATTTCATTTCAACAGGAAAACAAAACTCCATCCATTCTAGAACTCTAAATTGTTCTTTATTATTGTTCTTGTTCTAATAGCATTGTTTTCTATTTTTCAGGTAAGTTACCTTCACAACATCTGAATCGTTCATGTTATTACCTAATTACTGTAAGTACAGGGTTTTACTAATTTCATTTTCAAATAGATTTTATTCAGATTTTCGACGACATGGATGTGTATGAAAAATCTATTTCAATTTCATTTGTATTTTTAAATTCGAAACAATCACTAAACTTGAAGCAGTAACATTTAATATCCGTCGACGATGTACAAAACCTTTCTCATGACAAAGTTGAGATTCATCAAATGATCAATCTCCCTCACAAACACGTAGGCCTATTGAATTTTAAATTCTGTTTTATATATTTGTTTTCTTCTCGGTCATTATGACTTTTAAAACAAAATTATGGGCGCCAAAACGGTACTTACCCAGCCCCAACTTATAACGAAGCAGATCCTATAAATTGGATGCCTTGTAGGAAATGTTAAATTGTATTTCTAGATCCTTCAGTTGTTACACAGGTTTTATAACCTGGAATTGTTTACACCACTACTTATTTGACGTCGGTTGAGCCTCGTAGATGTCTATGCCTCCACTCGCTACCCTCGGGGTGATGACTCTGCCCTGCTTAAGCTCGTAACTATACGAATATTACATTGTTGACATCGACTTCGCTATTTGTCATCTTAGAGAAATGTGTTTTATACCATTTCATGCGGAATTGAAATCTGCCAATGTTGACCTAATTTAGTGTGTTATAAATTGAATAACATACTAGATAATTCTCTGTTTGAAGTTATTTGCTAATGATGGAAGTTCAATTTTATTATTATACTTTTTTTCGGACATTTGCCATCATTTGTGTGTTAAAAATCAAAACACAACGTTTCGGGAATAAGAATCAATTCCTGTTATCAAGTGACTAAAAACTAAAGAAACTTGAAACTAGAAACTAAGCCTATGTAAGAAGTAAAATTAAATAAGAATACCACCAACCTTAATATCTAAGCATGCATCTCAGAGCTAAATCTTATCTCAAGATAAATGTGGCATCTTTTGTTTATCTTGATTTTGTTTTTGTATGTAAATATGAATAACCATTGTTAGGGATTATGAATTAGATTTAAGTTAGAATTATTCCAAGTCACAGAGCATCGACAATAGATGGGAAATAAAGTGAGAAGTTGTTAAAAAACCGCCGAGCTTTCAACTGATAAGGAGAATAAACTGATTGGCGCTTTGAGAGTTAAAACACTGGATTTAATGTATTTGATTTTAAAATGAATATTAAATTAGAAATACGCGTCAATTTAAAATAGCGTGAATACGTAAACTGCACGTTTCGAAGTTTTTCCCAGAAGATAAACCGTTAGGGATTAGAGCGATTTGTACTGGTACAGTAAAGTATTGGTTGTGAAAAATTAAGAACCTTAACACTTAGCAAACTGTTAACGTCTCCATACACTTCCCCCCACTCCTCGGTCAGTGATGAATGTGAGAACAAAAAGAATGAACTCCTGAGGTTGTAATTGTACCGTGGAAAAAAAAAAAAATTTAAATGTAAATGCACTTGTCCTTCTTTAAAACTTTTAATGATGTACTCTTATTATTGTTAATGACTTCTTTATTCTATTTAAATACACACTTGACTAGAAGTGTTTTTACAATGAATATCCTATTTTTTTAATATTTTCTAGACTTGTGAATAGGATGTGGTTTGTAAGGATTGAAACGTTGCAAGGTATGTTTAGTTATGCGATTATATAAGCGAAAGCGACGACCATAACCTAAAACCACCACTTCCTCTAAGATAACTAATAAACAGTCCAATTGATCTAGTTTCAAAATGGCGTATAACTTTGCGTCTTTATACAGAGTTATTGACGGAGAAACTTTCAGGAAAAAGTTAAACCTAAAATTAAATAAAAAATTACTTACAAACAATGGTTCCAAAACGTTTGTTTTCCCTTCATTTTATTTTTTATAAAAATAAATATTGTGATTTTGTAAATAATACACTGAGTTTTCTCTGTTACGTTAATAATTAGTGTACCAAAACCATTTCTCTAGTAATGAATGATTTTTATTTTGGTTTGACATTTTCAAATTTCTGAATTTCCACGGTCTAAAATAAAACGATTTCGAGATAAAATTATAAGAATTCCAAATTTTTTTTTTTAGACTAATAAGAAATAAACTTTGTAAAGTTAACTGTTTTTTAGGTATACGATGTTAAATATTTTAATTGCCCGCCATTTTGAAACTATAAGAAATAAAGTTTATGATTTTTGTTACTTTGGTAAAACCTAACTTTAAAAATTGCGTCTCTTAACTTAGTATCTTACCTTTACCTGATCTTAACTTTTTTTTTTTTTTTTTTTTTTTTTTTTTTTTTTTTTTTTTTTTTTTTTTTTTTTTTTGTAAAAAAATGGCGGATAGACGAAAACTAAGCGTTTACGGAACTACGAACGTTTTTTGAATTATTGAGTACCTATGAAATAAAGTACAGATCTGAGTAAGGAGTAGATGTGAACCAAACCTAATGGTTTCTAAGAATTTAACGTACAGTAATAACATTGAGTTGTCTGTTAGTCAGCTGTCGATCCCATCACTACTCAAGGCCTACGTAGGCTACATTCTGTAATAAGTTATGTCTCTACTGGCATATTAATCTGTTCCTATACAACTAATTATAAAACAATGTTTTCCCAGTTATTAGTCTTAAAAAATAATTACTAGAAAAATCGCCCAGTAAATTACATAATGGCGGCCTATTTAAACAAATTTAAAAAATGGGATTTGAGGATACATTATTCGCAACTATTCCAATTTTTGTGTTGTTGAAAAAATTTCAAAAAATGTCCTGATATGCCTAAAAACAAATTTGATTAAAATCGACACTTTAGACTGTAGAGCAATGCACAGACGACAGGCATTTCACTCAAAAAGCACCTTTTTACATCCACAATAAATTCCACGTAGATTGTTTTGACCATCTTTATACGTAACATGGTGCAAGTAAACATGGTTGAAAAACAAAAGAATTGTAGTTTGTAACATTTTTTTTTTCTATCGTTTTTTTGTCTGGAAGACGTGACTAATAGCTCAATTTATGAAACTGATGATATGTTTATAATGCCAAAGGTTGAGACAAACAAGTGGATAGCCTACACAAAAACAGCAAAACAAATAAATGCACGTCCTATTATATCTTATCAGTTAATACGTACGGAATTTTTTATTATTATTTTTTTTTATCTGAATTCCTTTTCATATGATATAGTAAAATGTTAATTTCCGTCTGAAAGTGTATTTGTTTAAACTTCAGAAGATCAAACCTTGTCTTTTCCTTTAGCACACGGTACATGTGTCACTAGTATAATATCGGAAGACTTTACCTATATAGACGTTGCTAAAAACAAAATAACAATTGATAGTTTAATAGGATATTGAATTTGTGTCGATAAAAAACTGATACACGACGTTTGGAGTGTATGAATCAACTGTCGTTATCAAGTGGTAATCTCGAACATGAGAAATGAGGAACAAATCCTAGGACCATATTGGAAACTAAATCTAGAATCTAATAAAGTCGTGGTAGATAAGCAAAAAATTGGTCCTAAAAACATATCTCTTGGAAACAGGGCGAGATAATAAAACAAATCATGTATTAACCTATTGGACAATACTGTCTGTCGAGCCTGTGTAGAAATAAGGCCATTTTTATTTCCGATAATGAAATTTAAAATAAAACTGCTCTACTGTATAAGTTTGATATTTTCCGGTTAAATCGCCACAAGTAGTGATCACAAGGTCTCGCGTTTCACTTTTGAGAAATGGAGAAAAGGTTGTTTAACCCCGACGGCGCTATTTTTATTTTATATTTATTTATTATTGTTCCTCCATATATCACAGTAAATACAAAGTACTGTATTTATCAAACACGATAAGGTAAAATAAAAATAAAATACAGTATCAACTTGCACTTAACATAAAAACAAAATCATATAGGAAAAAAAAAAAAAAAAATACTGGAGGTAATAAAACCTGTCTGGGGTGAAGTACACACTGTTAGGTAACCATGCCATTCGCATACAACCCTTTTATTCAGTGTAGGTTCCCGATTCAACTTGTTAACTATTCCTTGTGTTTTGACAATTCCTGATTTCCTTTCTTAGGTATTATTTTTCGTTTCCTAAATACCCCTAGGATATGTTTTTCGCATTTCCCATATTCTACTTTTATCGCTTGATAACAGGTGTAGATTAATACTCTAGAAACGTCTTTTATTAGTTTTAAAACTATGACAAATTATATCAATGATTGTAAGTTGGTAAGGAAAGTTCGCCAAGGTATATTTTCTATTGTGCAGAGAAAATGTTATATTAAAGGGGAAAAGCATAACCTTTACACTAGTAAAGATTTGTTTGTTGGGATTTGTTGAATTTCGTAAATTGTATCCAATACAATTTACACGAATCGGGGTGAAATATTTTTTTAGGATAGGCTACACTTTTCCAAGGATACTGTATATAGATTTTTTTGTTTTATATAAAGTAGGTTAACTTTAAATATACAAAATGTCCCAAAAATACTGCTCTCTCCTTTCGCAAAATTGAACATATGCATAGAAAAACAACCTTTTGGGAAGCTTTCTGTGACTTCTCTAAACTATAATTATCTTTTGGAATTTTGGTCAATTTTTTCCTATCTCCTAAATTGTGTTTTGAGGGCACTTGTTAAATGGCAATACGTCATTTTAAAAGGAATAAGGCGTAAAGAAAAACAGCGCAAATCAGAATTCGCTGTTGTTCATGTTTAAAACAGATAATTTATTACAATTTAAAAGAGGCCTAATAATTAGACAGTTGTAAAATAAAGATATGTGATTGGTCTAAAATCTATGACGTTTAATCCAAAAAGTTTTTCGTTGAGGCTAAACGAGTAGAAAGATATTTTGTATACTTCTATTTTCGATAACACAAATTTGGGGTGGCTAATCGTAAGACGAAATTCTGATTGTCTTACAATCAACTTTTATGTAGTCTTCGACGACCCAAAAAAAACTACTGTTCATCATCTTTCCAAAAATTGGGGTGTCGTAGTTATCGATTTAAAAAACACCTACCGGCTTTACAAATTTTGGTTAAATGTGAAGATTAATGAGCACCATTAGCGTGTCAAATTGCATTTGAAAGAAATTTATGTTTTTTTGGAAATAATTGGGAAAAGAATTTTGACCACCATCATTTAAAAACTCGTTTCAAATTTTTTTTAAATACTTTCTAAGCGGGTTTATGACACTAGTAAAGTTTGATATATTTAAAAAAATTGTATAAATTTAATTTTAAATATTTTAAAATAAGTTTTCACAAAAAGTTGATGAATGGTTTTCATTCATTGACAATTTTTCTAAAACTCGACACTTTGATTTTATCTTTTTAATCTTTTATAATATCTAAGAAGATGGCCTATGGGGAACGATGATTTAAACATAACCTGACGACTATATTTCACAATAGGCTTACTTTTCTCGACCATTCAAGTGAAAACTATGCTAATCGAGTTATCAAAGTTTCACTTGTTAAGGTAAAATCGATTGCGAAACAAAGTTCACTAGACAAAGAGCTTTGTTCTCTAATGCGTAATCTGTAACTTAGGATTGAACACCTGGAAATTTAGACGTTGGGTGCCATAGTTCAGTACTTATGTACTCATGTTATTGTGAATTTAAATTTTAATTTATACATATGTTTACAACTACAAATTTAGATTAAAACTTCCAATTTATAATATTTAGGAAATATAAATTTATTACAACAGCAAATACTTTAGTTTGAAGTCTATTTTATTGTTAAGTCAAAAAAGTAGTTGGATAATATTTCTATCGTCTCTCAAAACAGGTTTAAAGTACGTTTAAATACATTCAATCAGAAAATTAAAGTTTATTCGGTTTTCGACTTATTTAACAAGGCATCAAACGTTTTTAGCGAAAATCCATTTTTTAGGTTATGTTTCAAATATTTTGACTCAAAATGTTCCTTAATCTTTTCAAGAAGTCTCATTAAAATTCTCTAATAATTTCCATACTTTAACTATTTGTTTACAATAGCGATGTATATAAAGTGTGAGGTTATGTTAATTTTCTTTGTAATTTTTTAATAAACAAATTCGTTCATTATTATTTTCTTCTTAAAAGCAAAACAAAGAAACGGTACAGTATTTTAAAACGAACAATGTACCAAATTAAATTGGTAATTTCAAACTATACTCACCTTAATGTGATTTCTTTTTGTCGTCAAGAGAGACGCAATAGGAACAAAGAAAGAGAGGGATTTACTCAAGACTAAATGAAAGAAAGTGTAAATCCAGGTAGGATTCCTCGGAATTGCACACTTGTACTCACTATAATGAGCTCCTGCAGTGCCTTAAAGTTCTGTTTAGTTTAGGCATTAGCCTAAAGAATTTTGAGCGACTAGATATATTTTTAATTTATATACAATTTCAACTTAACTTTAGGCTTTTAAAACATTCATACACTTTGACCTATTGATATTTAAAAAAAATAACTCCTGTTTGTTTTAAATGGGAGATCACATCTACTTTAAAAAAAGGCATATTTTTCGTAGGCTACACTTTTGTAACAAATCATTCGATAATAAAAAATTCACTTTGACGTTTTAAAATATCCAGAAAAGAAACCCTAGTCAACTCTTATAAGTCACAACAGATGGGAGTTAATAACCTCATCAGAAAAACGAAAATTTTCCAGTCGGCGCAGACAAAATTTATTCAAATTTAATGTTATGTAATACAACCGTGAATGTGAATTACCACATTTTAATTGTATGCCTACCCATCAAATTTTTTTCTTTTCTATAATAATTACACAATAAATATCTCTTTATTAACATTTTGAGTCAAGTTGGCACTACTGGATATCACCAAACCTGTAAGGTGCGCTGCGGTGCGTTTCAAGCCAGCCACTGCAACAGTTGAGTTTAGTAGTTGTTCGGTACGCGAAGCGGTAGGGTCGTTGTTGTAGTGTTCTGTCCGTCATCACGTGTGTGTTGTGTTGTGTTACAAGTGTCAGTGGTTGTGTTTTTATGTTTATCTGTGTCGTTTAAGTGTAAGTCCTTTTGGTTAAGGGTTTTAAGATTATTTAAAGTGTTAATTTTAGATTGATTTGTTTATAGCTTCAGTAATAATTATTTTGTTACTAAAAAATAGTTACGCGTTAAATCAGAATTGCAATTTATTTTAGTAGTTTTTTTTTCACACCTGTGTTTTAAAACTGAACGTTTTGCTAAATACCATAACTAATATCTAAGTATCTAAACTATAAATTAGTATTTTTTCCCCTCTAAATAGACGAATCTTGAAACGGATACCGTTATTTTTCAGACGAAAATGATGTTAATAAAGCTGATAAAAAAGAGCGTATATTTTCAAATGTAGATAGTATACAGAAAGTTATGTGATTGGTCAAAATTGGTGTGGAGTTTTTTTTGGCGATATATCTGTATCGAGGTCCAAAAAAATGTGTTTTGGGGGAATGGTGTCTATCTGTAGACAATGCAGTGACACACAACCTAAACGTATTAACAGATATTGATCAAACTTCACGCAAATGTTGCGTGCAAGGACCAACGAAATATATTGGTCGCCAACTCTTTAAAAATGACTGTTCGTGTAATTTATAGGTGAAAACAAAAAAAAACGCTCCTGGAGCTGTGTAATGAAAGGCGCGTTTTGTTTAAATCGAGTTTCAAATTTGTTTAAACTTCCGAACTGACAATTTTTGTAAAGAATAGTTTTGATTTGTTTTTTTGCTTTTGGGGATCGTTTGGGTGAGAAAGTTTGTGCAATGATTTACTCCGAAACTAAAATATAAAATTTTACGTAACGATATTGTTTATAGTTGTAATCAATCCAATGAATGTTGACGATGACAGTAAATAAACAGGCTTATTTTACAAGTATAAATCAGCTGTGAGGTCTGAAGTTGATAATAGTTGTCAACTATCGTATGATTTTTATTTAATGGCTATTCTCATTTTATTAATTGAACTTTGAGGTTATGTTAATACGTTCCACAAAATGTGTTCCTAATATAGAGTGTGAAGTACAATTAAATTTTTTATTTGAAACAATTTTCTTTTATTAAGAGTTTGTCGCAGTATTTATACCTATTTTCGACAATATTATTGGTTTTAGTTTGAGTATTGTTAAGTTAAAAAACATAATCTTTCTGCATTGATAGTTTTGCCTTTATTAGTGAACCCTCATATTTTTTTTTATTTTTTTTATTTTGGGATTAATCACAGGGTTTTGATTAATTAATCTTCACTAAAAATTTAACGAAATCTGTAGATGCGATTTTGAGAAATTTCGTCTTATAATAAGATTATGGCAGATTTTTGTTTTATACTAGTAACTCTCGAACTGAGAGGTGCGTTTTGTTTTGATGCTAAGAGGATATGCATTTAACCAAAATTCTATCAAAATCGTTAAAGTCGGTTTTGATGAAATTGCAATTTTCTGTTTTATTCTCATAACAGCTACCTGTAGTTATAAATTTTGGCTTATGAAAAAAATGAGTAAAACTCTTAATAACCAAATTTGATTACAATGATCCACGCGTTTGGACACGCAGGGACGGTAAATGCCGAACAGACAAACAAATCGTCTCAAAAACCACTTTATTGAACCTCATAACAAATATATCCCCACCCTAACTCAAAAAATTATTTTCGAAATCAAAATAATAAATGTTCTGTCCTATAAATATAAAAGTTGATAATAAATTTGTCGTAGCGTTTCAAAATGGCTGAAATTTTCAAATCTAAAAAGTACTAAATTAGTTTTAAATGGTTTTTGATTAAATTTTTTAACCCTTATCGCTCCCGATTAATTTGGAACAAACTTTATTTTAGGGAAATATAATTATCAATTGTATTTGTACATTCAAACATTATTTACGTTAAAACGATGCAAAATATAAATTAGGTTTAAATTGTACAGTATGTTTACACAACAGCATCCCGCATTCACCCTCTGATGTAGTGAAAGGTGCATCGGGTAGTTTTATGTACACCTCCCTTGAGAGCGGGAGAATTGGGTGTATACAAAAGGGTAATTCCATTTGACCAATCGGCGAAGAGCAATTCTTGTTTTTTTACTATTCTTTCAAAATAAAAAAAAAAGCCTGTTCCATAATTTATAACACCCTCTATATCCTTTACAGCCACATTTAGAAGTGTAAAATGTGGAGACGCTTTTGTCTAATTTTTTATCTCGTTGTTTTAAACTTTTTACGAGAGACGATAAAACTTTTTGTCTCTCCTTAAAAAAGAAGAAGAAAAGGGTGTATAATAAAGATTCCTATCCCTAGAATCGTGTAATAGTGTCAGGGTTCGGGAAAGACCAAGAGTTGGTCAAAGAGCCCTTATAGGAGAGATGAAAAAGCGTATTAATCCAGCTGTGGTCTTTCGGGATTTCTACGCCTTAACTCACTATAGATAATTGTTATTAAAAATGAGATAGAAGAATTTGTATAGTTCTTTTCAACAAACATCATTTCAAATATTTTGTTTTAAAATGACGGTTACATTCTAGAAAAAAAAACTTTTGTAACTGTATTTCCCTAGAAATTGTTGGAAGCATAGACAACACATTATCAAGTTTTAATTTTTTAGTAAATATAATTTTTTTGCTCTTTAGATTTGGAAATATCTAACTGCAGAAATAATGGAACACTCTGCACCTGTAAAAAGTTGTTTTAACAAAGATTCGTGTTTTACTGTTATCGTTCAGAGTGTTTTTAAAATATGTGTTCCAACTTCGTGAAGTGGGACCAAAATTTATTAAGGGCCCAAAAAAAGTTGCTTTACGCGTTTTGTTCGAAACAATTTTTTACAAAATTTGATCAAAAACGTGAAAGCCGGTTTTGATAAAATTGTAATTTTGAGTTTCTTTAACAGGCTCCCAAATCTCGAGATGTGGCCTAAATAGGCCCATATATTATCAAAATCTATTAATTCAGTCTGATCACTGCATAGAAGACTCAGGGGGAGGGGGGCACATCGTATATCTGCAAATAAAACAGTTTTTTAAACTACGTATAGAGCTAACACAAGTATCTAAGAACAGACCAGTTGACAGTGTTGCATGTAACATGTACTTGTAAGGCAAAGCGTCGTGTGATATATGGTGTATGATTATGAGATGCGATTTCATTACAATACAATTGCTGTCTTTTCCTTGCGTGTTGCCATAAGCGGCAGAGCCTTACATTGCGTAAAACTTAAAGTTACCTGTTTCTCTCTACCTGAGTGAATGGAATGTTCAGGTGGTTTTGGTAAGTTACCCTTCAAGCTCGACCTGCTTCAACAGAATGAACGGTAAAACTAGGTTCTTTAAACTTCATTACAATTTGTTATACGCAACAAATAAACGGTGCTAGAAGATTGCTCACTCACTCATCAACAAAATATGTCATTTGTTAGTTTTCAGTCAAAAAGTGAAAATGAACCGTAGATATTCTTGAAAACAATATTTTAATTATTGTTCAAACTTGTTTCGCTTTTGCCATTAGCTAATCGTCAGGGTAAATAGTATTTGTTAAAAATGAGATTTTTATTTTTTGTCAATTATTTTTATTTTTTGTCAATTATTTTTGTTTTTGTCAATTATTTTTGTTTTTGTTAATTATTTTTGTTTTTGTCAATTATTTTTATTTTTTGTCAATTATTTTTGTTTTTGTCAATTATTTTTATTTTTTGTCAATTATTTTTATTTTTTGTCAATTATTTTTGTTTTTGTCAATTATTTTTGTTTTTTGTCAATTATTTTTGTTTTTGTCAATTATTTTTGTTTTTGTCAATTATTTTTATTTTTTGTCAATTATTTTTGTTTTTGTCAATTATTTTTGTTTTTTGTCAATTATTTTTATTTTTTGTCAGTTATTTTTTATTTTTTGTCAATTATTTTTTATTTTTTGTCAATTATTTTTATTTTTTGTCAATTATTTTTGAATCGTAATTTTTTTTTCTTTACTTGCGATTATTATTTACATACGGGTTTGTATTATTGTTTGTATATTTCACTACAATTTAAAAGAAATTCGTAGGGCCGATTTCAAAAATCACTTTTTTCAGTCTGCTGAGGACATGAAACTGTAAGATCTGTCATAAAATTGAGGTAGGATTTTTTTTGCGATTATCTAACTTACCCTATACTTAAAAAAAAAAAAAATTAAAAACTCTAATAATCGGAATTGTAGTCAAACTTTGAATATAAATTTACTTGTATTATACGTTGAAACGCATATCTGTGATAGTTGGAACAATTTTATAATTTATTTTGGTTGTTTTTAACGGTGCTGTTGTAATTCGACATTGACTTGTCCCCAAATCCATAAATTTCCGAAATAAATGCAAGTCAGTAAACAAGGAGAACGAGTCTGTATGTCTTACTTTCACTGAAGTTGAAGGACTGCACACTGCATAATATGATATTAAAAATGAGTCACTCATGCTCGCACGCCCCCTATTGTATTCTATACAGTTATAAAATCACTCATTTCCTGTACCTTTGTAGAGTTTACGAAACTAATTTTTCTAAAGGATTGTCGACTTTCCAACCTGGTTGTACTTTTCTTCCCGGCATTTCCTCAATTTATCACATTCAAAGCTTACCAGAAACATGCTGCCGTCGTTTAAAAATCTACATAAGCCGTATGAAGACTCTTGTTGGAAGAAACTCGTGGACAGAATTGAGTAACTGTTCATTTATTTGTTTCATTACTTCAAATGTTTGTCATCTTTGAAATACCAAACCAACGTTAATATGATTTATGTAATAAATTCCTCCGTTTTCAAGTTGAAAGAAACCAATAAATGTCAACTCCTTTATTACGTGGAATTTAACGTATTTCATATCCGCTATAATATAGATTCTCTTGTGGTCAACAAAATCGTTCCCACTGAATGTTTCGACAAAAAAAATATGTTCTTAAGTCGTCGACATAGTGTATTTTCTCATAAATATCTAATCTAAATTCTTTAAAAATATATTCTATCAGAGTGTAATAAAACAAGTTTATAATTTTAACTGGCCCTGTATAAGAAGTTTTATCAAAATCTCAATTTTTTTACTAATCTTTACTTTTCATGGCCATTATCGTATGTATAACAAAAATTAATATGGGAAAATGTAATTTGGTGTAGGGGTCTATAGTGTGTTCATATAGAAACCTACTGTGAAATTCAGAAAAAGAAAAAAAATAATAAAAATCTCACAATGGCGGCCATTTTAAACAGTATCTTAATATCAACATCTCTGGGATGACAATGAAATTATTGTCAAAAAATATAATTTCGAAGACTAACCTCCCAAGAAGTTGTGATATTTGAATTACACATTTATGAGGTTTGGAGAAGCTGTGAACAACTGGTTTAAACAATATCAATAATTACAATTAAACATGTAAAAAACATCTTTTGGACATTACATTTAGAAGATCTGTTTATATTACGCTGTAAAAGAAGTATAAACTACCTATAACACAATTAACGTTAGAAGGTTTATGTACGTTTCGGTAACATAGCTGCCATCCTCAGGGGGATATAACCAATACTAAACTAAATGTAACAGTGAGACAACTTATAATTGTTCAGGCGTACGTAGCGCTTCTCCCGAGCCTTCATATTGATAATCAAAATAACCTGGGACAATTGTTAGTATCTCAAAGATAAAATTCTGATGTTGGAGAAGTCTGGAAATCATAACATTGAGTCATGTGATAAGTTTTATCTTGGACAAACTAGGAAAAAGGTTATCATCGCTGAGCATGTTCTTTCTGGATAGAAAAATGCTGGAACACAAGATCTCACAAAAGTACGTTTATTTAATCAACTGCGTTTCAACAACAAAGTCGCCATCCTCAGTGATACCATGAGCTACAATACCGAAACTATAACTTATAGTTTCCGTGGACACGTTTTAGAAAATGTTCAAAATTTGTTTTTATTTTGTGTTTCTTTTTGATGCTGTCATTTTAAAATCTTGTGCATACATCGGTCTCGTAGCAAATTGTGTAACCATTGTAGATGCGTTTATTCATAGCTGTGTGACAAACTCGCAGATGAAATACCATCTTCCCTTCACTCGAACAATGAAGCTTTCCCACTTTCCAAATTAATTCAACTTTAATAGTATGTAGAGACTAAAGTGTGCAACAAACAGAAGCAGCGGTATGCCCATTTTCTAAGCCACCTTGCGTAATAATTTGTTTCACTACAAGAGGGCGTATCCATTCCTAAATCATAGTTACACAAGGGACATTACAGTAAGATATAACGCTCTTACCTTTGACTTATTTTAGCTACAGTTTTTATATTTGCTAATTTCAAAAGATTGCGTAGTAAAAATTCCTGTTAAAAATCTGACTGGAAAACATTCAGAGCCACTGTGGACCTGTCGTGTGTAGCAACAGGTATTCTATAACTACTAACCCTTTTTTTTGAGATTGCAATTTATAAGTTTAGTTTGGTACAAATACAGGGTGTATACAATTTTTTTATGAAATGGTAATCCATAAGTTTTGTATAGAACAAATACAAGCAAAATGTTACAAAAATTGTTTGTCTCTTTAAACCAATTAACTTTTTGTTATTATCTTATTGCAGTTAGTTATCGTAAAAATGAAAGAGAAAACAATTCTGTAGATATGACGTAATTCTGAGTTGATCATTAGATCAGAGTTGGTAAAACACTGCACACACGGCGGACAGATTTAAACTGGTAACTGTCTTTAGTTTCTAAGTTTCACGGAAATTGAATGAATTCGGTTTAGACTATTTTGAAAGATGATTTTTTAGGTCTGGGCTATTTAAAATTTTTAAATAACCTGAATCAGATTTTGGGGAGTACCACGTATCCGCATTATTTGAATCTTTAGATGCTGCAATTTTAGGACAATTTCATCAAAATCGTAATTGGAGTTTTATGACGGCAACTACATAATTTTTATTTGTCGAAAAAACTGTATATTTTAACAAAATATACCCTCATACTTGATTAAAATCTGTCACTAGTTTTGTTTATACAAACAGCCTACTAGAGACAAAGACATTCATTAAATCAAACGGATTTTTTAACTTATCACAACATTTTCTCTCTACTATGCACGAGAATGAAATTCGCATATAATCTCCAAGCCGAGTTTTATAAATTCTGTAGACTTATCTACAGACATTTCATTTAATGTGAGACTAATATGTCTAGACAGTAAGACTTGTACTATTGTATCCAATATCTGCATAGTTAACATATTACCCTCCCCTCCCTCTCTCTCCCCATTAAGACGACTCCCTTGCTACGCTCTCGATTTCTTATTTTCTGGTTTAATATCCTGATATTGCAGAGCTTGGACATATTATGTAAATGTTAATTTAAAAATACTTGGAACGCAAAAGATTCAGTAAGGGTGCAAATTTATTTGGTGCTTTTACTTTTTACCTAAGTAGAAAGTTTTGAGAAACTAAAAAATGTAAGTATGGTTGTGTGCAGTTTACTACAGTCATAGTTTACTGGATCTAAATCGAGTAGCTAGTTCAGTTTGATTAAATAGGCATGTTTTGAATGTTTATAAAAAAATATAAAAAAAATAAAAAAATAAAAAAAAAAATACAAAATTGGGGTAACTGGCATAAGAAAAAACATAAAATTATGATCTTCTCAAAATCGGCTCTCACTTTTTCTAATATGATCTCTAATCAAACAAAATTTATTTGTTATCATCTTCACAAAAATTTCGGTTCGAGAATAATTCGCTAAAAAAAGCCTGTTTTATAAAATAAATTTATAGACTTTGTTGAACTTTTAATGAAATGTGAATATTAATGACCCAAAGCAGCTTGCCAAATTACAAGTTTAAAAAATTGCAGTTCAAGAATAATTGACATAAAAGTGACGATGAAATTTTCCGAAGTGATTTAAAAGGTGGATAAAATAAGATTTACTCTATGAACGAATTTAAGGGACAAGCGGCCCAAGCTTAGACTGTGTATAATATTTCAAAATAATAATTAAATAAACCACTTCTTGATAAATGTGAAAAACTCGGCTACAAAGAAAATTACATTTTTACTTTTTCACATATATAGGGTGTTTCTGTAATGCGCTGAGGTAATTCAGTGGCTGGTTATATGGGTTAAAATAAAGAAAAAGTTCCTATAAACATATGCTACAAACGCATATTTTGCCTGGCTATCAGTCATTTTAATTTTAAATAAATAATTTATATCTCTAGAACGGGTAAACCGAATGAATTGAGTTACACTGTAGTCATCAATGAAAAGACCTAGTTTGAAAAAAAAAATCAACTTGTTCCAATAATTTGTTTTAAAATGGTGGCCATTTAAAAACTTTAAAATGGATTATTTTCATTTACAATATTTAAATAGCCGCCATTTTAAAACGTATTAATTAAAATAGTTGATAATTTTTCCCAAACTAGCTCTTTACATTGATGAGTATAGTAAAAAAATTTCAACTCAACCGATTAACCCGTTCTAGAGATATATTTTTTTTATTAAAAACACATATTCGACGGATATTTAAAGGAATTCTTCCCGGACAGATGTTTATAGGAAATGTTTTGCTTATATTGACTCGTATAACGACCCTGAATTACAGAAACACCCTGTATAATTTCATTGAATATTGTATAGAGAAAGTTCTATGATGTGTCGGAAACAGACGTCAAAGTTTTTGCAGATATATCAGTTTTGAGGTCCTATTAGTCCAATGATAGCTGTTGTGTATACTTTGTACTAATACACAACAGACAGATATGACTAACTTCTAAAGTTGAAAAGGCTAAATCAAGAGCCGGTTCTCCAGTAATGGAAACGTTGACTCATTGAAAACCCAATAACAATGTAGCAGGCAACGTGAAAGAAAACTGTATAATATGTAGCAACTGAATGTGTCTTTGTTGGAGCAATAATGTAAACACATTACTTGTAATATTGCAACTGTCTGTTGTCAAAGTCGTTTGTGTTAACAATTCACCCCTTCACGTATTCTCTCACAACCCTTTCGCTAATATTAGCCTACCCTAACCCCAACCCTTTGAAACTTCTAAATATATTATTGTTTGAGTTGAGATAGTACGTTACTTTCGTAAAGGTTAGGTTAGAATAGGGGAGAGGAGTATATTTAAAGACATAGGCTGTGAGAACTTTGGAGGTTATTTTTTTTAATAAATACATTCTTGACGGAACACATTGAGTAACTTTACTTTGATTTTTTACTTCTCACTAAACCGTTTTATTTCTTCCTTGACTGTGGTAATCTGTAGTTTTCTTTTTCAAGCCTATGTTCGGAAAATATCATGGAACACTTTTTATCATTCGCAGCATTTTATTATGGAATTGTAGTCTGTCTGTAACCCTATAATTGAATTGCATATGTCCAGACAGGCTTTACATTTGTTTTAAAGTTTTATTTGGGATTAACAATTGACCAGGGCAGTTTCGGCAATTGGACACTTCGTTTCGCGTTTGTTGGCTGCACATCCTACGACGCACTCCAATACACAAAATCACTTGTTCTTGTGTTATTCACATTATTAGTCTTGTCTTAGGCCAAATCAAACAGTTTTATCCTGCCCAACCGCCGAACTTGAACTGAATTGTCGAGAACTTGTAGCATCTCGATGTTATGGTGAAGCAATCTTTCTTCATGCTTCCTAGCAAATCGCCGAACCTCTTCATAAACTGTAGCAATTTGTAAATCCTTATGGAGATCATCATTGCGTATGTACCATGGGGAATTAACAATGCCCCTCAGTACTTTATTTTGATATGTTTGAATAATTTTGATGTTGCTTCTTTTTGCGCAGCCCCAAAGTTGCACACCATATGTCCAGATAGGTTTTAGGACTTGTTTATAAAGTAATAGTTTATTGTTCACTGACAGCTCTGAATGCCGCCCAAGAAGCCAATGCATTTTCCTTAGTTTGAGATTCAGTTCATTACTTTTTTTTAACATGTACCTTCCATCGCAATCTTGCGTCTAGTGTCATGCCCAAGTATTTTGCATTATTTCTAAATTATAATGAAAATCTTGGAAACAAAGTCTGTTAAGATCGGTTCTATTTTATCTTGAGAGTGTAATAATGATGTTAGAACGTGGAATGTAATTCAAGTAGCGTGCAGACACCCTGTTCTCTAGATGAAGCAGAAAATGATGTTGATTGAGTTTCAACAAAAGCGATACGATTCATCTTAAGTAGTTGATTTTTGTTATCAATTTTAACGTCGAAAGTTGTTACAGATTCTTTTGAAGGATCAACCAGAACAGAAAACATCGAGCTAGTTCTTGAAATGTAGAGCAGTCTTTTATTTGTGATAAGTTCTGCTAGCAAAGTTTAATTTTACATTTACTTGTCGTTATTAAAAAATATCAGCCAATCGCATCTTCCTCCCATGTAAATCTTAAAAATCCTCCTGATTATTTAAAGAACAAATGGTCGACAAAATTATTCATTAAAAAGTTTTTCATAAATTATTTTAACTGAATTATTCCTGATTTTGTCAAATTTTGTACATACCTAAATTATATACTTAGTTTTAAGCATACAAATGGCAAATTTTTAAAACAATTTATCCATTTCTCAGTTACCTTTCTTCTTCAATTTTTACGAAAATTCGTGACCAATTAGATTTGACACGTCTTTTATTAAAAAGAAAGGAAAATAAGTGCAAATTTGGAGATTCTAGTTCATTTTGTGATACGTGTTTAGAAACATATATAAAAATTTGTTTTATGTAAATATAGTAAATTTCTCTTGATTTTTTGTTTAGCAAAATTGTGATTTCTATATTAAGGTAGAGGAAGTGTTCCAAAACCGACATACCATTTTGTTTTTGGAGTATTTTGAAGTATTTTAGTGTAAAATTTAAAATGTTAATTCTTGAATGTATACTAAATTTAGTATCTAGTAACTATTTGAGCTCAAAACTCTCAGAAGAATATTAAATCTCTAAAAAACGTAATTTTTATAAACATGAGTCGAACTACGGCATTTCGAAAATGGGTTCCAAAACCGACATACCCGTATTCCCAAGGAAAACATGACAAATAATAGACCTAACATTTATTGTAGCAATAATATTTATTTATATATGGTGATTAAATACAATAGTTAAAAGCAGTGTTATATTAGAAGGTTTAAAACTTAGTCTATTATTTACAATAATCACAGATGTAAATATCCTTATCTGCACCTGCACATAAATTATGGGCCCATTGGTTGCACATAACACATTGAACCCAAAGCTCCCCACTGTGATCTTCGCAAAAATGTCTTTCACAAAAAATACATTCAGCATCTGCATTATCCGGAGCAGTAGATTTTAGTTGAGGGTCATCAATGTCTTCGGATGAACTGTCGTCACCAGAATTTGTTAAAACTTGGTTTCTATTGAGTTTAATTGCCTTAACACTTTCGAAATTCAGTCTTCTCTTTTTCGTGCCTCTAGAAACACTGTCACTATTTGACACCCTTTTTTGTTCTTCAGTTTTATTTTTAGAATCTATCGATTGGGTCAAATCTTTTTTATATGGCGAAGATGTTATGATGGAAGAAAATGTTGCTTTACGACCTCTGGTGGAGCTTCTCTTTTTAATTGTTGGGACAGGAACAATTTGAAAAGGACTGGTTTCGTAAGAAGTAGATGGTCTTGCATGAAATGGAGATATTGCGATGGGAAGCTTGGCAAGGCTGGAAGTTGGACTTTCTTGCTGTTGTACATCCAATTCTTTCTCCAGTCGGTCTACATGAGGTTCTTGAGAAGAGTGACTGCCGTGTTCTTCTTGACCAGAAGGAAGAAAGTCAGCGTCTGTAAACAAATGTCTGTTTAATGGATACAGACCAGTTGCTTTAAATCCGTTGACCGCAATTTCTGCTGTTTGGCACCTCAAGTAGGCTTTTCCCAGCAGTTCTGCTATGTCATACTGAGAGACTGGCTTCCCGCTGGACCTCATCCACTGTCTAATTTCTTCAGAGTAGTAACTCTTTAAAGGACCCATAAAACTCTTGTCTAGTGGTTGAAGCTTATGGGTCGAGTGTGGTGGCAGTGAAATGATTTTAACATAGTTTTTCCTAGCTAAATCTATCAATTCAATGTTGCGTGTGTGGCTAAAATGTCCATCTAAAAGAAGCAAAATTGGATCATTCTCTGATGGTTTTGTTTTTGCAACAAAATGCACAAACCATTTCGTGAATAAATTCATTTGAACCCACCCAGATGGATGTGCTACTCCAATGGAACCGTGAGGAGCACCTTTCATCAACAAGTCAGACATATTTTTACGGGGGAAAATGAGCATAGGTGGTATAAACATACCAGCAGCACTCATGCAACAAATTAGAGTCACTAGAGAGCCTCTTTCTGCCGAAGTAATAGCACCTATTTGACGTTTTCCTTTTTTACCGATAATTTTGGGAACTCTACTCTGCACAATGCTGAGACCAGTCTCATCTACATTAAATATTCTGTCCGGTGGATAGCTATGTTCATCAAAACAAGCTTCCAATAAATCAAAATATTTGCAGACATTATCTCTGCTGAAGCCTCGTGCTCGTGCAACTGACGTTCCAGTTGGCGTTCGTAGTGACAACTCAGGATGACGACGTAAGAATAATTTCATCCACTTTCTACCTGCCATGATATTGTTGAAAGGATGGGTCAGATTATTTTTTATAGCTAACTGTAGAGCCATTCGTCGTAAATCTGTCCTAGATAAACCATAAAACGTTGCTTCCATTGTGAGGCAATAACGAACTAATTCAATTTCTAGATCGAAATTCAAAACTGGAGGTCTCCCGTGTTTTGTTATGGATGCCTCTTCTGGAGACCCATACTTTTCGTTAGCCAGTCTACGTAAAGTAGCTTGTGGAACTTTAAAGGTCTTCGACGCTTTAAGCCAGCCCATTTCTTTGTTCCGAACAGCTTTTATAGCCAAAGTCATATTAGCAGGTTCCCATTTCCTAATTTTGGCTCCTTTATTATTTTCTGGAGGCATCTACAACAGATTGTTACAGACTAATTAATTGTAATAACACTGTTAAATGTGATTAATGATCATTAAATGTAGTATAATAACGTTTTATTAAACAAACGTAGATTTATTCAACCATAAATAAATGTAGGTATGTCGGTTTAGGGAACCCACTAATGACGGTATGTCGGTTTAGGAACCTCATAAGACGTATGTTTATCCTCAATTAAACAAACACTGGTTAACATAAAAACAAATTGAAATATATATTTTGAATCCTTATTAAACCTAGAATAAGAATATATATATATAAATAACTACTCACCGTTCCAAAAAAAGTAACGAAGCACTATTCTAAAGCAGTATAAAGTTTTGAAATGTGTTGAATAAAACAAACGATCACTAGGTTGTAGGCACGCAATGAAATATGGCTAACTCTGTTTGCAAAGCATCATGGGACTTGTATGAACACATTTTAGCCGTTACCGGTAGATGGTAGCACTTACCAAACAAGATACCTTGGTATGTCGGTTTAGGAACCCTATGTCAGTTTTGGCGCACTTCCTCTATGTAAGAATACGGATTACTTACTTGCAAACAAGTCTTTAAATTGTAATTTTAATGCACAAATAAAGTGAAATAGTGACTGGTATATAAAAACATATGGAAAATTTATAATAAATAATTAGTTAAAAACTTCAATTTACAAAACAAGAATACGGAATGAAACAACGTTTCAAGTCATCCTCAATTTTATTGTAGTCGGCACAAAAATTCTAAAAATAGAACTACTAAGATAGGTTAGGCAAGAAAACTGTGACAAATTGATTGTGTAATAAAATTAATACTAATACCACAATATATTACTACAATTTAAAAATGTATTAATCAAATAATCTAGATAAAATCAGTTCTACTTGCTACCGTTCTCTACAAGGGTTTCGCCTAATCTACCTTGGTAGTGTTTATAAGCGATCGTGTGCGGATTTCAATTGATGAAGATTTTGTTGTTGAAACATCCCCTTGTCGTAAATATTTGAACAACTCTATATTAATTATTGAAACTGAAATAGGTGTATAGATTATTTTTTTTCTGACTTCTTACACAAATTGAAATAATATGTTAATACAGAATATATTTTGTAGTGATCCAAACCTAATATGTAATATTACAGCCCGTGTAAACACACTTTATAATGATTTCATGCCTAATAGATTAGCTACACCATAACTTTGACATTCCCAATTAACTCGATTCTATTCCTAAATGAACTGCATACAGCAGTGAGGTCGTTGCAATCACGCTTTGTGACTGAATCTCCATTATACAACCAATTAAAACGTTCCACAACAACTGTTATAATTAGCTAGTTCAATTAAACCCGTTATGCGATGCAAGACCGAATGTAAAAAAAATATAAGATAATGACCGAGCACGACATGTACATAATCAAGAGGAGAAACACAATTATAAAGTTTTAAACAATTTCGTTACGTCATAAGCTCAGTGTTTGCCGGTAGCAGTAGGGATTAGAGTTTGTTACATTTTACATGTTGGTTGCAATATTGATTTGACTTCCCAGTGGTTTAAATGAAGGGACAACTATAGAAGAGAATGTTTCAGAGTTTCAGGTTTTTGAAAATACCACTTCAACTTTAACAAACTTTGTAATCATTATTTTACTTCCACGCATATCAGAAGTTTATCATTACTGGAAACCTATAATGTTTCTTCTTTGTAAAATTTCCTGTATAGTTGAGTAAAAATATGGCATAAAACATATTTAGAAGTAAGGGAGGGGACTGGTTTCTTGAGTAAATTGGGACATTTTAAAGTATACATGCATAATTTGTTCCTATTTGGAAATTAGCGAAATAAGGAATTAACAATTTAAGTTGAAAAATGGTTCCTTATTTTAGTTTTTTTAATTAGTTCAATAGTAATATATCTGAGATGGATTTAAAATTGATTGGTCTATTGAGTAAAATGTTACATAACCTCAACATGTAAACTTGATTATTTTAAACAATTAGCTATAAGTATATTAATTATTAATGGATTGTAATAAAACTTTAGATAGTTGTTAAGGAGATAACTGTGCTAAATATTGATTAAAAATAATATATCAAAGGATTTTTTAGGGGAGGGGGAAAACGTTTGAAACCTCGTAGAAATAATCCAAAATGTCGTACAGACTTGAATTTTCTTTTAAATTGTAGGTTCTTAAAAGTACTTTGCCATACGAAAGAAAAAGACATTTTAAAAGTGTAATTTTTTTTTTTCACCCGAATATTTTTCATAAAATTATGAGTCAAAATATTCAGTATAACCTAAATTACGCGTTAAAAAAAGTTGAGGGGTTGTTTAAATAAGCCAAAAGGACGTCCAGACTTGAATTTGCATTTAAATTGTAGGTTCTTTAAAAATATTTTGCGATGTAAAAGAAGAGAAAGACATTTTGAAAGTGTATTTTTTTCACCAGAATTTTTCATTACAAATATGAGTTCAAATATTAGATATATAACCTAAAACAAACACTTTTATAAATATAAAAGGTTGTGGTCTTGTTTATATAAGACAAAAGGTCGTACATAGGTGTATTTCTTTTAACTTGTAGGTTCTTTAAAAGTACTTTGCGATACAAAAAAGAAAGTACATTTTAAAAAAGTGTATTTTTGTTCGCCGGAATTTACCATAATATTATGATTCAAAATATTTGATATATAACCTAAAACACGGATTTTTTCGAAAAGGAATTCCGGCCTTGTTTATATCAGACAAAGGTATTACATAAATTCAAAATAAAGTGACGTTGTAACAGAGTGAAAGTTGATAAGTTAAAATTATATCACGGGTTAAAAGAATATTCATTCTAATTGAAAGAACCTAATGGGACGTAAATACAAGAGAATATACCAGTTCACTTATGTATTCCAACTGTAGGAACGTAAGAGGAAAAGCCAGGCAAATATTCCAAAGAATCTAAAAGAAGTTTAATGTTCCTCTTAAACTTTAAATAATTTGCATTAACTTACTACACAAAATCAGCTGTCGTCATTTGTTATAATCAATTCTCCCGCCAACTGTTCTTTATGTCCGGCCTCATTTATTGGGATAACATATACAGGGTGTCAGGAAAGTATGATAACGCTTTAATTGCTTTCAAATTAGAGGCTAAAGCTTTTGTCTTATATACAAGAAGTTCCGGGTTCGATCACCGCAGAGGCTTAAAAATTGTTAGTGTTGATCTATAATTGTTACGAAAACTAGAATTACGACTGTGGGATTTTTATGTACAGCCCAATTTCGATGTACCAATCCAAAAAGGGTCTTTTCAGATAGTGAAAGTAAAAATATTTAAAATTTATTTTTATTAAAGGATTCCGTATAGAATCACATTTTAAGATCCTTGGTATTTGTCCTTGTAAATATCCAACCGTTTAAGAGATAGTAGCTCTCAAAAGTGGTTGAAATTTATAAAATTTTCAACACCAACAAAACTAAAAATCGAATTGAAATTAGAAAATGCAACCAATCTTTTTAACAAATTGGAAAATAATCATTTTAGAAACCCTGAAATCCATGATTATTTTCAAAATTCAATTTATTGGTTTTAGGGTGATTTAATAATTTTAAACCCAGCCGAATTTGTTAAAACTTATTATGGGGAAGGAGTGGGGGTGATTTAATGTATCGGTATAAGTTGCAATACGCTACCATAATACTCACATTTAAAAAGAAATATTATAATTTTTTGATTTTGATTAAAATTAACGTAAGCCGTTGTAAAATATTTGAAACAGTGTGCAGATACATATAAATCTCCATTAGGCTAATCATTTAGGGAGGGCGTGTAACATTCGTAGAAGGAAGGGTGGAGTGCATCTATACTGGGACATATCATTTGACAAGAAGGAAGTTATTTTGAGAGTTTTTAGAAAACAACCTAACAGACTATCCACTCACATATTATTAATATCATTGATACCTTTTTAAAGTCAAGATATGGTTTTTATGTTCACATTTTATTAAATTGTAGTCGACATTCAAAATTGAATACATAAATTTCCAGACTTAACATGTAATGCATACCAACAATAATAAAAATATAGTAGTAAATGAATAAGAACAGAAAAACGATGATTGGACACCTATTGGGCTATTTATTTATTTTTTTATTTAGATCAATTTCATTAGCCCAAAAAGAAGCCCCTTAAGAGGGTGTAAGTGAAAAATTTACATTTATAAATATTAAATATTTTATTAAATGATTTTAACATCATTAAAAAAAAAAAAAAAAAAAAAAAAAACAATCTGGCAGATTTTAGTTTTCAAAAGTTAAATATAGAATTTTCAGTCGTAGAATCAAAACCCATCTTGTAAATAAAATAGTACTTAAACCATTACAAAAGTCCAGCCAATCTGGTTATAACCTACAATTTAAAAATTAATAGTATTAAATTTACCGATAAATTACCGATGGTAATCGGTATTAATTTATTTAATGGCTTTTAAATTTTTTTATTTTTCTACTTTGTTTTTCATTAAAAACTTAGTTTTGGTTCTAGAATTGAAAATTCTACAGTTTCAACAACATTTTGGAGTTATTATATCTAAAATTGTTCAACATTTTGAAAAATCTTTTCAAGAATTAAATTATTTTTTAATATGGTCTTACATTGAGTTTTTAAATAAAAAAAAAAACAGATTTACATTTGAAAAATTTGACTTACATCCTCCTTTTTGAGTTTGTGAAGAAGGCTGAATACATTGTGATCGAAAGATGACCAGTTGTTTTTTCGCTGATATTCGTTCAAACGTAAGACACCCTTTCCATACTTTTCTAAAATTATATATATACAGCCTAAACAAGTAGTTCGATTTTACATAATTATTTTTTCCGATTGAATTTTTTTTTTTTTTTAGTGAAATCTAAAAAAATAATAAATGTTACAAAACTTGATAAGAGAATTTATGTCCTAGTAATTATCTGTATAAAATACATAGAAATTTGAAAAATTCGAGAGTGTTGTAACTTGAACTATTAAATAAATGTAGAGAAAAAATGATTTAAACTTAACACCATTTTGAAATTTTAATACAACCAACCCTACATACTTTGTCAGGCAGTAATCCTGCATACTAAGCATTAACATCTCCGTGTTAATTGCAGAGGTCGCACTATTGTAGACGACGTTTAGTATTGTTTTAGGTCATTAAACTTTACGATTACTCAAACATGGAGGTTGATTTATTAATAAAATTATTATACTTGTCCTACTTTATGTTATGTTACAAAACGTAAGGGATAATATTTGTAACTGGGGGATTGAACATGCTACTGTGAAGGGAGGTTGAAGGTAAAACTATTTCTATATTACGATGTGCTTAAACAAAATTATATATTTTAAGACCACAACACACAAATAATAAATACTTTTTTTAATAGCACGATATGTAAAAATCACGCATATCAAAATAATTCAATGTTAAAAAGTTTTGTTGCTCTTTTTAAGATCAACGCATCAAAATAATTAAATGTTAAAAGTTTTGTTGCCCTTTTTAAGATCAACGCATCAAAATAATTAAATGTTAAACATTTTGTTGCCCTTATTAAGATCATAGCATAAAAATAATTAAATGTTAAAAATTGTGTTGCCCTTGTTAAAATCATAGCATCAAAATAATTAAATGTTAAATATTGTTCTTGTCCCTTATTAAATTAGTTTTCCAAAAGTCAAGATCTAGCAGAATCCTTTTCTCGCACCCGAAAAGTGTAGATTTAACACATTTTAACAAAATCGTTCGACGCGTGATCTAGATAAGTTTTAATTCGAACAAGAATTGCTTGTTTAATATTTAATGATTGTAGCTTGTTATAAAGTTGGCAATGTGGCATAATAGCAACATTACATTTGAAAATTAAAACATAGTTTTGATGTTATTTCTATTCTTTTACCTTGTTACTTAGAGGCGAAAATACAATAAGGAAATAAATTAATATCCCCTAGACTTTGAATACTTTAATACTGGTCAAGAGAGACCTGATAAGAATGATGAAAGAGAAGGATTCAACCCAGAAGTGGATGAAGAAGGGTGTGGGGTCTCTCGGAGTTGGCGTCCCGTACAAATTATAGTGAGCCCCTCAGGGAAGATTTCTATCTTTGTGTGAAATTTTACAGTTATGGGTTTAGTGTATGACACCAATTGGTAGTTTTTCTTGAGTAGAAATTTTAAATTTAAAACAATTAAATGGATTAAATTTCGACCCAACCTGGTTTTATCTCCAATCTCAAATTACACCGTGACTCGTCACATCAGATAAGTCTTACAATGAATTCACTTAATTTATGTCAGTTGACGAAATAAATGTGTAAAGATTAACGAGGATAAATATTTGCACACCTCTACATAATGTCCTACAAGACAAAATATCAAGTCATGCCATTAATTAAGCAAACCTTTCTCAGAATGAAAACATGCCCGAGATAAAAGCATTATTGTAATGGGCAGAAACTGTTCATCTCTTTGGTTTAAATCTAAATTAAATGATCGTAACATTCTAACGTCTTTAATTTGACCAAGAACATATTTATAACATGTGTTCTTGACACGAACTTCAACTTTAAATTTAGAACTAATAAATTATAGTTGAGAATGTTTTCACGTGATAAAGATATTTTTAAACAGTATTAAATTATGAACGTAGCACAAATTTTGCACAAACTTTCTTATCTGTTCGCGAAACCAAATACTAATCACGTTAAAAATTTAAAGTGGAAGTTAGGTTAAAATTAAAACTACAAATTTTGTCAGAATTGGCTGTAACGTTGTTTTTGTTAACATGTAGACTCGAAGCTAACAAGTGAAACGATCGGTGTATATAAAACATAAAACACGAAGTTTGAATATTTCCGGTCGAAGTCACGTAGAAAATAGTCGTAGTTAATTCGCAGCTTAGTTTTGCGTTGGGTTATTGAAGGTTTTCTTTCTTAAGGTTTTAGTATCTAACATAGTCCTAGTGCATGTTTCTTCCCCTTCTAAATAAATAATTATATGTTAGAGAGTAAAATGGATATAGGCCTATAGAAAGAAATAATTAATAAAGCTCGCCCTAACTGTAGTTGTATAGAAAATCTTCTGCAATATCCTTCCCAGAAAATGAATTCTTTATCGTATTTTATTATTTCAGTTAAAATAAGCAAACAACCGAAAGTCGATTATCCAGTTCTATCTAAAATTGAAATCTTCAAGTGCCAAACTTTCTTGCAAGAGATCAAATGTTCTTATTGTTAGCTAAAGTAAGTAATCTGGAAGTATAGTTTTTAAAACGTACGTACGAAGGCGCTGGTTATCTAGTAAAATCCTATCTCACGCACGCACACTCACAGACGTCCTGCCCCTTAGCTGCCTAATTAGTGACGCATCCACTCCTTGTGATATAAAGACAAATTTCTTAATTTTTAAATAATATTGAACGTGGATGTTTTCATAATATTTTATTGAAAACGATTTCAAACAAGCCATTGTTAAAACTAGGAAGAAAAAATGTGAATAAAATGAAAAGTAGAATAATTAAGAAAGAATGTTGAAATATCTTTGTCGTGTGAATAATAAAACTGGTATTAAATAGATCGAAAAACGACGAAAATATTATCCAACATCTCCTAACTTTAAATATATACATAGAAAACGTAATTACGTACAGATATTAAAAAAAGCAAAGCACTAAAAACTACGTCCTGTTTTTTTCTTTCTTTTTTTTTTTTAACGGAATGCTCTTTTGTGAAATAAAAACGATTCAATCAATACATTATCAACAAAAACAACATTATGACCTATTAATGTTACGACATATTTAAAGAAATAAAATATTGGTGTGATTTAGAGAACAACTCACAAATATCAATTGATTACAAATAAAGCGTAATCCATTAAGCTGCACAAAAGTCAATCTATAAACTTTAAACTAATAGACGTAAACAGTTAAAAAATAAATGGTACCAGGAATTTAATTAAATTTCGTTTGAATGTGCAGTTTTTTATATTAGTTAAACATATCTGTAATTAAGTATTAGATTGAATAATTGCCCCTTCCATTGGAAAATTATACTCTATTATATACAGTATAACAAACACACAGAACACAATTCTCACTCTGTTATAGTTTGATTGGTGTAGCTCGAGTATCACTGAAGAGGACGACCTTGTCGTTGAAACGCGTCTGATACTTAGGCGTATTTTTTGTGAGAATTGTGTTATCTGTGTTTGTTATACTGTATAATTTTTCTCATAAGTCAAGCTCAACATTTAATATACTCTATTATATGGTAAATTATTCTTTAAAAAATTTCATATTTTAACTGATTTTCCAGTGAGACTATTCCATTGAGAATAACATGAATTTATATATTGTGTCGTACTAGTGAGTAATGTCTTTTTAGTTGTTCCGTCACATTTGGATGTATGGATCATTAAAGAGACATAATGTTGACTCCAGTTTAGATATGACTAATACAATAGTTGAACTAATAAAATTTACGACAGCAGTGTAAATCATCTTAGAAGACAAGTAAAAGACAGCGATTCTTTGAAATTGGTTGTTTTTCGTATATAATTTTTCTTAAAATTTTGCGCAGAATCCAACAAATATTGTCTTTAACCTGCACGGTAAAAGAAATAGATTTTGGAATACACTGAGTCCAGTAGGTGAATCAAGCCGGCCGTGTAGGGGCAGGTATGATCTCCTGTGTTTGTGTGAGTGAAAGCGGTTGTGTTCTGAGCTACGTATCCAATTAACAAGGATCGTGGGTTTGACAGGTTTAGAGGTTATCCGATGAGCGGCACATTTTTCTGCTACAAAGTAAAGTGACTAAAACATGTCAATTTCGAACCTAACCTAACCTATTATGGGCTATTTTGGAAATCTCTTTTAAAAGAAAATTTTTTTTAAAATTAACGGTTAGGTTTACGGTTACACTGAGGAATATACCGAGAGTGCTTCTAAGTATTAAATATAACTGTACGCACAAGCCATAACGAGTAGTAATATATAACGCTCAAAATAAAAAATTAATTTGAAATCTTTTTTACGATTAAGGGCCATTTTTTATCTCTGCTCTCCAACTATAAAATCTAGCAACTATTTAGTTTTTGATGATCACTTCATTCACTTCCAATTCAATCCGGCAAGGTAGACAGACTGTTGCTTATTTCAAAAAATAAAAAAAGATTCTCAACTTATTTCCTACTTGATAACTATTAGAGAAAGGTTAGGTTAGGTTGAAAATGAATTTCACGGAATTGAAGTACTGAAATGAAATGAACCAGATAGAGTCGACTGATATGTACTTCTACTGTCCATCAACTGAAAATTTGAAAATGTCCCTCCCTAAACTGGATGATGCCACCACGCCTGGGTAATTCCCAAGACATCTAACAATAGACGTGATGTGTAGGAGCAGTAAAGATAGACAATAGAAGGGTTTCGGTCACACTTCTTCAGGTAGAAATAGCAGGTCAGGTACGATGGTACCATCAGGTTACTATGACCCCCTGCAGGATCATAAAGTTATGTATTAAAATCTTTTCTCGTTTCATATGTTTTAAAAAATCGAAGAAGATATTATTTACATGACAGTTAAATTGTTGTGTGTCCCTGAGATTTCCTCTAAAATTGACATAACTCTTGTAACTTTTGTATTTATTTGAATTAGTTTAAAATATAAACAATAGTCGGACAGTTTAAGCTACCAACAAATTGGATCACCTGCCAACGTGGCCTAACAGTGGTGGTGGTTAAAATGTGTTTTTTCCAGATAGATCCATCATCATTTCAAAGTTTGTTTTATACAAGATAAGTGAGTCACTTGTAAAGTATTTAACTTTTATTAATTATCCCTGTTAGTGTTCAAGTGTGCAGTAACTGTAATATTGTCATTAGTGGTTATAACATTGTATTAAAACATCCAGTAGTGATGGACCACTACACTATCAGCTGTTTAAAATTGAGAAGTATCAAATTGTTAAACAGTTTTTAAAGTTTGCAAAGTAAAACTAATCCGTAGCGCAGTCTCTGCACCTGACGTTTCCGCAAGTCTATTTCTGGGGATTTATATTTACCAGACACGAAAACTAAATTTAATTTTACTTGAAATAGTTCCAAACAACGTTACGTTAAATTAATTCATGTAATAATACACACATGGGAAATATCAAACATGTCAAACTTATCTAATGTTTGTAATTATACAGACTATTGTAAAGTGGTAGTAGTAGAGATAATTTGAGAAATAATTAATATCAAAGGTCAAGTAGTAAGTATGCGACTTGTTCTCATTTATTATCAAGTTTTTTTACTTTTAATGACGCAATTACAAGATTAAATGAAGCAATATAATGGTAACATATATTATAGGAAATGAATATTGACATTCACGGAATTTTTTATAAAATTTTAGCTGTTGTAAATCACTCTTAGAAACTTCAACACTATGAAATGTTCACAGATCCTCCCATTGGAGTCTTTACTCACTGTATGTATACAATCTTCTAATTTTTTTCATAATTTTTGTCATTGTCGAGTTAGGACGAAATTATGTTCCTGTTGATCCCTCGTTTTATGAAAATTACAAGTTTTGAAAGCCCCACATATATTTAATTAAATTTTTTAAATTGTAAAATGATTAAACATTGTTTTTTCGTCGCTAAATTCGGTGACATAATCGGATTTTGATATCTACCGCCTATTTCCAATATTTTATAAATAAGTTCACATTTTTATAAAACTATTGTGACAAAATAATACTTATGTTCATCTCACATTGGTGGATTCTGTTTCTCTTTATTAATTCCATTATTCAAGTTAACGATATCATATCATGTCTTAAAAGTCTATACACAGGGTGTTACTTAGTGATATTCCCAAAGTTAAAAGAGTGATTCGTTTAGTCAAAATAGATATTTTGTTTGTCGTTAAGAGAAAAAACTTTTTTGGTCTCTTGTATATTTTTTCCGTAAAGTTAATGGTTTTGCGATATTCAACATTAAATATTTTAAACTGTATTTATTTTTAAAATATACGAATATAATATTTCCAAAGTTATAATATATATTTATGTAAAAAAAAAGTTTTTTAAATGGCAGAAGGCGCCATTAACTAAGCGTTTTCGGATCTATAAACTAGGTCATATGTTTATAGTTTTCTTTATTTTGACTCAAGGGATCCCCCTCCCCTGAAGTTTGAGAGCATAATTAAGCAACACAACTCCATGATAAGTTAGACCTACCATTCATTAGTTTAGGGTAATGTATTGACAACTACTGACGAAATTTAATTCGAGTTGTAGACAATTGGCAAGAAATTGTGTTTTTAGTTTTTTTGTCGATTACTACGTTTTTTTTCCCCAATAATCCGTTTCAAAATGACCATTTTAATATTTTAAATGAAAATAACTCATTTAAAGTTATCTCCATTTAAAATGGCCGCCATTTTGAAACGGATTATTGTTTCCAATCCTGGTCTGTACATTGATGACTACTGCGCAAAATTTCAACTCAATCGATTAAACTAAACTAGAGATATAAATTACTTATAAAAAAACAAAATGGAGAATAGCTGGCAAAAGATACGTTTCTGGGAGTTTTATAGACACTTTTAAAATTTTTTGATCCATATAAGGTACCCCTGAATTATCTCCCTTGGATAATTATAACCCCTGTATTACAAAAACACCCTGTATATCTTTTTTTTTGTAAAATACAAAAGAAAAGCGCGTTTTTTATAATTGTAAGTACTGTCAGGTGAAAAACAAAATTATATACAATTTTATAACGTCAAATTATTTTCAATAGGCGGTAATATCAGTTTATTATGATGGAACTTTGTGGCGAGCAATGTATGTCCTATTGATCAATGTGCATATAAAGGGACAGGTGTATTTTCCTGGAAGTTTTTTTTTGTAATTGAATAAAGGCTGTCAACTAGATTAATGTTATTATCCTGCTGTCAATAGCAATTGACAAAATTATTTATGAATATCATTGTGTTGTCATAGACACATTTAGGAATTAACTCTAGAAAGAAATATGGGAAAAGGTATTTTAATATTTCTTTTACATTTTAAATTGACGGAGCAGTTGAACAAATTATTCAAGAAATTAATAATTTTTTGTGGGATAAAAGAGCTTGGATTGAAAGTCAGTAAAATCAATTAATTATTGTCGGTTATTCCAAGCTAATAAATACAAAAGACTAAAGAATGAAAGCGAGATTTTCTTTATTACTTCGTATTATTATTTGTTTTTTAAATAAATTTTTTATTAATGCCTTTTGATACTGTAACACATAACAGTTAAAATAGCTAAATTGTAATGTACTCAAAATCATTATACTATGTGTCCCAAAAGTCCCACACATTTGCTTTGGGGAAAGTTTAGATAAACAAAGGAGGAGTTTTTTTCAAAATTTTCAACCCTTACCCCCAAAATGGGGTAGTTTGGGGGTAAGTCAAGAATTTTAAATAGCAACCCCTATTGAGTGATACCTCATTAAAATGGTCATTTTAAAATAAGAATAATGGCGCAAACTAGAGGTATCTAAGTTCATCCTACCCAACATAGCGACCAATCGAATTGTGAATGTTAACCTACAAACTGGTTGTTTTTATTACATTACAAATTGCTCTATATTGGTAAAATGGTGGTAATAGCCTTACCTTGTTTTTTTTTTAGCTCAGATTCAGGACTCAAAAGCTGGACTCATTTCGTAACATTTCCGGTGTAATTATTAACGTAACATTCATAATTCGATTGGTCGCTATGTTGGGTAGGATGAACTAGGAGACCTCTAGTTTGCGCCATTATTCTTATTTTTAAAAGACCTTTAAAATGAGGTATCACTCAATAGGGGTTGCTATTTAAAATTCTCGACTTACTCCCAAACTACCCCATTTTGGGAGTAAGAGTTGAAAATTTTGATACTTCATAAAACTCCTCTTTTGGTTATCTAAACTTTCCCCAAAGCAAATCTGTATATTTCCATTAATAAAAAATAATAATAGGGGGGGTGAGACTTTTAGGGCACATGGTATATGTTATGTTTTTTACTTAAAGCTTATTCAGGATCGGATTAGTCCATATTATAAACAAATATTTCTTTTAAAACTTAGTGATTTAAGATTCATTCATTCGCTAACAATGTTACGTTACATGCTATACTATAAATGTAGGGAAGGGTTCAACAATTATTATTATTATTCCAAAACACAAGATTTTTTACCTTATTCGGGTGTCGCTTGTTCTACTCGCTGCCAAATTCCATTAAACCTATCAGATGTGGACTTATGTTGCTCGGAGTGTGATCAATTATTTAATTGAATTTGTGTTTTTTGAACGTATGAGCGTGTGAATACGACAAGTGTTGTTTTACTAATTAATTGTTAAAATTAAAAATTGTAATTTTATATTGTTTTATTTTTATAATTATGTTTATTTAAAATTTTATAGTATTGCTTTCTAAAAGTTTCACAAAGAATGGTGTTTTATCGTATGCCATATCCCAGGCAATGACCGGAGACAGATATGTTTCAATAAGTGATTACATAGTTCCCTCATCTTATTCAGCCGGAAGGATGTTTTTTCTAACAGGATGGAGGTCCTCCACATTATGTTAAAGCAGTTTTAGATCGAGATCTTCTCAACTGTTGGATAAGTCGTGGTAATGGACTGACCTACAAGATCTCCAGACTTAACTATTTGTAATTTTTTCCTCGGCTTTTTGAAAAAGTTTATTCTCACACTCTATAGCAACAGATAATGAATTAATGAGATTGATTAAAGAGGAATTGCTGTTGATACCACCTTAATTTTTCAAAAGCGTTCATGATTCTTTTTTTGTTTCGTTGCTTTCAGTACATTGATAAACTTCAATTCTAATAAAGTTTAAATTTGAATCATAGATAATGTATTACTGTCATTTACATATTTCGTAATGGTTATGCAAATAAAATAATTTTCGTGTAAATGTACCATTATTTCGTTATATCGCCATTATTTTTTGATTGACCATGCATAAAGGAAACTTAAGAGTACTTTTTTTTAAATATCTGTAAAGTGTCAAGTTTGTAGAGTGTTCCACATGTCTGGAATATTAATTCAAAAATAACTACCTCTTCGTGGTACATCTCTTGTATTCATGTAGTTTCTAAAACTCATCCAGACGGTTTCAAGACCATGAGATATTGTCTCTAATAATAATTTTTAATTGGTAAACATATTTTAAGGTTTAGTTACTGTTCATTCTAGATCAGTTATCAATTTAGGTTGTATTGTTTCATATTTCGGTATATGGGAAAGTGGAAAAGAGGTCCTAACTGTGCCCTTAAAAAATAAAGTTCTCTCTCTCTCTCTCTCTCTCTCTCTCTCTCTCTCTCTCTCTCTCTCTCTCTCTCTCTCTCTCTCTCTCTCTCTCTCTCTCTCTCTCTCTCTCTCTCTCTCGTGTTGAGATAAAAACGGCTTTGCTTCAAATGCAAGTACGAAATGTACGAGAAAGTGGTGAACAACGCTAAAGCATAGAATGGTATATCAAATGTTTTACCACATCCGCATGTCGCTTGTGGGACACTGCTAAATCCATTTAAAGCCATGCTCAGTTTTACAAATACACTTAAAGCTGGATCAACCAGCTGAGGACAAATGTGGTCGGAGTGTGGCGAAATAACTACATTGTAAGAATAAATGATGAATGTATGAAACCGTAAAATATGATTACAAGTTTTGTTGTTTCCTTTTGTTAATATCTCAGATAAAGTTGATATTATTTAGGTATCTTCATAAATACAAAACAGCTTGTGTATTTAACTTTGTATAAAGTTAGGAACTATGTATTTCGATATGCTATATTAAAAAAAAAAAAATCTTTATCGAAATTTATCAAAATATATCGATAGTATAACAAAGTATATTTGCAGTCATCGAAAAATAACGAGTAAGTCGAAATATATTAAAATTTATCGAAATGTATCGAAGTGTAACATAAATTGTATTATAACAAAAATATCGAAATCGAGATACATAAAAGTAACAACTGAATATTGTATTGTCACCTGACTTAGGTTAGGTTAGGTCAGTGAGCAAAATTTCACCTTCTATGACGACAGGATTGTGTCTCAAAATATCCAATTAAGCTTGCAAGATTTGATGACAATCAAGAACGACAGTGAGTTGAAGAAAAGCATGTAAAAAAATTGTTTTAAAATGTTCCCCATTTTGACATTTTCAAGTCAATTTTTCCGAATTTCAATAGGGTTCACTTTAGCCCTCAGTAACAAATTTATTTTCTTATCATAATATTTATAGCCGCATACGAACAGACGGCAATGACGACGAAGTGATAGCTAATCAAGAATCTTTTATTTTTTTGCGTCAAGTTCTTCATCTACTGTACTTGAAAAGTACTATCGTTACAACTATAAGCAATGGAAATAATGAAACAGATATTAAGAGAGATTTATTGAACGACATATAACCAAATTTGCAAGAGAAAGGAAAGGGTAGAGTAGGAAGGGTTGAGAAATGATAAAGCGCAGGATTTATGACAGAAAGGACAATATGACCTGTATAATGGAGAGGGGGGTTATTTTAGAAAGCAAAGGTTACTTAGTAGACTTCAATACAGGTGATGAGTTCATTAGTTAGATTTTTTTTTTTTTTTTTTTTTTTTGTTTTTTTTTAGATATATTTATTTCCAAACATTTTTAAAACATTGAGTTTTATACTTTTTTCCCCCATGTGGAGAAGTTAAACATTTGACTTTGGATCAAAAGTATGTCCTGCGTCTAATAAAAGATTTGCAAATTTTGAATTAAATTCGCCATACTTCCAACTGTGTACACCCTTCCTACTTCTAGCCTTTCCTTTCTCTTGCAATTTAGACTTGTTTTGTTTTCAATTTATTAGCTTGAAAATGCCTAACGGCGAAACGTATGTCGCTCAATAAAGCTCTGTTGTGGAATTCCATCAAACACCGACCGTTGTCACATTATTTCACAACACATTCATCTCTATAACTTTTAGACAAATCACTACAATTGTTGCAGGAGAACAGCATTTTACACAATAACTTCAAAGACTGGGTCAGCAGTATGAAACCAGTTTCTGCATTGTCATCGTAGAGCTTTTGTTTTCTCACTTTCGATTCACAAGTGTCAATAATAATTGCGATTAGTCAGATGAAGTCAAGAAGCCGGTTGCTTAATGCCTTAATGGATCTTTTAAACGATCATTATCAGACAAAGACAAGTTGTCGGAGATATTTTGTAACATCATAGTCCCCCCCCCACCACGTCTTCTGATGTCAATCGTGATTAAGGTTGAGCGAGTCCTCATTATTTACGCACAGTTGGAGGTTGGAATTGAGTATCGAGTCCTTGATTTGTAACTAGACGCACAGGTCGAAGCAAATTATAGTGGATTATAATGCATTATAATCTTTGAAAATAAAACTAAACATTATCTGTTCCCGACAAGGTCAGTATGAAATTGCTACGGTTACATTCTCAGAACGTAAGGAAAGGTATTCTGGTTAGGTTTTGAGGAATTAACTAAACGAAACCTATTACAAATCAATCAAATTTGGTTTTTATCTATTTGCAAAATATATAATTAAAAACAAGTTGATGGTGGGCGCCACCAAAGTACTTACTTTATATAACATTCTCTATATTTCTTATATGCGAGAAAGTAAAATTGTTATCAAAATTAGAGAGAAGAGAGAGAGAGAGAGAGAGAGAGAGAGAGAGAGAGAGAGAGAGAGAGAGAGAGAGAGAGAGAGAGAGAGAGAGAGAGAGAGAGAGAGAGAGAGAGAGAGAGAGAGAGAGAGAGAGAGAGAGAGAGAGAGAGAGAGAGAGAGAGAGAGAGAGAGAGAGAGAGAGAGAGAGACTGTCTCGTGATTAACATTAACTAAAAAAAAAAGTGTTCAACATTCGATTTCAATCAGATAATCCGTTTCTGGGAAAATGTACTTAACCATTAGATGTTTTTAGCGTTTACTTGAATTAAAAAAATTATATTTCAGTTGACGGCTGAAAGAGAAGCGTTAAACGGACGTACGACCGATACAATTGATCCACCCTCGCTATTCAGCGGACAAAAAAGGAATATTTGATAATAAATATGAAACCAAGGTCTGTACATTATTTATCCTCCCTGTATTGCTTCGAGTACAATAGCCTCAAATGACGCTCGTCAATAAATCTTTCTTTATTCGATTTGTGAAATTCGTTATTTTGATAAATCGGTGTTGAGGAGAATATAGATTTAATATATTTACATTTAAATGTTTAATTTGATTGCGATGTATCGTATGGTTGTCTTTGTAAAAACTATTTGCTATTTTAATGGACGATCAATCAACAATTTGCACTTTAAACGCCATTAAGAGTTCCTACTACTAAAGAAAGAACACGTCAGACCTATGTGATCTTTATGTCGCACTGATTAGCACTTCAGATTGTACTTCTGGGAACTTGAGATTTATTTTTTTAAAACTGTTTTCACTTAAAGTAATGGCTTTCTCTTCTAATTTCTACACGTCACTAGGTTCTACGTATTATAGTTTGGAACAGTATAACAAACACACGGAACACAATTCTCACAAAAAATACACCTAAGTATCAGACGCGTTTCAACGACAAAATCGTCCTCTTCAGTGACAAGTTATAGTTTGATTGGTGTAGCTCGTGTATCACTGAGGAGGACGACCTTATCGTTGAATCGTGTCTGATACTTAGGTGTATTTTTTGTGAGAATTGTGTTCTGTGTGTTTGTTATACTGTATAATTTTTCTCATAAGTCAAGCTCAACATTTAATATAAATATAGTTTGGAAGTTTAAGAACAAATCTATTACACAAGTTATGGCTTCCGTCAAATCCGGGCTTTGCGCGTTCTTCATTAGGTCAGATTCTACCCGCGTGTACTTCACAACACGCGTGTGTATTTTTTAATAAGTTATGTACAGAATTAAGCGTAGCACGTTCTCCTTCCTTAAAGTGGAATTCATTTACCAATTAACTTTATTACAACTAAATAAAAAACTTTTTAAATGTATAACAGAGCGATGCAGTTGGTTTTAACACGGCCAAGAAACTGAACCATGTATTTACCTCACCAATCAAACACTTCAGCACATTTACAAATCAAAGCTCAGGCTACAATTGACACAGCGATGTACAAAATAAAAACCTTGCCACTATAACGTTATGATTAATATGCTGAAGGTATAAAGCAACCGGATATGCTTGAATAACTATTTGTTATCTGTCAACCCCAGCAATCCTTGATTAGTTGTTCTTTTTCAGTTTATATGTTCATATAACGAATTTCACTACACGTGTATCGTGGTTTACATATAAACTGATAAAGAAGAAAAATTCAAGGATTGCTGACGGTAAGTCACAGATAACAAATAGTTATGATTATGTACCAACTTTGTTATTTGTAAATGCATTTTGTCGTTTAAATTTTGGGGCACGTGGATTTCCTTACAACCGTTAAAAAAAATATAAAAATTTACCGATTTTAAAAACATTTTCAATTGAAATTAGTATTTAAACATATATCAACTCTGTTAGACACATCTGATGTTATTGAATTTTTTTTAATGAGTTAAATATTAATAAAAATCAGGATTTATCATTTTTCAACAAAATATGGTTATAACTGGGAAACTACTGATCCGATTTTAAACAAATTTTCAGTTATAATTAGTGTTTAAGTCTTGTCACTAATCTGAAAATTTTAAGGAAATGCGTGACATTTTGGTTCTCTTATTATTCTAGAAGAAAAACATTGTGTTAACTTGGTACTACTGGATCAATTTCAATAAACTAAAATCTGACCAGATAGTACCTACATGGGAATGAAACCCGTATGAAATCAAATCAGCACTTCTCGAGTTGTAAACATTATACTTTATATAAGTAAAGATTTATGTAAGGTTGGCAACATTGCAAAACAGCTGCAAGGATAATTTTCGTTCTGATATTTTATCTTTAACGTCACGTTTAGTCCAATCTGTTTTTACTAGATTAGTCTTACACTTATTTGAACTAAGATCTTTTCCAACTAACTGTGTGTAACATATTATATTGTAAAAAGTGAAAGCCGCTTTTAATTACACCTGCAGATTTCTACATTTTACCCGTCGCTAAGTGATCTACTTTCTACAGTTGTAGCATTAGATGTACAAAGCTAAGCGAACCAGTTGTTACGTATGTCACCGAGAGTCCTTGACTTCTTCTATTCGACTGGTTTCTCCATCATCTACCTGACGTATGTTCTGTTTCACTTAATATCTCTTTGTATTCAATATTTTTTCTTCTTTGATCTTGAGATCTGCTTTGTTTGTCGGAAGGCAGAAGTGTCATTTGTTTTAGTTAGTGGATCTTTTATGCAACCCATCGTATGTCTCTCTGTCAGCTTATAACTCAAGAACCGCTTATCCGATTTCAAGCTGTATTTTTTTTTTTTGTAGGTAGGATATCTGCTCAGGCTTTAGTCGGTGTTTTATTCAAATTGATTTTGTAGTTCTTTAGTTATAACGATATGTATCTACAAAGGTCAAACGAAAACAATTTTCAACATGTTTTATAGATTTTCTTAACATTTTCAGTTATTTTACAATTTTATCAGTGGCGAAGTTAATATATGATTTGAACGCCAGTTGAAACTGAAATATTTTTAACATCGGTGTAGTAGATCCCAAGTTATCAATTTATTTTTCTACAAAGGTCAAACAAACAATTTTCAACATGTTTTACGGATTTTCTTAACATTTTCAGTTATTATATAATTTTATCAGTGGCGAAGTTAATATATGATTTGAACGCCAGTTGAAACTGAAATATTTTTAACATCGGTGTAGTAGATCCCAAGTTATCAATTTATTTTTCTACGAAGGTCAAACGAAAACAATTTTCGTCATATTTTACTCTTTTTCTTAACATTTTCAGCGACAGCAAATGTTTAGGCAGTGATAAAGTTGATATGTGATTTCACTATCGATACTTATAACTTTTAAATTATTGTAGTATTCCCCGAGTTTAACAATTTTAGTTTTAGGGAATAAGAAGAAATTTTTATTTTAAAATAACAACTTACATTTGATCAATTTCAAAATTATTGAAATCACTTCAGAGAATTGATATTTATAGATTTTTTTATCAATAAGCGCGATCGATCCAAACGAACCATTAAAACAAATGTTCTATCTTTTTACTAATACTACATTTTTTTTTTTTTTTTAAAGTATAGATGAAGATTTGAGAGAAAAGTCACCTTTAGCTGAGACCTTTTGAAGGGAAAGTTAATTATGAAAGCTGTAACTTTATCCTCCATGAAACATTTTACACCCCAACTCTGGGGTTAATTAGAATAATTTTATTTTCCGTATAAATTTGCTCAACTCTCATTAAATGTATGTCTTGTAAATTATAAATTACAAATATAATTAATACTTTGTATTTCTTTAATTCGTAAAGTTGGATAAACTTTTTCACGAGGACTCAATTAAAGTAAATTTGAACTTAACAGCAGGATTGGTTGTTATTTATAGTTTCAAAATACAAGAAGTCTTGGGATATTTATAAAAATAGTAGACTTTCCGTTGACCCAGATTAAAATAGTTATTTTCCATTCAGACATTGAATTAATGTAGTTAATTGATTAATCGATAAGGTTTGTAAAAAATAAAAAATGAAATTTATTTCACTCTATTTATTTTTACAGAAAATCAATATTTTAAATAAGGTCGTAGGGCTACATAAGACGGAAAAGTGTGCCTTAGTACAGAGTAGATCGTCCTTTACGAAGTCTTCAATCCCCGTCCTGTCAAACCAGTTGACAACCGGACCCGCAATGTGTGAAGAAGCATTGTCGTACATAAAACGGAAAAGAGGAACCATTGTATGAGATAAGGACAAAACCGGTTTATCGTTACATTGGTTAATTTACGAAACCGTACGGGAAAATTATATCTTTCCTTCACCGACGCTAACACCACAATGGGACCGACTCTGTACGAGTGAACCTCCTGAGGGGGTCTGAGCGACTGTAAGGGTGGAAATCCAAAACGAGATCCATCTGTGAATAACACGATTACACCAATCTTTCAAAGAGCAATACAAATGCTGTTCGACTCATGTATGCGATTTCCACTACTCCAACTTTCTAGAGTGAAAGCCTGCTTAATGTAAACGACTTCGAACTGTTTCAGGATAAACAGTGACGTTTTGTATGTTTTGTAACTAGATTGTCAACTCTTGATGGTAGGCACCACCACACTTGTAGTACCGGGTAGTGCAGGCCTAAGCGGCGGTCGTCCTCTGCCTGAGTGTTCTACTGAAGATCTGCCAGTATCCGTACATCTTTTCCACGTTCTGCTGATCGGTGTTGAAAGTCTCAGACACATTCCTGCGTAAAGCATCCTCGCGGCCCGATTCCTTTCATCTGAGAGATGTTGACGCTCCGTAACAGAAAACAAGACAAAATTCGCGAGATAATATGCACACAAACTAATGAGAGTGACAATTGTCATCGCAAATGCCGCCAATTTATTATCAGTGGGATGAAACGATAATAAAGAGTAGAAATTCATGAAAACTCCAAGAGTTCAACGAGAACTGATAAAAAATCCAAGTTTAGAAATATACGGTAAACCTATTATTATAAACAATAGATAAGATAAAAAACAGAAAACAAAAACTAAAAATATCCCTAGATTTTTGGATGTCTGCACTTTATAGTCGTCTCGTAAATACATCTTTATAATCTGTTGAATAAAGCACCAGGTTTCGAAGCATTTTTATCTTTATATAAATCTAAGTATTTTTTTTAATGTTTACAATTTCAGTAAATTGTTGTTTTTTATTACAACTTAAACGTATTTTTTTGCAATAGTGGTTTTTTGCGGATATATCTGTTAAGTCGCCCCACTTGAAAAAAAAAAAGTTTTTTTTTGTAATGTCTGTCTGTCGGGCATTCGTTAGTTGTCGATAAAAGGCCGGAAAAATCGCCCGAGGGGCTGTTATTAAATACTTACTTTCACAAAACCGGCTCAACCGATTTCGTTCAAATTTTAGAAACTAAAGCATATTAAGTTAGTGTTTAGAAATAAATGGCAAGAAACGAAATTTAATCTCGACTGTCTTCAATAAAAGCTCGATTTTAATGAAATACGATTTCCGCTGAGGACGACTTATTTATAGTATGACCTTGTAAGTTTGGGCCCTTATTAAAATATAGTTTTTCAAAGATGGCGTCCATGCTTCGTTTTCTTTTTTGTTTGACAACTACAAAAATTACATTTTTGTGACGATTAGTTTTGGTTCGTCTTTATCTAGTTTTGTAGATGGGCGAGTGAAAAATTTTGTGTAATGTTTTGCACCATTTATTTTTTCTTTATTTGCTCTTTTCTAAGACGTAATCCCATCATCGGAATTTCCTCTGTCAAAACACTAGTTTTGACAACACAAACATCATTTACCAACACAAACTGTAACTTTGTAAAACATTTAAACTTTTAATTTTCCAATTTTCTATTAAGCAGTGTGGTGGTGTTAAAAATTAGGTATCAAATAGTTTCTCAAATTGTTATGTCCTTCAACCATTGAGGATATTTTTGTTGCTCCAAATGACAGAAAATTTGGAAATTTTATTTACTCATGGAATGATATATTTTGAACAAAATCAGTTAAGGGTGAAACTAGAGTGGTAGTGAGAAACTACTGTAGAAATCTTAATAATTAATTAATCATTCCAGTTTAATGGCTTTTCAATTGCGTAACTAAACATCGATGATACATTTTGCCCTTAAAAATTTGGTTTAATTTTGTATTTTGCGTACTGAGGACCTAGTTCATTTGTACTGTTTCAAGTTAAAAAATAAAATAACAAGATATTTACAATGAGTTTTATAAGGACCATTCTTGGTATGCAGCCTGTGGAACTATCTCCATTCTAAAGCTGATTAATTCGCCCTACTTCATCCGGCCTTATTGGAACTATTTTCTTTTAAATATTAATTAAATTCAAAATATAGTCTCTTTTGCGTGTTTCATATAATGCATACAAATTGCAAACTTACCTTATCAGATGATTAAACACTCGGCGATAATATCATTAAAAGTAACTTCATCGCTTTAATAAAGTATAAATTGGAATCTTTGCAAAAATTCATAATCCTTTAGAACATAGAGATAATTTTTCAGAGCTTGACTTTTAAATAAAACTTTAACACAATTTTAAATCAAACACGTTTCAAAGACTGTCAAATGAGTTACAATCATCAAATTATTTTTATACTTTGATTATTGTAGTTCATGCATCACTGAAGATGGCGTATTGTCGTTGAGACACGTTTGATTTAATGAACGCATTACTGAGAATTCTGTTCCAAGTTTTATTTTAACGTTAGATAATTCATTCCGTAATGTATAATTTATTAGTGTTACCGACAGTCAGAGAAAGTAAATAACAAATACTCTGGTTTTTTTGCTTTAAATAACATTTTCTGATAATCACTAAGGATGAAATTTAAATACGTGCATAACATTTTCCTTAAGCTATATTACAGTTCAACGAATCGGGGTGTGCCTCGTCTTAATACAAATTTTCTTTTCACACCAACCCCTCATCCTAAATCGATTTTTTTAATGTTATAACGTTCAAAATGTAATTTTTAAAATCCCTTGGAACAAATTTTAAAATTTAAAGTCGATCGGAAGAGAAGTTTTTGAAATATTGCTGCACTTCACCATTCATTATTTTTATTCTCACCCATTTATAGATTTGGTCTAAAATCCAATCACTTTCTTAGAAACCCTCTCTACCTTAGTGTTCTCTATCGTATCCCCTGCTTTCTATACTTCACAAAATGTAACAAATAAATCACGAAGTGCAGACATTCATGACTTAAAAAATGTTTCTTACCAAGCGGCTAAAGACAGTTCCACCCCTTTACTTGGTAATGAAAAGTAAAATCCAAGTGATCTGTTTGTATTGTAAAGCTGACAAAGGTACGGTGAGAAACAAAAACTGTAAACTTGATCTAAAGCAACAAATAGGATTACAGAGTGTGTTGAACAAAACAATGGCAAGGTTTCCATTACTTGTGCGGCTCGCTTGTTTTACCAACCACACATTTAATTAAAGCTTATAAATTACAACTAACCTAAAACCGATTACTTGATGAAACTCATTACAAACTGTAGGTCTATAGATGAAAATATTTAATTCTGAATGAAATTAAAAAACATATTTTATTTATTAACTGCGAGTGTTTTAAACTCGCCAATTAGGTATTCTGACTGTGTGTTACCGTCAAATGTATTTGTTTTTCCATTTGTAAAATAGCTACGTTTGTTTACGTCGATGGAACAACTCAATCTGTTAACCCGTTCTATAGATAAAATTATTTAGTTTTAAAAAAAAATCCTTATAGCTTGTAAAAGAAGCGCTCCGCACATATTTGTTTATAGGAACATTTTTCTTTAATATGACCCATACAACCACCCCCTAAATTGCCATGCATTACAGAAACACCCTGTATAGAACGCCGTTAAGAAACTATACAGCCGAACGCTTTTTTTCGATATTACTGTCCCCCTCCTCTACCCACCGAGTTAAGAAAAGTATTCATTCTTAGAACCCACGTGTCCGCTTTTTGTATGGACACTTTTATGTTTTGAAATATAAACACCGTCTTAAGTTTACACTTCCAAATAAAAAACTCTATTAGATAAGGTAAGGTTAGGTTAGGTTAGAGCTAGGTTAGGTTAGGTTAGGTTAGGTTAGGTTAGGTTAGGTTAGGTTAGGTTAGGTTAGGTTAGGTTAGGTTAGGTTAGGTTAGAGCTAGGTTAGATTAGATTAGATTAGAGCTAGGTTAGGTTAGGTTAGGTTAGATTAGGTTAGGTTAGGTTAGGTTAGGTTAGGTTAGGTGAGGTTAGGTTAGGTAAGAGATAGGTTTATAATAAAAAAAAAGTATGTCAAACCACTCGTAAACAAAAATTACGCTCCACGAAAACTTAAAACAATAATGAATCTGGTGACGATCAGGTGACACTCTACTTACGAACGTAGTTCTTGTACGTTAGGTTTTGCACATTTTATCGGAATACTTTGACCCGAAATATTCTGTCTTCTCAAACGTCGCGACGTCTAGACTTTATTTTCAAATGTTATATAATTACCATTTTGCTGTTATGATAATAATATCAAAAATCTTTATTAATGAGGCGATGTTTGTCCTCTCTTCTACTTGACTTCAATAAAATACATTTCTTCTTTTTCTATGATAACATGAAATACTTGAGAATACTGATTTTTTCTTATTTTGTGTATGAGATATTGCAATATTTCTCCTTGTATTCTAGTAGACACAACTTGGTGACATATGTCGCGGGATGAGTAGGCCTATTTGCGATAAACACTCAGACCATAAACAATTAGAGATTATTGATATCCGTGTTTGTTGACTGTTTATTTATAGGAATACTATCTATGTTTACTGCGCTATCGTGTTGAAAACAAAGTCTATATATAAATCAAACCAAACATGTTCATTGGGTTAGGTTAGGTTAGGTTAGGTTCATTGGGTTAGGTTAGGTTAGGTTAGGTTCGTTAGGTTAGGTTAGGTTAGGTTAGGTTTGGTTAGGTTAGGTTAGGTTAGATTAAGTTAGGTTAGGTTGGGTTGGGTTAGGTTAGGTTAGGTTAGGTTAGGTTCATTGGGTCTCTAATATAGAGAAAGTTATGTGATGCGTCAAAAAATGTCGAGAGTATAATCCGTTAGGTTAGGTTAGGTTAGGTTCATTGGGTCTCTAATATAGAGAAAGTTATGTGATGCGTCAAAAAATGTCGAGAGTATAATCCGTTAGGTTAGGTTAGGTTCATTGGCTCTCTAATATAGAGAAAGTTATCTGATGCGTCAAAAAATGTCGAGAGTATAATCCGTTTTGACATCCTTCACTTCAAAAAAGTGGTTTTTGGTTTTCTGTTTTAAATGCAGTGCTCTACAGCCCAAAAACGTGTGGATCGATTTTTATTAAACTTGAGTATATTTTGGTTATATATCGAGACTGTTTTACTATTTTTTGTTTAAACTTAATTTAAAAAATATTTATTAAAATTAGTATTTAGGACTTTCTATTAAACTTAGATCTTCTTTATCTATAATCAAGATAAGGATAGATTTTCTAACATAGACCTGTACCATACAAAATATTACAGATTCGAATGGGTACACCAACTTTAATATATTTCTTTATACATCCTTTTAAATCTGTTAAGTTGTTTTATCCATCTCGTTTTTTTTTTAGAAGATATGTATATATTTAAACAGATTTTTTTTTTACTTTCTTTGTACTGCGGAAGCAATTTAAGTTAATTAAATTCAGGATATTAGTTTTGTAATCCTTCTCTCTCCACATTCGGTTTCCCAGTCGAACAATCGCATGTTAAACAAGATGGTTTCCTTGCAATTTAACAAGACTTTTATCATTTAAATGTTGGGACAGAGTTTAATGGGTGGCAATAAAGATATTTTGTCTTTGCTTAATGACAGTGTTCATTCTAGATTACGGAAAGCTTTAACGTAAAGTTATTACTTACTCGTGACTTGTGACATCAGCATTTCTTTGAATCTGTTCTCTATATATTAAATCATAAACGTTTTAAAACACGTTTATTTCTGGACCTGTATCCAGTTGATTTGTACTTCTATTTCTAGCTTATTTGTACTAGTTTTCCAGTTGATTTCTACTTTTATTTCTAGATGAATCGTACTTCTATTTCCAGTTGATTTGTACTTTTATTTCCATTTGATTTGTACTTCTATTTCTTAGTTGCTTGGAATTTCTATTTCCATTTGATTTGTATTTCTATTTTAGCTGATTTGTACTCTATTTCTAGTTGATTTGTACTTCTATTTCCATTTGATTTGTACTTCTATTTCTTAGTTGCTTGGTATTTCTATTTCCATTTGATTTGTATTTCTATTCTAGCTGATTTGTACTTCTATTTCCAGTTGATTTGTACTTATATTTCTATTTGATTTGTACTTCTATTTCCAGTTGATTTGTACTTATATTTCTATTTGATTTGTACTTCTATTTCCAGTTGATTTGTACTTATATTTCTATTTGATTTGTACTTCTATTTCCAGTTGATTTGTACTTATATTTTTATTTAATTTGTACTTCTATTTCCAGTTGATTTGTACTTATATTTCTATTTGATTTGTACTTCTATTTCTAGTTGATTTGTACTTCTATTTCCAGTTGATTTGTACTTCTATTTCCAGTTGATTTGTACTTCTATTTCTATTTAATTTGTACTTCTATTTCAATTCGATTTTTACTTCTATTTCCATTTGATTTGTACTTCTATTTCTTAGTTGCTGGAATTTCTATTTCCATTTGATTTGTATTTCTATTCTAGCTGATTTGTACTTCTATTTCCAGTTGATTTGTACTTCTATTTCTATTTGATTTGTACTTCTATTTCTTAGTTGCTTGGTATTTCTATTTCCATTTGATTTGTACTTCTATTTCTTAGTTGCTTGGTATTTCTATTTCCATTTGATTTGTACTTCTATTTCTTAGTTGCTTGGTATTTCTATTTCCATTTGATTTGTACTTCTATTCTAGCTGATTTGTACTTCTATTTTCAGTTGATTTATACCTCTATTTCTTAGTTGATTTGTACGGAATTCTTATAACTAGCATGTTTGAAAATAATAATTTAGTTATTGCTATTTAACCCCTCTGGGCTGCTATTTATACGATTTTTGGTTAAATTTTGTTTCTATGATTTATTGTTAATTAATACAACCCTTATAATAATTGTAGCTTTAGGAAATGGAAATTATTAATGAAACTCGTACTAGTCACGTAAAAACAGGATTTTTTTTTAGTTGCCTTTTGGATATTTCAAATATTAAATGAAAAATACATTTTCCTAGAGCATTAGATTCTACAGAAAATAATCACTGACTTTACTTTGGGTTGGTTGTAGTAAAGAATCTCGCTAGACTTTGTCAAAGAAAGACCAAATAATCGTATCTAAGGAGCAATGCGCCTCCGTATAAACATCGTGTCGAAACTTGTAAGCGCAGTACGACTTTGTTAGAATTCTAGAACATGTTGTTAATCTTAAAGTTGGATTAATTATGAAACTAAAATATCCTAATAACTAACTTGAGGGAAGATTTTTTTTTTAAATATGTATTAATTTCAAGAATATTTTGTTATCTCTTACATAATAACAAATACTACACTGTTTCTTATCTGTAGATGTTGCAATGATTTTTGTATATGTACCGCATGCTGTATGACAAGATTTAGTTGTAATAGCTACTACTGTAACTTTTATTGACGTCATTGACGTTTTTGTGCAATTATATACCTCGCTTTGAAGGTAATCCGCTTACCTACTGATCTATTGTTGCCTAACTTACAATGTGAAGGCGATCTCAAAGTTCAAAGACCTGACATCCATCTAGCGAAACGCACTTTGTAATTTATAATTTACTTTTTTTGTATAATTTCGTAAACAATTTACTGAGGATCCGTCTAGTCACGTGATAAGTATCTAATATTACAACGAATAACCATCCCTTATGTAGGAACTTCTCAAGGAAATTGGGGATAATTTATAATTTCCGATTCGGTAAATCTACCCACTTCCTGTGTCCGCTGAGATAATGCCAATGTATTACTTGCGTATTTATAATGTATGTGGCGCGCTTTGTCTTTATTTATTAAGGATGATAAATTGATCTTTATCATTTGTTTATATTTTTGTGGATAAATAATTTCTGAAGTGAATGTATTCTATATATTTGAAATACAAGATTTGATATATACAGTATATATTCCTAAATCGTTTGTGGTTCACTTAAAATTCTGCCGATAGATGTGTAGTTATCAAAAATTATCATACGATTAATTACCTTAGAGGTTGTCCTCAGTCCGTAATGTCTGTATGATATACTAGGCAACACATTATAGTTTATAAATAGTGCTTCGTATATATATAATGGAAGTTCAAATGTAAATTTAGTTTTCGTAGAAACTTGACACTTATAACAACTGATTTCGTACATCAAATTTTTAACATTATAGAATCTAATGTACTGTAATTTCGTAGTGTTATTTTCTCTTTAATTGATTATATGACGGAATCGTTTTATACAATAAAAAATTTTGTTTTATGTAATTCAAATTAACCCTAACATTAAACCACGAAGCCTCAAGAAGTATCTATGGGTGATTGTACCAACCTAATAAAAAAAACACTATATAGTCTCATCGAGTAGACATAACAGTAAAGGTCTTTGTAAGGATAAGGAGCATTCAAGAAACATCCTGTTCTGATTCAAAATTTATTTGATAAGGATGGATTGTTCATATTATTAATGGGTTATATGTCATTATTTGTGTATGTACCGACATTTCGGAAATATAAATCAACCCTCGTTACCGGGTGTTAAACATAGCCTAGTAGCTTAGGAATAAAACTAAATCTCAAAAAGAACCCCAAGCTTAATTACTCCTGGGTCTAACAAACAATGCAGACTGTGTGAAATGGGTGGTACCGAACTGGGCCGATGGTCAAAATATTCCAATTATATTTTTGTTGCTTATGGAAGGGTCACGGTCGAACTGGTCCGATGGTTAGAAAGCGTACCGATGGTATAATATATGAGCGGACGATAAGGCTTCTTCGATTTAGCTAGCACATCAAGTTCAATAAGAGTTTTCTTTATATTTGTTTTACCTAACCTAACCTAACCTATATGCCGTCGGACCAGTTCGACGTCACCCCTACGCGAACCCTAGGACCAGTTTGACCTCTCTAATTGGAGGATTAACGAATTCCTTTGACCATCGGACCAATACGACAACACCCGTGTGAAATGGAGATAGTCCAGTCTATCTGGAAGAGGTTCTAAAGCGGAATCTAATCATCGGGAATGGCAGCTCTAAACTGGTTGGATTAATACACGGAACCACATAAACCGGCTTCCCTATAATAATAATAAACCAACATATGATTTTACTAAACATGTGTTTAAGGTTATGTTACATATCTGTGGATATCCCACACTTTGATATAAAATATTTAAAATCCTAATATTCTAATTAATTAAATCTTTATTTCAGTTTAATAAATAGAGATATTAAGCTCCTAAATTTAAAATTACTTTATCCGATAAATATTAATATTGACAAACAAGAAACTGTCCAGGTTTAATATTACCTGACACAGTTGTTTAAATTAATTACTGTACGAGACGTGTAGCCGAGTAGTCCAGTTGATAAATGGATTATATTGTGTTTCAAATTCCAGCTGAAATAACTGCCCGTCGCGTCGCCCAGTGAGTCGTTGATATTTATCTTGTTTCATTTAATGTTCGTGTCATAATGATGGACTACATTATTATGTAAAAACGTGTTAATGGGCGCCATCTTGGTAATTAACATGATCATAAACAATATAATATAGATCTTCTAAATGTAATCGCCAAAAGTTGGAATCTTGGGCATTGTAGGAAATTTTAAATTGTGAATTGGTAGATCAATGGTAGCTTTGTTAGTGTAAGTGTTGCGGCCTTGAATCTAGAAACATTTTAATGAACGCCATTTTGACATTTCAATTATTTTTTTCTGAATTTTAATAAGGTTCGCCTTATTAAAATTCACCCTCTATACCAAATTTCATTTTCCTATCTCAGTTTTTGTGGCCTCTTTCGTAGTTACGACAACGGACGAAATGTCGAAAATCATTTTTTTCTGTTTCCTAAAATCTTGAAGCTCATTCAATACACAGAAGTCTTCAAAGGTTAAAACAATGCTAAGAATAGCATAAGAAATGTTGTACTGAAATTAATTCATTAGTCGAATCGTTTCCGTTTTAAACGAATTTGGTCACCACCCAACGAGACACACCAGTGGTGGGAGTTCATTAAGGCGTCGCAATTCCAGGATTTTTATATATCGATGTGTACAGTAAAATATTTGTTCCCAGTGTGATCTCAATGAATAATACAAGGAGTATGTCACTCGTGAAAAATTGAATTTTTATTAAAACTTCCAAGGAACGAAGTTTACTCTTCACAGAACTCCAATTTATTTCATTATTAAAATTTTTCCTAAGTGAAATACTCTTGAAATCATCGAAAATGGCTGAGTTTCATTAAATTTGATAATAACTGTTTAAATTGGCACTAATGCGCAAAAAAGAGATACGATTAGAGTTTCTAGTCTTTAATTAAGAACATAGAACAGATTTACAGTTTTTTAAAGTTGGTGGAATTATCCCCCGCTCCCCCTCGACCTATATATTATGGGAGCCTTGATCCCTGTACCCACCCATCTCGTAAAATATGTATACTTTCCAGATATAAAGTTTATTAGAAAACGAGGGGAATTTTTCTCGCTGAAACTATTTATTGTACTTCCCAGAATCTCTTTACCATCCAATCCATTCTACTGTATATTAATAACAGCTTTAAATATGTCTTTTTTTTCAATTAAATTTCTACAAAACTAGAATATTAAAAAGTATTCCAATACAAGCGATGATTTTAATTTAGATGTGTAGATTTTATGGAACGTGGATGAGAGACAGAAAAGTAATTTGCTATTCTTTGCCTCCAGCCTAACTGAAAATGCAATAAACTTTATTGAATGTTTAATCATGGTTTACCAAAGTACTGATTGGATTTGATAATTTCTTCGGGAAGGTTTGTGGAAAATAACTTTGTCTTCAGTCTGCTGTAAAATTTCATTTTTTATTTTAAAACAAATATTTAGGATGCTATTATCTTTTCCTCTTGTAGTAATTATTCTCCACAGCGTTCTAAGTGGATCTATTGTAGAATATACCTGACTAGAATGTTTCTCAGATCCTTACGGAATAAATTCTTCCTCCTTTGATTATCTGGGAAACCACGAGGACTGTGGTATAAGCCCTTACAAAGACTCTTCGAAGAACGCTAAATTGTTTTCAAGCAACCACTTTATATTCTCGTCTCCAATCCCCAAGGTTCTGCCTACTTAATGAGAGATTTTGTTTTAACTTTGTTTAAACATTTTCTGATACGGAATACCACCTCGTTTTTCTCTGCATAGTTAACTCCAACAATCGTCACTTGCTCACCACCTCTTCTAATGAGCCTCCAAGTCCCTCATTTTGGACCTCTACATATCCTTTTTTCAATGACTTTCTTACACTTCGGTTGACGTTAAATTATAATCAGTACTTAGGAATGCCTTTCTCTCCATGACTTGACTTAGAAGTGTAGACTACTAGATCTTCACTCTTTAGTAAAACCTTACAGACCCTGAACCTTTCACCCTTTCAAACCTTACAAAGACCCTTCCAAGTACGCTAAATCTCAGTCGAGCAAGGGAGATGCTTTTCCATCAGAATCGACCGACGTCTCGTTCTACCAACCCCACTCTTCATTGAAGTGTTCTATTCAATATGAGAAACATTGCTGTAACGTTTTTCATCTTGTGATATGGAATACTATCTTTGATTCTCTATATGTGTTCAACAAACAAGATCACTTGAACTCTTTTAATCTATCGCCTCTTCCAGGATCTATCTATCGTCTCTTGTAATGAAACTCTAAAATTCACAAGAAAGTTCCTAATTTTGGAACTCTACGAACCCACGGATTGTTTCATTTAAGTCCCTCTCATAGTTACTAAATAATTTTAATTTTAAAATGCTTTTTTCTCGCTTAACTCTCAGATGACTCCGTCCCAAGGTTTCCACCCCAGTGCCAAGACCTTTTTGTGTGGGTCTCACACAAATTAAAACAATAAATTTGCAGTTTCAAACAGAGTCAAATTTCAATTTCATTTCTTATGGGTTGTCGTGAATAACTGGAGATAGGTGAAAGATATAAAATAAAAAAACATACCACTGAACTCAGGATTAAAGAACGGTATGGCCATTTAAATTGATCCAATATGACGGCCGAATTTTTATCTTTATTTAGTCCTCAATCGACGACGAAAACTGTGGGGAAACGTAAGGGATTTCATTTCCATACTTAGATATTTTATTAGAAGGAATATTCTAATATTGGTAATAAATCAAATGAAATCCACGATTCTAAACCTCTAAGGAGATTGGAGGAGCTTTTATTTATTTATTTTTTTAATGAAGAATGAAGGCGGACAATGTTTTATCAACTTCGACAACCAATAAAAGTGTTTATCGGACAAAATTTAAAGTGACATTTAAGTTTATTGCCTTCATCGTCACATTTCTTGTTTGTGTCCTGACGTTTTGCCGGTAAATTTATTCACTTGTAATTTCCTCTGAAAGATAGTTGCAATATTGACGACAGCGTTTCTATTGTTATTTACCTTCAACTTCTATTTGTTTAAAATTTGTCACCTTCGATTTTCCAGTGGAATACCAACTTTAGGAAACAAAATATTTATGTTTTTTTTATCGTATAATTGTTTTAATTAATCCAAATTTACATTACGAACATGTTTTAAGTTTCGTTTAAATTCTTGTTTTAATCTGACTGTATATTTTGAAAAAGTGTTGCCAACCGTTTATTGTAAACTTTTTAATCAAGGAATTAAGAATTTTATTTTTGTACTCATTTGTAAATATAAGTATTGTCTTTTGTAGAAAATAGAGGTCAAATTGATATCCTAATTGTAGTATATTAAAATGTGTAGTTTTACTATCTTAAAGTTTATCACATGTCACAGAAAATTAGTTTTGAAAAGCTTTCTTAACCTGTGAGGGTTAAAAATGTGGTTTTCTTGTCGGTATTGTTTAAAATTCGTATGTACTCGAGTTCGTATAGGCCATCACATTGTGTAGCTAGCCAGTCATGGCTAGTATCTTTCTATGATGACCGAAAGGTTTTCGCTGATAACAACTATCAGTTAACACTCTTTTTAACCTATTGCTCTTGAACTGGTATTTTTGGGTAAGGACAATTAATATGTTTTTTGTTGGTTTTGTTTTGTCCTTAGAGCCCACATTGTTTTTAGTATTGACTTTGAGAAGATGTTAATTTTAAGTTTTAGTCTTTTGTCAAGCTACCACACAACACGATTACAATTTTTGTTTTCTTAAATCGATTATTCACCATAATACCATTGTCACACTATACTGCAAATAATAAGAACTTAAATACATTCATTTTTCCTAATTGCATTTAAATTATCAATTTGGAAACTAATTCACGAATCAATATTTAACGGGTAAATAAGTTCATGTGGGGTGAATGACATTCGTTCATGGCTCGGCATCCAATTAGCAACAAATGTACGTGTTTATTACTGGACACATTGTGGAAAGCTATAAATGTGTGATACACTGATGCGGCTGCAAGTTCTTCTCACAGTCTGCATATTATGGGCTGCATAAGAGCAGTTATAATCTTCCAATCTTGAAATAACCTTGATTATACTTCAAATTTCTTAATATTTAAAGAAGAAAAAATGTTATTTTATTTTGCGTGATTTTTGTGCTTTTCTCTTTTGTGGTTCTGTTTTTGTCCAGCTACTGGCGACAAAATTCTTTTATTGGTGACCAAAATACCCAGATATAAAATCGGTCCACACGTTTGGACTCTAGAGAATTGCAAGATAACACACAAACGTCATTTCAAAAACTACATTTTTTAGATAAAAAGAACATTTCCTCAAAAATATTGACAAAAAGACTCATCACAACTATTTATACGTGAAAAATATGTTTTATTTAGTAGTGGTTACTTTCGAGTTTATTTTGCTTTTTTCTGCACGCATAGTTGAGTAAAATTTTATGTTTTATGAACCGTTTATTTAAAGGTTGCCTAAAGCGTAACTACAGGGTGTAGCGTAGTTCTGGTCACGCAATCCGATGACTTAATGTGGGGTATGAACGAAATTATTCATAAAACAGTAAGGTTTGTGGTTTTACTTCGTCCGCAATTTGTGGAAATATTTATTTTGAGATACCCAAGTCCGTAAAGACAGTTTTTGGAATGTTAACTGTCTGTCTGCATGTATTCTAACTCGTGTGTTACAGCCCGTTCAAACGATTAGACTGATTTCCATCAAATTTGACATATCACCATATTTTGACCGATATCAAGGGATTTTTTTTTTTTTAATAACAGCAAATTTCAAGTTGTTACCGTAATGCCAAAATAAAAATTTTTTTTTTTTAAATCGTCTTACGATTTTAGACATTTGTCTACAAATATAATTCCTAAAGATCCAAAAATGTTTATCAGAAGGGAAAAATCGTATTTAAAAAAAAATCTCTAACCTATGTAAAAAATTAACCTAACCTAACAAATTTCGATTAAATGATAAGAAAAATTACCCAAATTTCTAATAAAAGAAAATAATGGTTGGTAAAAGACTGGAATACTCTACATTCATTTAGATTTTGTGTTTTTTTTTCTTATGGCAGATACCACGATTGAGTTGCTTAAGACATTTTAAAACGGACGAATATATCAGCTAAAAACTTAACATAAGCTTTTTGACCCATGACTTTCTCTATACTAAATTAATATCTTAATTACTATTATGTAACAGCTGTTTTTTTGAGGTTATATTCTCATTATTAATCATATTACACCTTGTAGAATCGACCTGTAAACAAGACACCTGGGGATCGAAATTTGTCTTCATCTTGTGTATTATCGAAGTTTCACTAATATCTTATAATTTGTTTGACATTAATTGGAGAAGAAACATCCCTAAGGGAATATCATAGTGTGAGGGGGATAAACTATATCTCAATTTGGAATATGGGGGGGGGGTACTTGAAATGACTTTTCAGTTATTTACTAAACGCTTGGTGTTGCTGCTTCGTCCTCTACATAGCAATTTAAAAAAAGTTTTTCTTTAAGTTGTTTGTATGATTTACTAATTTAAAAAATATAACAATTATTTTGTTTATTAAATTCATTTATTTATATATCATTTAATTTTTAGTTAATTTCCATATTTGCAGGACCTAAACACGCTCCATAAAATGTGCATAGTTTATAACACTAATTAACAAGTCGTTTAGATCTATGTGTATAGTTTTCTTGAGATTTCAAGTTTAGACTGATTTGTTAACATTTTGGTACACTGTTACCAATGTCTTGAACAAATTATTGGTAAATTTATGTGACATTCCCTATCATAAAATTAATACATAAAGTTTCGAGAATGTGTATCAACTTACGTTATCAAATGATTAAGTTAAAGATTAATGATTAAAGATGATCAAACGTTAAGAGTGAACATAGCATATGTAAGAAAGGAATACAAGGATAAAGCTACGGAACCTCAGGAATATTAGAGAGAATCCAAAAAGAAGGTGATTTGGTAAGAACTTAATCCAAGGAAAACCAGGGGGGAAGCAGAATCAGAAGAAGATTGAGAAGGAAGACTTCAGTAAGACGTGAATTAGGAGGTGGAGACAAGTGGCGGTGAAGCGAGAAGACTAGAGGATAACGAAGAATTTATTGAGGGCCCGAGGAAGACTGAGAAAAGGTGGTTGGATGACCTGGAGGAAGACCTTAGAAAAACGTTAGGTGGGAAGTAGAGACAAGTGGCGGTGAAGCGAGAAGACTAGAGGATAACGAAGAATTTATTGAGGGCCCGAGAAAGACTGAGAAAAGGTGGTTGGATGACCTGGAGGAAGACCTTAGAAAAACGTTAGGTGGGAAGTAGAGACAAGTGGCGGTGAAGCGAGAAGACTAGAGGATAACGAAGAATTTATTGAGGGCCCGAGGAAGACTGAGAAAAGGTGGTTGGATGATCTGGAGGAAGACCTTAGAAATATGTAAGTTGGGAGGTGGATTCGTGTATTTGTACAGACCACAACAACGGCAGTCGGACTGACTCTCAGAGGTTTACTTTAGTAAATATCGAGGAAACCTAACTAGATTTACACCCTTTACATGTAGTCTTGGCTAGTTCCCTCTCTTACATCTTTCCTCAAGTCTCTCTTAACCAACGCTTGTTCCTTCCCGAACCTGACGCTGTTGGAGTAGTCAAGATATAGATGTCTTTATTAATGTTTTTTTTTTTCCTTTTTTATAAGACGATGATAACCGAGGTTTTTTTCCATTTAAACAACAAGGGGTGGATATACAGTCATATGTAGAAATAAGTGTTTTAGATACCCAGGGAACCTTGAATATCAGTCAAAAGATTTGGAATTAGTTTATCCCAATATCAATGAAAAATATTTAATAGCAAATGGAAAGTTATTTTTTAAACTTTTAACGGGGAAAACTTTTTTAAATGAGTTATAAAATAAAACGTAGAAATATAAACTACAAAAACCACAAATTAAAAAATGTTTTTTGCTTTTTTTTTGTCAGTTTATTTCCTTCTCACATTTTAAACAGATAAAAAAAGTTTGTTTTATTTGATTGTGTTATTAAAGAGTTCTTTTATCTATCTGATATCCTTTTAGAAACAGCGGTCTCTACAGGGAAGTTAGAGAAGCGAAACAATGCAGTCCACTTGTTGGCTTAGACAGTCTGACACATTTAATTATCTAATCTAAAACGCTTCTATTTGGAATGGAGTTTTATAAGGCCAGTCACCTCGTGTCTTCAGTTAATGCGGGTTAGATTAGGTTTTAGTTTTAAATGTTGCCTAACCTGATTGACTCAATACTGAACTGTCAAACTATATGATCGAATGCGTAGTCTAATGGTAATCTATGAAGTAATATGTAAAAAAGAGTATAGTGATCGCAAAAAAATCTATCTTTGTTTATTACTGGTATTTACATGTTGTTGTTTGATCTTAATGACTAGATTGGACATACTATTCAAGATGACTTGAAAATTGGAAAATAGAAACCTGTCCTAATTCTGGAATGTACAATGAACATTTTCAAAATGGCGGTTTGAAGTTTTATAGTAGTATTATTAAGTTATGTGGAGGGCCAAAAAATGGATGTTGAGGTTTTGGGGCAATATCCGTTTTGAGTTACCCTAAGAACAAAAAAAATTGCGAACTGTCTAACCAGAGGCTGAATTGATAAATGGTGACTAATCCCTGCCATTGGTGAATATATTTTAAACTTGTATATATATATATATATATATATATATTATTATTATTATTACATTGCTTTAAAAAAATTGCGAACTGTCTAACCAGAGGCTGAATTGATAAATGGTGTCTAATCCCTGCCATTGGTGAATATATTTTTTTAACGTAGTTAAATTTTAATTCAGTGACTTTATATATATTCACCAATGGCAGGGATTAGTCACCATTTATCAATTCAGCCTCTGGTTAGACAGTTCGCAATTTTTTTAAACCAATGTAATAATAATCGGTTTGAATAATTCGCAAACTTTTTCAATTATGGGTAGGTAATTTAATTATGTTTTGGTTAATATTAGATTTGGTTTTAAAAAAAGTTACTTTAAAAAACTACATCTGTTTACTTATAAACCGTAACACCTCTCTCTACGTTTATAACCAGAGAAACTTTATTCATTTTTAAATCCATATTTTTCAAATATAGATAGGATATTTGATCAGGTTTTACTCTTTATTTTATTCAAATTGATCCAGTAATTCATAAGTTATAACAATGTGTGTACATGGGTAATACGATTAATGGAATTTTCAACGTACTTTACTCATTTTATTAACATTTTCAACGACAACGAACCACTAAAATTAGTATAAATTTAAAACGTTAATAGGTACAGGTGCTGTAGTTACTAAGTTGTAACAATTGTTTTCTTTAGTAATTACTGGTAAATCTATATTCTCAAATGTATTAACAACAACATACATTTTATCAATGTCAAAGTTGTTAGATAAAACGCTATTTAGAATTGAAAGAATTATTAAAATCGTTTTAGAGGTTTCAAAGTTTTAGTTGAAACAGTCGAGGGAAGCGACCGAGATACCTTTAGATAAGCCGAGATAATTGGGCTATCAAATTGGTTTTTTTTACTGTTTTGATCAAACGTATCACTGTTTTACAAACACATTTTAAAATAGAAAACGTTCGCAAATTAAGAGGCTTCATCATTTTGATGTGTGTAATAAGGTGAATGGTAAATAAATTCCATTTATCGTAAACAGAATGGTCTACACCTACGTTTTTACCTAACTTGTTGAAAGATAGATTGTAAACTTTCATGGAAGTACCTGGGTATCAAATAAAGTTTTAACAAAATAGGTTTCGGTGGATAGAATTAATTAATAACGTAAAATAAAGTATTTAAGTCGAATTACACAGGCTAGCAAAGAAACTTGCAGTATTGCTTTACAAAAATGTACACGCTAGACTAGGTTAAATTGTTGCCAGTTTGGTACCTATCGCTCACAAATTCCCATCAGAGGTTTCAACTGCATCAACGATACAAATATTTCCTTACATGGCGGACACACATACCTACAGACAAGACGGAATATCGTCAAACAATGTTTCAAGTTATTTATTCCTTTTGAAAATATAAAGTTTCCCCAAGTGATCTCCAATCTTCAATTTGTATTGTATTCTGTTCTCAGATACTTTAAATATTTGAACACATCTCTTCTGATGTAGAGCAGCTCTTATCAGCGAGTCAACTCGGCTCTCTGGACATTTGTTTATGTATGCTTGTGATTTTTACATTTGTATAAAAAATATTCAACGTTTCTTTTTAGTTTTCTGTTTTGTAAGTTTACCTGAATGCAAACAAATGTTTTTCTTTTCTTTTGAAGTGTGTACGTTTGATAAAGCAAACCTAACCAACCAAACCACGTCCTTCTCCCCCTCCCCCACTACCAACTACATATTAAGGAAAGTATTGAGATTGTCAAAAAATTTCAAAATCGCTTTGGAATTATATCTATCTGACCGCCTGCTGTATTTTTCGTGCATCTTTCTTATTTGAGATGAGATTATGTAAGAATCTACTTTTCTATCAATATTTGAGAATTTTTACTTTTTAAATGTTTGAACAAATAAAATATATTTATTTAAATAGAAACTAAGCTGGCGTGGTTTTCGTCTTAAACTCTTCATAAACGTAAATTTGATTTGATTTAAATCGCGTTAAATCAAGTTTCTGTTTATACAATTATTCCTTAAACGTAATTTTGTTTTACTTGTAATTTCCCACAGTGATTTAGGTAATTTGTCTTCACCAAAATTAGAAAAATTACATTATAAGAGTTTCATGTTTGAATGTTTACTTTTTTACCGATAGCATCAGAACTTTTAATTTTGGGCAGTTGACACAAACAATGTTTAGTTTGGAAGCTTAGAGGTGATTTGGAAAATTTGACTAAAATCGTTAGAGCCGTTTTTTTTTTTTTTTTTACAAAATCGTAATATGAAGTTTTGTTTTTATAGAATTATGGAAGAGCAAATATTTGTCTAATTGCAGCTATAAACTCGTACTAAATTGTACATAGGCTATACGCTTTCGATTTTAAAATGAGGGTGTCGGGATTGGTGTAACCATAATTCCTGAACCGTACTTTACTTTTAATTTGGTAAACTGGTCTGGGTCATTAATTTTCACCAACATTTGAACGATATCACTACAACCCAATTTGAGAAAGTAAGTGTTTTATACAATTTCCATGAACGGTTTTTAAAAATTTTTACCGATAACTTTAGATCCGGCATTTTTGGGGAGTTAGGGACCAATACGTTTTGTTTGGAGCTTTAGAGGCTATTTTTTTTTGGAAATATATTATAATAGTTAGAGTCGATTTTTGAGAGAATGATGATTTTAAGATTGTTTTCTTTTATCAGGTCACATATAATTTTGATCAAAATCAGTTTACTCGTTTAGATTCTATAACACTTTACAGATGATAGACATCTTTCCAAAAAACAATTTTGTTGGGATCAGGTGACTTCAAATCTGCATAAACTCTACATTTTATTATTATTATTATTATTATTATTTTTTACGTATAACCTCTACGCTACTTATAAACAAGCAAAGAAAATTCTTCAAACTTTAAAAAAAATCACCAAAAATAGTAAGCTATAGTAGTCAAAAGTTTAGCGTCTGATCTTGGTTTTACTATTTGTTGAATACAATTGAAACGCACAATTTTCAAATACGATGAGCGAATATACTAAAATCTGCGTGTCGTATCAGCTGTTAACATAACCCTACTAAGAGACATTTATATCAATAAACTAAATTTTATTTATTGTTATCAAGGCGCCGCAATGTTGACAGAAAATTGTGTTTATTTTCTCAAGAAAGATGAAATCCGCACAGCATCATTTCTCTCAGTCGATGTTTAGATTTAAGCTTTCCACACAAACAAACTACAGAGCTTTATTTTAAAACGTCAACTGTTTACATAAAATATGAAAGTTTTGCCAGAGTTTGTACCAAACTAGGCGTGGTCGAGTGGTTATGCAATGGACACAAGTTATCGCATGCCAAAAACTACTTTACGGGAAGGACGGGGCAGGAAAGTTGCGAAATGTTTGGCGAAAATTAATCTTCTCGTCCTGCCCACTCGACGGCGGTGTTTTAAGTGAAACTCGATTTATCATTCCTTTCTGGTAGACTTTCCCCGTCATATCGAAACTGAGATTTGTGTTTGAAGTTGAGTCATGAGTTGTAGATCGATTTGACCTAGGTCAACTTCGTGAAGATTATGTTCTTATTTTAATAGTTTGTATTGAGATTTTTGATTGACTGAAATGGAAACCTTGAGGAATAAATCATATGGTTGGAAAAAACACTGGGGCTTATAAAACTGGTTTTGTTATTAATCTCCATGAACCACTTGTTGAATGAAATATATATTTAAGACGTGGTACTTGATCTACTGTACTATTTTTTTTATACACTCATTCACAATTGAAAAACTAACCAAACTATTCATTACCAAAAATTCCAGTTCGGTAATTGTCAGTTAAAAAAATTAAAATCAACTGTGAATGTCATCTTTGATTTTTAACTTATTTTTAACAATATTTAAAATCGGCAGTCAGGTCCGTTTTGAAAAGTATTCGTTAACAGTTAATTTTTTATTATCTATAATATGGGTTGGATCATTACCTTCACGTTTTTTCTTAAATTTAAACGAAATTGGTAGACCCGATTTTGAGAAAATACATCTTTTATACAGTCTCGTGGCAGATTAAAAAAAAAATACCAATAATTAGTGAACTGGAATTTTTAGAGAGATGGCGACGAATACATTTTGTTGGAGGCTACTTTTTAGCAACATTTTATCAAAATCGTTAGAGCAGCTTTTGAGAAAATTTTATTTTTATTTTGTTTTATGACACGTATCCCGAAATGAGTTATCGTATTTGAGCTCTAAAAAAAAAGAATGCGAAAAAGAGGCCACGAAATTGGAGGGCAGATGTTGTTTAGGTGAATGTCTGAGATGTAGTGCGTGGTGCTGAAAAGGAAAATAAGGGAAATTTTCTCAAGATTGACAAATAATTTGATTTGACTTAAACGCACTTAGCTTTCAAGTATTTAAAAGATTTAAGAGATATCGGCAAGGAAAATTAAATTTCAAAGGCGTCGGCGTTTATAAAAAACACTGTTAGGATGTAGTGTTGTTTAGATTAGAGCAAATTTCCTTAATATATATATATATATATATATATATATATTGATCAAATTCGAATTTACAAGTGGATAAATTAGCTGAAGAGCTAAATTCTGTTTGTTTTAGTTAAACATTCTTTGTAATGTATCGGACCTTGAAGTTTTGGAGACTGTATACTACGGCCATTATCTGATGAAATGTGGCAACTGTTTGGGGGGGGGGGTTAGATCTAGTATAATTTTCATTTTTTAATTCAAAAAAGGGTTGTAAGGATTATTTGCTTATTCAAAACCGAGGACACCATGTAAACAACTTTTTACAGTCTTTAATTTCATTGCATTGCCATCCTTATACAATTGGGTTAGTGTCAGTCGAGCGGCTAGTGATTTGAGCGCGCATTTTCATTTGACAAGGGTCAATAGGGTTTGCTACTCACTGAGTAGTACATTTTTCTGTTACATTCTTTCGCTCCCTCCACTCTACATGTTGCTAGCTGAGACTCTGCCTAAAAGTTTATTACGTTTGTCAATGGTACATACGCCAACAATCTTATGCTACTATTAATGCACGATAAAACATGTTCCAATACATGTTTTCGGAAGAAGCGTAAAAACAATATTTGTTTTATACTTTCAATTAATGTTATTTTTTTTAAATTTTCAAAGTAATTTTAGAATCTAAAGTAACGTGATTAAAACACGTCAATTTCTAACACAACCAAACCTATTATGGGCTAACTTTAAACTCCTTTAACAGAAAAATGTACCACCAAGTGGAAAGGCTCTGTCAAACCCTTTCTGATCCTAGTTAACTGAAGATATGACACTCGGACCTCTGGCCGCTCGGCGGTATACAGCTACAATTGGATTCACAGTTCATGCACACAATACTAGGCAGCGGGAATTGGTCCATTATCCAGTGCTCAGACTTAAGCTATTTAGCAGAGCCCGGATTACAGCGGGATGAAATTATTTAACAATCTAAGTGTTAATGTTAAAAATTGTTTACAAATTATAAAAAAATTGTTAATAAGTATATCCTCCGGGCGTTTTCTCTGAATAATAATGTTTTATAGTATTATGTGATTTTTTAAAACTAAATTTTAACTTATGTGTTTTTTATCTTCACATTGCGATATAATAATCCATGTAATGTAATCTGTATGCAATATGGCGATTAATTAACCTTTATAAAAGATGTTATGGGAAAGTAAGAAATAAATAAACTATCTATTGAAAATTTCGAAGTCCCAACCATAAAAAATACTTCATTATATTCATTAAGTTTCCTCTAATAATTAGCCTTTAAAGCGAATTAGTTTCATAGATCTTTCCAAAAATTTCGAGGAGCTGTAAGAAATCTTTTAACCTTTAAAAAAGAGACTATATACATCCGTAAAAGTTTTTTTCGCCTATATAGATTCTGATGAAAATTATTTAAAATTTAATAACAAATCCTGGATAAGCGATAAATAAATAACATAATATCATCGGGAACGAATTTAAAAACTGAAATACACCTTGACCATCGGCTTTAAACAGTCATTTATTATTTATAATAATAATGGTTTACTGTATAATGTTTATCGTGTAATGAAGTTCTATCGATGTTTATGTACCGTTAAACTCTTGACACTTGATTATTTCAGAACAAAGGTTTACTTGAGGTGGAATTCATGTTAACAAGTTTTAGCTTAAACGTCAGCTGAGATTCCAAACACAGAATCAAATTACATCTTGTCAAGACAGACTATATCCGGCCATAAACCTCTGCTTGTTATATCAACTAACACGGAAATAAAACATTTAGATTTGCTTAATTTTTAAAGAAGTAATTCTTAAATATGTTTATCTTTTCACCGACAATAAATATTTCAACAATATATTTACAGATTATTATTTCTTCTGTTCAGTGTCCTATCCAGATGGTATTAGTATCGCGCATACATTTAAAATGATTAGAAGTATTAATGAGAGGTTTGCTTTTTATAAGTTGACGTGGATTTACGTTTTGTTGTGTTTTGTATATTTGCTCCAATTCAGACATCGACTTCAATTTGCATTGCCGAATTGTTCTCACTCCATTTGGCAACTACGTAAATTTAAATTCTCGAGAACATTTATGTTTTTCTCATTCCGCGCATTTTAATTTTGTTCCATAACCGAACTGACTATTTCGCAAGTTTTAGTGACTCTGATCTGCATTTTGCAACCTGTAATTTGCAAAGTCCACAGAATGGCCTCTATTAGATGTCGCTACCTAGCGATCCAAGAAGCCAGTGATCTTGAGAAATCGGAAACCAACTGTGCCCTTGATCTAGTTAACCCAAAAGGCAACTTGGCCTGAAACCTTGGGTCCGAAGACTAACTTTGCTCGGGACCTAAACAGCACGGAATCTAACTTGGCCCAAGACCTTGAACCCGATAGCTAACTGTACTTAGGCTTGAAAAGCACTAAACCCCGAAAATCCGTAAACCAACTTGGCCCTTGATCTAGTTAACCCAAAAGGCAACTTGGCCTGAAACCTTGGGTCCGAAGACTAACTTTGCTCGGGACCTAAACAGCACGGAATCTAACTTGGCCCAAGACCTTGAACCCGATAGCTAACTGTACTTAGACTTGAAAAGCACTAAACCCCGAAAATCCGTAAACCAACTTGGCCCTTGATCTAGTTAACCCAAAAGCCAACTTGGCCTGAGACCTTGGATCCGAAGACTAACTTTGCTCGGGACCTAAACAGCAAGGAATCTAACTTGGCCCAAGACCTTGAACCCGATAGCTAACTGTACTTAGGACTTGAAAAGCACTAAACCTCGAAAATACGTAAACCAACTTGCTCGTCGTCCCTGAGAGCCTGAAGGGCAACTGGGTATCAGGACATAAAGAGCCCCGAATTCAACTTGTCCCGGGACCCAGAAAAACAGGAAACAAAGGAAACAAATTTGCCCCTGACCGTGTTTCTCTGGAAAACAACTATAATTGTTTATTTTTTCTCTGGTTCTTATTTTGTATCATAGATAGCTCCTTTAAGCGACATTGAATACAGATTTTAATGTTGATGGGCGTGGAGTTTTTAGACATTGTTGTCCTTAAAATATAGTTTACTCAAATTAGAAAATCGGGTGCCATTTTGAAATTTTTTACCTATTAAAAAACATGATAAATCGTATTAAAAATACAGCACACGAAATCTGCTTATACATTAAGAATTACCATAGTGATAACTACATACACAGTCTATTTTACCTTACCCCGTGGTGTTCCATCCCCCTGTGGGCCTTGGCTTCCACATTTACCAATCGTCACCCTCGTCAATCTACAGCCTCCTCAATATAAGTTGTTGTTTTAGTTTCCTACTGATCCCAACCAATAACGGACTTCTGTCATTCTACGTTCCACGTAGCAGACAATCAAGTCTCTTGCCGAGAAATACAGTCCGGCTATCTATATTTTGTAAATTTACGAGTTGTTTTTACATTGCCGGGTTGTCAGCCATTTACCCAAACTCCAATTTGTAATATCATAGACCTTTATTTTCGAGTAAACATATCCTAGTCGAGATAAGGCGCCTCCTATCCTTCTTCTTAACAGGATACTAGTTACTGAACGTGTAAATCTACGTTCTTCAGTATTTAATGAAGACGCCTAATTCTAAAGCATTTTCAATTACTATCTGATTTCTTTAAACAATTGTAGGCCGTCTTATTTACTATTAATTTTTAGGTTATGTTTGCAACATTAAACAAAACGAATACACCTAAAATTGTTATTATATTATGTTTGTTTAATTCAGGAACAATGAGAAATATTTAAAAAAAAGTTTATTTGAATATTAAACTTTACTCATTATTTCCATATTGCCTTACGAACTACTGATATAATTAATTAGTTAACATACCTTAAGTCAAAAGTAGTTCGTTATTCTTAATAGTAGCTACAGCTGTTTCGCCTCAACATAAGGCATCCTCAGGCTTAGCACACGTAAACAAACTAAAAACACGTTCACAACACAAAACTTGTTTGTATATATAACTTGTGTGTGTGTTTTTTTATATACAAACAAGTTTTGTGTTGTGAACGTGTTTTTAGTTTGTTTACGTGTGCTAAGCCTGAGGATGCCTTATGTTGAGGCGAAACAGCTGTAGCTACTATTAAGAATAATGAACTACTTTTGACTTAAGGTATGTTAACTAATTAATTAAACATTACATACAATTAATATTACTTTTCCCATTCCAGTATACAAATAAATCATACGCTTGCATTAATCGACATTACGTTTAATTTTCATTTATCAACTGATTTACAGCCATCCGTGCATTAGAGGCATTATGTGTTTTAAGGAAGATTAATAACGTCAAAACGTTAGGCCTACTGTTTATTTATTTATTTCCTTGCTTCTGATAAATACAAATTCGTATAGCAAACAAAACTAATTTTTCTCTTTTTGTTTAAAGGCAAAAAACCTTTCGGTCATCCTCGCTTCATCAAAAAAAAAAAAAAAAAGAAAAAAAAAAAGAATAAAAATCAAAAATAAACACCAGGGTAGTCGGGGAAAAAAGCTGTCTAATACACTATAATAACCCAGGGTAGTTGGTCAAGAGAGACCTGATAAGTAGAAAAAGAGAAATTTAAACAAGACTACATAACAAATTGTAGAGATCCAGCTTGGAGTACCTTGGCACAAGACGTAACAAAAACAAAAACATAAAAACTTGTTTATTATTCCAAAAAATGTAATCAAAATGCTAAGATCATATAATAATACATATTCAAGTTTAGTTTCAAGCATCTTCTCAATCAGTTTGGAAACGTTGTCTAGGAACAACTACTTTTCTTTGTTTTTTAATGTTTCTACTTCCATTGTTTCTTTAAACTTCTTGGAAAGTTTGTTCATAAAACAGACTCCAGTTTCAGAGACGAATTCTTGAAAGCCAACCAACTCTGTTTTACCTTCTTGAAAATCTTAACAATTACGGATGTGGACATTAATATTACGAGAGTTCTTAATCTTAAAATATGAAGTAACTTCTAAAATGTACACACAAGGAAAAGTTAGAATACCCAGCGTTTTGTATGTATCTCTACAAGAATTGTGTAAAGAGTTCGTAGAAACTGAAGCGTTTGCTTGAGACAAAAACCCTTTTAGGTTGTGTTAGTATCATTTTATTAACCGTATTTTATCGTTGAAATGTCAAATGAGTATAAAAACTATATATAATGAGCTATTGTTCGATATTACGTAATATATAGTTTCAGTTATGCCCCCGTATTACTAAGTATACAGTACTTATATATGCGTACCTTATATATCTTTACAATTATTTCGTTGTGTTTCTCACTACGTTGTTTCAGCAATCAATGCGGCATCATCAGGTGAACATATTTTGTAATAGTAATATATATATATATAAACTTGTAGAAGGAAAGTTGTAGACAGAAGAACTGAAAGCGACCGCTTTTTGAAATTTACCCTCCAATGTCTCTTGAAATGTAATCAAATCATCCGTAGATAGTTTTTTATCTAGATTTGACGTCAGTTGAATTGTCGTACTTAGAAGAAGTTGTATTTAGTCTTCGCTTTGTCCTAGACAAATGGTTATGTACTTAGCAAGAGAGAGTTATATACGTGAGATGGGTAAAAAACTAGTCTTTCGCGGAAATATCAGTTTTAAAGCCCTCAGGGTTCGAGTAAGGAATTATGTGTAGTTCTCTAAATTCCAAACGAGTGGACATATTTTGGCCATATTTCGAGACATAAAACCAAATTTCAATTTTCTCAAAATCTGTTTAACGGTTTTAATCAAATTTTCCAAATTTGGAGTTCGTAAGTATTCAAACAAAATCTATTGGTCGCCATCTCGAAAAATAGCGGTTCGTGAGATAAAAAGAAAAACATCAGCCACGGATCTGCTATAAAAAACCTATTTATCAAAATAGACTCAACCGATTTCATTAAAATTTTTGGTAAGATGTGAAGATCGATGACTCAAATCATTTCACAAAATCGCAAGTAGATGACGTGGCAAAGTGACATTTTTGGACGATGAATAGTTTTGTTTGGTTAGTATTTCTATCATGAACGGGCGTCTGAGAAAGTTTGTGCAATATTTTTTTCACTCTTTATTAATAACAGATTTACCTGCCCAACGCATACACCGTGTTCCGTCCAGTTTGCACAAGATCAGTCCGTTTGGATTATTGCTGTTTGAAAAGTCAATTAGCCACATTAAATTTTCCGTTTTTCAAAAATATAACTTTTATCTTTCATAATTTGTCAGTTTTACTGATTTTAAATCTCAGCTTATCACCTAATAAATAAGGTCTTAATTGCTTATTAAGAAAACAGTGTAATATAGTTACTTAGTCCGTAAGAAGTAACTATAAAAGTTTTAGGATGAAAATCACTGATGGTTTAAAATTGATGGAAAGGAATTCAGAACTAACCTCTAAGTCTGTTGGCGCATTTAATATTTGCCTCATCAATATGCAGCACAGTGTATTTACCGTATGCCAAATAATATGCAAGTACTTTGTTTTGACTAATTTGATGCTGAGTCATGTACAAAGATCATATCAAGTTCTTTGAACTGTCTTTATCTTGGTTAATTGAATATGATCTCAAGAACACTTTTATAAATTAAATTATATATTTTTTGTGAATGGGTTGAAGGAAAATCTTGTGTTATTTTTTATAATTTAAAGCAACAACTTGCAGATTTGTATTAAGTTTTATAAAGGTTGCTGCTGTCCATTTATTCTATGCTGGGAAACTGGACATCGTATCATAAGATAGGATCTGTATCACTTTGATGTTATTTTGTTATTGCTGGTCATTTGAGTACCCTTGCCAGGTCGAAATGTATTACGAAAACTGTTAGACCAAACGTCACGATTTCTTTCACGTGATTAGTTGTTAGTATTAACGAAGTTTGACATTAGTCAAATGTTCTGATTGGATAAAAAGAAACTTCCTATCAGCTGTTTCTTGAAAGTTTAACATTTCAACAATCGTTACTATAACTATCAATATTACAAATTTAATACCAGTTGAATCATTAGAATAACTATACAATTTATTTGAGGTTAGGTTATAAAAACTAGATCCACGTTTCATCTCGAAAATTTTCGAACATCAAGATTTTTGTTTTGGTCACGGTTAAGTCACAACACAAGGCATGGAAAACACTATTTTGAAACCTACACTGAGAAACTAACCAAACAGGGGATTTTTATCCCCTCTTTCAAAAGTTTAGCACGTGACATTGTGATCATTCTGTGGGGATTCACCCGATAAAATTGAACCAATTAATTTTCTTTTACATACACAAATGATGACAAACTTTCTGATCCATCAAACTTGCTCAGCTGTAGTTTGGGTCATTGTATAAGGACGTAACATAACCTCAATCTGTATTTTTACATTTGTCAATTGAACTCAAATCAGCTGTTTATTGATTTTTTTTAAAGTTAATTTAAACATACTACTAGCCTAGTAAGCGATTTATCATGAGCGTGTATATATATATTACAAGGAAGGAACATATTTTAAAGTAAATATATGAAATAAACATTTGTTTGTTCCTTATTTGGATTTGCATAAATAACAAAATTAAAACTTGAAGCATACTTTTAAACAACAAAATATAATTTAAAAAAATTACAAGTATAAGATTAAGATGCACGTACGGAACAATTTTAAACTACATTGATGTTGAGATATGTTTTAGATAATGAGGAATACAGAGTACAGAAAATTGTTAAAAAAATTTAACTAGTAGAAGTAAATATAAATTGTATAAGTAAAATATATTGGAGGAAAAAAACAACACACAGATGCATATATATATATATATATATATATATATATATATATATATATATATATATATATATATATTTCAATACATAGTAGCCTACATTAAAAAAGAAAACATGTATACTGCAGTTTCAAATAGATAAAAAAATCATATATCTTTTCCCAAAGGAACAGCAAATCAAACATATATATATATATATATATATATATATATATATATATATATATACATACAAACACAACAGTGTATATATAAATATTACACAAACAGGACAACAAATAAATCAACAAAAACTGTTCAATAGTTAGTCAATACACACTAGACAAAATACAAAACACAAAACAACATCTCACAAAATAATTTAAATAATAAAAAAAATACAACAAAATAGCGGCTAACAAAAGTAAATTAATTCTAACATACACATTACATTCAAGTTTTATTACAATCAGTCCTATATATAAATTGAGATACAAAGAAGAGAATGAGACCACATCCATTATGTCAAGTCCCCACAGCTTACCTTTTAAACTGAATCAAACACATTAGCTTTGTGGCTTCTTCTTGACTTGAACAAAGTAGTTAGTGCCAAGTATTTCTCCAGTTTGGTCAATAATCATAAAATAAGAAAGTTTCATCACAATAGCTAAAATAACAAGTTTAATTTTTATTATTATTATGTCCTTTTTAATAAAATAAAATTGTAATTTTAGATTCATTTATAACTCGTCCTGTAATTCATGTTTTCTTTCTACAGCTCAAACAACTGGACCGATTTTCATTAACCCTCCTATGGTCTAGATGTACACTATAACTAAATTTATAAAATATTTGTTGATCCGTAAATTTTTTTGTCTACAGTTGTTGACAAAGTGGCATTTTGTTCATTTAAATTAGTTTTCAAAACAGCTGATTTCTCAACAGTTTCACTTTGCCCACTACTTTGCTCACTCCGAATGGCAACTGAACAAAACAAAATTTAGGTTAAGTTTATTTGAATTGATTCATAATATACAGGAAATGTCCCGTATGTAGGTTAGATTAATTCTTACATGTAAAATAACATAAATAAACAACAAAACAAAGTTTTAAAGTCGAAAAAGGAAGTAATTATTCATGAAGATGATTGACAGTGTATGTACACGGAGAGTATTTTTCGTTTGCCGAGTTTTGAAGTTGGCAATCCGTTTCCTCAACAATACACCTCAGTTATTTGTAATTTCATAAATAACCTCAGTTTTGACGTGAGAACTTGTACTCAGTGTTGATGTGTTGTTTAGCACTACTGCTATATTTTGTGTAGTTAGTTTTAAAATATGAACAGTTCAGAGGATGAAAACCTGTCAAATACCCCGCCTAAATTAGCGGAAAAAGCTAACAACGTTGTATTAAATCTCCTTCCTGTCAAATCAAGGAAAAAGTACGACCGCCAGTATGAACGGTTTTTATTGCCAAAATAACAACTGTAGACAAAGTATAATGTGCAATTCGTGAGCAAAGTGTCTTTTTTAAACTCGATAAAATTGACGCACGAGGCAAGCCTCGTGCGTCAACATTTTTCTTTCGTTTAAAAAATTGCCACTTTGCTCACTAGTTGCACAAATAACTATTAATTAACATAAATGTGCAAAACGTTAATAACGAATTTTCTACACCTACGTTTTTTTCTTCTTTTCACGTTTACAATTTTTACTGCAAAATAAAACCAAATCAGTAATTCTTGAGTTAACCTTTAAATTTCTTCTATGTTGTTTACCAAGCTCAAATATAAGTAGATTAGAAGAGAAGGCATAAAAGAAAACTGGTAATTGTTGCAAGATTGTCAAACTTATTTAAATAAACATTCTTATCTACAATAATAAACAACTAAAAATAACGAAAGGTTAAAGTTTTTGTTAAGGATGGAAAAGTCGTAGTTATCAGAAAGGGTTGACTGTTTTCAACTTTTCAACTTAAAGTAGTATTTTCCTTCCTACTCGTCTATAAATATCATTAGATAACATTGACAATTTAAAATATGCTTTTTGTTCAAATGATAGTTTGCTTGTTTTTGAATACGTTGTCGCCAGTTACATCAGGGTATATTTGCAGTTCCATAAACAATTGTTAAGATTGCAGAGAGTAATCAGTTTCCTCCTAATATTGCATATCCTTAAGGATCTATAGATCTAAAAAAATTGAACTAAAGAATAAACTTGTGACTACGCCCGATCTTCTACTCTCCCTCTCCTTCACACTGTATTCGTTATTCTCCGTACTACCCCCTACACTCATTTTGGATTTTCCTATTCATTTTTTATTAAAATTATTTATTTATGCTTAAGTATTGTTTAGATTTTTATTATAGTTTTTATTTTAGTCCTCTATATAATGCATGTAAAATAATATGGAACGATGCCGAATGTGAACGAAAACAATAAGAGAAAACACGACTTACCTACCTTATTTCCTGAGCAACAAGTGGAGCTAAGGGAATTCTTTATCAACAGTAAGCCGATATTAATGAAGGAAAAAGAGTTTTGGAGCAGATGAAGTCATTGTTTGCAACTCCCGAGAGTAAAATTATTATATTAAAATTTTAAAGCGCAGAGATGAAGTTTCTTTTAAAAAAAAAAAAAAAAATGCTCAACATTCCGCATTATAGAAAACAAAATGTGTTTGCCAGTGACTTTAAAAAATTATGCTAGTGGTGGGAGTCGGGCTCTTTTCCATATATTTTCCTCACTGTTCTTTTGTTTGTGGTAGACCTATAGTAAACTTCGGATTTCAACATTTATTCGGAAACAATATTCACGTCTTTAACAGCCAGCGTGTGTTTGCCAGATACTCGGACGTCCACAAGTGATGAAAGGCAAGCTCCTTCCTATATGTTCTCCTCAGTGTTCTTTTGTTTGTGGTAGACCTATAGTAAACTTCGGATTTCAACATTTACTCGGAAACAATATTCACGTCTTTAACAGCCAGCGTGTGTTTGCCAGATACTCGGACGTCCACAAGTGATGAAAGGCAAGCTCCTTCCTATATGTTCTCCTCAGTGTTCTTTTGTTTGTAGTAGACCTATAGTAAACTTCGGATTTCAACATTTTCTCGGAAACAATATTCACGTCTTTAACAGCCAGCGTGTGTTTGCCAGATACATTGATATCAATGTAATTTTTTCTGACACCCTCTAACAAGTAGTGTAATGTAATATATGGTTATTCTATGTTTCATCGCCAGACATTTAGAATTCTATTTTAAACATAAGAAGGCAAATCTGTGTTTGTTCCAGGAGGTTTCCGAGTAGCATCTAACTCTTTAGTTTTCATTGATCCGTCCACGTTAAGAAGATCAACAGCAGCTGTCGCAAGTAATCATGGACCTGTTACCATGGCAACGACTGCTGCTTGCTTAGCTCGTTCATTTGCTATAGTATTACGACAGATTGCAGATTTGTTAGCTATTATGCCGGATTATAGCAGTCTAGCGCCTACTTTACCAGAAACTCGGACGTCCACAAGTGATGAAAGGCGAGCTCCTTCCTATATGTTCTCCTTAGTGTTGTTTTGTTTGTGGTAGACCTATAGTAAACTTCTGATTTCAACATTTACTCGGAATCAATACTCAAGTCTCTAACGACCAGCATGTGCTTGCCAGATACTCGGACGTCCACAAATGATGAGAGGTGAACTCCTTCCTCTATCTCCTCAATGTTCTTTTGTTTGTAGTAGACTTATAGTAAGCTTCAGATTTTTACTTAGTATCGATGTTACATTTAAGCCGAAACGACATTTGCGTCTCTAACGACCAGGGTGTGCTAGTCACATACTCGGACGTCCACCAATGCTGAGAGGCGAGCTCCTTCCTCTATATTCTCCTCAGTGTTCTTTTGTTTGTAGTAGACCTATAGTAAGCTTCACATTTTAACTTATTATTGATGTTACCTACATTTACGCGGAAACGACATTCGAGTCTCTAATCACCAGGGTGTGCTTACAAGTGATACTCGGACGTGTGCTAGTGATGAGAGGTGAACTCCTTCCTCTACTGTATAATCCCGTACTCTTCTTTTGTTTGTGGTAGACCTATAGTAAACTTCGGATTTCAACATTTACTCGGAAACAATATTCACGTCTTTAACAGCCAGCGTGTGTTTGCCAGATACTCGGACCTCCACAAGTGATGAAAGGCAAGCTCCTTCCTATATGTTCTCCTCAGTGTTCTTTTGTTTGTGGTAGACCTATAGTAAACTTCGGATTTCAACATTTACTCGGAAACAATATTCACGTCTTTAACAGCCAGCGTGTGTTTGCCAGATACTCGGACGTCTACAAGTGATGAAAGGCAAGCTCCTTCCTATATGTTCTCCTCAGTGTTCTTTTGTTTGTGGTAGACCTATAGTAAACTTCGGATTTCAACATTTACTCGGAAACAATATTCACGTCTTTAACAGCCAGCGTGTGTTTGCCAGATACTCGGACGTCTACAAGTGATGAAAGGCAAGCTCCTTCCTATATGTTCTCCTCAGTGTTCTTTTGTTTGTAGTAGACCTATAGTAAACTTCGGATTTCAACATTTTCTCGGAAACAATATTCACGTCTTTAACAGCCAGCGTGTGTTTGCCAGATACTCGGACGTCCACAAGTGATGAAAGGCGAGCTCCTTCCTATATGTTCTCCTTAGTGTTCTTTTGTTTGTGGTAGACCTATAGTAAACTTCGGATTTCAACATTTACTCGGAAACAATATTCACGTCTTTAACAGCCAGCGTGTGTTTGCCAGATACTCGGACGTCTACAAGTGATGAAAGGCAAGCTCCTTCCTATATGTTCTCCTCAGTGTTCTTTTGTTTGTAGTAGACCTATAGTAAACTTCGGATTTCAACATTTTCTCGGAAACAATATTCACGTCTTTAACAGCCAGCGTGTGTTTGCCAAATACTCGGACGTCCACAAGTGATGAAAGGCGAGCTCCTTCCTATATGTTCTCCTTAGTGTTCTTTTGTTTGTGGTAGACCTATAGTAAACTTCGGATTTCAACATTTACTCAGAAACAATATTCACGTCTTTAACAGCCAGCGTGTGTTTGCCATATACTCGGATTTCCACAAGTGATGAAAGGCGAGCTCCTTCCTATATGTTCTCCTCGGTGTTCTTTTGTTTGTGGTAGACCTATAGTAAACTTCGGATTTCAACATTTACTCGGAAACAATACTCAAGTCTCTAACTACCAGTGTGTGCTTGCCAGATACTCGGACTCCAGAAATGATGAATGACGAGTTACTTCCTATATGTTCTCCTTAGTGTTGTTTTGTTTGTGGTAGACCTATAGTAAACTTCTGATTTCAACATTTACTCGGAAACAATACTCAAGTCTCTAACGACCAGCATGTGCTTGCCAGATACTCGGACGTCCACAAATGATGAGAGGTGAACTCCTTCCTCTATATTCTCCTCAATGTTCTTTTGTTTGTAGTAGACTTATAGTAAGCTTCAGATTTTTACTTAGTATCGATGTTACATTTAAGCCGAAACGACATTTGCGTCTCTAACGACCAGGGTGTGCTAGTCACATACTCGGACGTCCACCAATGCTGAGAGGCGAGCTCCTTCCTCTATATTCTCCTCAGTGTTCTTTTGTTTGTAGTAGACCTATAGTAAGCTTCACATTTTAACTTATTATTGATGTTACATTTACGCGGAAACGACATTCGCGTCTCTAATCACCAGGGTGTGCTTACAAGTGATACTCGGACGTGTGCTAGTGATGAGAGGGGAACTCCTTCCTCTACTGTATAATCCCGTACTCTTCTTTTGTTTGTGATAGACCTATAATAAGGTTTAAAATTTAACGTATGTTACATTTACGCGGTAACATCATCCGTGTCTCCAACGCCGAGGGTGTGTTCGTCAGTGATACTCGGACGTGTGTTAGTGATGAGAGATGAACTCCTTCATCTACTGTATAATCCCCGTACTCATCTTTTGTTTGTGATAGACCTATAATAACCGTCAATTTAAATGTGATAATTTTACATTTCCGCGGAAGCTTTATTATAGAAACACGACATAGATTCTATATCCAAGTACTCCAGCGAGTGACAACAGACTATGTGTTACGAAATACGTTCTTATGTAATGTTGTATTGGATGCAACAGCTGTCATCCACAGACTTCCATCTCGTCAACAATAGTGTCGTCACAAGCTAGCATAGACTAATAGATTCGATGGGGTATTGGTTATACAACAGAGCTGCACGTGGTGGTCGTTTTGTTGATAAGCTAGAAGACCTGATTGACCATTTGTCCTTGTCACGTGTTTTCGTCAAGATTTTAAACGACTGTGTATAATCCATTTATTATTTTTAACGTTTTTCTAATAGTATTTCTAATTATTTTGACCTCTCCCTTAAAATGTTGCGTCCGAGACGAAGAAATGTCATAACTTATGTAAATTTTTTAAATGTTTGACACGGGTTTCGAAATTCGTTCTTATTAGGTTACGAACCAACCTGCTCCATCGTTATTTTATACCGCTTAGCGATCTGTTTATATTCAGTTAATTGTATATTATACCAAGGTCCGAGAAGAATGACAAGTAACTAAAATGTTTATCTAAGACGTTCTCGTTCTATTACGCCAGAGTTAAGCGTGGAGCTTTTGATCGCGAGACTTCAATGGCTCGAACTGTATCAAATCTCCATTGTATCAATTTTAAATAAATTTTGGAAATATGTTAAACAAGTCTACGTAAGTTATTATTTGGATAGTTTTTTCTTGTTGTTTAAAGAGGGAAAACTGTCTTTATAGCCTTATAAAAAAAATGGTTAAAGGAAGATAAAAACACCAGTCCATGAATATACTAATAACGTCAAGGTCGTAAGAGAACAAGGTCAAGATAAGAAAGATGAAAGAGAGGCATCTAACCTAACCCTACTCTAGACTACACAAAAAGTGTAGATCCAGCTAGGAGTTCGGGATTGTCACAACCGTAATCACTATAAGTGAGTCCCGGAGAGCTTATTTGAATAGAATGTTATCCAAAGGACTAATTTAATTACGTAACATGCGCTGCCGTTTGTTTTCTCTGTAGGTGTGATATTCTACAGTCCAAACTATTAAACCGATTTTGATGAAATTTGTTTTGTAGCGATACTATTGTCGTATTTCTAGGGTGTTTTCATGTTTTAGATATTTAGTTTTAAATTTGGAAAATTTTATTAAAGACCGAAATTAATTATTGATTACCGTCTCCCCAAAAATGTCGATTCAAGTTTTATCAATTAAAAAGGCTATAACCATAAGCGTTTTCTCAATAGTTGAAATATATCATAATCGGACGAACCAATTTCGATGAAATTTTGTTGAAATGTAAAGTATTCAAATTACAAGTAGAAAATTACGGTTTAAGTTTGCAAATATCAGAGTTGAGAGAAAATCGGGATTTTTTATTTTAATCTTATGGAAGATTTCCTATTTTTCGAGCTTGAACAGTATATGTTTTTGTGTTTGGGTACGTGAAAACGTTTGCTCGTCTTTTTATTTATTATATTCGTCAAAATAACAGATTTCTTGAACTGATACAACAAAATACGCTTTATTTCTTTTCCACTGGTACGTGTTCTTTAAAGAAGAGTCGATGATACGGAAGAGATAAACTAATTGGGATGATTCCTGCTGACATAGCTTTCTGTAACGTCTTTCTCTCGCAGCTGTTGTGTTTGATACGTGTAAAGGCAATATGTTGTATTTTTAAAACGAGAAAAACATATTTTAGGAAACACCACCCTTAAGTGAAGTCAATCTGAATTGGAAATAATATTAAAGTAGGCATGGTGGAGAAGGAGCAAAGAGATAATTAGTCAGTTTGATTATATTCTTGTTAATTAATATACCCTACCCGGTACGTAATTAAATTACACCATTTTGAAACTGTAAGAAACATTTGTTCTCAAATTTATCCACTAATTGGACAGAGTCTTGTAACAAAATTAATTGTGCAAAGTGTTAAATTTATCCTCCACTGTTATTGTACGTGGATAGAATAATAAGATATTCAATTGGAATTTTTGACAGATCAAATTTATGTTGCAGTTAATATTAAATGGTAAGCGAAAACGTTAGTCTGTTTAATTATTTTGTAACCCTGTGAGGCTTAACTGGATGTATTAATTCTATCTGATATAAACATACAGGTTGTTAAAACGTTACAGGACATTTAAATAACTTTAAACTTGAACGATACAAATTTGGTTAGATATATTAATGAGACTTACCGTCACAATAGTCTATATTTGTCTGTAGTTATATCACTACGGCCGTTTCGGTTATTCAGCCATTTTCGAGTGTTTCATGCTGGGTTTTCTCGTTGTCTTAGTTTAAAAATCACAAACACACGACGCATACAGACTCACAAGTTCTTTAAACATTTAATATACGATGCAGTAGACCCACTGTCACTCAGTAGTCGGAGTGGCGAAAACAAATATGTATGATACAAATTTGTTTAGATAAATAAAAATCTTGTGGCATTAAAAAGTAAATTATTTACTCACATCCCATAAAGAGATTACTGGGGGCAACTGAAAATTTACAAATTTTCACTTTAAACAAGTAAAGAATTGTTTAATAGAAAAATAACTGCGTAAACTATAGGTCCCCAATCCAAAATGGCGGCCGGGTAAATATTCTGAAATTTCCAATTTACGTAAAAATCTAACCCAAATATTTATTTTTTCTGAGATAAAATTTGTATTTTTTTAAAAAAGTAAATTATATTTTGTGTGTGCAATGTGACCGGTTGCTATTTCGGGTTGCCAGGTAAGATAGCAACCTGTAGTTTGCACAGTTATTTTATGTTAAATAGGACTTTTAATATGAGGTATTACTGGATGAGACTTTACATTTTTAAATTTTGAGTTGCCTCCCCTCCCCCCCAAATATTTTGTGGTAGAGGTTAATTTACATGGCAAAAATAATTTGTTGGCACAAAATCAGTATTCTACTTTAAAAGTTATTTACCCACCCCGGGACTTTTTTTTACATTCGCTTATATTTTGTTGAGCATAATTACCAGTGAAATACAAACTCTTGCAAAATTCAACTTCGCAGCAATAAAACAGTTAAATATTTCCAGTTCCATCCAAATGGAATTAACAGTGTTGATAAATATGTAAAATAACTTCCTGTGGTCTGAGAGTTTTCTTCGTGTGGAAATATAAGGCGTAGAATAGGCAATCTGACTGCAGCTCTCAAATAATGTTAAAAACACTGATTATTCTAAGTGGTGGTAGCTATGAGGTATAAGCTACACAAGCTCGTAGGTTCGTGCAGTTTAGTTGTTTCGGAAGGAAGGAGAGTTTAGCTCTCGGATCCTTTCTTAGAATTCTAGTTTTAATTTTTTTTCTACATGCCCTAGGCTAGTTGGCTATGTTTCTTTTTTTAACTTTTCTATTTTTAACACTTGATAACGAGAGTTGATTCACCTCTCGAAACGTTGTATATTAGTGTTATTGTATATACACAAATGATAACAATAATGTCCGATTTAACTGTATCAATAACATCAATCAATTAATACCCAATAACTTTAAAACCCAAAAAGTTTATATGTTTTGTGTCGCTGAAATAGGAGAAATTAAAAAAAATAAATGGATTTCGAGTTTTAATGTATCCATTTTCAGACCCCTTGAGTCCAGATAAGTGGTTTATTAAATGATGTCTGTCGTCTGTTGGTAAGTGCAACGCTCTACAATCCAAACGCCTGTACCGATTTTAATAAAATTTGGAACGGGCATATTTTTGTTTCATCTCAGAACTTTTTTTCTTCAGTTTTTTGGTTATTCAAAACTTTAGAGTAGCTATATTAAAGAAAATAAATAAATCGCTTGTAACGTTTTTGATAAAATTTTCACAAATGTAACCTCTAAAGACCGAATAAAAACGTATTAGTCACCAAATGTCGTTTTGTCAATTACCGGTAAAAAATAGAGTAATAAAATCGACGTAATGTCTCAAATCAGCTCTATTTCGTTCAAATTTTGGTGAAACGGGAATATTAAGCGACAAACCAGTGTGCAAATTGGCAAGTAAGAACATAACCTAGACAGCCGTAATTAAAATATCAAGTACGATTAACGCTGTAAACTCGTTAACGGCACAAACGAAGTTTATACCGTATTTAATATTTTGAAATAGGCCGCCCGTGGTTGTTTTCACTTTTACTGACATTTTTTATAAAGTTAATTATGGTTCGTGTCTATTTGATCGAGTAACTGAGAAAGTTTGTGCAATATTTTTATGTAAACATGTAATAGCTTGTCTTGCATTACGTTTCCACTGCCAATAATTACATCGTGAGAGTATAGTGACCTCTGTAACTCGTCAGACACAAAGCAACGACTTGTGTGAAACTCCTTGAGTGTGCTTTGTAAAGATAAATAAATGTCTTGCACTTATATCTTGTCAGGGTTTTTGAAAATGATTGTAAAACCAGTATAAATATTCAGAATCTCAATTTGCCGAAACTTCTTACGACCTTTCTTCGCATGTACCAGGTAAGCTGCCTCTGGAATGATTCAGATCTTATAATGGAGTCTGTTATTTCTATACCAAGATAGTAAAAAATGGTGTTCCATTTTAATTAACGTTACACAGTCTCAACTCGTAACCAAACATGACCCCAGTCTATTTGGATTATTATTACGTTTTTCATTTATCTTATGTTCTTGACAACGAGAGTTGATTATACTCTCGAAACGTCGTGTATTAGGGTTTTTAGTACAAATGATGACGATTAATGTTCGATCATTTTTCTTATGTTTTACATTTATCACGTGATAACGGGAGTTGATTATACTTCAGAAACGTCGTATATTAAGGTTTTTATACCCAAATTATGACAAATAATTTTCGATCATTTTTTTTCTCCTTGTTTTACATTTATCACGTGATAACGGCAGTTGGTTATACTCTCGAAACTTCGTATATTAAGGTTTTTTATACCCAAATTATAACAAATAATTTTCGATCATTTTTTCTTCTTGTTTTACATTTATCACGTGATAACGGCAGTTGGTTATACTCTCGAAACTTCGTATATTAAGGTTTTTTATACCCAAATTATAACAAATAATTTTCGATCATTTTTCTTATGTTCTACATTTATCAAGTGATAACGGGAGTTGATTATACTCTCAAAACGTCGTTTATTAGAGTTTTTATACACAAATAATGTTCGATTAAACTATATCAATAACATTAACAATCCATCCTCATCTATTTTAGTGCGTATATGGTTCCTAAAATACATATTAACAAGTCATTAATTTGATATACAAGTATATTTTCTCGAACGATCCCAATTATTGTCTAATTATTGTTTTTTGAGCGGAAAATATTTTCTTTTTAACGTTTCCAAAGCCGCTTTTTTTTTTTTTTTTTTTTTTACCAGTAAGGAAACCAATACGTTTTGTTAAGGTCTTTAGAAACTACACTTTTTGAGAAATTTATAATTTTCTGTTTTTTCGTATGACAGCTACCCACAATTTTGAGGTTGTTAAAACATGGACAAAATACACCCACATACCAAATTTCATTAAAATCAGTCCAGACGTTTATTGGTCGAGCACTGACAGACGCCAGACAGACAAACATTATTCCCAAAACCACTTTGATGAACTCAGGGATTTCGTGTCGATTTAACTTTCTCTCTGCTATAAAAATTCATAACCCTTTGTATAACATTTGATAAATTCCAAACAATTTTAACAACAATTTTATCACTACCTACGTATTAAATATAGGTATTTAACAAGCATTACGTTTCCAAGTTTTATTATATGTACTCGTCTTGTTTGATAAAACTTGTTTAATTACACAATAAGATACAGGCTTACCATTACATTTAAATATGAGTACAAAATATCCCTCGTAACTTTTAGACTTCACAATTTTCTGTATTATTTGAGAGTTATTGATAAGACATCCCCCCTCCCACCAAATACAATTCTATAACCCACCAATAAAGGTAGATGTTTCTCTAAATTGTCTCGGTAATTTGAACAAAATAAGAAGCGTAACAACCCAAACAATTTTTTTTTTTTATCTTTTATTCATACTTTTGCCATTATTTGTACATAAAATTACAATAATTAAATCTTGTTGCGTTTACATTTTGTGCTTAGTTTTAGCTTCAAAATACAGTAAGGCCTCAGTTTTTAGATATGTTAGGATTCAATCGTTAAACTTCCTGTGTTTTTTTTATTTTCAATATAATCAAATGGCTCAGTACTAAATTAACCATTATTAACAAGCATAACTCTTATTATCTTATTACAATGCTACAATATTCTTATTATTATTATTAATCTAAAATGACTCTAATTGTTGTGACTCACAGATCTGATTCTACAGTGTTAATTTAATTATCTGACTCAGAAATAATTACAAGTTCCTTTACACACGAAGTTTCCTCACCCTGCTTGCAACTCTTGTGGATGCTCGTCTGAAGTTTCAATTATCCTAGGAAGCTTATTCTCGCCAAGTACGTCTGGGTTTCTTCAAAAATACCTTCACCATAGCCTACACATGAAACAAAAATAATAACATAAAATTTAAAAAAACAAAAACAAAAGCTAGTTAACAAACAGAGATGAACCAAAATATAATACGTTACAAAGCTTTAAAAAAATTTAACTCTTTTAAAATTGTCTTATTTTATTGTTAATGCGCGTTATTTTGCTTAATGGATTGCCTCGCTGTCTGGCAGGAAGTTTTGTACTTATTTCAAACTTAGTTTATGCTTAATAAATAATAAACAGTGACGACATTGTAGCCCTTGGAACTCGTTGTCGAAGTATCGTGTTCAGTTTGAAATCCATTGAGTTACTGGTTTCATGGTGCAGTAGTTGGTGGCGTCTGGGCTATTTCGGTGTGTGTGTGTGTGTGTGTGTGCGTGCGTGCGTGCGTGCGTGCGTGGTTGTTATTTTTTCGTAGGTTTATTAATTTTGCACTTATTTTATGTTTTATTTGATTTTATAAATGATTAAACAATTTTTATTTTTGTTTGTTATACGTTTAATTTGATGTTTGTAAAGTTGTATTTATAAATAAGTAGACAATTTGTTTAAAAATATTATTTTCATTATGTGTTTTATTTAGTAATTATGTATTAATACATTTGTAATGGTTGAGATTAAGTAGAAGAGAGGACCCTGTGGTCCTAAATTTGGCTCAGATAAGATTAATTTTATTAAATAATGTACATAGATTATTGACACTGTATAGGATCTCGCTACCTTACAATACCATGTTGTCCAAGATACATGGCGCTGTGTATTAAGAATCGATCTTTGAAGACCCACTTGTAAGACTCCCATATCGCCGATATAATTTACTGAAGCAATCGCTTCTCTACTTTTAACAGAGTTAGATTTACAATTTCCGGTTCAGTTATTTTCCCACTTCCTTTTGACGTTATATGTGTCTGTTGAAAACAGATTCTTTTTATTGGTAGTTCAAAAGATAGACGAAAAGAGTCTAAATGGAAGCCGTAAGTCTCGGCGTGTCTTTAACGTTGACGTGATGCATGCTGATTCATTTAATAAGATTTGTACATCGTAGATTTTGTTATTTGGAGTTTTCCAAGAAAATAAAAAGTGCTAATATGGGTCAATTATGAACTTATTTTCGAAAGAGAAATTTCGTAAAATCGCGAAGTTATTTCGAAATTTGATAACCATTATTGGTATCAAGTGCCTTAAATGAATAATTTACCTAGCTTGCGTGCAAAAGTTGAATGAAATTCAGCTACTGATTCCTACTATTTATAGAGATTTGTTTTCTAATTTCGTTGTAATAAGGTTAGGTTATGAACAGGATTAATTAATGTTAGTTGTCCGGAAAACAACAATAAAAGTAATGCGAGTCTTTGCATGTTCCTGTAAGAAAAGCGTTCCCGAAAACTATTTTTAACAAACTTTATCATCGAACCTTTCAAGTAAGAATAAAAACAACATGGCGACCAATTGAAAATACGCTCAATACATACAGTGAGCAAAAACGAAATAAAATTACTTCTATTGTCAGTATGCGGTGGACATTCTAAGTCACAGATGACGGTTTTTTTTTGTACGAAAGAGATCATACCTTTTCTAGTTTTAATGTCAGTATTTGATAGTGATGGATTGTTCACATTTTTGAATGTTTAAGCAAGTATTTGTCATCATTTATGTATAAAAACTAACACACGACGTTTCAAGGGTATAAATCAACTGCGTGATCAAGTGATAAACTTAGAATATGAAAAAAGTAAAAAAACGCCAACAAAGCTTTATATTTTCAGTTAACTGGTAGTCTCATATGTGAAACTATCACACGATCC